>JBBGZY010000611.1:0-1200000 GCA_037952925.1 Lithobates clamitans
CGTAATAGGCTGGATCGTATGCAGCAGGAAATGAAGGACATGATTGATGTTTTGGGTCGAATCTAAATGCCCTTTTTTAAACCCCAAAACATCAATCATGTCCTTCATTTCCTGTTTTGCTGACCCCATTCTGGGCCTTCTCTTTGTTTTTTTGGCCTAACATAAATGGCTGTTTAACCTAATGTCAAAAAGGAGGGCTGTCAAAAATCCACAAAAAAATAAAAATTGATTTTCTAAAAAACAACCAAAAAAATAAAAAAAAGTGATTTTAAAAAACCCAAAAAAAAATAAAAAAAAGTGATTTTAAAAAACCCAAAAAAAAATAAAAAAAAGTGATTTTAAAAAACCCAAAAAAAAATAAAAAAAAGTGATTTTAAAAAACCCAAAAAAAAATAAAAAAAAGTGATTTTAAAAAACCCAAAAAAAAATAAAAAAAAGTGATTTTAAAAAACCCAAAAAAAAATAAAAAAAAAGTGATTTTAAAAAACCCAAAAAAAAATAAAAAAAAGTGATTTTAAAAAACCCAAAAAAAAATAAAAAAAAAGTGATTTTAAAAAACCCAAAAAAAAATAAAAAAAAGTGATTTTAAAAAACCCAAAAAAAAATAAAAAAAAGTGATTTTAAAAAACCCCAAAAAAAACAAAAAAAATGATTTTAAAAAACAAAAAAAAAAAAAAAAAAAGAAAACTTGCTTTTAAAAAAAAACAAAACTTGATTTTCCAAAAACAAAGCCTGTTTTTGAAAATCCAAAAGCCCAAAATATTTTTTTGTGGATTAGGTAGAAATATTTCAATATAATTATATTTTGCTACATCATTAAGATACCATTATATTTTTGTCTCGGAACATTTTATACTAAATGCAGAACTGAATGCATACCAACCATTAATAAAAACATCTCCTTTTATAGGATTTTAACAAATGTGTGGTTTGTTATTTCAAGGCTCAGTATCAGTTTGGTTATAATTGTCAAAAAGTTGTTTACAGTGGCAATGGAGCTTATTTAGACATTTTGAAAATTCTAATACAGTTGGCACTACAACTGCTCGACCATAACCTAGGAGACAGCCCAAAAGAAAGGCAAGCAATAAATATAATGCCAGATTTCAGCAATATTTTTTTTATTGTAAAAAAAATTATATATCCTGGCCCATTGCAATGGCCCCCCTACCCATAAAATAATCAACATATTGCTGTCTAACCTGACGGGAACTTTGGGGGGCCAAGCCAGTACGGACAGTATCCAGGCCTGTAAGGTTGGCTTCTATTTGTCCGGCCTCAGGCCCAACTGTGCCTATATAATTGGCAGAATGCTTATTTAAAAAGTTGTGCAGAATGCAGCATGATAAAATTATAAAATTAAGTTTGTATTCCGCCAAATTAATGGCTGTTTGAAACAGGCGGAACCGGCTGGCCAGAATTCCAAACGCATTCTCAACCACTCTTCTAGCTCTGGCCAGCCGGTAATTAAAAACCCTCCTCTCCGGGGTGAGGGTTCTTTGGGGGAATGGCCTCATGAGGTGCTTGCTCAGAGCGAAGGCTTCATCGGCAATGAAGACAAAGGGGAGTCCTTCCACGTTATCCTCATCAGGTGGCAATCCCAGGCCACCACTCTGGAGACGCTGGCAGAACTCCGTCTGGGCAAATACTCCTCCATCCGACATCCGGCCATTCTTCCCCACGTCCACATATAAAAAATCATAGTGTGCCGACACCACCGCCATTAAAACAATACTGTGGAACCCCTTATAATTAAAATAATATGACCCCGAATGGGGTGGTGGCACAATGTGGACATGTTTCCCATCTATAGCCCCTCCACAATTGGGAAAGTCCCAACGGCTTGCAAAATGGGATGCCACAGTCTGCCATTCCTGTGGCGTTGAAGGAAACTGGGGAATCAAACAAGAAAACAAAAATCAATTAATTTGGAAGCTAACATTGCAAGAAAATTAGACAATTAAAAACATTATTCCCCAGCATCAGTATAACATTCAATAATTTAATTCTTCTGGAATAACTAATATGGAAAAAGGCACACTTATCAGATTGCTCACCCCCTCTGATAGAACATTGATTACATTTTAGGGGGTTGTGAAATCCCCAAAAAAAATTACTTTAACAACACGCAGGAATTTAGGGATAACAAAGGCTACAAGACTGCAGTTGTCGCACTCTGCAGGTGCAGTTGCAAACCAGCTTACAGTAAATGAGGTAATGTCAAAAGGCATTCATGTTGTAAACAGTACACAATCACATGCAAGGGCAATTAATGAAAACACTTTGAGGCTTGCATATGATTTGATGATGGAAATCAGCAGAGCTTCTGCTCATTTACTAAAGCAATGGAACAAATGCACTTGTAGAGTGCACATGCATTTTGCAAAGTGCAACATAGATTTGCTTTAGACAAATCAACACCACAGAACATTCAAGCAAATTTTAACGAGGGTGGGGGTGGGGGGGTTGTGAAATCTAGCTAATTGCTAATTAGCAGCACACTATTTGGAGTGAGTTCAGGTGGGGGGGGGGGGGGGTTGTGAAATCTAGCTAATTGCTAATTAACAGCACACTATTTGGAGTGAGTTCAGGTGGGGGGGGGGGGGTTGTGAAATCTAGCTAATTGCTAATTAGCAGCACACTATTTGGAGTGAGTTCAGGTGGGGGGGGGGGGTTGTGAAATCTAGCTAATTGCTAATTAGCAGCACACTATTTGGAGTGAGTTCAGGTGGGGGGGGGGGTTGTGAAATCTAGCTAATTGCTAATTCTAAGCACACTAAATACACTCCAACAAAATACATTCAAAATGAGTAGACTAGGTGGATATGTTCCCATCACTTCATGCTGGGAAGGTTATTGAAGGAAACTATACATGCATGACAAAAAATAACAGGAAAAAATCCCAGCATGTGTGAGGATAAAAAGGGGACATTCACACTATATTGCAATGATGGGAAGTAGTGTTTGAAGCAAGAAATACATTACTTTATCAAAGATTACATAAAAGAACATGTGATGCTAATAAACTAAAAATAGCTTACCTTAATATAGTCCTTCTGCAGGACCTGTATGATGGCAGAACAGGTCTCTGGGATAATGATCCCCAGAGCCTGGGGGGAGATGCCTGTCGAGAACTTAAGGTCCTGCAGGCTTCTCCCTGTGGCCAAATACCGCAAGGTAGCGACCACCCTCTGCTCCGGAGTGATGGCTTGCCTCATGCAGGTATCCTGCCTGCTGATATAGGGGGTCAGCAAAGCCACCAAACGATCAAAAACGGGGTCCGTCATCCGGAGAAAGTTCCTGAAATCCTCAGGATTATTCTCACGGATCTCACGGAGCAAAGGCATGTGACAGAACTGGTCACGCTGAAGCAACCAATTCTTGGTCCATGAACTCCTCCTCGCCCTGTTCATGGACTGGTCTTGGGCTGAAGAATAAACTACAGCACCAAGCACATACAATGCACGAGCTCTACGACGAGTACGTACAGGTAACATGGCTTCAAAACGGTCGGCTGGTCAGAACGCACTAAACAGAACGCACTGAAGAACAGCAAGGCCTGTGAAGAACGACCTGAAAATCAGGAACGAGCGGCCAATAAAACAAAGATTTCTCAATGCCAACTGACCAAACGCACTGAAAAGCAGATACAAACCTCACAAGCACAGACTGAACACCAGTTAAAACGAACTGAAAAATACGAGTCTCACAAGCGCGAATCGTCTCTCACCAAACTTCTACTAACACGAGATAAACACGAGATTAGCAGAAGGAGCCCAAAGGGTGTCGTACGGGCTATTGAACTTCCGTTTTATAGTCTCGTCGGACTTGGTGTACGTCACAGCGTACTAAACTGGCGTACTTTTGTGTGGTCGTGTGTGGGCAAGTCCGTTCGTAAGAAAGTCTGCCCCAAGTCCGCCGAAGGTACGCCGGAAGTATGTCGGACAGACTGTCCGACTTTTGTAGCTGCAAAGTCCGACCGTGTGTACGCGGCATAAGAGATACAAAATGCTATTAGGTAACTTATCCTGCTGCTAATTGACTCACAAATATAAAAGTGAAATATAAGCATTAGATGGGCTGACAAATAAATTGGGGAATTCACTTATTTCTAATTACTTGTGGGTCTGTGATCTATTTATTGAATTGGGTTAGCAGAAATACTCCTACATGAAAGCTCAGTGGAAGTAGGCCAGGTAAATGTCTATCTTCTATATATATTTTCTTCTGACTGATTTATGCCCAAACTACATGCTGGGAAAAGTAAAAGTAAAATAATCAGCACAAATGTCAAAGTGTGCTCTAGCCAGCGATGCCTACATTTCAGGAATTTCTTTTAAAGTATGATGATCATTTTAAAACCTTAACATACATTCTTGTTGCAGGTAAGTACATTCAAACAGAGATACCAAGGAAAGAATGCAACACAGCAATCCCTTTGAAGTAAGCTTTTATAAAAATAAAAAAAAAACTGAAAGTACAGAAACACTTTAAGTTTGTTTAGTTCTACTTTCAAACAATAAGATAATTTAAACTTGTGGCAGATAAGCATTGGGTGGCCATAAATACTCCATCAGGGCTGAGACAGTGGTTTGTGATAGCCGTAGGAGAGGGGGACGTGGAGAAGGGACCTTGGGTTTCAGGCACAGTGTTAACTCCTTGTCTAGGTCAGCGATTAGTCACTCCCATGAAATCCCTCTTGGCCAGCTCCTGGAGGGTGTTGGCTTAGAGCAAGCAGGGTTTTCTGAGGGGGCTTGTCTTTCCGTAAAGGTGCTATCATTAAGTTTGTTGGTGGTAGGTCCAGCAATGGGTCAAAGCTGTCCTTGTCTTCATTTTTATCACTGGAATCAAGGATGGGAGAAGGTGGAGGCTGAACTCCTCAAAGATGGCCTCCACTGGACAGCTTGGTCCTTCCTATGCAGTTGCAGATGTCACAGGAGTGCATGCGGGATGGCAGCTCAACCCCGCCTCCTTCGGGGGAGGCTTTTCCTTTAGGCTGGTTTTGGCTAGGCCACAAGATCTTCCCAGGAGGCTCCAAGGTGGACACCTGTCAGGGCTGGGCTCAGCCCTTCCTTCACTGAGCTGGCCGCTCAGCTGTCGGCTAATTGTCAGATCCTATCTCTCCACAGGTACTCAGCTGCTCGTCAGTCCTGCCTACTTAAGCCGTCCAGCCCAGAGGATCTCTGCCTTCACCTTAGTCAACATCACAGAGACGCTCTCCTGCATTCCTGTTAAAAGACTTGCTTGGCTGACATACTTTCTGGCTCCAGATCCTGCTTGCTGTTTTACTACACTCATCTCCGGCTCCCTGACATTTGGCTTGTCTGACTATTCGTCCAGGTTCCTGAACTCTGGCTATGTTTTGACTATGTTTGTTCTATTTACTTTTATTATTAAACAAGTGTAATTTAACTGTACTTCTGTCTCGGTCTGATTTCATGGTTTCTGATAGTAGGCGAAAGCCATGAATTCAGAAGATACAGTCAATCCACTTGTTGGTAATATTTTTTCCAGATTGGATGAGCAAGATCACCGCATGGATCAGTTCTCCATGGCGATACAAACGTTCCTGAGAACAGAGATGACACGGTGTCTCCTACCGAATTGTGATGTCTTTCCGGCGGTTGTGAGCGCTGTGTCTCCAAACAGCGTGCTGAGATTACTGATGGTCGTCGTTAAGCCACACTCTGACGTGTTTCGTCATCAACGACATCATCCGAGGGCGATGTCCGTTCGAGCCTGGCTGATATAACCTAGTGTGATGCTATGCTTTGTGATTTTATGATTGTTGCAAGACCTAAACGGGGTGTTATTTTGAGGAAATAAATAGTTATAACAGGATTACGCTATGGATTCTGTTTCTTTCCTTTCTTTATGATCTGAAACAAGCATATCTCTGCGTGATCAATACCCTTTGATGCAGCCGGCCCTGGGGGATTGGATATTAAGATTTTAAACAAGTATTATTTGCCTGTTTATTATCTTATCCCATTTGTTAAGAGTTTTATTCAGAGGGGGATGTGAGAACTCCCCTGCCTCTTCACGTGTGGTGGTGTTGGTGACAGTTTACCATTTCTGCAAGCAGGAATTAACCTCACCTTGGATTATCTCATGGACTTTTACCTAATCATGTTTATGGACATTTGTATTTTTGCACTTTTTTGATGCTTTACTGAACGAATATCTGTGTTTGGTATTTTTAAACTTTGATTATACCATCCAGGTTTTTAAGCCTGCCTATATCTGTTTTTTGTTTTATTGTCCTTTTGAACCCCATTGTGGGTTTTATGGTAGCAGCTTTTGCCCTAATTGGCTATAGGATTTTTATTGGTGTTTTTCACTTTATCCATAAGTGCTTGTATGATAGGAAATAGGCGTAGTTTTCCATAGAGGAGTATGTTGCAGACGTACTTTCTCTAGATTTCATCTGCAAATTCTCTGCTGGTGCTGGTTTCTTCTTCGTGAAGAAAAAGAGTGGTGAACTGAGACCCTGTATTGATTATAGGGGTCTCAATCATTTCGCGATTAAGAATGCCTATCCGATTCCGTTGATTACGGAATTATTTGACCACCTCAAGGGAGCAACGGTTTTCACAAAGCTTGATTTGAGAGAGGCATACAATCTCATTAGGATTAAGGAGGGCGACGAGTGGAAAACTGCGTTTAATACCAGAACAGGCCATTATGAGTACCTCGGAATGCCTTTTGGCCTTTGTAATGCCCCGCCAGTTTTCCAGGAATTCATTAATGATGTCCTCCGAGATTTGTTGCAGTTATGTGTGGTGGTTTATCTCGATTATATCCTCATATTTTCCAAGTCCCTGGAGAGCCACCACACAGATGTCTGTTGTGTGCTTCAGAAACTAAGAGAACAATCTCTGTTGTAAACTGGAGAAGTGAGAGTTCCATCGTGAACAGGTTAAATTCCTGGGTTATGTCATTTCCACTGCTGTTTTTTTTATGGACCCAGAAAAACTTTCTGCAGTCCTACAGTGGCCCCGACCCATGGGTTTACGTCCTTTGCAGCGTTTCCTGGGCTTTGCCAACTATTATCGGAAGTTTATTCGTAACTTTTCATCTCTGGTCAAGCCCCTGACTGATATAACCAGAATAAACGGTAACCCACAGAGTTGGTCTCTGGAGTCCGTTAAGGCCTTTGAGAGTCTCAAACTGCCTTTGTTTCTGCTCCTGTGTTGGCACATCCTGATCCTACATTAGCTTTTATCCTTGAGGTTGATGCTTCTGAGACTGAAGTTGGCACCCTTCTGTCTCAACGTCCTACCTCTGAGAGCGCTTTGCATCCTTGTGGCTACTTTTCCAAAAAATTGTCACCTGCGGAGTGCAATTATGAGATTGGTGACAGAGAGCTTTTAGTGATCATTTTATCCCTGAAAGAATGGAGTCATCTCCTCAAAGGTACCACTGTGCCGGTTCTCATTCTTACTGACAATAAGAATCTCACATTCTTGTCTGAGGCTAAACGCCTCTCTCCCAGAAGTTGCTCACTTCTAAGGAACTGGCTTCCATTTTTTCTCGGGAGATCTTTCTCTTACATGGGCCACCCAAGGTGATTGTCTCGGACAGGGGTAGTCAGTTTGTATCCTGGTTCTGGCGAACCTTTTGTGCATAGTTAGGAATGCAGCTTGCTTTTTCCTCTGCGTATCACCCCCAGTCTAATAGGGCCACAGAACGAGCCAATCAGTCCTTGGAGCAATTCCTACGTTGCTATATTTCTGACCATCATAACAACTGGTCAGACCTCTTACCATGTGCAGAGTTTGCTCAAAATAGTGCCTTGAATTCTGCTTCCCGATTGTCCTCGTTTATGGCGAACTATGGTTTCCAACCTTCCATGTTGCCTGACTCATTTGTTCTGCAGAGTATTCCTGCGTTAAAGGAGCATCTCCGTGGTCTTCATTTCACTTGGGCACAAGTCCAGGAGGCTTTGTGACATGCTAATGATAGGTACAGACTCCATGCTGACCGCAGACGCCTGCCCGCGCCTTCCTACCAGGTTGGGGACAGGGTCTGGCTGTCATCTCACAACCTCCGACTTCGTGTTTCCTCACTGAAGTTTGCACCTCGGTTTGTTGGGCCTTTCCGTATTCTTTGCAGGATAAACCCAGTGGCTTACGCATTAGACCTTCCTTTTAACATGCATATTTCAAATGTATTTCATGTCTCCTTATTAAAACATTTGGTCTGCAACCGCTTTACTACCTCGGTGCCAGGTCCTCACCCTGTACAGGTTGAGAACCATGAGGTGTATGAAGTACAGTCCATTGTTGACTCCCATAGGTTCCGTGGGCATATACAGTGCCTGGTGCATTGGAAGGAGTACGGTCCGGAGGAATGCTCTTGGGTCTCATCCTCGGACATACATACCCCTGTCCTCCTCCGTGATTTCCCTAGATGTTTTTCCCTCAAGCCTGATGGTCCTCTGAGGGGGAGGGGTCGCTGAGGAGGGGGTACTGTCAGGGCCGCTCAGCTGTCGGCTAATTGCCAGCTCCTATCTCAACACAGGTACTCAGCTGTTGATGATATCCTGCTGGTCAGTCCATCTTACTTAAGTCGTCCGGCCCAGAGGATCTCTGCCTTCACCTAAGTCAACATCACAGACGCTCTCCTGCATTCCTGTTAAAAGACTTGCTTGGCTGACATCCCTTTTGGCTCCAGATCCTGCTTGATGTTTTACTACGCTCATCTCCGGCTCCCTGACATTTAGCTTGTCTGACTATCCGTTCTGGTTCCTGAACTCTGGCTATGTTTTGACTATGTTTGTTCTATTTACTTTTATTATTAAACAAGTGTGATTTAACTGTACTTCTGTCTTGTCTGATTTCATGGTTTCGGACAACACCTCTCCAGCAACAGGATCCCTCCTGGGCAGGAAGTCGAGCCCAATTTCACAATGGAGCTCTTCTATCATCCGCTGTAATAGCTCATGCTGCATAGGGCCGATAGTGACATGTTGGCAAGGTGTCTCTTGCATCTTGGACATAGGACTCGCAGATCTTCTCAGGTGGCCAGAGTGGCAGAGGGTGAACCCGTAGGCAGGCTGGTGCTGCTTCCCGGTGCCAGTCAATATTGGCACTCACTTCCATGGGAGCTGGTGCCTGGCCATGGTGACTGGTAGCAACGCACGTGTTGAGCATCTGTGCAAACGTCCATGTGAGGTTGCTATATTTGCCCCTTATTGGGAGATTCTCCAATTGGGAGACAGAATCTTTTGCAGGAGCCATTCAGGAAAGTTATGTGTTGTTTACGTGGAGTATTACCGGGCAAGTCTGAACAAGTTCTAACTAGCTAGCTAATGCCATGGGTGTAACCCCACATTGGGTGCCACTTCTTGTCGACAGGGTCATGTGGTGAAAACCATGTCCTCCATGTTTCCCTGGTTGGGTGCCAAGCAAAGTTCACATGAGAGGCCTACCCTGGGGCAGGTTCTTCTGGGCTATGCTAGGCACCTGCAACAGGATTACCTTACTTCACGCATTGGGTACCTTTACATTTGTGCCATTTTCATATATTTTCATACATGTTCCAGGAAAGGGCTGAGGCCACCGTGGGTCAATATTTGATCTTAAGGTGGGCCTCTACTTTTAGAGATGAACATACACCATGTACACTTGCACTGCAACTGTTCTCCAATTAACTCTCAAGTCCCTGAGACAACGTACACTTTCTCCACTTGCATTTAGGAGGGACATGCTGAGCCTTGTCCACATCCACCTGTCCAACGTTTTCCACTTCCATTCCCCAGTAGCAGAGTGGGCCCAGCCATATGCCTTTTGCAGGCTCTACATGTGCATTTGACTTAAATCTTGATTTCATCTTTGACTTAAATCTCTGGGAAATTCTGGGAGACAGACCGCTGGCAGAAGGAGTGCCGACAACATCTCCCTCCCTACTAGAGGCCATTCCACCTGCAGTGGGTACACTCTACTGACAGGCTGCTTGTTAGACTATTGTTACCCTAGGTAACCACTTGTGTCTTCACTATGTCTTATCTCTGTACTGGTGTTTTCATGCCCCAAGTACCTTAGTGACCTGAAGCATGGAATGGTGCCGGTTACTTGCATTTTACCCCTTTAAGTAGCTTCAGACCAGGTGTGAACAAGGTTTCAAAGCTTTACTTGAAAAAGTACAAAGTTCAACATTCAGAGACCTAATTCTTCCCTACATCCCTAACGATAACTCAGGCTATGCTGCCTTGGCATATCTGCAAAAGGTAGTGGTCATGTGAATACAGAGTCCATCAGAGGTATACTCCAGCTGGTGTTTTCGGGATGAATCCAAAGTTCTGATGACTTCTGCTCCTCACAGGTGTTGTTCTCCATCTCTTTCCTTTATGGGCACCTGGGTCTCTCTCTATCTCTAACCCTCTCTATCTTTCCTTGGGGCTCTCTGCTAGGGAGATGATCTGTACTGGACCACTGTCCCTCTTTTATATCATAGGATAGGTGGATCGGAGCCAGAGAAAAAGCATTAACACCTAACCTCCTGTCCGGGACAGCACCTAACTGGCTTGCACACTGATATGATTACACTGTCAAGATGTTCATTATACTGCTGGTGTTTTGCACTAAAGACTCTGTCAGTGTTTCTTTGAAGATGTGGTGCTGTTTTGGAAATATTGTGAGAATAGGTGCAGTAAAGTGCTGAGTGGACATTCCTTTATTTAAAGTGGTTATAAAGTCAAAAGGTTTTCACCTTCATGCATTCTAAGCATGAAGGTAAGAAACATCCGGAGTTCAGCTTCCCCCCCAGCCCTCTTCTTATTCTTACCTCAGCCTGATCTCAATCCAGCCATGTGCACAAGAGCCAAGGCTCTCTCAGCACTCTCACTCTCCAAGCCATGCTCTATGTGTCTTTTGGGCACACAGGAGTGGCTCAGGAGTGAGCACGCACACAAGTGCCCCATAGCAAGTGGCTTGCTATGAAGCCCTTAGCATTGAAGCGGAGAATCCAGGGGCACCGGCAGGGAGGAATGGGTCTGCTCTGTACAAAACCATTGTACAGAGCAGGTAAATATAACATGTTTATTTAAATAAATAAATAAATAAATAAATAATGTTTAGTATCACGTTAACAATCCCTGGTCTGGGATATCGGGAGCAGGCCTATGGCTGTGGGAAAAGTATCCAAGATGGTGACTTCAAAGACAACTAAGTGGGGTTACTATCCAAGAAGAAGAAGCAGGACAGGACCTGTACAGCTTGGCTTTAACAGTTGTCCAATTCATGTCCCCTACAAGCAGTCATATGAATGCCCTGTTGATACCTAAAAGTAACTTTGCCCTCACAGGACTGCTGTATCACTTCCCCATACTGCCAAACTGATGGAGCAATAACTGAGGGAAATACCAGGATCAACTCTCAGCAGTGTCTGCTGAGGAAGAAGCGCGACTTGCAGAGCATCCAAGTGCGCACACACATGAAACGCGTCCATTTTTGATGACATCGTCCCCCTGTTGCCAGCCATCCACTGTGTTCCAAGCCTCTTTTTTGAGACCGCTCTTCCGGAGCTGGTGTTTACATCATTCGGAAGATCCCTAGTCATCGTACACAGCACGGATCTTGTCACAGGATGTGGGAACGTCATCTCGACTTTCTGATACCATGCTTTTCATTTTTATACTACATGTGTGTTGATCGTACGTTGTCTATTAAACTGATTTTTTAAAAACGACTGCACCCAGAGGCACCTCTCCACTTGTGCTTTTTTTCAGCTCTTTGGAATATGGTTTCTTCCCTAAATTGATGGCAGCCTTGTGTGCTTCCTGTGGACGTATTTTTCCCTCTCCCAATACCACTACATAGCTGATTTGCCTGTGTATGCCAGATGGACTATATTGTCAATTACTAGCAGATTTGTATTGGGACTTTTATGATCTCTGTGTTGATGCGCCTATACTTGTGTTCAAGCCTAAGGTTAAACCTCATCTTTTCCAATTTCATTGTGTGGCCCTGTGTCCTCTTACACTCCCTGAAACTTAATAGTTTCCTACCTACACTGGGATTATCATTATAATATTTGTATATCGCTCTCATATCTCCTTTCAAGCGCCTCTTATCCAGGGAGAACAAGTGCATTACTTTACATTTTTCAATGTTAAACCTCATTTGCCATCTAGTTGCCTGCTCCATTCATTTATTGAGGTCCGCTTGTAAGGTTTCTATATACTGCTGTGATGTTATTGCCTTACTAATTTTTATGTCGTCAGAAAACACTGAGATTGAGCTATTTATCCGAACTTCTCTTTCATTTATAAATAAATTAAACAGAATTGGTCCCAGAACAGAGCCTTGGGGTACCCCACTTACCACTCTAGATCATTCTGAGCACAGGTTATTTAACACCACCCTTTGAACGAGCCCCTGTAGCCAGTTTTCTATCTACAAACAAACCCTATGATCTGTGCCTACAGACCTCAGTTTGTAGATTAAGCATTTGTGGGGCACTGTATCAAATGCTTTTGCAAAATCCAGATACACCACATCCACAGGCCTACCTTTGTCTAGGTCGCAGCTCACTTCCTCATAGAAGGTTAACAGTTTGGTTTGGCAAGAACGACCTTTTGTAAACCCATGCTGATTACTACTAATTTTCTGTAATTTTCCTTTCCTGGTGCCTACCAATGGCAGCATACCAATGGTTGGTTGCTCCGCCCCTGACCAACCCACAGGACCACTATAACTATATAAATAAAAGAGTTGTTCCCCTCCACTGGTATTCTTGTAACTAGACCTCAGAACATTAAGGGTTATTGAAGGGAGGGTGTATGCTGCCATGGGTAGGCCCCAGGAAAGGAAAGCTACGGAAAGGTGAGTATTCAATTTTCCATTTTCCTGGTGCCTCCATGGCTGCATACCAATGGTAAATAACTTGCTTACAGGGAGGGTACTGCAATAAGAAATGTAATGAAAACTACAGCACAGATAATTGCCAGGTCTTTTCCCCAAACTCTCGGGAAGTAAGAACTGCTGGGTCTACACTATAGTGCGACATGAAAGCGTTGAAGGATGACCAACTAGCCACTCGGCAAATTATCTCAGGGGAGACCCGCCCCAAGGCTGCCCAAAAGGAGGCCATTCCCTGTGTTGAGTGCGCATTGACCACATCTGGAACTAGAAGACCACTAGCCCGATATGCCTTTTGGATTAATCTCATGATCCAGCTCGCCAAGGTTGTCTTGGATGCTGCCATTCCCTTTTTTCACCCTTTGGGATAACGAATAGCCGTTGTTCCTTGCGGAACTGTTGTGTCAAATTCAAATAGTGCCTTAGGGACCTGGCCATATCCAACTCATGCAGCTTTGAAGAGGCTGGGTCCTCCCCGAATGCTGGAAGAACCCATTCCTGGTTGAGATGGTAGACTGAAGGCACTTTAGGAATGAACTGATAAATGGGCTGCAAAACCACCCTGTCTGGAAAAAAGGTGGTGTAGGGTTCCTGTGTTTCTAGCGCTTGGATCTCCGACAATCTACGACCTGAAGTGATGGTGATCAGGAAGACAGCCTTCAAGGTAATATCCTCCAAGGTGCATTCTTCTGTGGGAGCAAAAGGAGGATTTGATAGAGCATTAAGTGCAATAGTTAAGTCCCATTTGGGGTATAGCGATTTCCTGGGAGGTCACAATCTTAGGACAGCCTTTAAAAAGCATTCTACAAGAGGGTTTAATGCCCATCGTGTGTGTGTCCATCAGAGCTGAAAAGGCTGACACCTGGACTTTAAGTGTGTTCAGGCCCAA
The DNA here is from genome assembly GCA_037952925.1 of Lithobates clamitans. Taxonomy (NCBI): domain Eukaryota; kingdom Metazoa; phylum Chordata; class Amphibia; order Anura; family Ranidae; genus Lithobates; species Lithobates clamitans. The sequence continues at coordinate 13,753 of JBBGZY010000611.1, forward strand.
ACCTAAGTCCAATCCACTCTGTAAGAAGAGAAGTACATTCTGAACTCTGGATTCCAGGGGATCGAATTGGTTAACCTCTGCAGTTCTGTAAACTTTCTCCATACCCTGTAATAGGTGGCGTTAGTGGATGATTTTCTTGCCTGTAATAGTGTTTGGATAACACTATGCGAGCATCCTAACTCGCCCAACCTCTTCCGCTCAACTTCCAGGCCCTCAAGTCTAGGATCTCCGGGTGCAGGTGAAAGAAATCGTCCTGTCCATGCGTGGAAGGGGAAGTGGCTTGCACAGGGCCATACTGACTAGGAGCGTGAACCATGATCTTTTCGGCCATTATGGGATCACGGCAGAATTGTGGCTTTCTCTGTTGTTAGACGTTGGAGAAACCTCAGTATCAGAAGGGTCGGAGGAAATGCATATCCCCTCTGAAAGTTCCATGGCTGGACTAGGGCATCCGCTCCTGTTGACCTCGGAGATGGGAATCTTGAAAAAAATAGAGGCATCTTTGCATTGAGTGGGGAGGCAAAGAGGTCTATCTGGGGTGGGCCCCATTGCTGGCATAACCAGAGGAAGACTCTGGGATTCAGAGACCATTTGTTGTTGTCACTGAATGATCTTGAAAGTTGATCGGCTAATTGATTCTCGGGCCCTGGGATATAGGAGGCCAGTAGGTTGATTAAATTCTTCTCGGCCAATGTTAGAATGGGTGTCACTGAATAGGGACCTGCTGTGTGTTCTCCCCTGGTTCTGGACACTGCCATCCTGTTGTCTATCTGAAGAAGTACGGATTTGCCTCTGAGAGAAGTGGCTAGGTGTCAGACTGTTACTTACCAGACTGATGAGTCTGCTTGGGCAGAGGGTAGACTCCCTTACTTATCCGACTCACGGCCCCTGGTAGAGCAGACAGGAGGCACGAGAGTGCGGAATGGTATGAGAGCCTGCTGAAGAGATCCAGGTACAGGATGAGAGATGATCTTCAGACAACAGGTCAGTAGTCCGTAACACTGGTAACAGGTGCTGAGCAGGAGCAAGACAGGCAGATCGGGACACAAGCAGGGTTCGGCAACAGACTGGCAGCAAGGTACAATAGGAGCAGGCAGAAGCGGAGTCAAACAGGCCAAAGTCAGGTACAGGCAGCAAACAGGAGAATCCAAGGGCAATCCGGGTCATCAGGAGATCAGGTAAACAGGAAGACAAGACAGGAAACAGGAACTATGGCACAGGAAGCTGATGATCAGGCAGCACTGAACTGAGTGCCTGACAAACCTAAATAGGCCGGCTTGGCGCCAAATGGCGCCCACGTGCACGCTGACGCTCACAGGTGCGCCCCAAGGCGGCCAATACCATGACCAGCAAGGTGAGCTCTCTGACAGTGCCCCCTCCCTAAGGGCAGCCTCCAGATGCCCAGCCAGGCCTACTTGGAGGCATGAACATTTCTGAAAGTCTGTAAAAGTTCAGAGGCATGTAAATTGTTTTCTAGTTCCCAGGAATTGTCCTCCGGACCATACCCCTTCCATTTAATAAGATACTGAATTCCATTCCTCCTTTTCCTACAGTCAAGGATTGCCTCTACCTCGAATTCCTCTTCGTTGTCAACTATGACAGGTTTGGGTGGGCCGACAGTGCGACCAGCAAAAGGATTAGAGGTAGCAGGTTTCAGCAGCGTCACATGGAAGACCGGGTGTACTTTTAGAGAGTCTGGCAAATCAAGTTCATAGGTCACATCATTTATTTTCCTCTTCACTGGGAACGGACCCATAAACTTAGGGCCTAATTTCCTAGAGGGACAAGACATTTTCAGGTTAGTTGTGGACAACCACACTTGGTTGCTGGGCTCCAAGATCAATTCTCCACGCCTCTTCTTATCAAACATTTTTTTATTGTAATCCTGGGATTTGGCCATAGTCTCTTGTAGGATCTTGTTGTTGGTGGAAAAGAAATTTATAGTCTCTGAGACAGCCAGAACAGAACATTCAGGTACTGAGATTGGTAGAAAAGATGGATGGAACCCGTAATTAGCGAAAAATGGTGTTTGATTGATGGCAGAGTGCAAGGAGTTGTTATAGGAGAATTTTGCAACGGGTAATAAGGAAACCCAGTCATCCTGAGAGAAGGCAGAGAAGCACCTGAGGTATTGCTCCAAGGTCTGGTTGGTTCTCTCAGTTTGCCCGTTTGTCTGGGGATGATAGGCGGATGAAAAGGCAAATTCAATTTCGAGGGAACAACAGAGGGCCTTCCAGAACCTTGAAGTGAATTGAACACCCCGATCGGACACAATGCTTGCTGGGACTCCATGTAGCCTAAGCACTTCTTTGACAAAAATCTTTGCCGTATCCATTGCCGAAGGTGTACCCTTCATGGGGAGGAAATGTGCCATCTTCGACAGCCTGTCTACCACAACAAAAATAGTAGAGAAACCCTTGGAGGGGGCCAAATCCACGATGAAGTCTATTGATATAATCTTCCATGGCCTCTCTGGAACAGGTAAGGGTTTTAATAAGCCCCAGGCCGTTGTCCTGGTGTTCTTACTCCGAGCACAAGTGTTACATGTTACAAGTGTTACATGAATCCACAAAATTTTTACAGTCACAGGCTAATTGAGGCCACCAGAAGGTGCGCTGTACCAGCTCAGTGGTTTTCAGGACACCGAAATGTCCAGCCAACTTATGATCCTGACATAGTTCCATCACAGTTACCCTTAGCTTTTCGGGAACCACGATCTTGTCTCTTCGCCAAAACAGGCCCTCTCTCCAATCGGTTTCAGGGTACGGAAGCATTCCCACCAAGGCCTGTCTTATCGGGGAAACAAGGTCCCCTTGGAGGAGCAGGAAGTTCCCCGAAGGAAGAATCGTATCGGGAGATACGGTCTTCTCTGAATTGTAAAACATGCGGGAAAGAGCATCTGACTTTATATTCTTGGAACCGGGCCTGTAGGTTATGTGAAACTGGAATCGTGAGAAAAAAGTGCCCATCTGGCCTGACGAGGTCTTAATCTTTTGGCTGTTTTCAGGTATTCCAGATTCTTGTGGTCAGTGTAGACCAGAATAGGATGTGCAGCACCCTCCAATAGGTAACGCCATTCCTCCAGAGCCACCTTAATGGCCAGAAGTTCTCGATCCCCCACATCATAATTTCTTTCCGAAATTGAAAGTTTGCGTGAAAAGAACGCTACTGGATAGAGGAGGGCCTTGGCGCCCTGTCGTTGAGAGAGCACCGCTCCCACTGCGATCTCCGAAGCGTCGACCTCCAAGACAAATGGTAGGACAGGGTTAGGGTGTTTCAAAATGGTGGCTGAAGTAAATAGCTTTTTGGGTCTTTCGAAAGCCAACTGGGCTTTGTCAGTCCAAGAGAATCAGGTTCCCTGTTTGGTCAATTCGGTGATTGGAGCGATGATTGCAGAAAAACCTTTAATAAACTTCCGGTAAAAATTGGCAAAGCCAAGAAAGCATTGTACCCCTTTTTTATCTATCGGAGCTGGCCAATACAGAATAGCAGACACCTTTTGGGGGTCCATCTTGATACCCTCCACTGAGATGACTAGGCCCAAGAACTGAATTCATTGACGTTCAAACTCGCATTTCTCGAGTTTTGCATAGAGGCCGTGTTGCCTAAGCCGGGTTAGGACATTACAGACATGTCTACGGTGATCGGTTAGTGAAGAGGAGAAGATCAAGATGTCGTCAAGGTATACTATTACATACAGATCCAGGTAATCAAGGAAAATATCATTGACGAAATGTTGCAAGGTTGCGGGAGCGTTGCATAATCCAAATGGCATGACAAGGTACTCGAAGTGCCCTAATCGAGTACGGAAGGCCGTCTTCCATTCGTCCCCTTTTCTGATACGGATCAAGTTATAAGCTCTGCGGAGATCTAGTTTTGTGAATATGACTGCGGTTCCTAATCTTTGAAAAAGTTCAGGTACTAAAGGCAAGGGATAACGATTCTTAATGGTGATCTTATTCAACTCCCGGTAATCGATGCAGGGACGTAACGAGTGGTCCTTCTTCTCGACAAAGAAGATGCCGGCACCGGCTGGTGAGGTAGAAGGACGAATGAACCCTTTTTCCAAGTTTTCATCTACGTAAGTCTTTAATGTGTCTAACTCCTGCTCAGTTAACGGGAAGATTCTCCCAAATGGAACTTCAGTACCAGGTAACAGTTCTATAGGACAGTCATACGGCCTATGAGGGGGCAAGGTTTCTGCTCCTTTTTTACTAAATACATCCAGGAAGTCCAGATAAGCTTCAGGGATGGACTGACGTAGTTCAGCATCTGAGTCCAAGCACAGGAGTTGGGAGGTCATGTCAGAAGATTGCTGTAAACAATGCTGTTGGCAATACTCAGAGAGAAATTTGACTTCTCCTGTGGCCCAGTTGATACTGGGGTTGTGGGCCTGCAGCCAGGGCATCCCAAGGATAATAGGGAAGAGAGGAGAAGAGATGGCGTCCAGACGCAGAAGCTCCTGATGGTGGGTACCCATGGTGACCAGCAAGGGGACGGTCTCTTGAGTGACCGGGCCGGAACTAAGGATGGATCCATCCACTAGATGGACAGCAAGCCCCTGAGCCTTAGGTTGAAATGGAATACGATGGTTGGCAGCAAAGGTCAAATCGATGAAACAGCTGCATGCACCAGAATCAATAATTACTGACACTGGAATACTCCCTCCTGGAAGCTGCAGAGTGAAGAAAAGTGCGAGATGAGAACCAAGTTTAGGTAACACAGATGCACACATTGAAGAGGCAGAACGACACTTACGCATCTTGTTGGGGCAGGCTCTCACATAGTGCCCGGATTCACCGCAGTATAGGCACAGGTTGTGGGATCGTCTGCGCATCTTTTCCTCTGGAGTAAGCGTAGGCCGGAGCAGACTGAGTTGCATGGGTTCAGGGGGTTCTGGAGTCGAGACAGATGAAGCCGGAGGAAACTGACTGACCGGACTGGGAACCTTGGGTAACATCCAGGTGGGACGAAGGTGGCTGGTAGACCTTTCTGACCGACGCTCTCTTAGGCAACGGTCAATCTGGATGGAGAGATCGATGAGGTCTTTCAGAGACTGAGGTACCCCCACTTGAGCCAACTCGTCCTTGAGTGGGTCAGATAGCTCCATTCTGAACTGATGACACAGGGCAGCGTCGTTCCAGTCCGTATCGCCGCTCCAACGTCTGAAGTCGACTGCATAATCTTCGGCCGCTCTGCGACCCTGTTGCAGAGAGTGCAGTGCAGCTTCAGCAGTCGCTGTCAGTTGGGGATCTTCATATAATTGGGACATGGCCCTGAAGAAATTGTCTAGGCTATCTAGGGAGATAGATTTTTGCTCCAGAAGGCGGTGAGCACAGGTTTGTGGCTCACCTGTTAGCAGGGAAATAACAAAGCCTACTTTGGTTGCTTCCAGTGAAAACGTGCGGGGTTGCAGAGCAAAGTAGAGTTTGCAGGAATTGAGGAAGGCACGATACTTGCTGCGTTCACCGGCAAACTTCTCGGGAGTGGGTACTCTGGGCTCTGGAGGAAGCATTACTACGCAGGGTGCAGATTGGAATCCAGCAGAAGATGCCCCCTGGGGGTTGGAAGAGGAAGATAAGGCCTGGACTTGTTCCTCCAATCTTGAGTAACCTTCCTGAAGGCTTTTCACGGCCTGGGTAAGTCCTGCCAGGTGTCTACATAGTTCATCCATGGGGGAGGCCCCCTGCCTGGACTCAGTCATGGCTGCCTGATACCGTCAGACTGGTACTTACCAGACTGATGAGTCCACTTGGGCAGAGGGTAGACTCCCTTACTTATCCGACTCACGGCCCCTGGTAGAGCAGACAGGAGGCACGAGAGTGCGGAATGGTATGAGAGCCTGCTGAAGAGATCCAGGTACAGGATGAGAGATGATCTTCAGACAACAGGTCAGTAGTCCGTAACACTGGTAACAGGTGCTGAGCAGGAGCAAGACAGGCAGATCGGGACACAAGCAGGGTTCGGCAACAGACTGGCAGCAAGGTACAATAGGTGCAGGCAGAAGCGGAGTCAAATAGGCCAAGGTCAGGTACAGGCAGCAAACAGGAGAATTCAAGGGCAATCCGGGTCGTCAGGAGATCAGGTGAACAGGAAGACAAGACAGGAAACAGGAACTATGGCACAGGAAGCTGATGATCAGGCAGCACTGAACAGAGTTCCTGACAAACCTAAATAGGCCGGCTTGGTGCCAAACGGCGCCCACGTGCACGCCGACGCTCGCAGGCGCGCCCCAAGGTGGCCAATACCATGACCAGCAAGGTGAGCTCTCTGACACTAGATGCAAGATTGCCATCCATGCTGCCCTTAGCTCCAAGATGTTTGAAACTACTTCTTCCAAATTGAATTACCATCTCCCTTGTACTAACTGGTCTTAGTAGTGTGCTCCTCAACCGACTTGCATCTGATGTAAGAATGGTCCACGAGATGGGTCCAAGGGAGCAGTGAACCAGAAGGTTGGATGGCATTGTCCACCACCAGAGGCTGGACTTCATTGCAGGAGTGATTAATATCCTCTGCTCCAGGTGATTCTTCCTCCACTGTGTCAGAAAACCCAGCTGGAACCCCCTGAGAAGATGCCACCTGGCCCATTTCACCATGGGTATACACGAAGAAAGGGACCCTAGCAGGCTCAGACAGTCTGATGCTGACATGGAATGGCTTGCCAGTGCTCTCTTCACTTTCCCTATAAGTATAGGGATTTTTTTTCTGATGGGAGTAAAACTGCTTTTTCTGGAGTGTTGAAGAATGCTCCCCGATATGTCATCTCCTGCGTGGGTGTGAGCTGGCTCTTGGAATAATTGATCAGCCACCCGAACTTGATTAACGTGTCTAATGGGGCGTACACACGGTTGAACTTTTCGACCGGACTGGTCTGACGGACACAGATGGACCAAATCCGCCGAACAATCCGATCGTGTGTGGGCTTCAACGGACCTTTCCAGTCGCAAATCTGACAGACTTTAGATTTGGAACAGGCTTCAAATCTTTATGTGGTAACTCCGCCGGACCCAGAAATCCGCTCATCTGTGTGCTAGTCCGACGGACAAAAACCGACGCTAGGCAGCTATTGGCTACTGGCTATCAACTTCCTTATTTTAGTCCGGTGTACGTCATCACTTACGAATCCATCAGACTTTGGTGTGATCGTGTGTAGGCAAGTCCGTTCGTTGGAAAGTCCATCGGAAGTCCGTCAAAAGTCAGTCGAAAGTCCGCTGGAAAGTTTGTCAGGCCAGTCCGGTCGAAAAGTCTGCCCATGTGTACCACTCGTACATCTATTTCTAGGCTCTCTTTGTGCTGGGATAAAATTAGAATATTGTCTAAATAATGTAGAACCTGTATCCCTTTCTCTCGGATGGGAGCTAAGATTGCCACTAGCACCTTGGTGAAGGTCCTGGGTGCCGTTGAGATCCCAAAGGGGTGACGTTGAAACTGGAGGTGTAATGGGGCATACACACGGTCGAACTTTTTGACCGGACTAGTCTGATGGACGCAAATCCGGCGGACAATCCGATCGTGTGTGGGCTTCACCGGACCTTCAGCGGACTTTTCCAGTCACAAATCTGACGGACTTTAGATTTGGAACAGTCTTCAAATCTTTACGTCGTAACTTCGCCGGACCCAGAAATACGCTCGTCTGTATGCTAGTCCGACGGACAAAAACCGACGCTAGGGTAGCTATTGGCTACTGGCTATCAACTTCCTTATTTTAGTCCGGTGTACGTCATCATGTAGGAATCCGTCTGACTTTGGTGTGATCGTGTGTAGGCAAGTCCATTCATTTGAAAGTCCGTCGGAAGTCCGTCAAACGTCCGTCGAAAGTCTGCTGGAAAGTTTGTAGGACCAGTCCGGTCGAAAAGTCTGCCTGTGTGTACGTGCATAAGTCACCTACTTTGAACCGATAGAAGGGCTGAAACTGACGCTTGATAGGTATATGAAGATAAGTGTCTTGGAGGTCTATAGAGACCATCCAATCCCCTGGTTGTACTGAAAAAATTACTGTGTTTAAGGATTCCATCTTGAAATGTTCCACATGGATGTATCTGTTCAATCTCCTCAGGCCTCCAACCCCCCGACTTTTTGGGGACTAAAAAGACTGGGGAAGAGAATCCTTTTTACGAGTCCAAAACTAGCACTACTGCCTGTTGAATAAGAAGAATTTGAATATACTGAAGAAGGACCTCTTTCTTTTTCTTGGAGGTTGGAATTTTGGTGGGCTGGAAGGAAAAGGGTGGGGGGCGACTTCTGAATTTCCAGAAATGTCCCTGAAGGACTGTGCAGACTGCCCACTGGTCTATACATATATTTTCCACCCAAACCGTCGAGTCGAGCTCCCACTGGACCGGTTTGGGTGGATAGGAAGTCAAAAGGTCTTCTATCTCTCAACCGTGGATGTTGAGGCTTTAGACTTTTCTCATCTTCAGAAAAGTGGACTGCGAGCCCCTCCAGCCTTTTCTGTACCTTGACGGTACACTCTGGAAGTCTTCGCTCTCTGCTGGACAACTGGGCATGTTGCAAAACTCTTCCTCCTGCTTCTGTCCTGTGGAATTAAGCTGCTTTTCCCCCCTGTGACTCCTGTGGTAATTGCTGCATCCATTGTATCGCCAAACAGAGCTTTCCCATCATATGGAATACGACACCAAGATTGCTTTGACATTGGGTCGGCCGACCATGGTTTTAGCCATAATGCTCTTCAGGCTCGTGATGGAGTACAACATAGCTCTGGAGGAACATTTTAGGACATCAATGGCCGCTTCTGCCATGAAATCTGAGGCCAATTTCAATTCATCCAGTGCCTTGATGATTTCCTCTGAGCCCCTGCCTTGTCTGAGGGCTATTTCGATTTTATCTGACCACACCCTGGTAGCCCTTGAGATCGAGGTCAGAGACACCGCTGGTTTACATGCTCCTTCTGCTACTTGATAAGTTTTCTTTAAGTCTGAATCGATCCTTCGGTCAACGACATCCTTAAAGGAGACTGCGTCTTCTAATGGTAGTGTCGTGTTTCTGGTCAACCTCATAATTGAGGTGTCTACAGTTGGCACAGAGTCAAAAAGCTGTGTATCTGCCTTTGCCAGTGGATATAATTTGAGAAAACAGTTGTGAGCAATAGGCCTTTTGTCCACCTTCTGACATTCATCCGTCACCACCTCCTTGATTTCTTCCTCTAAGGGGAAGGCTGATAGCTTTTTCTTTAGGCGTGGAAAATATATCTTTGTTTTAAATGGAGGCTCTGGATTCTCCTCCCATTGGATCGCATCCTTGACTGCGATGATAAAAGGTTCGATTAGAGCGAAGTCAAATGTTGAAGCATTTTCCTCCACCACTTCTGTCTCGTCTTCAGAATTAACCTCTGGGTCAGGTTGAGGGGTGGGTGTATCTACTACTGTTTCATCCAAGGGTAGGGTTACTTGGTCTTGGGATAAGGCCAATTCCCGGATTGAATCCTTGATCGGGTTTTTAATTGATTCCATGGATTCCTGTTTGTCTCTTTCCTTTTCCCCTGTGGCTTCTAGGAGGCACTGACCACATACTAATTTATCAGGTAGGTCTTGTTTCCCACACACCCAACATGCTTTATCTCCTGGATAAACAGGTCTGCGCTGGGAGTCATGTCTACTTGAGGTATGTTGGGGTGACCTCTGATCACTGCGGGAAGCATGAGCTGAGGATGAGTGAGAATGACCCGAGCTTCTATGACCCCTTGACCTCCTATCTGGAGAATTTCTGTGGGATGACCTGCGGGATGATCCGTGGTGCGGGCTATAGTAAAAAATAGAAACAAAAAAAGATGTTTCATGCTGTCCGAGGTGCTCTTTTTTTTTTTAAACTTACCTGACTGTTGCAGCCCTTACCTAGTGGTATGTTGAGGATGTTTTTGATGCGGCATTTGGGGGAAAAAAAGGAATTCGATTACATTTAAATTAATTTTTGATGAAAAAGAAAACATTTTTTTAAAATATATATATATACATATATACAAATATAAGTACACATATATATATATATATATATATATATATATATACATATGCAACCCCCCCACCCACAAGTACCTTGGCTAGGCTCCATAATATAGAAACAGGGAGAAAGGTAGAGAAGACACCTTTGGAGATGTCTTCGCTTTGACAGTTGGCCCCCAAATGAACACAAACTCTCCTTTTATAGCAGGGTGTACCAAAATGGCCGCCGTTGGCTTCAATGCGCTACTGCGCATACGCCGCGATGTCACGCCGTGACTCCGCTCCCCCGCCAGGAAAGCAGAGCCAAACAGTGAGCCCGAAGTGCTACACACTGTTGTAAGTAGGAGGAATCAAAACAAATACACGGGCAACGCTGCTTTATATGGAGGTAGAAACAAAACACTATTCAAGTATATCCACATGAGACATGCCAACAAGGAAAATAGAGGAGAATGACAAGCTCCTATTATCCCTTAGAACGGCCCCAAAAAAGATCCACAGAAAAAACGGGCTCCCATACTTACCTGGCGCATTTAGCAGCCCAAGCAATGGGACTCCATACTGCAGGAGAGCATGAACCTGCAACGGTCACACCATATAGCGGTGAGGTAGGGCTGATCGTGATCCTGCAGGAATGAGGACAGAGAAACGAATACTGGTGGAGGGGAACAACTCTTTTATTTATAGAGGTAAAGTGGTCCTGTGGGTTGGTCGGGGGCAGAGCAACCAACCATTGGTATGCTGCCTTGGAGGCACCAGGAAGAACCCATTCCTAGTTGAGATGTTAGGCTGACAAGTCTGTAGTTTCCAGGAACATATCTCTACCCTTTTTTGAATATTGGTACCACGTGGGCTTTTTGCCAATCAGCTGGTACCATTCCTGTCAGTATGCTGTCTATAAAGATTAGGAATAGCAGGCTGGCTATAACCTAACCGAAAAAAAATGTGCATTATTAAATCTAATCATATCAAGAGCAGTAATTCAATAGTATTTAAAAGAGTATTTGAAAAAAATCTGGAGGGATGTTGCCAGAAATAGAACTACTAACAGAAAACAAAGTAACATGTCCTGTATTTACAGGTTTACCTTGCAACCAGTCAATCTCTACCTCCCACCCATACATGCACCCACCTTTATATTTCTCTCGATAAACTGTGCATTTAACCCTACTATACCCACTTCTCCTGTACGTACAGAAGGTCACCACACTGCTTTAAACTGCCACAGCTACTGATCACTAGACATGTGCGGTTCGTTTTGTATGAATCAAAAATTCATACGAATTTCCGAAAATTCGTACATTCAGAAGCATCCGAAATACGATTTTCTATGCTTCTGAATTGTATACGAAATACGAAATTTTGTTGATGAATTTCAGATCCAAATTCCGTTACAACGGAAACGTGACTGGTGTTTTGTTGACCAATCAGAGGTTTTCTTCTGCTGCTGAGTGAGGCTTGGGAAAATTACCTTTTTAATATGGGAGTGGGAGACTGATACTGGTAGTCGATGGGAGATTAAGAATCGGACAAAATAAGAATGTTTATTAATATCGTTTTATTATTGTCATAATAATTACGATTATTCATTATGATGAAGTTAATAACCCAGGAAGTCAGCACAGCACAGGGATGGTGGGAGCCCCTCATAATGAGCACAGCAGGGGTACAGGCCCAGGAGGAAGTCAGCACAGCACAGGGATGGTTGGAGCCCCTCATAATGAGCACAGCAGGGGTACAAACCCAGGAAGTCGGCACAGCACAGGGATGGTGGGAGCCCCTCATAACGAGCACAGCAGGGTACAAACTCAGGAAGTCAGCACAGCACAGGGATGGTGGGAGCCCCTCATAATGAGCACAGCAGGGGTACAGCCCCAGGAGGAAGTCTGCACAGCACAGGGATGGTGGGAGCCCCTCATAATGAGTCGACGACTGCCATATTGAGAAAGTTAATGAAAATTCGTATTTCGTACGATTGCAAATTGAATTTGGGACACGAATTATGAAATACCAATTAACGGCTAATACGAAACGGAACAAAACGAAACAAATTTATTGACGGCGCACATGTCTACTGATCGACAAATCCACTGCTCATACTCCTACACATATACTGCTCACTGAAACAGGTCTTTATTATGGTTTGTAAAATACCCAGGCTACCCAGTTCTGGAATTTAAAGTGGTTCTAATGGCTCAAGGTTTTTTACCTTCATACATTCTATGCATGAAGGTAAAAGACCTTCTCTGTGCAGCAGCCCCCCTAATACTTACCTGAGCCCCATCACGGTCCAGCAATGTGCACAAAAGCCTTGTCTCTCTGGAGACTTTCCCTCTTCATTGGTTGAGACAGTCAATCACAGCCAGTGAGCCAATGAGGAGAGAGAGGGGGCAAGGCCAAGCCGCAGCTCAGTTTGTGAATGGACATGTAAAGCAGTGGCTCGGGAGCGAGCCTGCTTGGGTGCCCCCATTGCAAGCTGCAATGGGGGCACTTGGTAGGAGGGAGGGGCCAGGAGTGCCAGCAGAGATCTGAGAAGAGTAGGATCGTGGCTGCTCTGTGCAAAACCGCTGCAAAAAATTGCCTTATATATCACTTTAGGGCACATCAAATTGCACTACAGACTGTTTTTAAAAAGAGCTCCAGTTTTAAAGAGTTAATGTGGTTTGAAATAATATCACCCCCCTTCAGATATCCAAGTTATGGCTATCAAAAAGCCATGCACCAAGCTGGAGATAGATACTCTATGGACAGGCCTGGCTTATACATATCTCTACAGAAGATGCTGGGAATGCCATAACATGTAAACATGGCCCTGGACAGGCTGTAAAAGTAAAAGGTACATTTGTCTTTCTCTGACTTCTGTCCTTACATTTATAAATTGATGATAAAGGTGTGAGGGTGGCATACAGGACTTTGTTTAAAAGTTAACTCACCCTTTTTGTGAATCTATAGCCATGCTTTAGACATTACAGTATTCGGATATTCTTAGCAAGCAGTAAAGGGTCTTTAAAAACAGATCCATTCTTATGGCACGTACACACGACCGGTTTTGCCGTCGGAATAAACTTCGAAGGTTTCTCCAACGGAACTCCAACGGAATTCCATTCAAGCGGTCTTGCCTACACACGGTCAAACCAAAGTCCGACCAAAGTCCGACCGTTCAGAACGTGGTGGCATACAACACATACGATGGGACTAGAAAAAGGAAGTGCAATAGCCAGTAGCCAATAGCTTCTGTCTCCTACTTGCTTCAGAGCATGTGTCATTTTTGGTCCGTCGGAACAGCATACAGACAAGCGGTTTTACCGATAGGAATTGATTCCATTCCATTCATTTCTAGGTCCGTCAGAATTTTTGAAAAAAAAAAAGTCCGATGAGACATACGATCGGAATAGACAATGAAAAGCTTCCGTCAGACTTTTTCTGTTGAACATTCTGCTTGTGTGTATGCGGCTTTAGAAGTTTAACAGCTAAGCTCACCTTTCTCCCCCTTCCAGTGTTGACTTAGCAGCCTTCCATTGTAGCAGCCTTCTTTCTAATCGCTAATGTACATGCAGGGTAGATGCTCTGGAGGAGAGAAACCGAGTGAACTTCAGTGCTTCTTATGTGGAATTTGGTAATATGTTCCAGAGTGTCTGCAGCTACAGAGGTCATTAAGGGCTTTCTTTAAAGTACATTTATTGCATGGTAAAAATATGTAAATACTTAAATGTCCATAACTCTGCCACATATTTACTCTAAACTTACATACAGATAGCATAAAATTGTGCAGATATAAGATATGTTAGATCAGACCTTTTTTAGAGGAACTTTGCAAGTAAAGCTGGCCATATGCAGATCAGTTTCTTGATCAACCAGCAAGCTAATCAGAAAAACTGAACAGATTCCCCCATCCACACATTTGAGGTGGATGGGAGAATTCTCCCCGCTGTGCTATTGTATTCTGGCAGTGAATATTCCTCCACTGTCAGAATATAGTGATCAGTGCAACAACTGTTGGATGTATGCATCAATAGAGTATTTCCAACAGTCCAGTTCAAGAGAAGCCAATCATTGAATTGAATTCTCTGGAGTGGGAACAGTCATAGATGGATTGAAAATTCAGCTGTTCCTTGAAGAACTGGCTGAATTTCGATCAAACTATAGCCAACTTTACTTAACCACCTAAGGGCCAATCCTATTTTTGACACTTGTTGTTTACAAGTAGCGATGAGCCAAACACCCCCTGGTTCGGTTCGCACCAGAACATGCAAACAGACAAAAAGTTTGTGCAGTTAAACGCGGTTAAAGTCTATGGGACATGAACAATCAAGTATTAATTTTAAAGGTTTATATGCAAGTTATTGCCATAAAAAGTGTATGGGGACCCGGGTCCTGACCCAGGGGGTATCAATGTAAAAAAAAGTTTTTAAAACGGCCGTTTTTTCAGGAGCAGTAATTGTAATAATGCTTAAAGTGAAACAAAACAAATTAAATATTCCTTTAAATATTGTGCCTGGGGGTCCCCTTAGTCTGCCTGTAAAGTAGCGCATCTTTCCCATGTTTATAACAGTACCGTAGCAAAATGACACTTCTAAAGGACAAAATGCCAATTAAAATTGCTTGCAGCTGTAATGTATTGCCGGATCCCCACAATATACATAAAAAATCATTGAAAAAAACAGCATGGGTCCCCCCCAATCCATACCAGGCCCTTTGGGTCTGGTATGGATATTAAGGGGAACTCCATGCCAATTTTTTTTTTAAATGGCGTGGGGGTCCCCCCAAAATCCATACCAGACCCTTATCTGAGCGTGCAACCTGGAAGGCCGCAGGAATAGAGGGGGCGAGAGAGCGCCCTCCCTTCTGAATCGTCCTGAGCCACATGCCTTCAACATGGGGAGGGTGCTTTGGGGCCAAGGGCCTCATCCCCACAACCCTTACCAGGTGGTTGTGTGGGCCTGTGGGCGGGGGGCTTATTGGAATCTGGAAGCCCCCTTTAACAGGGGGGCCCCCAGATCCCGCCCCCCCATGTGAATGGATATGGGGTACATTGTACCCCTACCCATTCACCAATAAAGTGTCAAAACAGTAACAATGACAGGAGACAGTTTTTGACAATTACTTTATTAAAAAATAAAAAACTCACCCGTTACGTAACCCTACCCCCTTCTGATGTCACAGGGAATGCCACAGGGAGGTCCCCGTCAAGTCCCTGTGCGTCAGAGGCCCCCGCCCCCCATTATTTAAGAACCATCAGAAGAGGAGAAGCATCACACAGCGGGAGCCTCCCATCATGCCATCATGTATGCGGAGGGGCCCGAGGAGAAGAAGGGAAGAAGACGCCGCAGAGGAAGATGCCGGACGAGAACACCGGAGGAAGAACCAGAAGAACCAGAAGAAGAAGAAGATGGAGGAAGAAACCGAAGGAAGATAGAAGATAGAAAAAAGAAGATAGAAGATAGAAGAAGCATTTAAATAAAGGAATTGTCAAAAACTGTCTCTTGTCATTTTTAACGTTTTTGACAGTTTTTTTGTGAAATGGTAAGGGTACTTTTGTACCCCCTTACCATTTCACACAGGGGGGAGGGCCAGGATTTGGGGGTCCCCTTGTTAAAGGGGGCTTCCAGATTCCGATAAGCCCCCCGCCTGCAGACCCCCACAACCACCGGGCAAGGGCTGTGGGGATGAGGCCCTTGTCCCGATCAACATGGGGACAAGGTGTTTTGGGGGGCTACCCCAAAGCACTCTCCCAATGTTAAGGGCATGTGGCCTGGTATGGTTCAGGATGGTTTTCCTGCAGCCTGCCAGGTTGCGTGCTTGGATAAGGGTCTGGTATGGATTTTTGGGGGGACCCCACACCATTTTTTTTTTAATTTTGGCCGGGGTTCCCCTTAATATCCATACCAGACCTGAAGGGCCTGGTATGGAATTTAGGGGGACCCCCACATAATTTTTTTTTTCATTTTGGTTCGGGGTTCCCCTGTGGGGAATTCCCATGCCGTTTTTATCAATGAACTTTTATGTGTATTGTCGGACCGGCAATTCATTAAAAGCCGCAAGTAGTTTTAAATTACTTTTTTTCCTTTGAAATGTCATTTTGCTGTCAGACTGTTCTAAAGACGGGAAACATGCGCCTCTTTACATGCATACTATAGACACCCCCCAGGTACGAAATTTAAAGGAATATTACACTTTTATTGTTTCACTTTAAGCATGAGTAAAATCACTGCTCCCGAAAAAAACGACCATTTTTAAAACTTTTTTTTGCATTGATCCATGTCCCCTGGGGCAGGACCCAGGTCCCCAAACACTTTTTATGCATATAAGCCTATATAAGTAAGTAGGATAGCCAAGTATTTGAGAGAGGTATTACACCATTTATAAGGGTATGATTCTTTGAGTTGGGATAATAATGGCGTTGGAATGTGTATAGGGAGGGCTTCAGTTTTAGAAGTGTTGACTTTATACCCGGAAATATCACTAAAAGAGGTCAATAATTTATGTAGTGAGGGAAGAGACAACAGCGGGTTAGTGATAGTGAGCAAAATGTCGTCTGCAAGTAACGATAATTTATATTCCCCCTGTCTCATCACCACCCCACGTATATCCGGATGAACACGGATAGACTCGGCTAGGGGTTCTAGGCACAGGATAAAAAGCAGTGGCGAAAGGGGACAACCCAGCCGAGTACCATTTGTCATGGGGAAGCCAGGAGACAGAAAGGACGACATTTGCACCTGAGCTGAGACAGTTGAATATAAGGCCTCTAAAGCTTTTAAAAAAGGACCATCTATAGAACCATATATTTTTAAGGTGGCAAACATGTAGGGCCAACTTAGCCTATCAAAAGCTTTCTAAACTTAGAATCAATACCGGATGGGAGGTTCTATCCAAGAGGTCTATTAGGTCTATTGTATGCCGGGTGTTATCTCCCGTGTGTCTACCAAGGACAAAACCCACCTGATCCCTGTGTACCAGTTTGGGGATAAGCGCGGAAAGTCGGGAAGCGAGAATTTTAGTAAATATCTTGTAGTCTGAATTTAGGAGGGCTATGAGTCTGTAGTTATCTGGGACAGAGGGATCCTTTCCAGGCTTAGGGATAACCGAAATAAATGAATGGGAGAACTGTGGATGTGGAGGAGTACCCTTGAGGAGGGAATCATATAAAGCTAGCATATGAGGAGATAGAATGTCAAAGAAAGATTTGTAGTAGGAGTAGGGCAAGCCGTCTGGGCCTGGGGATTTGTGTAATGGGAGATTTTTAATTATAGCAAAGAGTTCTTTAGTTGATACTGCTACGTTTAAACTCTCTAAATCCGTTGTAGTTAGTTTCGGTAGCTTTATATTGGAAAAAAAGGACTCAAAATTTCCCTGGGTAAATTCAAAATGGTTCTCCGGGGTCAGGCAATTATACAGTTTGTTGTAAAAGTTGGCAAAAATTTTGGACATCTCATGAGGGCATTGTGTTCTAGATCCGTCTGACTGTAGAAGAAATTCAGGCAAGGAATTGAACGGACAAGGGCATAACTTATTAACTAACATCCTGTGGGGTTTATTGGAGTATTCATAAAATTTTTGCTTCTTCCGCAGCATGGACCTAGCTGTTTTGTCAAGTTTTGTTGATTTAATTTGTTCTCTAAGATGAATGACTTTACGTAGTTTCATCACTGTGGGACCACCAAGAAGCCTCCGCTTAGCAATTATTAGAGCGGACATTAAGGACTGTAAAAGACTATTTCTATCCCTTTTCAGCCGAGAGCCCTCAGCTATACACACACCTCGGAAAACAGCCTTGTGTGCTTCCCACAGTGTAGAAACCTGAGTCACTGATCCAGAGTTAAGTAAAAAATACTCTTTCAAGCCATTTGCTAGAATAGAGTGGGATACGTCAGACTGCAGAAGGTGGTCATTAAAACGCCAATGACAGGATTTGGTATAGGTCTGGGATAGCATAAGGTCTAACATAATGGGCACATGGTCCGACCATGTAATGGGAGAAATATCTGATTCTACTACATAAGGGATGAGTGGAGCCGAGATAAAAAAGATCTGCAGTTTAGCACCCTTGTACATAATTTGGGATTTATTGTGAGTCGCCAAAGTTAGTGCCTCCTTACTTTCAAAGTAATGAAACCGTACCACAACATCTCTGGGTCTAGCTCCAGCTGGAGGCTTTGGGCCCAGGGATCTATGGGCCCTGTCCAAGCGCCAATCTATGTCCACAACTGAGGGAGCCAGATTGTTAAAGAGGCCCAGAAGACAGGATCAGAGCTCAGAATCCCTCTGAATCGTAGGTTTTGTCTTCTTTCTCTGTTCTCCAAATCCTCCTGCTGTAGCTGTAGTTGAGATACGGAAAGGCGTATGGTATGGTTTTCCTCCTCAATCGCTTGTACGTAGTTTATCATTTCATCGAATTTGCTCTCCAGAGTGTCTGTGCGATCTCCAATTTGGGTTATTTCCCCCCTCAATTCGGCAGCTAGTTTGCTCAGCCGAAACATTGGACGTAATCTGTTGATGTAAAGGCTGCAGCTTGGAGTCCAGAATGTCAGGGGTGAGAGTCGTAATTGAATGTGAAAGAGTGGGTGCATGGTTCTGCGAGTTAGTCAGAGAGGAGCTTGTAGCATCTTCCAAATCTAGGAAGGGATCTAGCAGGGCAAAAGGATTTGTGGAAGGATTAGAGGAGGTAGGTTGTGGTCTGGTTACATAACGCTCCATGTTTGGTTCTTCTCGTGGCCCAATCAGTGGTTTGTAGTATCGTTGCTGTTGGCCAACTTTGCTCATGAGGTATGCAGAGGATTTAGTGATCAAACATGCAGGCTTACTTCCAACATTGTAGATAGCCAAAGCTGTTGTACGGAGGTCTGGGTGAGCAGACAGGGGCCCTGGATTTATTTAAGCAGCATCTTTCTCAAAGATAATAGTGTGCTTCATTTGGATCTTCAGATCCCCCCATTTACAGCTCCACCTCCCCCCACCATCAGCCTGAGAGGAGAGAGACAGTTTCTGCAGCCCCCAGCACCTTATGAGTGCCTGTTCAGCCGAAAGGGGTAGAAGGAATGACTTTAGGGTGTATATTAGAGTCCCAAGATGGCCGCCGGCCTCCAGGGGTAGGCCGAAGCCGCGGACTATCCTAGGAGACGGCCGCCGGAAAAGTGAACACGGCCACCCCCAGTCCCCAGAACCCCCACGAGGAGGTAGAGGGAGAGGATCGGATAGTCTGACGCCTCCTGGGGACTCGGCCGCTGGTGGTGATGCAGATTGTCTTACTCACTGTGTCCCAGGAAAGTGCCTGTAGTCCAGCCCGCAGGCCGTGTGAGATTGGAAGGCCGTAGGATGTTGAGGCCGGCTGCCGGATGGACTCCCCCAGCCCCTCCGAGTTGGCAGGCTGATCTGCGTGCTCCCCAGAGACAAAGCGGCCGTCCAGAGTGTGTGGACTGTCCGTCCACCCTCGGATTTGTGGGCTCAGGCGTTAAGAGCTGCTGGCCCATCTGTAGGCCCCAAGATGGCGGCGGAGAGTCCTGGTGACAGAAGGGAAACCTCAATTTAGAACAGGACCTGGCAGTTCCAGGTTCCAAAAAAACACCAGGTGCAGAGCGGCAGGGGTCTGTGATCAAAAGTATGTATCTTGTGATTGCAGCAGCATGAGAAGAGGCAACAGATGGCTCTAGATTGGTGCAGGCTATGAGGAGCTCAACTCGCACACGTCTCTCCAGCTGCACATCCGGACACACACCCCCGCATGTGGTTTTTTAGTAGCGTTTTGTTTTGGTGAATTGCAAAAAAATGATTGAAAAATGCTATGAGCTATTTTTCCGCAAATGTTAAAGAGGAAAATACTTCTTTGTTAATGGAGTCCATTGCTCTCAGCAAGAGAACTCTGCTTTTTTACATCTGTGCAATATCAGCAAATGTATTGGAACAATCAGTGGTAAATTAATTGAAACACCCAGATTCAACCTTAAAAGTATACATTGAATTAAATATAAATGGACATACTAGATGGCATTCATAGAGATGAGTAATCCAATTTAGCATGTTAAAGATTCAGCCTGTATTGGACACAAGGTTCTTCTGTATCAGAGGGTCATAAGGAATTTACCTGTCCCTTTTTGGGGTAAGTAAGTTCCTACAGCTGCCATAGACTACTGACTAAGCCCTGGTTCACATCAATGCAGCTTCGAAATCGTGCTACTTAATCTCGATTTTAAAGCCGCAGATCAGTGTGATTTGGATCTCTGATTTCATTGCAGGTTGTGACTTCATTTAGCAAAAGTCAAAGCAATTGCAGAAAAGTAGTGCGGGGACCTTTTTCAAAGAAGCTGCAACTTGAGTCACAATAATTTGAACAGTTCCATTGCGAAAATAGGGTGCGACTAGTCATGTGAATTTGAACCGTTAAACGGCATGACAAATCACATTGGTGTGAATGAGGGCTAAGAGGTCTATTGTAAGACAAAAAAGCAAAAAAAAACAACATTCAACTTATCCTATTTCTACCAGATAGAAAAGGGACGGCTTTCACATAGATTTTAGAATACTAGTGAGTGGGATTTGGGGAAAATTTTATGCTCCAATTCTCATGATTGGTTATTTCTTTCATTGTTTCCTAGGAAACAGGGTAAAAAGGTCCGTTAACAAGATGGATCTGAATCTTGCAAACAAAATCACAGGACAGGATTGGGTCAGCTGCAGGTGAAGTGTATTTTTCATTGCTTGCTCATCTGTAGACTTTATGTGCTGTCAATATTCCATGGCTTTTTGATTAGTGTTACTTCAGACCTCAGAATAATATCAGGCTGTGTAGGTTTGTCAGCAGGGATGCAAGTCATCCACTTAGCTAGTACAGCAGGTTTAAAACAATGTGATTTACTAAAACCTCAATCTCCTTCTCATTCTTTAACTGCTAAAAGTGGAACTCTGCATTTATGAAGAGAAAAAAAGCAATTCTCTATAGGCAAGCCACATATACAGTATATTGCAGAGAGTTTAGGAACATTATTTATAGATTTTAAAGGTGGACCTAACAAAAATTTGCTATTGCATGCTTACCCCCCAGGGTCACCTGAATTTGTGTCATGGTCTAGCCTGCAAATTTCTGTTTGTGAAATTCTTACCTCCTTGCTGCAGGGTTCTGCTAGATCTGTGACTCCAGCTGGGTGTACCTGGGGGCTGCAACATGGTCCCAGCTTGCTGCAAGGCCATCGCCACCATCAGGGGCCCTGGTGAAGAAGCAGGCTTGGGCTTAGACCCCGCATCCTGGGGAACTCTGGGTTGGTGAACTACTAGGGCACACTATCAGACTCTGACAGTTTGCTCAAGCCATGAGCTCCTCGGAGACACCACGGCCTCTTCTGGAACAACTTCAATATTTGGCACAGAGAGTTGATTTCCAGCAGGCCCATCAAATGCTGATCATGCAGTGTCCACAAGAACTTTCCCTCCATTTGGACCAGCTGCGGGTTGTGTCCACTTCCTCATCCTCCGATCTGGCTCCTGCCCCAGTTCCTGCTGCTCTGGCTTCCGTGGCTCCTTTTGTATCACATAGTTCTTCCGAACTCCAGCTGCCTCCACCGCCTCACTTTTCTGGTGATCCAAAAGCTTGTCGGGGTTTCATCAACCAGTGTTTAATTAATTTCAAGCTAGCGGCCCACCAATTCCCTACTGATCGTTCCAAGGTGGTGTACATGATATCACTGCTTTCTGGTGAGCCTCAGGCATGGGCCTCGTCACTGTGGCAACATCAAGATCCTACAATTTCCTGTCTTCCTGCCTTCCAGCAAGCTTTCCGTAAGACCTTTGATGTGCCTGGCATCTTTGCCGGCATCTGAAGAACCCATGCAGTTAGGTCAGACACGCCTCGCGTCACTAGAGCGATCATGTCACCTCAAACTCAGCTTATGCCTTTTCTGCAGAGCTGATGGTCACATATTAAGGTCTTGTCCTGTTCGCTCCAAAAACTCTGAGGTCTAGGTCCCCCGGAGGGAGGTGATCTAGACCAGAACTGGAATTCCATCCCTTTCCCTGAACTCATTTCAAGTAGCTGCATATGTGGGCTCTGGGGCAGCCGGGAAGTCCATGGAGCAGTCCTTGGCCACTGAATTTGACATTCCTCTTGTTCCCTTGGCAAAGCACCTCTTGGTATCTGCAGTCGATGGATCTACCATGGACTTAGGACCCCTACGGTTCCAAACTACCCCCATAACTATGCATGTTGGTGTTCTTCATCATGAGGAAATCTCCTTCCTGACCCTTTCTAAGTCTTCTAGTCCCATCATTCTTAGACTGCTGTGGTTGCAAAAACAGTTGCCCTATTTAGATTGGAACTCTGGTCAGTTGTTGTCATGGGGCACACAATGCTATCAAACGTATCTCCCTAAGGTGCTCCCACCTCTCTCTCTACCCGTGGATAAGGTCACCACCTCTCCAATGCTCCCTCAACATTATCACACCTTCCCAGATGTCTTTTGTAAAAAAAGCTGCTACCCTGCTTACTCCTATTGTGGGGCCCCTTCCGGTGCTGTCCACCTCTAGTTCCTTACCCCCTTTGCTACCTAAACCACCAGTCCCTTTTCCTCCTGTACAGCTCAAGCTCCAACTCTGGTACCATCTGGATAGGAGGACGCCCCAATATTTGCGACCACTGTACCACCTGAGGTCCCAGCTTGGTGTACCCTGTCTGCTAAGACCCCAGAGCCCTTATTCCTTTCAGCTGCTTTGGGCCCTGCCATGGTTCCCACATTAGTAGCTTCAGTGCCTATTCCAGGTTCCTGTGCAGCACAGCCTGTCATGCCCACTGTACAAATTAAAGCCTCAACTCCTATTCCCTTACCTTTGCTAAAAGCCCCCACTCCCACTCCTGTGTCCTCTCTGCCAGCCACCTCACTAGACCCTTCATCTTGGTTAGGGATGAGCCAGTGGTTCATGTCGAACGTAAGTTCGACTCGAATATCGGGTGTTCGTTTGCTTTAAAATGAACCGAACATTTGGGCGTTCGTGGGAAATTTGAGTGCCGCGGAATGCCCCATAATGCACGGTGAGATCACAGTGTATTGCTGTATGATGATTGGCCAAAGCATGCACCTAATCTGCATGCTTTGGCCAACCACAGAGAGCTCTGCGGAGAGAGCCATAATTGGTCAAAGGCAGGGTGCCTTTTGTCAATCATGGCTCAGGGGGACTAAGTCCACACCCCACACTATATAAGGCTGCTTACATAGCGGCCATGTGTAGTTTTGTTGGTGTGGACAGAGATAGCTTGATTTAGATTAAGCAGGCAGGTTAATCAGTTAGTGGCAGTGTATATATATATATATATATATATATATATATATAGTCAGTCTAGTAAATATATATAAATAAATAAATAAATATATATATATATATATATATATATATATATATATATATATATATATATATATATATATATACTCTGTGTTCAGTGTAGAACCTATATCTACAGTGCATTCAGTGGTGTACTGTTTCTGATACACTTCAGGCGGTGTATTAATATATATATATATATATACAGTCTAGTATATATATATATATATATATATATATATATATATATATATTATGGGTGGAGCCCTATGTCCGATATGGACATAGATAACATTTGTAGTTAACATAAAACTTACCATCGGAAATAGACCTGGAAGTGTGGACTTACCATATGAAATGGACCTGAAAGTGTGCCTTGGTCTGCTGGTTGGTATGCCAGAATAAGGGGGCATACCCTAGTTAAAGAAATGATTATTCTGTAGAGAGAAATGAATGAAATGAATGAATGAAATGAATGCCTTGAAATGGGGATGGGAGGGTGGGTATCGCGCACAGGAAACCGACAAGCACCACAGGTGAGCGGGCTGCTTAAATACCCCCCGGGCTCCTCCCATAAATTCAGGCCACTATACTGGCCTTCCTACTTATGGGTGGAGCCCTATGTCCGATATGGACATAGATAACATTTGTAGTTAACATAAAACTTACCATCGGAAATAGACCTGGAAGTGTGGACTTACCATATGAAATGGACCTGAAAGTGTGCCTTGGTCTGCTGGTCGGTATGCCAGAATAAGGGGGCAAAAACATTCAGGTAGGGGTGTGGTTTTATTAGTTTTGGCTTTATTTATTTGAGCAAGTTTGGTGAATGCTTGTGCCGTTTCCACCTAAGGAGTGGGGACGTACCGGGCGAGGTAGGCAGAGTTTCACCTGCTGAGTCTCTTGATGACGTGGTCTGGGACCCATGCCGAAATGCTGCCAGGGCTGCCCCAATACTAAAGAGTGACTGGAGTGCTGACTGGGGTCGAGGTGTAGGCAGCGTAGAAGAACCCCCAGGTGTGTGATGAACTGGCAGGCACTCGAGGGTTGCCCGGAAAGGTAATAGGGGACTAGAGGTTGAGTGTTCCGGTAGGAGTGACAGTAGGCGGTCGAGTATAGTTACTGGCCACCGGACGTTGTTTACTTTATGGAGATGGATGACTATCCTGGAGCTTGATTGCTGGGTTTTGGACACTGCAGGGTGGAGGATGAAATGGTTTTGGCAGCGAGCCAACTACACAGAACTTGGCCTGCGGGATTGCTGCGGGTGAACTCGCTGGGCCGCCAGAACCCGTGGTAGGCCGAGTAAATGGCTGCTTGTATGACACAACTGGGGAGAAGGCCCAACAGTGAACTGGTTAATATAGTAGACATGTCTCAGAAGATGGCAGCCTGGAACGAACGTGCAGTGGACATTAAACTGGTGTTGCCAAGCTAATTACACCAGCCTGCGCAAGAAGGACATAACAGAGCGATGCGCACCTGGCTTCATTAAGAGGCCCGCCTCGGACCGGATGTCGGTGGCAAAGCCACGACCTGTCCTGTCCAGATAAGACCCTAGAGTTAAGCGGTTGCCATGACTGGGTGTAACTTGAAGAGGGAGGAAGTCCGGGTAAACCCGGGGTTTAGGAGTGTCTCTGGGGGCCATGTACTTGTAAACCTATGATGGCCAAAAATTGCCGCGATGACTGTGGTGGCTGTGGCATCTGTCGCTACCTGGGGTGACAAGGGCGACGTAGGTGATAAGACCCTAGAGTTTAAGGTATAACCATTGATACACCGATCCACGTAGTACGGGACCTTCCGACATTGATAGGTCCGCATTCTTAGGAAAGACTGCAGCTACTTGTTAGTACACACCCGTGCATGGGTGAAGTCTTGGGGAACTAACCTGATATGGGTCAGTTTGTCAAGGGGGAGGCTGGCCTGCGTGGTGTTCGTTAATTCGGAGGAGGTTATTGTAGACCTCGGTTCGGGTTTATTGAGTTTTTAGAGACTACAAGCTGAAGGACATAATGGTATTACCAGCGAGTCAAGTTGTGTCTACGTAGTACCTGGCTGCCTGTGCCAGTAAAAGTGAATTGTTAGGCCGTAGAAACCACAGAGGGCCAGATAGATGGCTGCTTGACTAGACTGGGGAATGTCTGAGGTTTTGACATGTCCCTGAAGATGGCAGTTGTGATGGGCAACGTTTGCCGTTAGCTGTGGTCTGATGCTTCTGGACGCCACATAGAAAGGATTCTACTGTATGAGCCGTAGACACGGATGACTCTCTGGGGTCCTGTGAGGGCGAGAAATGCTGGATGTTGGCTAGGTATAGCCTGATGATGTTATGAGGAGCCAGCTGTGTGTGGCAAAACGATACCTGATGCGGGGTGGAACCTGAACTCAACTGACCTAAGCGAGAAATGATACAGAAATTGATGAGTGGCTCGTACGAAATGCCACTGGAGACAAGTGGCCGATTAAGTGCCACTGAAGATTGATGTGTGACTGATTGTGTGCCACTGGAAATGTGTACTGACTGCAAGAAGTCATGCTAAGATGCGAACCCTGCAATGATTGCAAGAGTTGTGCTTAATACGTGTTTGCAACAATTGCCAGGGAGTTTGTGTCAATGGAGATGTGTTCGCCGTGACTGCAAGAAGTCCGTATTACTGCATGTGCTTGCACGGGCTGCAAGGAGTTATACTTGGATGCGTGTTTGCAATGATTGTAAAGTTGTGTTTGGATGCGTGCTTGCCATGATTGCAAGAAGTTATGCTTGGGTGTGTCCCTGCAACATTTGCGAGAAGTTGTGATGCGTGCTTGCAATGATTGCAAGAAGTTATGCTAATATGCGTGTCTTGTAATGATTGTAAGATTTGTGCTTGAATGTGTGCTTGCAACGATTGCAAGGGAGTTTCTGTCGGTGGAGATGTGTTTGTAGTGACTGTGAAAAGTTCATATTGCTGCATGTGCTTGCAAGACTGCAAGCGTTAAGCTTGGATGTGTGCTTGCAATGGCTGCGAGAAGTTGTAATTGGATGCGTACTTGCGACAATTGCAAGAAGTTATGCTTGAATGCATGCCTGCAACGTTTGCAAGAAGTTTTGTGATTAGATACATGTTTGAAATGATTGCAAGAAATTGTGCTTGGATGTGTGCTTGCAACGATTGCAAGACGTTCTGTTTGGATGCGTACTTGCAACGATTGCAAGAAGTCATGATGGGATGTGTGCTTGCAATGAAATGCAAGAAGCTGTGTTTGGATGCGTATTTACGATGATTGCAAGAAGTTATACTTGGATGTGCAGTGACTATGAGGGGATATAGTCGCGAGGCGAAGGTTTCAACGAATGAAATCGGGACCATAACTGAGCTTCGAAGGAAGACGGGGTGTGGCCCCCCTTTTTTTTTTTTTTTTTTGACTGACCTAGAGGAAATGACAGATGAGAACCGGTGGAGTGTTTGACTACCTGGTTTGAAAGGTAATTGTAACATGTTCAAGCGACAGGTGCATGGCATTAAATAAATGAGTGAACTGTTTGTGCCATGACAAAGGCACGAATCGGTGTGCCATGACTGCGCAAATGAGGCTGCGCCAACTGGGGCTTGCCAGAATGAATGGATGTCTGACAGATGCCCTGAATTTGAATCAGGGGGCGCGGCATGCGACAGCGAAATAAATGAAATGTTTGCCTTAGAGTGAAATGAATGAAAAATGTTTCGCCATGACAGAGGCACGAATCGGTCGTGCCGCAGCTGCGACTGACTGCGGCCCGGACTCTGGAGCATGTACTGAAATGAGGCAAAGAAACGCTGGTGCATGCCGGAATAGGTTGGTGCATCACGGATGCGACTGGATTTGAATTGGAGTGTGGTATGTAACCGTGAAATGTTTGTCCTGGCAAAGGCACGAATTGGTTATGCCGCAACTGATAGCTAACCAAGTTCTGATGCAGGTGTTGGCTAGGGCCGAAAGGTTTAATTTATACTACTTTATTTATATGTGTATATATATATATACATATACACATATTTTTTTTTTTTTTATTACATATATATATATATCCACACACATATTTTTTTTTTTTTTTTCGACTGCGCAAAATGACTAGTCAGACTGTGGAGTATGAATGAAATGAGGCCAAGACAACTGGGGCGCGCCGGGACGAATCGGTGCATCTCGGATGCTACTGGATTCGAATCGGGGCGCGGTACGTGACAGTGAAATGAGTGAAATGATGAAATGAATGAAATGATTTGTCATGGTAGAGGCACGTGCCATGACGGAGGCACGAGTCGATCATGTCGCGACTGCAACTGACAACGACCGGACTCCGGAGCATGTACTGAAATGTGGCCGAAAAATACCTGGGGCACGCCGGGACGAATCGTTGCATCATGGAAGCGACTAGATTCGAATCGGAGCGTGATTCGTGACAGTTGAAATGATTCCCATGACAGAGGCACGAATCGGTGAGCCGCAAACTATGACTGACAACGAACCGGACTCTGGAGCATGTCCAGAAATGAGGCCGGGCCCTGGGGCATGCCGTAACGAATCGGTGCATCGAAGATGCGACTGGATTCGAACCGGAGCGCGGTAAGTGCAGGTGTAACATTTTGTTGCCATGACAGAGGCGCGAATCGATCATGCCGCTATAGCTACTGACTGCGAATCGGACTCTGGAGCATGTACTGAAATGTGGCCAATACCTGGGACACGCCGAGACGAATCGGTGCATTTCCATGCGACTGAATTCGTAACGGAGCGTGATACGTGGCATGATAACCATGACAGAGGTACGAATCGGTGAGTCGAAAGCGACTGATAATGACGTGACTCTGGAGCATGTACTGAAATGAGGCCGTAACTACTGGGGCACACCGGAGCGAATCGGTGCATCTTTAAATGCGACTGGATTCGAATCGGAGCGCGGTACGTGACTGAAATGAAAGAAATGATTCGAAATGGTTTGAAATGTTAGAAATGTATTTAGAAATGTTCAAAATTGAGAAATGATTGGTATCGAACTGACGTGGTTCGATAAGGAATTGCGAATCGCTACGGCTGTTTGCTGACGCCTGGTAATAATTAGACATGCCTGAAATGGAGCGACGTCTATGTCGCGGTGGTTTTTTCAGATAACGAGAAATGGTAACATAACGAAAGTGCGAGTGGTATGCATTGCGGCTACGTTTGTGAAATTGCGAGTGACTAGTAAGTTTGATATCACGGTTTAGTGACATGATATCTAACAATGCGTAAAAACAAAGTCCGACGGGACCCTACCTGCGACAGCCAAGCCAGACGCGCGGTACGAACTACGAATCGGTAACACGGATTTCGAAACTCTCGAGCACGGAAATTTGTGAAAACGGGAACTTGCGAGACAAGAACTAGCGGACGCTGGCATTCGAATCGTCGGCTTAGTGACGTATATCGCGCACAGGAAACCGACAAGCACCACAGGTGAGCGGGCTGCTTAAATACCCCCCGGGCTCCTCCCATAAATTCAGGCCAACATACTGGCCTTCCTACATATATATATATATATATATATATATATATATATATATATATATATATATATATACTCATATATACTCTGCGTTCAGTGTAGCCTATTAACTGTATATATACAGTTCATTCGGTGGTGTATAGTTTCTAATACACTTCAGGCGGTGTACACATTATATAATACAGTGTAGTGTGGTGTTGCAAAACAAAAAATACATCATGTCCGGAAGGCCACCAAGGTGAGGCATATGCTCACAGGCCACTAAAAGAGGGTAGGCAGCCTCTGTGTCTACAGTCAACAGTGGTGGTCGTGGACATGGTGCATCCTCTGCAGGTGGCCATGGGGCACGCTTGTCCTTTTTTTCTGCTGCTGGCCATGTATTTGAGCCACAACATGCAGAAGAGTTGGTGGAGTGGATAAAAAAGCCGGCCTCATCCTCCTCATCCTCTGTCACCCAGGCTCAGAGTAGTTTGCCTTCCAACGCAGCTGCCAAAGCAGCCTATTCCACCGGCTCCTTGTCCATAGTCACTCCTTCTGTAGCCCCACTATCATGCATGGAGGAGTCTCCGGAATTATTCGACCACAGTGTCGGTTATATGTCGCTGGAGGATGAGCAGCGATTTGAAGGCTCTGATGTTGGTTCCCAGGTTGAGGAAGGGAGTAACGTGAGCCTAGAGAGAGTGGGTGCCGAAGAAGGACAAGAAACTGGCAGTCATGTTCCCCCAGCTGCAGTATACTGCCAAGTTTGCTCCAGTGCCAAGGAGAGAGGGGATGATGAGGTCACTGACTGTACTTGGGTGTCTGAGAGAAGAGAGGAGGAGGAGGAGGCACAACTCCAATGAGGCAGGATTTCCTCTAGGGGCAGTTAAAGGGCAGCCACCCTATTGCATCACACCACAGAGCTCCACAGGTGCAGGGTGCTGCTGACCCCCAGCTGACTTTTAAAAGTTCCTTGGTTAGGGCCTTTTTTGACACATGTGCAGCAGATCGCACCGTTGCTGTTTGCAACCTCAGTCTAAAGCGGATCAAGCATGGCCAGAACAGCAGCAGCTTGGGCACCACATGCTTGACCAGACATATGACGACCTGCCATGCAGTCCATTGGCAACACTTGAAGGAGCCACATCATAGAAAAAGGCGGACTTCTCCTTGCTCCTCATCTGGGATCTCAAATCCTACTATACCATCAGTCCTCTCAAAAACCTGCACTGAGAGGAATGAAGGTATAGCAATAGGTGTCCCAAATACTTCATCAGGGGATCCCCTGATGAAGTCACGTGATTGGGTGACTTCACGCGTAGGGACGGGATAGGCACTGACAGAGATTCTGATTGACGAGCTCGCCGCTCGTAGGAGACATACAGGATGTGTATTTACTTCATGTAAGTACATGCTTTTAAACTTAATAAAGACATTGAATGGTTTCAAATACTATACTATCTGGTACCCTTCTGTTCTTCCTTATGTTGGCTCTGCTGTCATTGATGCTGATACTGAGGGACTAAAGCACAGGGACCACCGGCTCCGGTCCAGGGACCCCAAAGAGAGACCATCTCCATTTGTTTTCTATGCGGTTGTCCCATTACCGCAAGGTAAGGGGCCATTACCCACCTGTGTGTGTGTTCAAGCACGAAGAGGATACACACGCTCTCTCTTTCGGCACCCCACTGGTTATTTATTGCACATCCAAAGGATCACTATATATTGCACGTTTGAGCTGTCACTGGCACATATGTTGGATGTGTTTTGGACTGTGTCTGGACTTTACACGACAATATTTGCGGTCACTTTTTATGTCATTTTCATTTTTGGTTTATGAATATATGCCGCACATTCATTTGCACTGATGCGTTTGTTGCACAATTTCTGAAATATCTTATCTTGGTTATTTGTGGCTTATTGATACATGGTACACATTTATTTGCACAGATACGTTTTTTACACCTTTTCTCAATTATTTATTTTGCTTGTTTTGCACCTTTTACTTATTTATTGTGCTACACATGTTATCTAGGTATCATATATACATGTGATAGACTCATTATTTGTTTTTTGTCCTATTTCGTATCACAATACGTATGTCCGCTGTACACATATTTATGATTATATTCTATTGTGGATTGCACAGGGGCACATTAGCACTTTAAGCTTCACTTTGCACATGTCACAACGTTATTATGTGTGTATGAGGCAGGTTCCCTACACACACTGTGCTGTTACAGCTTTCACATAAGGTCTATTTGATATAGGTTAGTTATTGATACACTGTTCACTGTTGGAATTCATCACAGGACACTGTGCATACAAGCGTGTTACCCGTATACCTCATTTATTTGTTTCACATTTTTATAAGCCATCACACTTTTTCATTGTTTGGGATTAGCGCAGCACCCATTCCTTTTAGACTTGCTTGTTGCTACCATGAACTCACTTTATTTAGAATCAAAATTACAAGACTTTATATGCCGTTGGAACCTCCTCTAACAATACAACTGTAACCTAATTAACTTAATTAACATGAGCTAATTAACTAATCCTTTATACAGCCTAGGTGATTGAGACATGACCTTTTGCCCAGACTGAGTTAATTATCACAGGACACCTTCTCACAATAGCAGCAGCTCCAATAGGAGTCGTCCTTTCTCCTACATTGTATAGAGGACAATGTGATCAGCTCATTCAATTAACATAAACACAGGTAGTTGGAGTGGATGACACCAGCATCTCCTCACAGGATGTGCCCCAACAGTATAATTCAGTCTTATCATTCTAATATGGCATATAAAAGGTTCCCAGAGTCTGTGTGTTTTGGGGGGACATGGAGCTGTATCCAAAGTAACACCAACCCCAGGGTCCCCAGGCATACAGCTCACAGAGAGCACCATTCCCCCAAATGCTAGGGCCCATAATCAAAAGGCAACAGGCTTGCATTCAGTCCTCTCCAACAGCCTCTGTCGAAGGTTCACCATCTCCTGTCCATGGAATCCAGAAGATGCTATCAGTGCTGGGCAGAGGTTAGCAGAGCTCTGCCCTGTTGTCAGCACTTCAGGTTTGGGGACCGCAATCTCCAGATTTTCCACTGCAGATTCTCTGGCATGCTGCTGGACTGGCACATTCCTCCATCCAAGATCATCCCATGCAGAAACAGGATCATCAAGGTCAGTCAGCACTTGCTGCATCCGCCATAAGACCTCCGCCTCCATAACTGCGGGGGCAGGTTGGCAAAGCACACTATTGCTCTGCCACATTGCCGACTCTTCAGCCAGGATTTCAGGGTTGTCATCTGGTATTTCCTGATAGTCCCAGGCAAAAGGAGCCCAGCCCTGGCACTGAGCAATGTCTAGCAGCCGTCTGTAGGCGATCTCTAGCTCCCATTCCTGAACGGCCAGAAACTCCAAATCCTCCTGTGCCCAGTGCACTTCCGAAATGTTCAATAGCGCTTCTCTGAAATCCATGATTTCGTCCACCCGCCACTCCAAATCACTCTCAAAGTTAGAGTCCCCTGTCAGCTTCACAAACAACAGTCCCAAGCCGCCGTAGCTTAAGCCTTCTGTTGGGCTGTCATCCACTATCCAGGGACATGCTTGGGATACATGCCACCGGAGGGCTCTGTAGCTCTCATCCAGCTTTATCTCTGCCCAGACCAGCCTGCTTAATTCAGCTGTCTGCTTCTTGTGTGGTTTTTCTCCCAAAAACTGCACCCGCAGTTCGTACTGCCACCAGTACCTTTCCTCGATGGAGGGGAGAACTTTTCCCTGGTGTCGCTGCTCACGGGCTAGCGCTTCCTTCCAGAGTTTGCAGCGAATAGAATCACACCATCCCAGCAGGACCTGCTCCGATACTGGTCCTCTGTGCAGTATCTGCATCTCTCGCAACCTCCTTCTGAATTCCTCATCCATGGCGGCTGGTATCTGTACCTCTCCTCTCCTGCTATCTGGACCTTGGATCCAGATGGAAGTTTGGATGTCCCAGACTGCAGGAAGCTTTCCCGCTGCTTGCCACCAATGTCACGGAACGTTCCACACTCCGCTTGAGTGCTTCCGTCATATACCACTTCCTCCCAGTCTGTATACAGATATCAGATATTCCAACCTCTCTGAGCACAAAACAAGCCGACACTTGCTTGTTGCTACCATGAACTCACTTTATTTAGAATCAAAATTACAAGACTTTATATGCCGTTGGAACCTCCTCTAACAATACAACTGTAACCTAATTAACCTAATTAACATGAGCTAATTAACTAATCCTTTATACAGCCTAGGTGATTGAGACATGACCTTTTGCCCAGACTGAGTTAATTATCACAGGACACCTTCTCACAATAGCAGCAGCTCCAATAGGAGTCGTCCTGTCTCCTACATTGTATAGAGGACAATGTGATCAGCTCATTCAATTAACATAAACACAGGTAGTTGGAGTGGATGACACCAGCATCTCCTCACAGGATGTGTCCCAACAGTATAATTCAGTCTTATCATTCTAATATGGCATATAAAGGGTTCCCAGAGTCTGTGTGTTTTGGGGGGACATGGAGCTGAATCCAAAGTAACACCAACCCCAGGGTCCCCAGGCATACAGCTCACAGAGAGCACCATTCCCCCAAATGCTAGGGCCCATAATCAAAAGGCAACAGGCTTGCATTCAGTCCTCTCCAACAGCCTCTGTCCCGGCTAGAAACAAAGAATAGAATATAATGAGGCTTGTTTTAATCATGTAAAAAGATTCGGTACCGTCACACTATGGTTGCCTTCCAACCCCCATAACCTGTATAACAAATTGTCCTAGACAGAAGGGGACCAAAAAGAAAAGCGGGGCTCAAGGGAGGGCACACTCAATGTATGGTGAATATATATGCGTATTTATTGGTACAAAATCGGTGTACATGGAGATATGTGCACAAACATGATCAGAAAAAGGTATCGTATTCTGCCCTCATAAAATTGATCAAAAAGCTATTTTTGGTCAAATATATTACATACACAGACTAGGGAAACATAAAACATGTATACATAAAAATGACAAGACAGATGCGTCCGGACGTCTTGGCTATTGATGTCTGCACAGAACACCTAAAAGGAGGTGTACAGCAATTGCTGAATACGGTGTATAGTGCAGACATCAATTCCCCCGGGGGAGGGGCTGCGAGGAGAGGGAGGAGAGGGAGGGGGAAGATGGGTAGAGGGAAGAAGGGGGAGGGGGAGGTGAGGGGGGGAAAAAAAAAAAAAAGGGGGGGGGGGAGGGGGGGAGGGGGGGGGGAGAGAGGAAATGAGGGAGGGGGGAGGGGAGGGGGGGGAGGGGAGGGGGGGAAAAGGGGGGAGGGAGAGGGAATAGATGGGGGGGAGGGGGGGGGGAGGGGGGGGAGAATTGGGGGGATAGGAACCCTGAGGGAGATGGTCTGCCGTGGGGTGGGGTGCTGGTGTAGGGTCTGTGGTCAACTGAACAGCTGGTCCTGAATAGGACTAAGATGTTGATCATATATCTATGTAGAGCCGTGAAATCACTGTTCCCAGATTCCGGAGTATAAGGTTAGCATATATGCAGTTCTCAAAAATGGGTGAACTCAGTGCAAGAAGTACTGTAATGAAATCGTTTGGTAGCAGGTGTAGGTAAAGAAACAACAGAGGTTGCCTGGTACGTTACCAATCCCGGGTCCCGTGCGAGACTGCTCAGGTACTTCCGGGTGGCTGTGGCTCCGATGTTGTAGACAGACCTTCCTGTTACCCTATATACCTCCGTATCCCGATCTTGGTGATACTTCGTGCTTCACGGTATATTTCTGGTATGCCGCTGTTGTGATGTTTGAGACCGTCCGTACAGGTGCACCTGTTGCCCTCCGTACAGCTGTTCCGGGCTTAGGAACGAGATACTCCCTCGGTGTGTGTGCCGGCTAGCCCCAACGGGGGATGACAGCGGGCGTGACGTCCGGACGCGGTGACGTCGACGCGTTTCACAGGACAAATGTGCATAGCTTCATCTGGACGTGATGAAGCTATGCACATACATGCACCTTTTTTTTTTTAACTGTTGTTGTGAAATCACCTCCTACAGCGCTGGAGTCGCTGATTTTCGTATAATGATAGCAAACACTGATGCTATCAAGATAAATAAATTAGTGCTGCAGCTGAATGGCATACCTGAAAAGCAAACAATGGTAACGGTAAAACATTAACTCAATAAAACAACTTGATTTATTTACGCAATCTGTGCCTAAAAAATATATATCGAAGCATAGGGGCAATCAGCTCCTAATGTTAGAAGCAAATCGCTCCTCCACCCCTGCCCCCATGCTTCGGCATATATGCTCTTTTTTAAACTGTGGTGGTGAAAGTTGCTGGAGTCACACGGCTTTACGTATCATGGGAGCAAACGCTGTTGCTGTCAGAATAAATAAACCCGTGCTGCAGCTGAATGGCGTACCTGCAAAGCAAATGATGGTCAGTCATGCCCTGTACACATGGTCAGATTTTCAGATGGAAAATGTGTGATAGGACCTTGTTGTCAGAAAAAGATTGGGCTCCATCACACATTTTCCAGCGGAATTTCTGACACACAAATTTTGAGAGCTTGCTATAACATTTTTCTGACAACAAAATCTGTTGTCGGAAATTCCGATCGTGTGTACACAAATCCGACCCACAAAGTGCCACGCATGCTCAGAATAAATTAAGAGACGAAAGCTATTGGCTACTGCCCCATTTATAGTTCCGACATACGTGTTTTACGTCACCGCGTTTAGAACAATTGGATTTTCCGACAACTTTGTGTGACTGTGTGTATGCAAGACAAGTTTGAGCCAACATCCGTCGGAAAAAATCCATGGATTTGGTTGTCCGATTGTCCGATCAATGTCCGACCGTGTGTACAGGGCATCAGACATACCATACCTGCAAAGCAAATACAATAAAACATAGTAAAAATAAAACATTACAGTTCTAACATACAGTAACAATAGAGAGAGAACAATAAATATAGAACAACAGAGAGCGAACAATAGAGCGGACACTAGAGAGTCAACATAAGAGAGAGAACAATAAAGAGAAGAAAAATAAAACCACAACTACTGTATTTTTGGATTTTTTTTTGTGTGTTTTTTTTTTTTTTTTGCACCTTTATATAAACTGTAAACATTCTAGATTAAGGTCTCTCAAAATGTGATGGCCATCTCATCTTTCGAGGACCTGTGTAAGTGTGCCCTAGTGTGTGGTAGCATTTGAAACATTCACCAATGCAAAGACCAGGTTGGTCAGGACAGGAGGGACAATAAAAGCAAGTGTCACACCTCTATCCGTAATTTCTGCAGACACGACATCTTCATTGGGGATTTCTTTGGGCAGGGGTACCAGGAAGGACATATGGAAAATGGCTCTCATGCAGCCGGCTAATTGCATTTGGATTGGAAAGTTGGGCATCAGCACCGTCTGGAAACAGAAGGGCTGTGATGATCTCTTCCTGGAATTTAAGGAAGGATCCAGTTTCTCTTGAAGCTTTGTATAGAACATAAGCATTCAGCAGAGCCAATTGCAATAAATATACAGACACTTTTTTATACCAGCTTCTGGCCTTACGAGCAATTAGGTATGGCGCCAACAACTGGTCGTTGAGGTCCACCCCTCCCATGTTAAGGTTGTATTCATGGACACAGAGGGGTTTCTCCACAACACAAGTCGCCATTTGAATTTGGACTGTCGTGTCTGCCTGAAGGGAGGACAGAACGAAAACATTCTTATTATCCCTGCACTTCACAGCAAGCAAATTATTACATCTCAAGCAGGCTCTCTCCCCCAGCCTAAGACGGGAATCTACAAGCTGCTGGAGTAAGTGCTGGCGGTTAGATCGCACAGTGCCACATACGCCAAATCCATGAATTGAACAAGTGACTAAAAAGTGGCACGCTTGTGTAATTATTGTCCATATACAAGTGGTACCCCTTTCCGAATAAGGGTGACACCAAGTCCCACACAATCTTACCAGCGCTCCTTATGTAGTCTGGGCAGTTTTACGGCTCTACGTAACTATCTCTTCCCTCGTAAACCATAAAACTATATGTATAGCCTGTTGCCCTGTCACAGAGCTTATACATCTTAACCCCATATCTGTCAAGCTTGCTGGTAAGATACTGTTTGAAAGACAAGCGGCAAGAAAACTTAAACAGACACTCATCAACGCAGACAACTTGATCGGGAGGAAACAAGGCTGCAAACTGCTGGTTGAAGGAAAAAGGGGAGAAAGGAAGCAGCACCGCTCTAAGCGTAATAACTTGGTAAACAACAGCTTTCATTTTCTTTAAAATGCACTCACATTGTGACAGTGGTGATCAGGCATTGGATTATGGTATGTTTGAGAAGTCTCTTCAGCTTCGCTGTGTGATCCTTTGGTCCTTACATGCTGGGCAGCAGTGATTCGTCAGTCCCCGGCCGCTCTAGTGGTGTCCGTAGCTCCAATATCTGAAGGGTGTTATGGCAGGCACATCAGCTGAGTACGTCCACAGGACACATCAGACGCTGGAGGTCGATGGGCGTGGCTATAGCGCTCGCGTTTCGAGCATGCGTGCTCCTTCATCAGGCATAGGATCAGCCAGCCTCAGTACAATTTATATGGAGAGAGAGAGGAGAACGGAGGAGGGGCGGTGCTAAGTGGACTGCAGGTAACAGCAGACAAATGCTAATTGTGAACATACAGGAAAATGCTTATGTAGGGCAAGGATCAACCTTCTAAACAAATATCTGTATGTACAAAGTATGGGTTGAAATACATTGGGGAAATTAAATTTGGACTGAAGTTGAGATAAACATTAAACATTAACTGGTCATAAATGAACTATATGGAGCATTAGGGGGAATAGGGGCTGAGTCATAGACAAAATAGAAGGATTAAAATAAGCTTGAATATAGAGGTAAGAGTAATTTGAAAAATAGTAATATAAAAATAGTATG
This sequence comes from Lithobates clamitans, assembly GCA_037952925.1. NCBI lineage: Eukaryota > Metazoa > Chordata > Amphibia > Anura > Ranidae > Lithobates > Lithobates clamitans. The sequence continues at coordinate 51,462 of JBBGZY010000611.1, forward strand.
AAAGATAAGAAACAATATGAAAACTAAAAAGGGAAACTAATAAAAAATAATAATAGTAATAAAAAATATGTAAATATAGATAATAAAAACAAAAATATATTTTTGGACAGAAGCAATTACAGAAAAAAATGATTATTATTATTACAGATAAAAATGTATTAGTATATATATGTATATATTTTGATGAAGAGGAATATACATATATATATAGAGGCAATTGTCTATATATATGTAAGGATCAATCAAATGAAGTAAAACAATCAAGGTAACTGTATATACTTGTTTTGGCTGGGGTTTATGAACTATAAATCTATGTATTTTTTTTTAATGTTATATCAGAAATATCAGAAATAACTGATTCATTGGGTACACTCACAAAACTATGTGAAGAAAATCAAAGTGGCGACAGAAACCTGTTGAAAGATTATTTTTGGAAAAGATTAATTATGGGTATACTTCATTATAATTCTTTAAAGACAAAGTAAAAACAAAATCAAGCACAGAAGCAACACACTGTTTTTTAGAGGTGTTAGAGAGGGGAAACTGAAATGGGGAAGGTGGGTTGAAGAAAAGGGGAGGGGGGAGGAAAGGATGTGGAAGGGAGGGGAGGAGGGGAAAGGGAGGGGGGTTTTGGAATGGGGGGGGGGATGGTTGCCTGAATTAAAATGAAAGGATCTGTGGGTGTTGTTAAATGTTAGTAGATGGAGTGGATCTCAATGTCTTCATTTAAGCCTCCTGGCTTGAGACTGTCTAAAGCGTAAATCCAGAAAGTTTCCCTCTCGCACAGATGCTTGATGCGCTCTGCTTAAAGGAGACTTGGTCTCTATGGCCCAGACCTGTAGGCCATTGGTGGAGCCCTTATGAAATTCAGTGAAATGTCTAGGGATAGTGAGGTTACTATGGTTTTCTATGGAACGTCTGTGTTCCCCAAACCATTTTCGTAGGATTCTAGTGGTACGCCCTATGTAGAGCAGGCCACAGGGGCAATAGAGGCAATAAACTACAAATTCTGTTGAGCAGTTAAAGAATTCCCCCAGGGGGTTATGTTTTACCCTTTGTAGTGAATTGTTTTTGTCTGTGTTGGACAAATTTGAAGGTGAGGCAAACTTCTGGTTGAAGTGGTTTACGAGGAGCCAAATTTTGTAGAGCCAATCGTATTCAGGGTCACCCCGAGGACGACAGAGTTCATTGTCATTGAAATGCACATATCGTATTGTGTCCTGGTCATGGAGGCAGAGAACAAGGGCATGTGGTGAATTGGATCAGTGGACCAATATGACTGCAACTCACTTTTTATTAGTTATCCCCTTGAGGAGGGATAGGCCCAGGAAGGTCTTAAATTCAGAGACCGTAATAGGTCTCCAATCTCTGGCAAGGGTCAACTGGGGATTAGCGGCAATGATCCACAATAGATCTATAGAGATCTTCCTCTAAAAACAGCAAATAAAAATCAAGTGACGTAAAATCAACTGTTTCCACCTGAATTCCGGGTTGGCCAGAGAATGGGGGAAGTATGGGTGCTGCAGAAGTGGAAGTCTCCCAATTCGGATTGGAAAATGCAGCAGAAAGGGAACTATGGGCTTGATGGGCTTGTCTTTGTCTTCTTGTTGGCTGCGGGACACTAGTTGCTCTAGCCACCTCACCAGCTTGAACAGCACTTATGGGACTCGCCACATCACCAAGTGTTACTGCAGTGCTGGATGATGCGATCAGGATGTACTAGGCCGCTGGTGCTTGCCAGTTCACCAGAAGGATGAGCGGCACTAGTATTGGCTCTCTGCTCCATACAAGAGCCCTGTGGTTCTTGAACCTCAACGATAGCAGAAGATCGGGGTCTGGTACGCCTGACCATGGCAGGGACCGCAACTCTGTTGTCAGAGCTATCTGTCAGGGTGTCGCTGCTGTCTACAGGTTCGTATTCTGAGCCTGAATCTGACAGATGGGTGAGTTCCTCCTCACTCTCATCTGTCATGCTCAGAAACGTGTAAGTTTCTTCACTAGTGTACCTTCGATTGGACATTTTGGCCTCCAAATTTACTGGTACAACTAGTTAGACTCACAGGAAAAAAGAGCACCTGACTGTCAGCGACTGCTTCTAATGCTGCCAAAAAGACTGTTAGCGTTCGTAGGAATCAGGCTTGACTCCGCGAATGCTGCAGTTATGTGTTTAGTGTTTTGTAAGCGACAGTGATCAATTGATACTGCAGTTAGATGGGCTGGGCTGGGCAGAGGGGCTAAATGCAGGTATCTGGGCTGATCCTGCTAACTGCGTTTTTGGGAACCCTTAAAAACTTTTTTTTTGCATTGATACATGTCCCCTGGGGCAGGACCCGGGTCCTCAAACACTTTTTATGGCAATAACTTGCACATAAGCCTTTAAAATGAGCACTTTTTATTTTTCACGTTAGCGTGAAAAAAGAATCAAAATCAAAAAAATTCTGCTGCCAACCGAATCGGTGGGTGTCATGCCTAATCTTGTTTACCGGTGTCTGCTCCAGCCCAAGCACCTGACTTATCTTTTTCCATTATTGCTCCTTTGGTGGCAGATATTTCCAAGAACCCACATATGACCGCTTCCAAGTACAAAGCAGCTACTGATCGTTTGCGCCGCGTGGGTCCCAAATTTCCACCTGGTGACAACGTCTGGCTCTCTGCTAACAATATCCATCTCCTAGTACCCTCTGCAAAATTTACTCATGTCACTGCTCCTGAAGGAAGATGTTGGACTCCTTCTACAGATGTTTCTGCCCCCTATTAGGTGAAACTCTTTCATCAGAAGTTTCCTCTCAAGCCTGGCCCTAAATGGATGAGGAGGCCTCGTTGGGGGGGGGGGGGGGGGTACTGTCACGGTCTAGCCTGCAGATTTCTGTTTATGACATTCTTGCTGCAGGGTTCTGCTAGATCTGTGACTCCATTTCACATGTGGTGTTTGACTTCTCTGTTCACCTATGGGCATCGCCTTCTATCCTTTCCCTTTCTATTACTTCCTGAGTAACCTCCCTTTTTCCTCCCCTTATATTTGTATGCTTAGTGCAGCGCTCCTTGCCTGAGCAACTTTATAGTTCTCTGAGCTCCTGGTTGTTACTACCTGTATATCCTGTGTCTGACTACCCGTGTGCCAATCCCAGCTTCTTCTACTGTTTTGCTTGTCTGCCGCCCGTCCTGACCTTTGCTTGTTTCCTGGTTTCCCTTCAGTCACCTGTTGTACTTTTCACTTGCAAAGTGGTGTCCACATTTCCAGCTGGGCATACCTGGGGGCTGTGACCTGGTTCCAGCTTGCTGCAAGGCCATCCTCACCATCAGGGGCCCTGGTGAAGAAGCAGGCTGGGGCATAGACTCCGTGCTGTGAGGAATCCTGTTTTGGTGAACTACTAGGACTCCTGACAATTTGGGGCTGATAGTACCACTGAGGAAGCAGAACAATGAGTGGAGTGGCTCAGGGTCACCCTAATCAAAATGGTGGTGGTAGTATCAGGAGAGCTGGGAGACTGTAAGGGCCTTTGTGTCAGACACTGAAGTGCTTGTGCAGAGAGAATATGTCACTCAGGTACTGGAGAGTGCTGACTTAGTAAATCTGGATGTAGCGTATAGGAGGCACAGACTGGATCTTTCCCCTATACCCACCCTTGCTCAAACTGCTGCACAGAATGAGGCCAACAGGGAGCTAATTAAAAAGGCTCCTGATTCTTGTATGCTGTCTGGAAAGGAAAAAATAGAAGAGCTGCCCATATTTTCAGGCTTCAGAGGATTGTACAAAAGTAGGTAGCCCTTGAATATGGGTATGAATACCCATATGTGCCGAGACAACCAATGAAGGAAATAGAAGAGCGTCGGGAAGACTGGTGCAATGAGGAAGTATTGAAATACCTCAATGTACCTAAGCCATGCAAGAATCTTCTGCCTTCTGAAAAATGTTCCTGAATATCAGGGAAAGTTTTATCTTTCTGGGGAGATTTATCTCCTGGGGAGATTTATCTTAAAGGATAAGATCATCATCAAGGAGGCTGGATGTAGGGACTAGAAGTGCTCCATTAAAATATGGAGCCCTTACGGAAGATGGTAGAGGTCCCTCACCCAGTTTTTATAGAACTGATATTCTTGTGTTTCATTTCCTTTCTCTCATCTGTTGCTGCACCCCCAACAGACTGATTTCATTGCTGTTTGCTGGCTGTCAGTAGAACCCAAGAACCAAACTGTTGCCCAAGGCAAGGGGCAATTTTCTATTCAAACTTACAGTGGGAACGGAAAGTATTCAGACCCTCTTAAATTTTCCACTCTTTGTTATATTGCAGCCATTTGCTAAAATCATTTTTTTCATTTTTTTTTCATTTTTTTCCTCATTAATGTACACACAGCACCCCATATTGACAGAAAAACACAGAATTGTTGACATTTTTGCAGATTTATTAAAAAAGAAAAAATGAAATATCTCATGGTCCTAAGTATTCAGACCCTTTGCTCAGTATTTAGTAGAAGCACCCTTTTGATCTAATACAGCCATGAGTCTTTTTGGGAAAAATGCAACAAGTTTTTCACACCTGGATTTGGGGTTCCTCTGCCATTCCTCCTTGCAGGTCCTCTCCAGCTCTGTCAATTTGGATGGTAAACGTTGGTGGACAGCCATTTTTAGGTCTCTCCAGAGATGCTCAGTTGGGTTTAGGTCAGGGCTCTGGCTGGGCCATTCAAGAACAGTCACAGAGTTGTTGTGAAGCCACTCCTTCGTTATTTTAGCTGTGTGCTTAGGGTCATTGTCTTGTTGGAAGGTAAACCTTCAGCCCAGTCTGAGGTCCTGAGCACTCTGGAGAAGGTTTTCGCCCAGGATATCCCTGTACTAATCTTTCCCTCGATTGCAACCAGTCGTCTTGTCCCTGCAGCTGAAAAACACCCCCACAGCATGATGCTGCCACCACCATGCTTCACTGTTGGGATTGTATTGGACAAGTGATGAGCAGTGCCTGATTTTCTCCACACACACCGCTTAGAATTAAGGCCAAAAAGTTCTATCTTGGTCTCATCAGACCAGAGAATCTTATTTTTTACCATCTTGGAGTCCTTCAGTGGTTGGGATTTGAACCAGTGACCCTTTTTACTGCTAGGTGAGAGTGCTACCCACTACACCATTGTGCCGCCCGAGAAAGGTTAGTTGCACCTAAGTCGTACCCTGGAAAATGTGTCTTTTAATTGGAATTCCCTCTGAAAAATAGCAGTGTGCTTCCTGGTATGTGAGCGTGCCTAAGCGTTCCTGAGCCTATGGCCTCATAGATGTATATACACAGTGAGAGATCCGAGGCACTGCTGATGCTAGTTTAGGAGATTTGGAGTGGGATTTGGTGATGCCAGTGCCATGCTGCTTCTTCACCAAGATGGCCACCTCCACACAGAGACACAGTGCAGAACGCATGGAAGTCAGTAATAAGGAAAAGATCAACTGCAGGTACACTACAAACAATGCTGCTGACTACCCATTTGCCCCTTAATCACTTTTTTGGACACAGCTTTTAGAGTTTAAGTGGTCATAAAAGAATAAGGTGTTTTACTTTAAAGCATTCTTGCCAATAGGGGCACTTGGAAGCGAGGGGGAATTAGGAGAGCCTGCGGGGGAACCTATGAAGAGGAGGTTCAGGACTGTTGTGCAAAGTCAATGCACAGACCAGTATGACACGTTTGTTATTCAAAAAAAAAACCTTTTAGAATCACTTTCAGTTCCCCTTTATTTGCTACTTTTCTGTAGCTATGAAAATGTTAGAGCATACTGCTATGCTATAGCAAATAATATCATAAAGTTACATAGTTTCATAATTAGATTGAAAAAAGAAAAAGTTAATCTAGTGCAACTAATAGAAACATAAATACATAAATAAATAGAATGCATACAGTAAAAAGAAAACATCCATATACAGAATCCTATACCCACAGTTGACCCAGAGGAAGGCAAAAAAAACCCCTATAAAGCATGGTCTAATTTGCTCTAGCAGGTAAAAAAATAAATTCCTTCCTAGGCCCCTAGAAGGCATTGGATATATCCTGGATCAACAATCTCTGGTGTAGTAATATTACTTTTAAATGTCAATGTAGGTTTTTTGTTACAATTTTCCTACAATTTTAGGAATATCAAGCCTTGTGAATTCAGCATTCTTATTGTATTTATATGCAGGCTCATTTTTGATTTAGATAAATTCCAAATATACTTTATAGTTCAGTTCATAAACTGCAGCTCAAACTCCAAGCAGACTGTTAAATCAACAGATGAAATACATGTACAGTATGAGAGCTGTTTTATCTGCCAAAAGAATTGAATTGCTGTCTATCTAGTCCTTAGATTTACACAGCCCTCTCACACAGTAAGGCCAATTTAATGATACAATGTAAGCTTTTTTTTCCATTCAGCCCATTTATTTAGATTCCCCTAGCCACAAAAATGAGGTGGATGGAAGAATCCCCAGGATGGAATGCAGTTGCTGACAAAGTTTTCAGCATGTGCCTTCAACAGAAGTCGACAAAATATTCGAGGGAGGTGCCAGGTGCCGCCGTTTCCGGGTACGGCCGAAGCCGGAAGCATAGGTTCGTGCGGCTGTTTTTTTGATTTTTACATGTAAGTTACTACTTGCTGTGAGGGAAGACAAAAGTCCGGACAGCCGCACACCAGGAGAATATAGTCCAACAAAATTTCTTTATTGTAAAATCAGGAACAAATCATGTACAAAGCACCATGGATAGAATGTACAGATAATCAGCTAACGAGTTTCACGCTCTGCGTAGCGCTTACTCATAGCTAACAATAATAAAAAAACATGGATTAGCATTAGCCAGCACCTGGGGCTTTTCAACTCTGGAGAGCAACATTCAGTTTATACCTGATTTGGATACAACCTGGTGCGGGGAAAAACGCTTGTGCTTAAGTTACTACTTGCCTTTTGGAAATACATTTTTTAAATACTACCCCATGGAGCCACCCTTTTTTCTTTTACCATATATCCAATGGCATCTATTGAGTGTGGGAGAACGCAATCTTGTGCTGGATATAGTGTATGCTGAATATCGTGTGTCTCCGTGCACCATTTTGTGACGATACTGGAAGCTGATTGCCTGTGATTTGCTGGTCCATGCTCGACTCGGCCCATTGGGGGCCACTGCTAGAGGTGAGAGACTGGGGTAAATAGCTGTCACACTCCGGAGTATGATTGGATGAATCATCTACATCATAGACACTTTTTTCTCCACATTGATTGTCTATCGCACTTGCACTTTCCTTACACTCTCTGAATCATTATTGAAAGATTTCTTCTTGTCCGCATTGGGAGTCGCAGTACACGATTTATTGGATCGCACTCATCACTTTTTATGACCATCAGCTTGCGTTTTTTGGACATTTTTTCACACACATTGGTGTGTTGCGTCTTTTTATTTATTTTGTTTATGCACATTGTTTTATTCCACTGTTTAACACTTTGTTTATATATTGAACAGCTCTAGATTGCATATACTCTACATTGCACTTTAGCATTTTTGCACTAGTGCACTTTAATAATAATTATTATTGCAATATATTTATTTCATGTTATGCATCGTACATTTTAATATTTCACTTGGATATACGTTTTTCTTCACCAGTTATTTCACTCAGGTTAGTTAGCGCCACATACCTTGTTTTTATTTGTTTCAGTTATGTGAGTACACTTTTTATGTTGGCGGTTTCTTTCCAGTTCTTTGGTTGATGTGGTTTTGCGCATTAATATTCCCTTAGTTTTGATAAAATAATCGACTTCTGTCGAGCAGATACTGACACACACTGATTAAAATGTGTCTGGTCCCTGCTGAACTTGCTCATTTTTATCAGTGTATGGCCAGCTTTACAGTAAAGAATACACTTTGTACCCCCAACGCCAATGCCTGTTTTCTGACTGTACAGTGAAAGGGCAGCTGCAGAAAACTGATTAGGTAAGGAGTCTGCTCACTCTACTTTCTCCTATCAGCATGTACAATGCACATTGCATGCAGCACACCTGACTGGTTCTTTCTCTCCAGTCTAAAGCCTTGTACACACGATTGTTGGCAGGGGATTGTCTGTTGACAGACTGTTGTCCTAAAATCTTACCGTTAGTACGCTCCTTTTGACAATTGTTGTCCAATTTTAAGCCAACAAATGTTGGATGACAGGCTAGTAAATTTTTGGCAGACAACAGCTTGATGTCTGATTTTGGTCAGTACACAAATCCTTCACAAAAAAGTTGAAAGTACAAACACGCATGCTTGGAATCAATGTTCACCAAACACGAAATTAGCAGAAGGGGCCCAAAGGGTGGCACTCAAGAAATTCCTTGTAGTACGTCACTACGTTTGTGTATGTGGCGCAACAATTGTGTAACGTTAGTATGCAAGACAAGCTCCCGGCACACACCCTTTTGACAAAAATCAGACGCTTGGTTGGCCAACAATCGTACCATGTGTACCAGGCTTAAGTTTTGTTGTATAGGGATGGGCTCAGGCATGTTAGGATCCTAGTCCCAACGCATCTGAGCAAGCCTAGTCAGGCGGGTATATGTGCAGCGGCGGGCCAGGAAATGCCTCACTGCCTATGATTGGCGGTGTGCAGTGAGGGCTTCTTGGCGGGATTGCTCAGGTGGGTCGGGACTAGGATCCTAACACACCTGACCCCTTTCCTTACTGCTGTGTATGGGATTTCAAGAGGCTGCTCTCAAATCAAATTCAGTTAATTAAATTTGTTTTTATATAAATTAAATGCTATTGATATTTAATTGACATTTAATGATATAATAAAAACATCCAAAGCTGCAATAAATGTGTCTTTTATATCTGCTTGGAGTTTAGTTTTAAACCTTTTTGTCAAGTTAAAGAGTTGCCAGAGTTGACCTCAAGGTTACATTAACTAATAGATTGTCAGCCTGAGAACCACTATTAAATTTACTTGCTGACTGAAATGTTCTGTATCCTGTAAAATTAACCCACATATAAAATGCTCTGTCTAATACAAAACTGAGTATAAGGTCTGCTTGGAATGCTCTAAGGCTAGGTTTGCATCTTTGTGATGCAACAGTTTCTATTTTTGGGGGCTGTTTCCATGTGTTGCATTAGAGCAGCCTTATCAATGGGCTGCCAATGCACAGAGATTGCACAAAATGTGTATGAGCCAGAAATTTCGATCGCCAAGAACGCGGTGACGTACAACACGTATGACGGCACTATATAAAGGAAGTTCAATACCAAGTGCACCACCCTTTGGGCTCCTTAAGCTAATCTCGAGTTAGTAGAAGTTTGGTGAGAGATGATTTACGCTTTTCAGCCTCGTGCTTTTCAGTTTATTACTGCTCTTCAGTTTGTGCTTGTGGGTTTGTATCTGTTTTTCAGTGCGTGTTGTCAGTTTGTATCTGTTTTTCAGTACGTTCTTGTCCGCTCGTTTCTGATTTGCAGCTCTCTCTTCTCAGGCCTTTCTGATTTTCAGTGCGTTCTGTTAGTTCGTTCTGACCAGCCAACCATTTTGAAGCCATGTTGTGGGTGCAGGGGCTTGGTGTTGGGGTTCTTACTTTGACCCAAGCCCAGTCCATGAACAGGGTGAAGAGTAGTTCATGGACGAATAATTGGTTGCTCCAGCATGACCAATTCTCGCACATGCCTTTGTTGCGGGAGATCCATGAGAATAATCCCGATGATTTCAGGAATTATCTCTGGGTGACAGACCCTGCTTTTCACCGTCTGTTGGCTTTGCTGTCCCCTTATATTATGAAGCAGGACACCTGCATGCGGCAAGCCATCACTCCCGAGCATAGGCTCGTCGCCACCTTGCAGTACTTGGCGACGGGGAGAAGTCTGCAGAACATCAAGTTCTCGACAGGCATCTCCCCCCAGGCTCTGGGAATCATTGTTCCAGAGACCCGTTCTGCCATTATACAGGTCCTGCAGAAGGACTATATTAAGGTAAGTTTTATCATTTAATATCACATTCTATATATTTAATGTTTGCTAATGTATTGTATTTATTTCATTATTCCATAAATACCATGATTGTAATATGCTGTGAGTGTCCTCTTTGTCCTCATGCATGCTGTAAGCTTTTAATGCTCTTTTTTTGTCCTTCATGCATATTTGCCTTCACTAACCTCCCCAGCATGCTATCCTGGGCCCCATACACACCTAGCCTAGTCACTTAACAATGTATTTTGCCTGCTCCATTGTAGTGCTTACCCTAACTACCCCCTAAAATGTGTTTAAGTGTTATTTTTGTCCTTAAATTCAGACAGAGTGGGCCCAAATTCATTTGGAACCCTCCCTCCCCTAACTGGTAAGTCAACCAATACCAATCCTCTATCTGCTGACTTTGCCAAACCCATATACACTATACCTATCTCTTTTGTGGTCAGATTTATGGATGAATTCACCAAAGCATGTAGTGCAAGGGCCTGCCTGAATACTTTCAAATGGTACTGTTTAAAGTTTTTTTTTCTCCTATTATCTTGATAGGTAATTGCAGAATGTAAAAATTTTCAATTTGTATAGTGTGTACTCATAATTTTGTATTATGACACTTCTTACCTGTGCAGTGGGCTGCCAATAGTGTAAGTAATGAGGGGCTGGCCAAAGTAACACACATTATTTATGCATTCAGCTCTCAATGAAGTGGAGAGGGTTACCTGTCCAATACATACCCCCCCTAAAATTTTTACAATGGGCCATCAGAGGAGGGGAGGAATCTGATAAGTGGACCTTATACTTTTGTCTTTAAATACTCCTTAAAATAAATGTTATACTTATGTTGGCCAAGAATGTTTGTGTCTAATCTGCTTGCAATGTTATGTGCAAAAGTACTATTTTTTTTTCTTGTTTGACTCCACAGTTTCCTTCAAACCCATAGGAATGGCAGACTGTGGCTTCCCAGTCTGACCAACGGTGGGACTTTCCTAACTGTGGAGGGGCAATAGATGGGAAACACATCGTCCCACCCCCCCCCAACTCGGGGTCATACTATTATAATTATAAGGGGTTTAATAGTATTGTCTTGTTGGCGGTGGTGTCCACAAGATACAAGTTTGTGTATGTGGACGTGGGAAAGAATGGCCGGACGTCGGATGGTGGAGTCATAGCCCAGACCGAGTTCTACAGATGGCTCCAGAATGGTGGCTTGGGCTTACCACCTGCGGAAGACAACGTGGCTGGTCTTCCGTTTGTGTTCATCACTGATGAAGCGTTTGGGCTAGGTAAACATCTGATGAGGCCATTTCCCATGAGGACCCTCACCCCGGACCAGAGGGTTTTTAACTACTGGCTGGCCAGAGCCAGAAGAGTGGTGGAGAATGCTTTCAGCATAAGGGCCAGTCGGTTCCGCCTATTTTTGACACCAATCCACATGGCAGAATATAAACTGAACCATATTGTGCTTGCTTGCTGCATTCTGCACAATTATCTATGAAAAATGCAACAAACTATGTGGCCTCAGTTGGGACTGAGGCCAGCTTTCCTGATCCTTCAACCCTGACGGCACTTGAAGCTGGTTGTCCTGGCTTGCCCCCCCAAAGCACCCGCAAAGTGAAAAAAAAATATCTGGAGTACTTTGCGGGTAGGGGGGCCACTGATATGCCAGCAAATGTGTGAAACATTTTTAAAATAAATTTTTATTTTAAACTGAACAAATATTTAATTTGATTTACTGCTTGTGTTTCTTTTAGCTGTCACCTAGGTTCTCCAATGGGCTTTTCTTTTTGGCCATTTTCTTTAATAGTGCAAACGTTATTTATTTGATACATGAGGTGACAATATCTTCTTCAGCTAACTATTATGTTGTGGGTCTGCTACACACAGATTGTTTTTGTTGTTAATGTATGTAATGCATTAATGATAAAATTATTCATCTTTTTCAGCACCATGAATTAATTGTTTTGAGTCCCTAAAATGGCCTGATTGGGGCCAATTTTAGAGTACTGTGGGGGTTATTTACTAAAGGCAAATCCACTTTGCACTACAAGTGCACTGCAGTGCACTTGAAAGTGCACTGAAACTGCACTATAAGCGCACTTGTAGTGCAAAGTGGATTTGCCTTTAGTAAATACCCCCTTTGTCACAGTAAACTACAACAACTTACTCCAAAAACTGGTATTGAGCATTGAAATAAGAAGCCACACATTGTTGAGTATAAAATATTTTACTCCATGCACATTCACATGTGCATTAGAAAAGGGTTTTTGAACAAACCAACATCTTTGGTGTATAACATTTTTATATAAATAGAAGACAAAGGCGCCTCTAAGTGCAGAAGAAAAGCAAATTTTAATGCCCCAACTGGGTTCAAAAACACTTACAGGATGGAAGGTATGATCAGACACATCATCAGTATGGCTGCATTGGAAGGGGTCACGGTGGAGGAGAGCCTTCAGGGAGATGAATGTATTCGTCACTGACAGCAGCGAGGTGGAGCACTGGAAGCCGCTGTGAAGCCGACGTCGTCAGCGAGGAGTGATGGCGTACCCGGAAGTGATGTCATCCACTGAGCGGCTCCGTAACCAGCCTGGACCGCAAACACAGCCAGAAGGGGGATGTGATGTCATAAAGAAGGGACGCGTTTCTGAACCGTCAATCGTTCCTTTATCAACCTGTGGCCATAATGATGACTGAAACTGATATAGAACATGAGTATGAGTATTAGAACATGGGCGAGGATTCTCTATAGAAGGTATACTTTTATATTGTTGGTAGGCTGTTTCTACAAGATTGACAGGAAAACCCTTATCGAGAAATTTCTCTTTCAAAATTTCACCCTGAGTATCATAGTCCTTCTTCAAGGTGCAGTTCTTTTTTAGCCGACAGAACTGACTCTTGGGTACATTATTTAGCCCCTTCTGACCTAATTTTTTTATGTCAATTTTAATACCACATTTAAACTGTTATACACATATGCCTGCACGTTTAGATAGAACTAATTATCCATATTATGTACTCGTGCACGCATGTTTTTGGGTTTCTGATTGTTAGATACCCTGCTTGTGCCCAGGTTTTTTATATATAATTTTTATATATAACTTTTACTCGTTCTAATCTTTCTATTTCTTTTTACTTTTATTTTTTTCTATTTTATTTTTTCCATTTTTCTTACATTGATCACTTTCATTACTCAGGCTAAAACTGCCTTTTTTAGTCTTTTAAGAATGCTGTTACACGTGTATATGTTCCTATTGTCACTAATTAAATTCTGTATTGCTGCCCCCGCCCCCGGCCAGCCCACTGCCAGTATATATCAGTTTCAGTCATCATTATGGCCACAGGTTGATAAAGGAACGATTGACGGTTCCAAAATGCGTCCCTTCTTTATGACATCACATCCCCCTTCTGGCTGTGTGTTTGCGGTCCAGGCTGGTTACGGAGCCGCTCAGCGGATGACATCACTTCCGGGTACGCCATCACTCCTCGCTGACGACGCCGGCTTCACAGCAGCTTCCAGTGCTCCACCTCACTGCTGTCAGTGACGAATACATTCATCTCCCTGAAGGCTCTCCTCCACCGTGACCCCTTCCAATGCAGCCATACTGATGATGTGTCTGATCATACCTTCTATACTGTAAGTGTTTTTGAACCCAGTTGGCGCATTAAAATTTGCTTTTCTTCTGCACTTAGAGGCGCCTTTGTCTTCTATTTATGTTCCTATAGATCCTGCTTCAGTCTTTTAAAGCTGCAGCCCTTTGTGCTGAAGATATTACCTCATTACCACATCATCATCATTACCAGCACCTTTTTGGACTACCCCCTCATATAGAGACATTGTTTAGACTACTCTAGTCTTGTGCGCCCTATATATTTTTTTAACTATAACATTTTTATGGTTGACATTAGAAATAGCCTTTTTTGGTTAAACAGGCATGTTTAATTACCGTATTTATCGGCGTATAACATACGTTTTTTTCCCCTTAAAATCAGGGCAAAATCGTGGGTGCGTGTTATACCCCAATCCCCGCCGATCTCCACTGATTGTGAGCGGAGCGGAGCGAGCTCCAGCGATATATACATAGCCGAGTGTACTCGGCTATTCTCGGCTCTACTCACAGTCAGGGGCGGGACTGCGAGAGGAGCCGAAACTAGCCGAGTACACTTGGCTATGTGTTTGTAAGTGCCGCTCGTTCCTCTCCTTTCGCAATCAGTGGAGATGGGCTGGACTGCGAGAGGAGACGAAATTAGCTGAGTACACTCAGCTTTATGTATCCCGCCGGTGCTCGCTCCTCTCCGCTGACAGTCAGCGGAGATCGGCACAAATTTTGAATAATCAGTGGCTGGGCAATGCTGCAAAGAGGCTGGCAAGGCTGCAAAGGCACTGGGCAATGCTGCAAAGGCACTGGGCTAGGCTGCAGAGGCACTGGGCAAGGCTGCAAAGGCACTGGGAAAGGCTGCAGAGGCACTGGGCAAGGCTGCAAAGGCACTGGGCAAGACTGCAGATGGACACTGGGCAAGGCTGCAATGATGGACAAGGCTGCAGATGGGCACACATTTTAAATAATCAGCGGCTGGGCAATGCTGCAAAGAGGCTGGCAAGGCTGCAAAGGCACTGGGCAATGCTGCAAAGGCATTGGGCAAGGCTGCAGAGGCACTGGGCAAGGCTGCAAAGGCACTGGGCAAGACTGCAGATGGACACTGGGCAAGGCTGCAATGATGGACAAGGCTGCAGATGGACACTGATAAGGCTGCATTGATGGGCATTTAAATGTAAGGTTTTTTCCTTAAACTTCCCTCCTGAAAGTTTTTTTCCTTAAAATTCCCTCCTAAACTTTGGGTGCATGTTATACGCCGGAGCGTGTTATACGCCGGCGCGTGTTATACGCCAGCGCGTGTTATATGCCGATAAATACGGTAACCACTTAACAACTGGCCCATAGCCGAATGACGGCTACAGGGCAGTTTGATAACTCTGGGAGGGCGTACATTGACGTCCTCCCAGAATCGCGCTCCCACGCACCGGGCACGCACACGGGAGCATCCGTGACCACCGGGTCCTCTGGACCACGGATCATGGTAAATGGCCGCTGACAGCGGCCGTTTACCATGTGATCGCTCTGTCAAATGATGGAGTGATCACATGTAAACAAACCGTCATGATATCAGGTTCCTCTCTCCCCTCTCCATCCAGTGTGAGCGGAGAGGGGAGAGATCGGATGCAGCAGCGATGTGGGCTGGATGTGTAGCGCCGACAGTGCTGCTCAGTGAAACTGACAACTGCAGCCTCTGCCATCCCTCCATCATACTCTGCATCCTGCCATCCCTCTGCCATCCTGCCACCCCTCCACCATAATCTGCATCCTGCCATCCTTCCACCATACTCTGCATCCTGCCACCCCTCTGCCATCCTGCCATCCCTCCAACATACTCTACCATCCCTCCACCATACTCTGCCATCCTGCCATCCCTCCACCATACTCTGCCATCCTGCCATCCCTACACCATACTCTGCCATCCTTCCACCATACTCTGCCATCCCTCCACCATACTCTGCATCCTGCCATCCCTCCGCCATCCTGCCACCCCTCCACCATAATCTGCATCCTGCCATCCCTCCACCATACTCTGCATCCTGCCACCCCTCTGCCATCCTGCCATCCCTCCAACATACTCTGCCATCCTGCCATCCCTCCACCATACTCTGCCATCCTGCCATCCCTCCACCATACTCTGCCATCCTGCCATCCCTCCACCATACTCTGCCATCCTGCCATCCCTCCACCATACTCTGCCATCCTTCCACCATACTCTGCCATCTCTCCACCATACTCTGCCATCCTGCCATCCCTCCACCATATTCTTCCATCTTGCTATCCCTCCACCATACTCTGCCATCCCTCCACCATACTCTGCCATCCCTACACCACCCATTCCATCCACCCTTAGCCATACTCAACCATACCCAGCCATACTTAGTGATACCCAGCCATACTCAGTGATGCCCAGCCATACTCAGCCATAGTTGGTGATACCCAGCCATACTCAGCCATACCCAGCCATACTCGGTGATACCCAGCTGTACCCGATCATACTCGGTGATACCCATCAATACTCGGCCATACCCAGCCATACTCGGCCATACCCAGCCATACTTGTCCATACCCAACCATACCCAGCCGTACTCAGCCATACTCAGCAAGTTTTCATTTTCTTTCCACATTTTCCAAAAACTTTTAGAAAAAACTGACATGTTCAAGAGACTCAGTATGCCTCATAGATTATACGTTGGGGTGTTTTCTTTCCAAAATGGGGTCATTTTTGGGGCGTTTCCATTGTCCTGGATTCTCCAGAGCCTTCAAAAGTGTACTAGGTAGTCAGGAAATTGGATGTGTAATTTATGCTCCAGAACGCCTGAAGGTGCTCCCTGAATGTTGGGCCTCTGTACGTGGCCACGCTGTGTAAAATTCTCACACATGTGGTATCGCCCTACTAGGAAGTATTAGCAGAATATATTTGTGGGTGTAATTTGTGGTATGTATATGCTGTGTGTGAGAAATAACCTGCTAATATGACAAATTTGTGAGAAAAAAACGAAAAAAAAAGAAAACTTGATTTTGCAAAGAATTGCGGGAAAAAATACAACTTCAAAAAACTCATCATGCCTCTTACTAAATACCTTGGAATGTCTACTTTCCAAAAAGGGGTCATTTGGGGAGTATTTGTACTTTCCTGGCATATTAGGGTCTCAAGAAAAAAGATATGCCGTCAATACTTCAGGTGTGATACATTTTCAGAGATTGGCACCATAGCTTGTGAACTCTATAACTTTCACAAAGACCAAATAATATACACCAATTTGGGTTATTTTTACCAAAGATATGTAGCAGTATAAATTTTGGCCAAAATTTATGAAGAAAAATTACTAATTTGCACAATATTATAACAGAACGAAGAAAAATGCATTTTTTTACAGAATTTTCTATTTGTGGGATCTATCTATCTATCTCTATTTGTGGGGAAAAAGAACACAAATTTCATATGGGTATGGTGTTGCATGACTGAGTAATTGTCATTCAAATTGTGGGAGCACCGAAAGCTGAAAATTAGTCTGGTTAGGAAGGGGGTTTAAGTGCCCAGTGGTCAAGTGGTTAAAACCATAATAACATACACAACTCAGGAACTTACAAAGTTCAACTTTGAAAAATTGAAGGCAATATCAAACATTAGTATGTCCAAATTGTGTTGATCTTGCCTTCATCAGATGGGATGATGTAACCCCTGTAAAAGCCACATTTTGAAGATGCACACAAATTGGGAGTCAAAATGTGGATTTCCCTCCTGATCCCATGCCTAATGTTAACATGTGCTAGCTCCCATCATGGGGGAATAAATGGACATGTTTCGGGGGTGCAACTGCTTCCTCTCACCTACTTGAGTTGCGAGGAAGGGGTTGCACCCACAAAACGCGTACATTGATATCCCGTGATAGCAGATAGTACATGTTGACATACTGTGTGCATCTTCAAAATTTGGCTTTCTAATTACTTTAAAACTTGATTTAAAAGAACAAATTACACAAAAAAACTGTACAATTTTTGTGTGTTTTAGATTCTGCCTAAAACATCAATGATGTTCTTCATTTTTTGTTGACCATCATTGATGTTTTTCTTTATCTTTTCTAAATCACAATTGCACACCATGATCTCCCCGATGAGGACGTGTGCACTTTACTGGTGAAATTAGTTTCTTCTTCTACAACATCCACATCACCTACAATAAAAAAAACACACCATGTATTATAAATATGCAGGCATACATCTATTACCTGAAGCTGTGGTCTCAGACACTCACCTGTTGCAGTCACTATTTCGCCCAATGCATGTACCTCTGAATCCACATCTTCAGGTTGTGGTGTGGGGATTTCCCCTTCTTTAGGAGGTGTGGTGTTCTTGGTGTCCTCTGATGTCCCGAGTCTTTTCTCCCTTATGTGAATAAAAAATAAGGTATACTTAGCACACAGATATTTAAGGCAAGAAATAGTAATATGAAACATTGTTTGGAAGTATTGTAAGTTCTCTATTTTGGCAGAGTTCCAAGCTGAACACATGATTTTTTTCCCTTGCTTAAGGCTGGAATACTTACCTTTTTTGGTAAAGTTTCACACATGGAGACACCCCTAGTATCCACTGGAGCACCTGTGTGGGGCACCATAAAAAGGGTGTTCTGGTGTTCCAAACTAGTGCTCCTGCGTCCAGATGTGTAAACAGCTGCTGAGTGTCCTCTCCTTACACTTTATCAAGTTTGCATTTCATTCTAGTTAAAACACATCTAGACAACAATGTAATAAACTTCTTTTAACCACTTCAGCCCCGGAAGGATTTACCCCCTTCCTGACCAGAGCACTTTTTACAATTTGGCACTGCGTCGCTTTAACTGCTAATTGCGCGGTCATGCAAGTGGTTAATACAAATAGGCCTGAACAAATGTTGTTAAGCTGCATCTGTCAAAAATTCATATTAGTGGGCGGCTGAACGATGTTTACTATGAACGATTAGTGTCCCCACGAACTGGAAAATTGCCATTTTAAATGCCATTTAAAAAACTATACAACAGTAAAGAAAATCACTTGGAGCAGCATGCAAGTAATAATAATAATAATAGGAACACATGACAAAATACCTACTTTTTTGCAGCACTCTCTTGATCCTTCTGTACTGATCCTGCTCCCTCAATTTGAGGTCTAACCATTATTTCTCAGTTGCTCCTTGGATCATCGTACCCCAAAATTCTGCAGACTTTTCACATCTTAGTCATGATTTTGTCCTTTTTCTGTACGATCCATATTTCCTGTCATAGTCAGCCCTCTTCAAGATGTCCACCATCTCAACAAAGGCCATATTTGACAGGTTGGTGACCACCGCTCCAGGTAACTGGGTTTAATTTTCCCGTCCTCCGCTGGGTGAATGGTTGTGAGAGCTCCAGGTGCTGGCGATTGCTATTCCAATGGTATAGGTGCAATGAAAAGTCTGGACTGCCGCACTCTGGATTGGAATAATAAAGGTAAAATCTTCTTTATTGAAAAAATGACATGGTATAAAATGCGTACATTGCTCTGTTGAAGTGATACAGCATAACCGCTAACGCGTTTCACGCTCCCATAGAGCGCTTACTCATAGCTGGTTTGTACAACAATGAAAGTCACTTATATACACATTATACGTCTCACACATGACTCCATACTGATTGTATAATTCTAAACAGCTGATCGTTAGATTGTATGGCCTCTTAACATAGAGTTAATTGGGTGTGTGTTTTATGGTGGAGTGTTTATTGAAGACGTGAATGTGCAGACAAGATGTTTCTATAGACAATACAAAAAATATCCATAAATAGAAAGTTTATATTGCTTTTAAAAGTCTTTTGAAGAAGGAAAGTTAGGAAGATATAAAGTTTCCTTTCTTTCCACGGGACTGAGATAGGTGCTAAAACTAGCGCTTAGACGTATAAACATGTAAACCATTATATAAATGAATGCAGGTATATATGAGCCATATGGCCCAGCAGCCACGGCATAGTGTGAAGGATATCATATGTCTGCTCAGTTTACAAAACATTTTTTTTGATATAAAAATGAGAATATTGTAAAGGTTATTATGAGGAGACACTATGAAAAACCACTGTGTTTTGTAAACGATAAAGTCTTACATGTGAGGATCTGTGACAGTGTTTGCATGACTTTCAAATTTCATGACTTTATGTGAACTCTACCAGATTTGAGATGCAAACAAAGTGTATGCATATATGGTGTGTGGGTGCTTTTTTAGTGATCTGAACTCCACAAGGAGAAAAAAAAAAAATGTATAAATGCATGTATATGTGCATTTATGTGTATCATAAATATAAAAGGTAAAAATGAAAAATAAAGTGGAGATCAACATAAAACGTGAAGGGGGCATGTGTATATATATATATATACATATATATATATATCTATCATCGTGAAAGTATATATAGAATATATATAAAATGAAACAAAGTGGAAACTAAACCATGTGTTTGTGGCTTGACTAAAAAACACGATCAATAAATGGTCTATGTCTAAGTGTATGTTTCCCATGCAATCTCCTACACATACACCTGTCGAGCTTGTGTTACGCATACAGGAAATAAATGGTAATAAAACATATCATACACCAATAATTCTGTGGCTCAAACTCTCAAAAATATATGTCTTTGAAAGCATATGCTTATCCACCTGATAACATTCACTGTGGTTAAACGAAAAAAAATGGGCGTTTACTAAGCGTGTTGTTTTAAAGCAATCTCATCTCTTGGTGTACCGTCTTCATGTGTATGGGCAGAACTATATGAGATAAAGAAGATAATTGTTACGTCTAAATGTGTTATCGTCCCCCTCATCCATCCAGAGTATGGCACTTAAAATACACATATTTCTAAGTAAATACCAATTCAAGTGGATGAGTGACAAGACAGACATGTGGACGGTGTATCTCCTTGCTCGCTGCAACCCCTGGTATAGGATGGTATGTATATAGGCCCCCTAAAGGTGAAAAATGGACTTATGTGTTCAAAATCGTGAGGGCTATTCTTATAAATTAGGTGTTGTAGCTTGCTTACAGCAACCGTTGGACAGTGGTGTCTGATTGGAGATGAAGAATAAATAACTAACTAAACAGAGAAACCAAAAGTTAGTAAATATAACCCATAATGTCCTTTTGGTATGAATGTATAGATATATCCCCAATCGTCCATCCATGTAAAGAAATAAATACAAGAACCTCATCAAGGTTCTGTTTTGAAGAGAGGAAAAGAAGGAATATTTCAGCCTGACTATATGTAGCCAAGCTCTTGGATAGTTGCAATTTAAGCTCTTATGCGATTTTTTTGATAGAGGTTGGTGGATAAATGGATGGCTAGAGGGAGAGGTGAGAGGACAGGGGTATAGATATATTGCTGGACATGTCTTTCAGAAATATTATTCGTAAAAATGTGAAACGTCCCACTCAAAGTTTAACCCATGTGGGATTCTAGTGTCTAATGAGAATATCCAAAGGACTTCTCATATACACAAAATGTGTAATCTGTCTCCTCCCCTCACTGGTGTCCAGATTTTCTCAATCCCTTGGATAACTAAACTGGAGGTGTTTTTGTGGTGTGTGAAAATCCAGTGTTTTGATACATTTGTTAAAATCTCTTTCTCAATATTATACAGGTGATCATGTAGCCTGTCCCTGAGACGTCGTGTTGTGCGTCCAACATATTGTACCTGGCAGCTGGTGCATGTAATGACGTACACCACAAATTTGGTGTTGCAGTTTATAAAAGCAGGGATCAAAAACTCTTTTTGGCTGCTGCATGATCTTATGTATTGGCCGGTTTAGCTTTTCATCAAGTTCAGCAAAACCTTTAGATGTTTGTGAGGTGGTGAGATCTTTTTGTATTGCAGATATGTCTAGCTGTAATTTCTCTGTTTCCCTTTTCCTTTGAGGCAATCAGAATTTCCATGAGTTTAAAGGAACAAGTATCCAGAATGTCCGTCCATTCTTTTTTGAAATTTTCATCGAATAAATCCGAGGTGGGGAACTTTTTGATCCTTAGTTCTCGAGGAATGTGTAGTATTGATATATATTCCGTGAGAAAAGTTATGTCCCAATATGCTCTTATTTTTTTAGCCATCAATTGTTCCAATTTCCTAAAAAGCCTTATTAATTGTATCTCATCGTCCTCCGACGATTGTAAGGTGTGTGCTTGCAATGGCTGTCTTAAAGGATTATTGGATGGTGCTGTGAGCGTTCTGCTAAAAGCTGTTTCCACAACAGGCTCTTGCGTACTGATACGATGCATAATGGATATCCAATGTGTTCTCTCACTCTGAACTAGAAATGGTTTTTCAATATTCCAAGGTAATAATAAAATATATGTACCTTAATGATGCGGGGACATAGCTGAGCTGGTGGAAAGAAAATATGTAGCAAAAGTCCAGATGCTTGAAATAAACAGGTTGGTGACCACCGCTCCAGGTAACTGGGTTTAATTTTCCCATCCTCCGCTGGGTGAATGGTTGCGAGAGCTCCAGGTGCTGGCGATTGCTATTCCAATGGTATAGGTGAAATGAAAATTAGTGAAATGGTGAAATTAGTTTCTTCTTCTACAACATCCACATCACCTACAATAAAAAAAACACACCATGTATTATAAATATGCAGGCATACATCTATTACCTGAAGCTGTGGTCTCAGACACTCACCTGTTGCAGACACTATTTCGCCCAATTCATGTACCTCTGAATCCACATCTTCAGGTTGTGGTGTGGGGATTTCCCCTTCTTTAGGAGGTGTGGTGTTCTTGGTGTCCTCTGATGTCCCGAGTCTTTTCTCCCCATGTGAATAAAAAATAAGGTATACTTAGCACACAGATATTTAAGGCAAGAAATAGTAATATGAAACATTGTTTGGAAGTATTGTAAGTTCTCTGTTTTGGCAGAGTTCCAAGCTGAACACATGATTTTTTTCCCTTTCTTAAAGCTGGAATACTTACCTTTTTTGGTAAAGTTTCACACATGGAGACACCCCTAGTATCCACTGGAGCACCTGTGTGGGGCACCATAAAAAGGGTGTTCTGGTGTTCCAAACTAGTGCTCCTGTGTCCAGATGTGTAAACAGCTGCTGAGTGTCCTCTCCATACACTTTATCAAGTTTGCATTTCATTCTAGTTAAAACACATCTAGACAACAATGTAATAAACTTCTTTTAACCACTTCAGCCCCAGAAGGATTTACCCCTTCCTGACCAGAGCACTTTTTACAATTTGGCACTGCGTCGCTTTAACTGCTAATTGCGCGGTCATGCAATGGTGTACCCAAACGAAATTTGTGTCCTTTTCTTCACACAAATAGAGCTTTCTTTTGATGGTATTTGATCACTTCTGCCATTTTTATTTTTTGCGCTATAAACAGAAAAAGATCGAAAATTTTGAAAAAAAATGATATTTTCTACTTTTTGTTATAAAAAAAATCAAATAAACTTAATTTTAGTCATACATTTAGGCCAAAATGTATTCCGCCACATGTCTTTGGTAAAAAAAATGTCAATAAGCGTATATTTATTGGTTTGCGCAAAAGTTATAGCGTCTACAAACTAGGGTACATTTTCTGGAATTTACACAGCTTTTAGTTTATGACTGCCTATGTCATTTCTTGAGGCGCTAAAATGGCAGGGCAGTACTAACCCCCCCCCAAATGACCCCATTTTGGAAAGTAGACACCCCAAGGAAATTGCTGAGAGGCATGTTGAGCCCATTGAATATTTATTTTTTTTGTCCCAAGTGATTGAATAATGACAAAAAAAAAAAAATTACAAAAAGTTGTCACTAAATGATATATTGCTCACACAGGCCATGGGCATATGTGGAATTGCACCCCAAAATACATTCAGCTGCTTCTCCTGAGTACGGGGATACCACATGTGTGGCACTTTTTGGGAGCCTAGCCGCGTACAGGGCCCCCGAAAACCCAGCACCACCTTCAGGATTTCTAAGGGCATACATTTTTGATTTCACTCCTCACTACCTATCACAGTTTTGAAGGCCATAAAATGCCAAGATGGCACAAACCCCCCCCAAATGACCCCATTTTGGAAAGTAGACACCCCAAGCTATTTGCTGAGAGGCATGGTGAGTATTTTTTCAGCTCTCATTTGTTTTTGAAAATGAAGAAAGACCAGAAAAAATTTTTTTTTTTTTCTTTTTTCAATTTTCAAAACTTTGTGACAAAAAGTGAGGTCTGCAAAATACTCACTATACCTTTCAGCAAATAGCTTGGGGTGTCTACTTTCCAAAATGGGGTCATTTTGGGGGGTTTTGTGCCACCTGGGCATTCCATGGCCTCCGAAACTGTGATAGGCAGTGAAGAGTGAAATCAAAAATTTACGGCCTTAGAAAGCCTGAAGGCGGTGCTTGGTTTTCGGGGTCCCGTGCGCGGCTAGGTTCCCAAAAAGTCCCACACATGTGGTATCCCCATACTCAGGAGAAGCAACAGAATTTATTTTGGGGTGTAATTTCACAAATCCCCATGGCATGTTTGAGCAATATAACATTTAGTGACAACTTTGTGCAAAAAAAAAAAAATTGTCTCTTTCCCGCAACTTGTGTCACAATATAAAATATTCCATGGACTCGACATGATTCTCAGCAAATAGCTTGGGGGTCTACTTTCCAAAATGGGGTCATTTGGGGGGGTTTGAACTGTCCTGGCATTTTATGCACAACATTTAGAAGCTTATGTCACACATCACCCACTCTTCTAACCACTTGAAGACAAAGCCCTTTCTGACACTTTTTGATTACATGAAAAAATTATTTTTTTTTGCAAGAAAATTACTTTGAACCCCCAAACATTATATATTATTTTAAAGCAAATGCCCTACAGATTAAAATGGTGGGTGTTTCATTTTTTTTTTCACACAGTAATTGCGCAGCGATTTTTCAAACGCATTTTTTGTGGAAAAAACACACTTTTTTAAATTTTAATGCACTAAAACACACTACATTGCCCAAATGTTTGATGAAATAAAAAATATGATCTTAGGCCAAGTACATATATACCAAACATGACATGCTTTAAAATTGCGCACAAACGTGCAGTGGCAACAAAATTAATACATTTTTAAAAGCCTTTAAAAGCCTTTACAGGTTACCACTTTAGATTTACAGAGGAGGTCTACTGCTAAAATTACTGCCCTCGATCTGACCTTCGCGGTGATACCTCACATGCATGGTGCAATTGCTGTTTACATTTGACGCCAGACCGACGCTTGCGTTCGCCTTAGCGCGAGAGCAGGGGGGAAAGGGGTGCTTTTTTTTTTTTCTTTATTATTTTTTTGCTTTTTTATCTTATTTTTAAACTGTTCCTTTCATTTTTTTTTAAAATCATTTTTATTGTTATCTCAGGGAATGTAAATATCCCCTATGATAGCAATAGGTAGTGACAGGTACTCTTTTTTGAAAAAATTGGGGTCTATTAGACCCTAGATCTCTCCTCTGCCCTCAAAGCATCTGACCACACCAAGATCGGTGTGATAAAATGCTTCCCCAATTTCCCAATGGCGCTGTTTACATCCAGCGAAATCTAAGTCATAAAATGCTCGTAGCTTCCGGTTTCTTAGGCCATAGAGATGTTTGGAGCCACTCTGGTCTCTGATCAGCTCTATGGTCAGCTGGCTGAATCACCAGCTGCATTCTCAGGTTCCCTGTTGAGACAGGAGAGCCAGAGAAAAACACGGAAGATGGTGGGGGGGGGCATTCCCTCCCACTGCTTGTAAAAGCAGTCTAGAGGCTAATTAGCCGCTAGGATTGCTTTTACATGAAAGCCGACCACTGGCTAAAAAGAATGATACCAAGATGATACCTAAACCTGCAGGCATCATTCTGGTATAACCACGCCAAGTCGTGAATGGCGTACCTGAAGACAAAAAAATGGTTAACAATAAAGCACAGTAAACGGTAAAGTATAAAAAATTGCATACCTGAAAAGCAAACATGATAAAACATAATAACAATAAAACATTGCAGAATAGAATACAGTAAAAAAGAGCAGAACAATAGAGAGAGAATAGAGAGAGAGAGAGAACAATGAAACGACAACTATTTTTTTTTATTTTTGTTTGTGTTTTTTTTTTTTTTTTACACTTTTTTTTGTAACTGTAACTTTTATAACTGTAACCGGTTCCAGGTTCGGGTCTCTCAAAATGCGATGGCATCTTGGGAGACCCTGTGAAAGTGTGCCTAGTCTGTGGAATGCTGTACCCTAATACTCAACTAGTGAATGGTAGCGTTCAAAACATTCACCAATGCAAAGACCAGGATTATCAGGACAGGAGGGACAATAATAGCGGGTGTCACGCCTATATCCGCGCTAGCTGCAGACACAACATCTTTTTTGGGGGGGTTCCTTAGGTAGGGGTACTCGGGAGGACATATAAATGCCTCTCATGCAGCCGACTACATTTGGTTGGGGATGTGAATGGGGGAATTACGGGCGCTGCAGAAGTGGTGGGTTCCCAATTAGGATTGGCGAATGCAGTAGGAAGGGCACTATGGGCACGACGGGCCTGTGTTTGTCTTTTTGGTGGCAGCGGGACACTACTTGTGCTTGCCACCTCACCAGCTTGAACTGCACTTATGGGACTCGCCACGTCACCAAGTGTTACTGCAGTGCTGGTATGACTACGACCGGGGTGTACTAGGCCGCTGGTGCTTGCCAGTTCACCAAAACGCTACAAAAAAAAGTGACAGTGATCGATCGATACTGCACTTGGGTGGGCTGGGCTGGGCAAAACGCAGGTGCTAGCAGGTATCTGGGCTGATCCCACTAACACTGCGTTTTTGGGAACCCTAAACTGCTGGGGACGCTAGTATAGATCTGATCGGATCAGATATTGATCCGATCAGATACTATACCACTAAGGGAGGCGTATGCTGCGTGTGTGGGTGTTAGCGGTACTGGCGCTAATCTGACGCTGCCTGGGGCTGGTGCTTGCCAGTTCACCAAAATGCTACCCAAAAAACTGTTAGCGATCGCAGGGATCAGGCCTGACTCTGCGAACGCTGCAGTTATGCGTTTAGTGTTTTGTAAGTGACAGTGATCGATCGATACTGCACTTGGGTGGGCTGGGCTGGGCCGGGTGGAGGGGAAAAACGCAGGTGCTAGCACGTATCTGGGCTGATCCCGCTAACACTGCGTTTTTGGGAACCCTAAACTGCTGGGGACGCTAGTATAGATCTGATCGGATCAGATATTGATGCGTTCAGATACTATACCACTAAGGGAGGTGTACGGTGCGTGCGTGGGTGTTCGCGGTACTGGCGCTAATCTGACGCTGCTTGGGGCGACGCATATCACCGCCGGGCGATCAGGGGGCTAAACCTTTATTCGGTAATAAATGGCGGGTGCCCTGACACTATAAAAAATAAACGAACTAACCAGCGTCACCCGTAACAGTTATACGGTGATCAGTGGTGAAAGGGTTAACTAGGGGGCAATCAAGGGGTTAAAACATTTATTAGATAGTATATGGGGGTCCCTGTCGCTATAAAACGCTAAAAGCGAACTTAAATATTTACGTTCCTAACTAGCGTCACTAGTGACACTAATACAGCGATCAGAAAAATGATCGCTTAGCGACACTGGCGACAGGGGGTGATCAAGGGGTTAAAACTTTATTAGGGGGGGTTAGGGGGGTACCCTAGACCTACAGGGGGCTAACACTCACTGTCCTACCACTGCTAACTGTCACAAACTGACACTATGCAGTAATCAGGAAAAAAAAAAAAAAACCTGCTTGGTGTCAGTTTGTGACTGGGGGGGGGTGATTGGGGGGGGATCGGGGGGCGATCGGGGGGGATCGGGGGTGTTTAGTGTGCCTGGCATGTTCTACTGTGTTGTGTGTGAGTGTTGGTGCACTTACATGTCTTCTCTCCTCGGCGCTGGAACGGAAACTGCCGAGCCGAGGAGAGATGACATCACATCCTCTGCCTCTGTGTACTATACAGAGGCAGGGGATGTTTCTCATTGGCTGGGAGCGATCGCGAGGGGGGGATCGGATGGTCTCCCCCTCGTCTCTCATCGCTCCCAACCAAATGCCGACCGCCGATGGCACCGGGGGGGGGGGGGTCTGATCGGACCCCCCGCCCGCGGGAAGGCAATCACGTACCAGGTACGTGATTTTGCCTGCCCGTGCCGCTCTGATCACGTATATAGGCGTGAGGCGGTCGGCAAGTGGTTAATACAAATAGGCCTGAACAAATGTTGTTAAGCTGCATCTGTCAAAAATTCATATTAGTGGGCGGCTGAACGATGTTTACTATGAACGATTAGTGTCCCCACGAACTGGAAAATTGCCATTTTAAATGCCATTAAAAAAACTGTACAACAGTAAAGAAAATCACATGGAGCAGCATGCAAGTAATAATAATAATAATAGGAACACATGACAAAATACCTACTTTTTTTGCAGCACTCTCTTGATCCTTCTGTACTGATCCTACTCCCTCAATTTGAGGTCTAACCATTATTTCTCAGTTGCTCCTTGGATCATCGTACCCCAAAATTCTGCAGACTTTTCACAACTTTAGTCATGATTTTGTCCTTAATCACATTTGGGTTTCTGTATGGTCCATATTTCCTGTCATAGTCGGCCCTCTTCAAGATGTCCACCATCTCAACAAAGGCCATATTTTATTTGAGGCCTTAAATCTCCTCCTAGATCGGGAAGTTTCTGGCTCCGGGCTTTCCTCATCGTTGCTGCTCTCCTCTGCATGCACTTGCTCTGTCTCCGCCATGTGCTCTCCCACTGCACCGAAAGAGAATGAGCAGGAAATATACTAGAAAGAAGGTCAGGGGCAGAGTTTCACGCATGCGCAGTGTATATAAAGCATAACACGTGTGCGTCCTACATACAATCTGTGAGCGGAGGACGGAGTAGCGCAAGCGCCGATTGTGCTAACGAAGGTACAATTTTAACTTGGGGCATCAGTGGCCTATACTGCTTATAGATTGAGGCCTATATTGGGACACGATTAGGAGAGTTTAGCCTGACATTAGGATTTGTCTTGTGTTGTGTCTTGTAGAGAATATGGATAAATTTAATGACCATGATTTCCTCCCCATCTTCATTGATATGTACAGGGAGCTGCCCTGTCTGTGGCAAGTGAAACACCCATTTTATTTATTTTTTTGTTTCAATGTTTTTATTGAATTATATTGCAAAGAACAAGATGAAAACAGTCAATGAGACAAGAATCTCCTAATTAAGTACAAGTAACAGAGCATGGTAGTAATAGGTAAGCAGTAGGAAGATAGTGTTGTTACATATTAGGCAAGGGTATTGTTCACCCCCCCAGACACCCAGTAGGGTAACAAGTTGTGTCAAAGGGGAAGACAACACCCCTCTCCATCAACATGATAGTTTTTTCTTTCAAATGTGTTTTTTAATTGAAAAGAGCGAGAAATGTGATATACAGTAACATTACAGGTAGGGGTTACAGAACTAAATGTATGCTAACATGTGTAGTACTGAGCTCCTGTATGCTCTCAAAGAAGAGCATAGAAGAGGGGAAGAAAGAGGAAAAAAAAGAAAAAAGAGGAAAAAAAAGGAGGAAAGAGTAGGTGAGGGGGCAAAAGAAGGAGGTGAAGAAGAAAGGAGATGGGAGATGGGCAGGATAGTGCTCAGTGTTATAAGGGAAAGTTACATAATAATCTTATCGGTAGTCAAACCCAGGTGGCTCAATTTGTTCTAGGAAATGGACCGTCATAGGTTGTAACTCATAAATTGGTTAGGGACAAGGCAGAGCTCTATGATATAGTAGCCAGAATTGTCAGTGGTGATAGAATTTATCTAGTGTTAGCTGTGCCTTTGCAAACAAGAATTCAATTGTTTGGTGGTCATTGAGGATATCAATGGTGTCTCGGAGAGTAGGTGGGCAGACCAGTTTCCAGTGTTGAGCAATAGCTAACCTGGGCAGCAATGAGTATGTGTGTAAGGTTGGGGTGAAATATGGAGGGCCAATTAGAGAGGCCTAGTCCGAAGAGAGCCATCTGCGGAGTTAACTCAATGTTTATGTTAGTAACATTGTGAATAAGTGTGGAGATGTCTTTCCAGAAAGCGCCAATAGACGGACATACCCACCATATATGAAGAATATGTCCATCTATGTCACAATTTCTACAACATTTGCTAGAGTGGGTTGGGAACATTCGAGCCAGTTTCACAGGGGTGTAGTACCACCTGTACAAAATTTTCATTGAGGTTTCCCAGTGGGAAATGTTTTTAGAGTACATGGTGGATGAGCGTAGTGCTCTGTACCAGATAATAGGAGGGATCTTGTTTTGGAGCTTGGTTTCTCAGTATGTTATAGTTGGGGAGTGCTCCTCCATATTAGGTTTTGTTAATAGGCTATAAAGATAGGATATGCCACGAGTTTTGTTGTTGGTTGAAGACAGAAACTGTAGGATGTCCTTAGTTCAAGTGTTATGTGAGGTTGAGATGGTGTTGAGAATATGACGGAGTCTTAAGTAGGTATAGAAATCATTATTGTAGATGGCAAAATGGTCTTTAATTTGGAGGAAGGATAATAATTTATCATGCTGGAACAGGTCTCCAATCTTTCGAAGACCTTGTGAGGACCAATTCTGAAGTGGAAGGCGATAAAAGCGATAAGGCTGAGAGTGGGAGTTGGTGAAGGGCAGTCACATGTATTCCTCTTGCGGATTGTAGAACCGATTTCCATGCGGATAATGTAACATTAACCATTGGGAGGAAGGAGCGTGGATGGTGGTATCCCAGCCATAGGGCAGCCAACAAGAGTAAATGGGTTTGGGCAAAGGTGTTCGCTTCAATAAGATTTCAGGGTTGCGATGAGGACATGTTCCATAGCATTTTGGGTTGAACTAAGATTATTGCTTTGTAGTACATACGGAGATCAGGGACACCGAGGCCTGCATAGGCCTTGGCCGTGTTGAGTAGAGAGGCTTTGATGCGTGGCTTGCGTGCCGCCCAAATGAAGTGATTGGTGATCCGTTGAAGTATGCCTGTCTGATTGTAGGATCAGTATTGGTAAAGTCTTAAAAAAATGTAGAACGTGTGGCAGGAGAAACATCTTGGACAGGGCTATTAGACCTGCCCAAGAAGCGTTCGTAGAATGGAGTGATTTGACAATATCTTGTACTTTCTGGCTCAGGAGAGACATGTTGGTACGGAGAAGGAGGGCAGAGGGGGAAGTCAGATGGATACCTAAATAGGTCATGGAGGAGCTGGGGGCCCAAGAAAAGGGGGAAGAGGTAGTAATAGCTTCTTTAGTTGTGGGGTCATGGAGGCTCCTAGCATGGCGGACTTAGAATGATTCAATTTATACATGGACACATTACTAAATTGTTGTAGGAGATCACAGTGGGGGCAGGGAATGTAATGGATCGGTGAGCCAGATGATTATATCATCGGCGTAGAGGCCAATCTTGGTGAATATGGTCAACAGACAGGCCAGTAATATTTGGATGTTTTCGAATTGCTTGTGCCAGTGGTTCAATCACCAGCGCAAATATTAGGGGAGACAAGGGGTAACCCTGGTGAGTACCATTGGTGATGGTGAAGGGGGTGGATAACATACCCAAAGTCATAACTCTTGCAGACGGTGTAGAGTAGAGACCCAAGATGGCTTGGCAAAATGGGCCATGGATGCCAAATTTCTGAAAGACTGAGTCTAAGTACAACCAGTTGACCCTGTCAAACACCTTCTCTGCATTAAGAGAGATCAGCAGAGAAGGCGTTCGGTGGTGCTCAGCCCAATGGATAATGTCTATAAACCTTCGAGTGCTATCTGAAGCTTGTCGGGAGGGGATGAAGCCTAGTTGATCTGGGTGGACTAGGTTAGGTATGTAGGTCGCAAGGCGGTTAGCTGATAGTTTTGTATAGATCTTGAGATCGGTCTTAAGTAGGGATATGGGGCGGTAGTAGTCTGGATCGTGGAGAGGTTTGCCGGGTTTTGTATGGTGGTTATTACTGCTTTAAGGGATTCAGATGGGATCTCGCCTGTTGATAAGAACCTATTAAAAGTGTTACAAAGGTGGGGTACTAGTTGTTCTGCATATGACTTGTAATATTTGTTGATGAAACCATCTGGGCCCGGGGCTTTGTGGGAGGGGAGATCTTTGAAAACTTGGTGAATCTCTCTATGTGAGAATGGCTGGGCCAACGATTGGAGTTGAGGTGTAGATAGTGAAGGTAGTTTGAGAGGGTCAAGAAATTTTTGTATTAATTGCGGAGTGAGGTGGGGTTCAGAGGTTGATAGGGAGAGGTTATATAGTTTTGAGTAGAAGGCGCTAAATCCGTCCGCTATTTCTTTTGGATTTATTGATTTGAGTTTATGTCCCTTAGTATGTAGAAGGAATGCAATCCTGTTTTGCGCTGCCCTTCGTTTACTGTATATTGCTGGGCCAGGAGTTTCCCAGCTTTATTCCCCTGGGAGTACCAGGTGAGGCGAAGGCGCTTAAGGTAAAAGTGGTGGCCTTTTCAAAGGTAGGAGCTGAGGTTATTTCTCAGCTTGCTCAGTTATGCCGTGGTAGCTGGATTGGGATTTTGTTTATTCAGGGATCCAAGGGTACGAATGTCATAGAGAAAGGAATTTACAGTGTGGGTTCTCTTTTTCTTTTCCTGGGCGCCCAGCCGCAGACAAGTCCCCTGTATGACAGATTTGTGGGCATTCCAGAGTATACTTAAATTAGAAACTGAGCCAGTGTTGTCGGTGAAGAAAGATGATATCTCGCATCAGACCTGTTCTTGGGTCTCCGGCAAGCTCAAGATCGAACGCCATAAGGTGTGTCTAGGGGTAGTGGGGGACATAGAAATAGTAATAGATACTACTATTGTGGACTTAGTAATTTTATGAAGCAGGATTTTAGAGGTTAAGAACAGGTCGATCCTAGAATATGATCTTTGGGTGTTTGAATAGAAAGAATAATCCCTCTCAGTACCGTGCTGACACCTCCAGGGGTCATAAAGATCTTCTAGGGTAAGCATGGAAGAGAGGGCTGTGGATCTTCTGCGCTTTGTATTAGATGAATCCATCAGGGGGGCTATGACTTGATTAAAGTCACCGCATATTATGATTTGATCTTTAGGATAAGGTTGGATTTTCTGCATCACGGATTCATAAAATTATTTCTGGTGGGTGTTGGGAGCATAGATGTTCACGATTATGAGGGGTTGGTAATTGAGTGTGGCTGATAAGATTAGGTATCTGCCAGAGGGGTCCTGACCAAGGTAAGTAAGACTGAACGAGACAGATGAGCGTATTGCTATCATGACTCCTTTTGTTTTCTTGCTGGCTTGTGCTTGTAAACAATGGAGGAATAATTTATGGGAAACATTGGGCTGAATTATGTTCTGCAAAATGCGTTTCTTGAACGCACAGTATATCTGCCTTTAGTGAGTTATCGTCTCGCCATAGAAGTGAGCATTTAAAAGGGCTGTTGAGGCCCTTTGCATTGTGGGAGACTATTGTGAGTGACATGTTGCCTTATGAAGTAAATTTGATTGCAGGTGCTGTGACGGTACTAAAACAAATTATGCTTCTATTACAGAAAAGGAATATGGGGGGAACAAATATATTTCAGAAGCAGCAATATACGCAATGAGGTGTGTGGACAGATCAGGGCCCTCAGTGATGAGGAGGACGTGATCTGTACATACAGAGCAGGGTTAAATCTACAAATGGGTTTGTGAAACAAGCTAGAAATTATAATTCTTACAGTGCTATATTTATGAACTTTAAACAGTGAATGTGCTTAGCACATCAAAGAAAAACTGTGGAGCATGAAAAGGGTAACATGAGTGTTTCCACTCCTCCTCTAACTTGTTAACTTGAATAAGGAGAACTTTATCC
This sequence comes from Lithobates clamitans, assembly GCA_037952925.1. NCBI lineage: Eukaryota > Metazoa > Chordata > Amphibia > Anura > Ranidae > Lithobates > Lithobates clamitans. The sequence goes on from JBBGZY010000611.1 coordinate 84,843, forward strand.
AGCCTTAAGCAAGTGTTTTCCTGGTGTTAGCCACGGTGTGGGCGGGCTTCCTGAAATTAAGTCGGAGCGCTTGAGTCCTAGGGATTATTTATTTTGGGGGGTTTCCTCACATTGGGGGTTGGTATGGGTGTTTGTGAGATTATACCCCAATTGTTGAGCTGTTTCATGCCATCCTTAGGCATCAGGATGTAGACTTGTAGGCTACGATAGGTTACCAACAGCTTTGTGGGTTAGCCCCACTTGTAGGTTATCTTGTGTTCACTCAGTACAGAAGTGACTGGAGCAAAGGCTTTGTGAGCTTGAAACATAGCTGCAGAGATGTCGTTGTATAGGGATATCTTATTAAAGGGTTTCGGTAGAGAGCGCATGGATCTCGGCGCACGTATGATATCCTCCTTAACATGGAAGAAGTGCACTCTGGCTAGGATATCCCTGGGGACAGAGGCAGGTAGATGTTGTGGTTTGTGGACCCTATGTGCGCGATCGATGAACATATCTTTTGTTGTTAATGTTGGAACCAGCTTACGGAAGAGCTGATGAAGGTATGGTATTATTTCAGGGGTGGCCAAGGATTCAGAGACCCCCCTAATCTTGATATTATTCCATCGCGAGTGATCTTCGAGGTCTGCGACTTTTAAGCCGAGCATGTGGATAGTGTCAGCTTGATCATCCTGTTTATCGACAATGGTGTTATGAGCCTTTGTGGTATCAGACAGGTGCTGCTCAATTTGATCCGTGCGTTGTTTTAATAGGTTAACCTTGTCCTGCATCTGGTTAATGGAGATTTTTAATTCCCTATGAAGATCAGCCTGCAGGGATAATAGCATGGCTTTTAAAGAGTGTTCAGAGGATGGGTGATCAGTTGTGGGATATGCTGCAAGGGATTGTGAAGCATGTGGATTTGTTGAGGGACTACAGGTCCCAGAGCCATGTTGCTTCTTGGTGGGAGGCTGTTTGTTATGGGATTGTGCCGATGAGTCAGCTAGCCTCTTACCTCTGTCTCCTGGAGAGGGGGATTACTCAGAGGTCTGCTCCATGTCGTCCTCCATGTCAGGGAGTGCAGATGAAGCCTCGGTGTTCTGATCCGGCGGCCGCTCCGGGTCTCTACGCTCCTGGCCAGCGCCATGTTGGGATGCTTGCTGTACGGGCTGCATGTAGTAATCCAACAGCCTATGGGGTGCTTTGAGCTGCTGTCTTCTGCGGGACATAACCCGAGGAGTACCCTGGATGTGGCCCTCCGTTCCGGAGGGTGTACACTGTGGTAAGGTAGGCTGGATGTGCCCATTTGTGCTGTGGAGGAGCAGAGTAACATCTTCCATCTTCCTCAGCAGCCAGGCCACGCCCCGAATTTTAAAATAACAAACTAAAGAGGAAGGCAGCACTGGATCAACTGTTGGAATTGGTGAAGCCGGTGATTCCCACAGCAGACATCAACTATTTGAAGTGCAAAATTGGTGGCCTGAGGAGCACATATAATAGGGAGCGCAAAAAGGTCCAGGATTCCATGAGATCAGGAGCAGCAGAAGATGACATTTATGTCCCCAGGCTGTGGTACTATAACAGACTGTGGTTTTTGTTAGACCAGACTGAAATCAGACCATCACTCTCAACCCTTCCTTCCACTGTTCCTTTCACCTCAGATGAGGCTTCTGACGTACAACCTGGGCCTTCCACCCAGGAAGATGTGGAGGAGACCAGCTTGAGCCAGGTATAGCATTTTTCAACATATTTCTTGACAAAAAATGAAAGATGTTAACTAGATGTTATTGATCACTAATTTCAGATTTAACAAAGTGGTTTACATTAGACATGTGCACACTGAAATATTTCGTTTTGGTATTTCGTTTTCGTCCGAAAAATAAATTTATTTAGTTACTCCCGAAATTCGTATTTATTTATTTATTTTTTCTTTAAAAATTGCATTCATTCGAAAATCCAAATTAAGGTTGAATCTGTCATTGAAGGCTTATGGTGTCTGTCGAATGTTCAAAGAAGATTCGACGGAGCAGCTAAACTGTACGACGACGTATAGTTTACCTGCTCCGTCGAATCTTCATAGAACTTTCACCGGACACCATAAGCCAAAGTACTTAGTTCTAGCTATTTTACTGCTCCTCCTCTTTGGTTACAATCAGCCAATAACATTCATCATCATCATTATTTTTATATATCTTTTCTCCCCTACGTCAAATCTTTTCTCCCCTACGTCAAATCTTTTCTCTCTATGTCGAATCTTTTAAGGTTAGGGTTAGGCACATTCGACCATAGGTTTGATGGACATAGATTGTTATTGTCATCATCATGTCAAATCTCCTATCTATATCGAACTGTTGTAGCAACGAAAACAAAAATAAAGCATTTGTTTATGTCAAGTCTTTTGTTTTTCGGGTTCTGCACTTTCGTTATCGTTTGTTAAATCGAAAATACCTGAAATTCGGACGAAAATGCATTCGGACGAAAACGAATGCACATGTCTAGTTTACATATCAATAGACAGTAGTAGTCAAATGATTGGGACAAGAATGAAAAATACTGGGGTCAGAAGGATAGTCTTTTCTATTTTTTAACATTCAATTTGCAACAGTCATGAGCTCAAAATTGTGTGTGATTGATGACCAAAAAACTAAAACTATGTCCCATCTTCATACACAGGAAAGTCTCAGCCAGGAGGAAGCCGTGGAAAGTGGCAACCAGGAGGTGGTGGGGGAAGGTGCAGCCAGGAGGTGGCCGTGCCCAGTAGCCTGACCGAATCGCAGGTTCCTCCCCTCCGCCTTCCAACAAAAAGGCAGAGGAAGGGGAGGAACATGGAGGAGTCAGCGCTTGGTTTGATTCGGCAGGCTACTGCGGCCCATACAACAACCCCCAGTGTTCAAGAGGCTTTTCCATGTATGACAGCCAGTAAGATGCAGGAAATTGAGGTGGGCTAACGCATCATCAGTGAGGAGCTCATATTTCAGGTCCTAAATAAGGGAGCGGCGATGGGTGAACTCCCAAAAAAAGTCACATATGTGAGTTGGACCATACTCCTCCTCCACCTCCTGCCACAACTCCAACATCACAGCCACAGCCTGGAAGGAAGCATGCATGTTGTAAGACCACTGCCTGGGGACATATATGTCATCTACTGCTGCTCCTGAACTCTCGGAGTCCTGGACCGGATTGTGCTCCCTATTAAATGGACTCCTCAGGCTACCAATTTTGCCTGTCAAATAATTGATGTCTGCCCTGGGGTACAAAGGCTTCACCAATTTCAACAGTTTATCCAGCATTGCCTTCCTCTTTATTTTGTTATGACACCTAATGAATTTATAATAAAAAAAAAAAAAATCCTTGGCTTTGTGTTTTACTTCACTTACTTCCGTCTCGTACTTGATTCAGAGCATGCATGGAATTTTGTGCGTCGGAATTGTGTACGCACGCTCGGAATTTCCAACAACAAGTGTTTTGTCGGAAAATTTGAGAACCAGCTCTCAAACAGTTGTCGGAACTTTCAACAGCAAATGTCCAATGGAGCATACACACGGTCAGAATTTCCAACAACAAGCTCACATCGAACATTTGTTTTCGGAAATTCCGATTGTCTGTATGCGGCATAAGGCTTGATTCACACCTACAGGTGCGATCAAGCGTGGGTTTATTTCCACGTATTTGTTGTGCATTCCCATGGGTCTCATGTAGGGCAGCCCATTCATTTCAATGGGGTGCCCTAAGCATGAAAAAACACAGAAAATAAGTCCCTGACTGTTTTCCAAAAACCTGTCACACTGAACAGCATGGGCTGCGGCATGGTACAGTTTGGCACAAAGGAAAACACATGCATTTGACGATGCATAAGTGTGCCATTGACAAATAATGGCTTTAATAGTCGGTCCCCACTCTTCATCCAAAAAAGATATAATGGATGCACTCCAATCTCAGCTCTTCTTACTCTATTTAATTATTTACTGTATACATCATCTCTCCACCTAAAAACAAACCTTCTTTCCTTTGTTTCTGTGCATATCAGGAAAGCATGCGATTTTGCATGCGTTCACGAGATGCATAGAAGTGTAGCTAGGCTAAGCTGCACAATGATATGTTAAACCCACAAGTCATTAAAAAGTAAAATGCAGTATTTTTATGAAGAGTTGTAATAAAAAAAACACAATGGACGTGCTCAATCAACTTAAGACAAACTAGGAGGTGCAGAGTGGGAGTGGTCATTAAGTATATAGAAAATAGTATCGTTTTTAACATGAGACTGTTTAGTGTAAAATGGTAAGTCATATTTCTAAATGTATAACTTTTTTGCAATGCTTGCAATAGAAAAAAAGTAGAAAGTATTTATGGAGCACAAAGGGCCTATCATAATTAGAACTGAAGGCAAAATTGCAATCTGTTGTTTGGACACACTAACTACAATCACCATCTGTCATCTTGTTTAGTTGTTTAGGTTGATTATCTGTTGAAGCTTTTAAGCATTGCAGAAAACAAGTCAAAAGAGTAAGGAAACAACTGCAGAACAGCAAAAAGTTTAGCTTTTATTGATCTATGAGAAAGTGTCTAAAGCCTCGTATACACAGTACGATTGTTGGTAGGGGGTTGTCTGTTGACAGACTGACAGACTTTACCGTTAGTACGCTCCTTTTGACAATGTTGTCCAACTTTCAGCCAACAAATGTTGGGTGATAGGCTAGTAAATTTTCGGCGGACAACAGCTTGACGTCAGATTTTCGTATGGTCAGTACACAAATCTGTCACATAAAAGTCGAAAGTACAAACACACATGCTCGGAATCAATGCTCACCAAACACAAAATTAGCAGAAGGCTCCCAAAGGATGGCACTCAAGAGCTTAAATTCCTTGTAGCACGTCACTACGTTAGTGTTTCTGGCACAACAAGATCCTGGCACACGCCCTTTTGACAAAATTCAGATGCTTGGTTGGCCAACAATCGTATCGTGTGTACGAGGCTTAAGGCTCCATTCACACTTAAGGCCGGTTCCTACTGGTGCGTCTGAGATCGGATATGATTTGCACCACACTGCAGTGCAAATCACATGCAATCTCTGTGCAATGCGATTTCAGCCATACAAATAGTATGGCTGAATTTACATCAAACTCGCATAGGACCCTTTTTTTGTTCCACAGCAGAATTGGATTGCATGTTTACACACATGCGGTCCGATTCCTGTCCAAGTTTGATATATGCAAACTGATTTGGGGGTGTCATAGGGCAGTGTGAACTGCCGCCAGGAGACATGCGATGCGGGGATTCGCAGGGTTCCCGCATCGCAGCAGTGTGAACTGGCCCTAATACATTTTTTGATGCATTTTGCAGAAATGCAGGGAATTTTTTTAACATGAGTTCCTATGGAACACATTCACACCAATGCATTTTTGTGCCTCTGCGTTTTTGGAAAGGGTTGGGGACCTTTTAATAATAATATGTAATAGACTTCAATGGATCCGCATCCAAAAAATAATCATGTTTTTACAATGATTTTGCCACGATTTGCATGTTGCAATATGTGTTTTTTTTAGCCGTACATTCACTATATATAACTGGTTGCTAAGGAGGGGGCCAGGAAGCGGGCTGCCGCATCCTTAACAACCGATGAGTCATCAGCTCCCCACTGACAGCTGAATGTAAAAAAAAGAATTTTCGGCAAAAAAAATTTCTGAAAAAAAAACAGCTTGGGGTCCCCCCCAGATCAATACCAGGCCCTTGGGTCTAGTATTGAGTTGGAGGGGACCCCCCAAAATCCATGCTAGACCCTTATACGAGCATGCAGCCGGCAGGTCAGGAAAGGGAGGGGACGGGCGAGCGCCCCCTCCTGAACCATACCAGACCGTATACCCTCAACATGGGGGTGGGTGCTTTGGGGCATGGGGGCTCTCCTCCCCACCCCAAAGTCCCTTGCCCCCATGTTGATGGGGACAAGGGCCTCATCCCGACAACCATGGCCGGTGGTTGTTGGAGTCTGCGGGCGGGGGGTTTATTGGAATTTGGAAGCCCCCTTTAACAAGGCGGCCCTCAGATCCTGGTCTCCCCTTATGTGAATGAGTATGGGGTACATTGTACCCCTACCCATTCACCAAAAAAAAGTAGTGTAGTGTGAAAAAATACAGTAGACAGTTTTTGACAAGTCTTTTATTAAAAATGTCTTCTTCTTCCTTCTTCCTCCTCCAGGCTTCTCCTTCTCCCGCTTCTTTGTTTGTTGTGCTTCTTCCTCTGCCGCCGCTCCTGACGATGACCCTCCTCCTATGCTGCATCTTGCTGATCTGTCCGTGCCAATGTCAAGCATTTTTTTAGATAACGATGGGACGTGGCCACCGGATGACTTCACTCGGAGGCCCTGCCCACTTGTGACGTCACCGCCAGGGGCATGATGGGTCTTCCGTCACAGGGGTTGGGCCTCCAGGTGATGTCATATGATGGCCACGCCCCCCAGCGTTATCTAAGAAATGCTTGACATCGGCACGGACAGATCAGCGGAACGCCGCATCGGAGGAGGGTCGTCAGCGGGAGCGGCGGCAGACGAAGAAGCACAGGAGAAATAAGAAGACTGGAAGAAGAAGCGGGAGAAGAAGAAGCCCGGAGGAGGAAGAAGCGGGATAGGAGAAGACCTAAGGAAGGAGGAAGAAGAGGACATTTTTAATAAAAGACTTGTCAAAAACTGTATTTTTTCACACTACAGTACTTTTTTTGGTGAATGGGTACCCCATACTCATTCAACTAGGGGGGGCAGGATCTGGGGGACCTGCCTGCAGATTCTGATCCAGATTCTGATCCAGATTCTGATAAGCCCCCGCCTGCAGACCCCCACAACCTCCGGCCAGGGTTGTTGGGATGAGGCCCTTGTCCCCATCAACATGGGGGCACGGTGCTTTGGGGAATGGGGGGCGCAGAGCCCCACCTGCCCCAAAGCACCCACCTCCCATGTTGAGGGCATGTGGTCTGGTATGATTCAGGAGGGGGGGCGCTTGCTCGTCCCCTTCCTTTCCTGACCTGCCGGCTGCATGCTCGGATAAGGGTATGGTATGGATTTTGGGGGAGATGCACACCATTTTTTTTTAAATTTGGCATGGGGGGGGTCCCCTCTGAATCCATACTAGATCCAAGGGCTTGGTATGGATCTGGAACCCCACGCAGTTTTTTTCACGATTTTTTGGCAATTCTTTTTTTTTTTTACATTCAGCTGTCAGTGGCAAAGCCCGCTGACAGATGATAACTCATCGGTTGTTAAGGATGCAGTGGCTTAAGGTTAAGTCTACAGGCTTGGAAACATCAGTTTGTAAATTAATAGAAAACTGGCTAAAAGACCGAATTCAGAGAGTAGTGGTTAATGATTCCTACTCTGAATTGTCTGAGGTTATCAGTGGTGTACCCCAAGGTTCAGTGTTTGGAACCTTACTTTTTAATATCTTTATAAATGATTTAGGGTCTGGGATTAAAAGTACCATTTCAGTCTTTGCAGATGACACCACGCTATGCAGTGGGATAACATCCTTACAGGATGTGTCAGGGAAATGGCCAAAGAACTGGCAATCTTACCAACACCCATCATGGCCGCATCAGGCGTGCTCCCATGCCTATATAGCGTACGCATCTGCGCAGCTGCACGAATGGGCGTATGCATATGCACGAGGGCGTTAACGGGCTTATGCAGCTACGCAATGGTGCCTCTTGGCCTATATAAACCTGCTGCTGAGACCTGTGCATTACTGGATTATCGTCAGCTCCCCTGTGTTCCTGTGCTCCTGTGTTTCCTGATCTTTGACCTCCCGTTACCGACCCAGCTTGCTTAACCTGTTATCCTGGAAGAAATTAGAGTAGAAACATGGACTTTTTAGGCACATGTGTATATTAGGTAATACACATGTTGAAACCATGCATAAAGATAAAACCACGCATCCAAACAACCAACCGAAGTTGGTTGTTTGGATGTGTGGAGAGGTTGAGTCGTATTTGGAGGTTGCTCAGAAAATCACTCTACATGTTGCGTGCATTGATGCCCTTCTTCAGGAGCTTGCGTATCTAATAGACATGTAGTAAGATATTATAAGAATACATTTGTACTGGTGACCCCACAATAGGGATAAAACTTTTTCGCAAAAGAGAGTTTAACATGACTCGTGTCCACTCATTAAAATTGGAAGAAAAGAGGTTTAACCTTAAACTACGTAGAGGGTTCTTTACTGTAAGAGCGGCATGGATGTGGAATTCCCTTCCACAGGCAGTGGTCTCAGCGGGGAGCATTGATAGCTTCAAGAAACTATTAGATAAGCACCTGAATGACCGCAACATACAAGGATATATAATGTAATACTGACACATAATCACACACATAGGTTGGACTTGATGGACTTGTGTCTTTTTTCAACCTCACCTACTATGTAACTATGAAACTATGTAACTATGTAACATCAAAATATCCAGAAAAAACATAATTGTATATAAATAAAAAGATGATAGTCACTCTGGTAAGGCCCAATAGTGGAATTTCGAATTCCGAATGGTGAAATTTTTAACCCTAAATTTACCACAAAGTGTGCTACACAGGATTTGGTTTACCTTATGGTCTGTAGATGCGGGGCCTTCTATGTGGGGAAGACGACCAGACAGTTGAGACAGAGGATAAATGACCATGTGTACTACTAGGGTACTGGCAAAATGCTCACCCCAGTTAGTCGGCATTTGGACTTTTACCACAGGTTCGACACATCCCTTGTCTTGTTCTTTGTTCTGGCCATCGTCCCCAAAAATCCAAGAGGGAGAGAGTGGGACAAACTCATTCTGCAGTAGGAAACCCTCTGGATTGAACGCCTCGCTGCCACTTACCACCAGGATTGAATGAGACCCAATCCTACAAACCCTTCCTATAGTTATGCCGTGTTCTAATTGTTGGCTCCCACGTTCGGGTTATGTTGGTTTGCTCATATTTTATCTTACTTTTTTTATTTTACAGTATATATTGATTTATTTATTCATTTAACCACTTCCCAGCGCACGCTGGTCGGGATACGTCGGCAGAATGGCGCTGGTGGGCAAAAGGGCGTACAGGTACGTCCCCTTTAGGAAGCGGTGTGACCGTGACCATGACTGCGGGTCCCACGGACTCGATGTCCGCCGGCTGCCCACGATCGTGTCACAGAGAGGTAGAACGGGGAGATGCTTTTGTAAACAAAGCTTTTCCCCGTTCTGCCTAGTGACAGGACAGAGATCACTGCTCTCTGTCATCGAGAGCAGTGATCGCTGTCATGTGTGTTATAGCCCCCCCCCCCCACAGTTAGAATCACTCCCTAGGACACACTTAACCCCTTCATCGCCCCCTAGTGGTTAACCCCTTCACTGCCAGTGTCATTTACACAGTAATCAATGCATTTTTATAGCACTGATCACTGTAAAAATGACAATGGTACCAGAGTAGTGTAAAAAAAGGCCAATGTGTCCACCATAATGTCGCAGTCCCGATAAAAATCGCAGATCGCCTCAACCCCCAACATTTTCTCCCTGCTTGACAAATTCTGCAAAATCTCCGGCCTCCGCGTTAATGTCTCCAAATCATTAGCACTAAACATCACTGTTCCCCCCAATCTACTAAGTAACCTACAAAACCATTTTCCATTCTCCTGGAGCTCAACATCCATCCCTTATTTAGGGATCAATCTCTCCTCTAGTATAGATTCCTTATACTCTTCTAATTACCCGGCCATCTTCCATAAACTGTCTTCAGACCTTACCAACTGGGCTAAGCATAACCTTTCCTGGCTAGGCCGTATTAATGCAATCAAAATGACCCTCCTCCCTCGCCTACTTTACTTATTCAGGTCTTTATCTATCCCTATCCGGAAGTCACAATTACATACATTGCAATCCAAAATTCTTCAATTTATATGGGGACCAAAGGGAAGAAGATGCTCTAAAAACATTCTATTTAGGCTTAAATCGCAAGGGGGTTTAGCCCTACCTAACATTTGGTGGTACTACCAAGCCGCTCAGCTGGCCCAGATCTGCACTGTCTATTCACGGGGCCCCAAACCTGATTGGGTGTCCATGGAACGTCAAGCAGTCCCTCTCCACACTATTGACTTCTTAATATGGTCCCCAGCTAAGCTTAGACCCCCCCATTTTAGCTCCCACTCTTTCCCACTCATTGGCAATCAATTACATAAAAACCCTTCCCTGATCTCAACACTTCGACCCCTAACACATATATTTCATAATCCCGACTTTCCGCCGGGAATGAACATTTTAGCATTTAGTTGGTGGCTATTGCATTTTGCTCCAGTAAACTAGAGATGCCTCCCACTGAACGATTCAGATATATACAAATACTACACTTCCTCCATTACATCTGGCCAAATAAACTGGTGCTTGGATATCAAGGATCAAAGGGGCGGGATCTCCATCATTTATTCCTCTCTAGCCTCAGTCACGTCTAAACCTCCCTACGCCCTATCTTGGGAAAAGGACCTTGATATTTCCTGGGATCAGGACAAATGGTTTGACTGCTTTCAACGCTCCTTCAAGGATATATTGAATATCTCTCTGATTGAAACTAGCCTTAAGGTATTAACCCGTTGGTACAGGGTTCCCTCCCTTCTTGCTAAGATTTACCCAGATGCTTCCCCGCTGTGCTTCCGAAATTGCAATCATATAGGAACAATGTACCACATTTAAGAAAGATATATAGGAAATGTGTATCGTCACACGGAGTGGTGCCGTGGATACACTAAAAGTAGTACTGTGCCACGTCCTATCAATTACATATACCAAAAAAGGGGGAGAAGGGACTTATGGACTTTTTAGGCACCACAAAATTGTAGATAAAAATTCCTTATTTTATTTAATATCAAAAAACACACATAACAAAAAAAAATATATATTGTTTAAAACACAACATATGTCTATACTTGAATCGTTGCTATACAACACCATCTACAGTATGAAATTCTTCGGACATTATGAGAAATAGCTTCCAATTTAGATCAATCCAAAGAGGTGGCTAGATAGCAGTTCCATAGTCAGTTTATATGTTGAGATTGTTCGATGCTCGACATGTTTCGCGTATGGACTACGCTTCCTCAAGAGCAATAGCAATGTATGTTGTAACTATCAAAGTATATAACATTGCAATTAATTGTTAGTATATATATACATAGATAGAAAACAGGCATCTACAAAGGCGCCACATATCTTATACAAAAAGGACAGTTATGTGCTTGCTCATGACAGGGCGGTAGTGGGCGTCAGAGCCCAGTCAGGTTCTTAAGGAAGGAAAGGGGGGGGGAGGGGGGGGAGAAAGAAGGGAACCCTACCCCCTTTTCCCTTCTTTCTCCCCCCCCCTTTCCTTCCTTAAGAACCTGACTGGGGTCACAAATCTATTTTAAACACATCTTAAACACCATCTATAACTATGTTGTGCACGCCCCCATAGCAGTCCTTTAGCATCGCTCGGGCACTGACGCCCACTACCGCCCTGTCATGAGCAAGCACATAACTGTCCTTTTTGTATAAGATATGTGGCGCCTTTGTAGACGCCTGTTTTCTATCTATGTATATATATACTAACAATTAATTACAATGTTATATACTTTGATAGTTACAACATACATTGCTATTGCTCTTGAGGAAGCGTAGTCCATACGCGAAACATGTCGAGCATCGAACAATCTCAACATATGAACTGACTATGGAACTGCTATCTAGCCACCTCTTCGGATTGATCTACATTGGAAGTTATTTCTCATAATGTCCGAAGAATTTCATACTGTAGATGGTGTTGTATAGCAACGATTCAAGTATAGACATATGTTGTGTTTTAAACAATATTTTTTGTTTTTTTTTTGTTATGTGTGTTTTTTGATATTAAATAAAATAAGGAATTTTTATCTACAATTTTGTGGTGCCTAAAAAGCCCAATGTACCACATTTGGTGGTCCTGCCCACGTATAAGGAGCCTATGGAACAAAGTATTCTCTCTGATATGCAAAGTAATGACCATGCAGGTCCCTCAAACACCAGACATAGCTCTTCTCAACCTTAAAGTGAGTAAGGTTGATAAACATACGCAAAAACTGATCTTCTTTATCCTTTTGGGCACCAAAATTACAATAGCTGCCCGTTGGAAAAAAACTACGGTTCCTTTCACAATGGTGAAGCATAAAATATCCTGGATCATGGCACAGGAAAAGATAGTCAGCATTATACAAGATAAAGCCCGGATTTTTGAACTTACCTGGAACCCCTGGGCCAAATACTGCCACATCCCCTTATATCCAGGCGTACATTCCTCCACTTGACTTGAGCTCTGAATGACCCTTTTGAACCTCCCCATTTCCCAATTACTCCTTTCTCTCTTCTTTACTCCCTCTCTTCTAACCTTTGTTTCCCAACTTTTCTTCTCACTGATTCATAGCAGGTTATCTAAGTCTTAGCCAATCCTGAATTATCTACTATGCGTTTGTGCGTTTGCTGTGTAGGGAGCAGCAACACTGGAGCTAGGCCTCTTCGGAGTTCCTATTCTCCGAGCTACTCGTGCTTCCCCACACACTGTTCCTTACACCCCAGTGTTGGTTCTAAATATGTTAATATTTACATTACCAGTTTTAAGATTTTAATATATCCAATTAATATTTGCTCGCACGTCGCACTTCCTAGTGGAGACTTAGTCTGGTGGCTGGTGAGCCAGGGGGGAGAGAGGCCCCACACCCACAGCATGATCCCTTTAGGGGTGGTTGGGGGCGCTTCCTCTCGCCCGCCTCTCCCTGTTTAGCCAATAGCTTAATGATAACTTTTCCAGACACATTAATAAAAATTTATTGAACGAAAAATCGCAGTTCGCCGCCATTACTAAAAAAAAAATTAAAAATAAGAATGCCATAAAACTATCTCCTATTTTGTAGACGCTATAATTTTTGCGCAAACCAATCAATATACCCATAATTATGATTTCTTTACCAAAAATATGTCGAAGAACACATATTGGCCTAAACTGAGGAAAAAAAATGGCTTTTTTATATGTTTTTGGGGGATATTTATTACAGCAAAAAGTAAAAAATAATGTGTTTTTTTTTTAAATTGTCACGCTGTTTTTTTGTTTATAGCGTAAAAAATAAAAACCGCAGAGGTGATCAAATACCACCAAAAGAAAGCTCTATTTGTGAGAAAAAAAGGAGGTCAATTTTGTTTGGGTACAATGTCACACGACTGCGCAATTGTCAGTTAAAATTGATGCAGTGCCGAATCGCAAAAAAGTGCTCTGGTCAGGAAGGGGGTAAGTCTTTCCGAGGCTGAGGTGGATAAATATAGTTTGTACCAAACGGTTTTGAGCATGCCACCATCCACAATGCGGAAGCCATTCCTTTGACTGTATTTCTACCACCTTGTTGGTCTAGCAATAATCTCTTCAAAACCTACATTTAAAAAGATTTAAATAAAATAAATAATAATCTATTGCAACCCATTGCAATGTATGTCTTTTTACCGAACTTAGGGTTATGGATTTATGTAAAGATGTTATGTTCTCTAATTACTTTAGGGGGCGCTCGTGTTACCTTCCCCTTTTGTATTGTATTTTCTATGATTGTCGCTCTTTTTTGGTTCAGCATGTTTGTTGCCCATTCTTGTGACCTGGGGAGACATTGGGGCCTTTTTCCCTTCCTTGTGTGGCCACCAGTGCCGCACACCTTGTCTCTTTTTTCGATCAGGTGCGCGGCAATTAGCAGATCTTTTGGGTGTCTTTTCACCCTTTTTGATCCGCTTCTGCTGCTGTCGCATTGGCCATCTGTCACCCTGTTTGCGGTGCCCTTTGGCGCATGCATGGTAGCCTGTGGCCAGGCGGTGCATTTCCGGTTTATGCCCACACACTTCCGGTTTCCGTTTCGCGGTGACGCACTTCCAGTTTATGGTGACGCACTTCTGGTTGGGACCCATTTTTATATGGGTGCTTTCTGGCTCAGTCAGTCAGGCTACTATATCTTCACTTGATCACACACGGCGGTTGTGCTTTCTTTATCATTTACTATAGCTTTGTCCACAAAGATAAGACTAGTGACTAATATTGAGCACATGTATCTTTGTACTTTGTCTATCTTTCAGCCATGTTGGTGCTATTATCAATACTTTATTGCTCTCTTTTCATTTTTCCCTGGCTATTAGGTGAGTGGCTATTTTAGTCAAACACTCTTCTCTTTACCATTGGACATCGCTGGTTATTATTACAACAATTTATATTGACGTCAGTTCACTCATTCCGCCGTTGTGGATAAGTATCTATGTTGTGTGTCGATCACCTCCTTTTTGGCGGTGACACTTATTAGCCATACATGGTTTTGACTATACGCCTGCACTTAGCCCATGGTAGGCTATCCTTTAACATCTATGTAATTTGTTTGAACATTTTTAAACCAAACGGCCATATGCACGATACCTGTAGGCTTGACTCTAGTATGTGCATGCTACTAAATATGCCTTTTTTTGGGTGTTTTATATATATATATATATATATATATATATATATATATATATATATATATACACATACTGCTATTATGTTCTCTTCTTTTCTTCCTCTTTTTCTTTTATAGATTTTTTTTACTTTGAAACTATGGGACAAACCTTTTGGCTTGTGTTTATTTATAAATCTATATTATTTTGTGAGAACTCTTTAACTATGTAAACATTCATATGCTACAGCACAATAATGCAATACATACTGGCCGTATGTTCAACTATATATTTTTCTGCAAATATGCTACCTTGCTATATATATATATATTTGGGAGGGACGTGCTGACGTCACCACGCTTTGCTCTGAGTGGACGGGAGCTGTTTGAGTGCCGGCCGGCATCGATGTTATTCGTTTTTTATATGTAAGTGCTTGCTTTGTTTTTAATAAACTGGAGTTGTACGTTATCACACCATTGGCTGCTTCTCCTCTCTAATATACATACCCATCGAGCCCGGGAAGACCTGCCAGGACGGGATCGAGATACTCTGCCAGTGCTTCGTTTGGGCTATCTCTGGTCGTCCTTCTGGTGAGCAGGAACCCCTGTAGGTTCATTCAACTTATACCCCAGGTCACACACAAGTTGCACCCTGTTACTATTGATGCCCTCACTAGTTCACTATCTGGTAAGCGGCCCCGCGTACCTGGGCACTGGGTGTTCCTTTAGCTGTATGGCAACTGGTGGTTATTTACAGTAGATATAAGGACATCTTCTATTGCATGCTGTACACGTTTTACTTTTCTGGCGTCCCAGAGTGGTCTCACACCCCCAGGGTGCCTGCATGATATTTAGTTTATGATTATTTGTGTGAACACACCCCCTCCTTCTTTGATGAAGTATGTTATGTCAGTATCACACTATGGTCTTTTGTTTTTGATTTAACTCTATGTGGATTCGTTCTGCTGTTCGAGCGCAAAGGATTCTGTCCATTTGAAGTGCTCCCAAAGGCCCGGGCTGGGTTTAAGCCACCTGCCTGTTTTGGCTTACATTCTGGTAAGCAGTTCACCACACAGTCACTCTATTTTCTTCACTTCATCACACAGAAGGATTTTGGACTTCATTGTTTATTACCACAGATTGTTTATTATCACAGACTTTATTGGACTCACTTTAGCGCGGTTTATTTGTCTATATATATATATATATATATATATATATATATACACAGTATCTCACAAAAGTGAGTACACCACTCACATTTTTGTAAATATTTTATTATATCTTTTCATGTGACAATACTGAAGAAAATACACTTTGCTACAATGTAAAGTAGTGAGTGTACAGCTTGTATAATGGTGTAAATTTGTTGTCCCCTCAAAATAACGCAACGCACATTCATTAATGTCTAAACCGCTGGCAACAAAAGTCAGTGAAAATGTCCAAATTGGGCCCAATCAGCCATTTTCCCTCCCCGGTGTCATGTGACTCTTTAGTGATACAAGGTCTCAGGTCTGAATGGGGAGCAGGTGTGTTAAATTTGGTGTTATCGCTGTCACGCTCTCATACTGGTCACTGGAAGTTCAACATGGCACCTAATGGCAAAAAACTCTCTGAGAATCTGAAAAAAAATAATTGTTGCTCTACATAAAGATGGTCTAGACCAGTGTTTCTCAACTCCAGTCCTCAAGGCGCCCCAACAGGTCATGTTTTCAGGATTTCCCTCAGATGAAACAGCTGTGGTCATTACTAAGGCAGTGAAACTGATCAATTCACCTGTGCAAAATAATGGAAAACCTGAAAACATGACCTGTTGGGGCGCCTTGAGGACTGGAGTTGAGAAACACTGGTCTAGACCAGTGGTTCTCAACTCCTGTCCTCAGGACCCACTAACAGGCCAGGTTTGCAAGATAACTGAAATACATCCCAGGTGATATCATTCGCTGCTCAGTGATTGCAGTATTCTAGTCTGCATCTCCCCAAGGTAATACTTAAAATCTGGCCTGTTAGTGGGCCCTGAGGACAGGAGTTGAGAACCACTGGTCTAGACTATAAGAAGATTGCTCAGACCCTGAAACTGAGCTGCAGCACTGTGGCCAAGACCATACAGTGGTTTAGCAGGACAGGTTTCACTCAGAACAGGCCTCGCCATGGTCAGCCAAAGAAGTTGAGTGCATGTGCTCAGCATCATATCCAGAGGTTGTCTTTGGGAAATAGATGTATGAGTGCTGCTAGCATTGCTGCAGAGGTTGAAGGGGTGGGGGGTCAGCCTCTCAGTGCTCAGACCTTACGCCGCACACTGTATCAAATTGGTCTGCATGGCTGTCATCCCAGAAGGAAGCCTCTTCTAAAGATGATGCCCAAGAAAGCCCGCAGTTTTCTGAAGACTAGAAGACTAAGGACATGGATTACTAGAACCATGTCCTGTGGTTTGATGAGACCAAGATAAACTTATTTGGTTCAGGTAGTATCAAGCGTGTGTGGCGGCAATCAGGTGAGGAGTACAAAGACAAGTGTGTCTTGCTTACAGTCAAGCATGGTGGTGTGAGTGTCATGGTCTGGGGCTGCATGAGTGCTGTTGGCACTGGGGAGCTACAGTTCACTGAGGGAACCATGAATGCCAATATGTACTGTGACATACTGTAGCAGAGCATGATCCCCTCCCTTCAGACACTGGGCCGCAGGGCAGTATTTCAACATGATAACAACCCCAAACACATCTCCAAGACAACCACTGCCTTGCTAAAGAAGCTAAGGGTAAAGGTGATAGACTGGCCAAGCATGTCTCCAGACCAAAACCCTACTGAACATCTGTATGTGACCCCACAAGGAGAGGTCCTCTTTCTTGTCCCCTCTTACCTCTTACCTCCTACCTGTTCTGGGCTGCATGCACTATTGGGCCTTACCAGAGTCACTATCATCTTTTTATTTATATACAATTATGTTTTTTATGGATAT
This sequence comes from Lithobates clamitans, assembly GCA_037952925.1. Lineage (NCBI taxonomy): Eukaryota > Metazoa > Chordata > Amphibia > Anura > Ranidae > Lithobates > Lithobates clamitans. Next base: position 102,234 of record JBBGZY010000611.1, read on the forward strand.
TTTTATATATTCTTATAATAGCTACCTACATGTCTATTAGATACACAAGCTCCTGAAGAAGCGCATGAATGTGCGTAACCTGTAGAGCGATTTTCTGAGTGACCCCCGAACACGACTCAACCTCTCCACGCATCCAACCATTGGATTTATATCATTCTACACGCTCCAAACCTTTGTGTTTGTTACATGTAATATATATATATTTTTACCTAATATACATGTGTGCCTATAAAGTCCATATTTCTGCTCTAATTTCTTCCAAACAATATCGGGATGTTGGCAAACTGTTAATTGTGTATCCACAGTATCACCCTGTGATGATACACGTAGTTCACACTTTTTTGTTTAACCTGTTATCCTGATCTCCTGGTTTGACCTCTGGCTTGTACTACTGACCCTGCTCCTGTCTGCTCCACTGTGTTTGATCTCGGCTTGGCTCACCGACTCTGCTGCAACTTGTCTCACCGTGTATGACCCCGACTTGTTTCAGTTCTGCTACCTGAATCTCACATTGAGTGATTTATCGTGCATGACCCCCGGTCTGGTTCCTGGTTCCTTTTCTGGATTGTCCATCTGCCGAGTTCACCTGGTACTCCACAAGTACACCTGCCCTACAGTGCATCTTGCTTGTTCCAGCAACCTGACGGTGATCAGCGCATCAAACCATAGTAACTGGCAAATCATGCTTCTTTGGGCTCTGCACTCCCTGTTCCACTTCCAGGGGTGCACTGTACTCAAGGGGAGCCCTCTCAGCACCTCGGCCTCGCACCTGATACGTGACAGCATAATCCAGCCATAATGTCAGAGGCTGACGGAGGCGCTAAAGGCTTTGTGCTAACAGGTCAGTGCTCTCACTCAAGCAGTACAAAGACTACAGGAGGGCTATTCCCAGCTGGAAGGACGACTGCAACATCTGATGGTGACACCTGCCCCTCTTTCAAAGGTTCCAACAATGCCTGAATCTTCACTAAGTTAGATCTATGAGGTGCCTATAATCTGATCTGCATTTGTGAAGGTGACGAGTGGAAGACGGCATTTAGAACACGGTTCAGGTACTTTGAATACTTGGTGCTGCCATTCGGGCTCTGTAATACACCAGCCACGTTCCAGCATCTGGTAAATTACATTTTTTGAGAATTCCTGGATCACTTTGTCATTGTCTACCTTGATGACATTCTCATTTTCTTGGCTACTCTGGAGCTCCACAGATCACATGTGGGAAAAGTACTGTCTACCTTGCGAAAGCATGGACTATATGTAAAAGCTGAGAAGTGTGACTTTGAAAGGACGTCAATCCAGTTCTTGGGGCTCATCATTTCTACAGAGGGTATAGCCATGGATCCACAGAAAGTAAAAGCTATCCTGGAATGCCCAGCTCCATTGGATAAAAAAGAGATCCAAAGGTTTGTTGGCTTTGCAAACTTTTACAGAAGATTCATAAAGAAATTTTCTGCTATCATTTCACCCATTACTCAAGTAACCCGCCAGCATACTCAGTTCCAATGGTCTTCCGAGGCCCAGGCAGCCTTCGACAAACTGAAATCTTTGTTCATTTCAGCTCCAGTTCTTCAGCACCCTGACCCCGCTCTACCTTATGTTTTGGAGTTTGACACCTCAGAAGCAGCCACAGGTGCAATCTTGTTACAGCGCAAGGGATCCAAGCCATTACTTCATCCTGTAGCCTTTTCAACTCGTAAGGTGAGTCAGCCAGAAAGGAACTATGACGTGGGGGACAGGGAGCTCTTGGTCATAAATATAGCTCTGGAAAAATGGAGATGCCTTCTGGAGGGTGCCACACATCCTATTATGATTTTCACTGATCACAAGAATCTGGAGTACCTTAGAACAGCCAAACGCTTAAAACCCAGACAGGCTCAGTGGGCGTTGTTTTTCTCCATATTCAACTTTCATCTTACCTGCCGGCCAGGGTCAAAGAATGGGAAAGCCGATGCCCTGTCACAAATGTTTCCTGGGGTTTGGAAGACAATGGAACTCATTCAACGGTCCTTGTGTTGGCCCACCTTGAAATTGGATTATAAGAGGTATGTTGACTCTTGTGCCACCTGCCAGTGCAACGTCCAACGCCAAAGCTTGGGGTCTGTTAAGGCCACTACCAGTCCCAGAGCAACTGTGGAAGAAAATTTCAATGGACTCTATTGCAGACTTGCCACCGTCAGAAGGATATACAGCCCTCTTTGTGGTAGTGGACCGCTTGTCCAAGATGGCACATTTCCTGCCTATGATAGGCATGCCTTCCACTGTGGATACAGTAAATATCTTTATTAAAGAAATAGTCAGACTGCACAGTTTGAGCTTGCAGTGCATTGACAGCTGCTGATTGCCCAAAGCATGAACCTGACTTGTATGCTTTGGCCAATCACAGCGTGATGTGCTGTGAGAGCCATGATTGGCCAAAGGCAGGGTGCCTTTGGCCAATCATGGCTCAGGGGCTAAGACCACGCCCCACACTAAGGCTGCTGCTTACATGGCAGCCATATATAGTGAATGAATGGAGATTAAGCAGGTAGTTAGTGTAGTGTGCAGTCAGTGTAGTATATATAATACAATTCAGAGTATATAGTGCAGTCCATGTAGTATATATAATACAGTTCAGAGTATATAATGAAGTTCACGTAATATATATAATACAGTTCAGAGTATATAGTGCAGTCAGTGTAGTATATATAATATAGGTCAGAGTATATCGTGCAGTCAGTGTAGTATATATAATACAGTTCAGAGTATATAATGCAGCCAGTGTAGTATATATAATTCATTTCAGAGTATATAGTGCAGTCTGTGCAGGGCAGGATTAAGAGCATCATGGGCCTGGTCCTGAGGATATCAAGGGCCTTTTTATAGAAATAAATAAAATGAAAACGCAAACAACTTTTTGTTAAAACAAATCAAATATTTTAATTACCATTAAAGTGCCATAAAAGAAACACATTCCCTCACATCCAATTATTTCCTCTAGGTGGTGGAGCACAGGACTACACTATATATTTTTTAACCACTTCCGGACCGCCCACCACACATATACTGTGACAGGGCAGACGGCTGTGTGAACCGGTGTACCTGTACGCCAGTCCATGCATTAGATACAGCCAGTGCAGGCGCACGCCGCTGGAGTTTGCCCGCGGGTCCCCATAAACAAGTCAGATCCCTGTTCTGACAGGGGAGGAGAGAGAGATTAGCTGTTCCTAGTGATCAGGAACAGCAATCTCTCTCTACTCCCAGTTAGGGATGGGCTGAACGGATCCCTGTTCAGTTTGCACCAGAACTTTCAAAACACAGCGAAAGTCCCGACCCGAATAACGAACCCCATTAAAGTTAATGGGACCCAAACGTCAAAAATCAAAAGTGCCCATTTTGAGGGCTTATATGCAAGTAATTGGGCATACAATGGTTATAGGGGTCCAGGTCCTGCCCTGTATCAATAAAAAAAAGTTTGTAAAAAACGTCATTTTTAAATGAGCAGAGATTTTTAGATTTTTAAAGGGAAAGCATAAAAATAAAAAATTCCTTTCAATACAGTGCTTGGGGTGTCTCCTTAGTCTACCTGTAAAGTGGCAGATCTGTACCATGTCTAGAATCTGCTGCAGCAATAATTGCATTTATAAAGCCAAACAAAATGAAATTTTCCCTGAAAACTGCCTTTATTTTTCTCAGCAACAGCTGGGGAGCCAGTGTGTATGATGAGGCCACAATGTAATGCACTGGGAATACTTTTTTGGATACATTCTGGTGTCACTTTGATTTTGTATAGAAGTAACAGGTGTGTAAAAATTGGTCTTTGGGTGTCGGTGGCACCTTCCCACCGTAACCCTATAGAGGTAATCTTGATGAAAGCAAGAATTGGCCTTGCTGTAAAAAATTGCAATGATATGCACCTGTCTAACAGGTGCAGAAAAATTGGTCTTTGGGTATCGGTGGCGCCTTTCCACCATAACCCTATAGAGGTACTCTTGATGAAAACAAGAATTGGGCTTGCTGTTAACCACTTGCCGACCGCCTAACGCAGATATACTGCGGCAGAATGGCACGGGCAGGCAGAATCACGTACCCGTACGTGATCTGCCTCGATCAGACCCCCCCCCGGTGCCAGCGGCGGTCGGCATTTGACTGGGAGCATCGGGAGACGAGGGGGAGACCATCCGATCGTGGCCCCCCCCCTCGCGATCGCTCCCAGCCAATAGGAATCCTCCTCTGCCTGTGTGTAGTTTCACACAGGCAGAGGAAGTGATGTCATCTCTCCTCGGTCTGGCAGTTTCCGTCCCAGCGCCGAGGAGAGAAGACAAGTGAGTGCACAACACACACACACAGTAGAACATGCCAGGCATACCTTACACCCCCGATCCCCCCCCGATCGCCCCCCAATCACCCCCCCCCTGTCACAAACTGACATTAGCAGTATTTTTTTTTCTGATTACTGCATAGTGTCAGTTTGTGACAGTTACAGTGTTAGGGCAGTGAGTATTACCCCCCTTTAGGTCTAGGGTACCCCCCTAACCCCCCCTAATAAAGTTTTAACCCCTTGATCACCCCCTGTCACCAGTGTCACTAAGCGATCATTTTTCTGATCGCTGTATTAGTGTCGCTGGTGACGCTAGTTAGGGACGTAAATATTTAGGTTCGCCGTCAGCGTTTTATAGCGACAGGGACCCCCATATACTACCTAATAAATGTTTTAACCCCTTGATTGCCCCCTAGTTAACCCTTTCACCACTGATCACCGTATAACTGTTACGGGTGACGCTGGTTAGTTCGTTTATTTTTTATAGTGTCAGGGCACCCGCCGTTTATTACCGAATAAAGGTTTAGCCCCCTGATCGCCCGGCGGTGATATGCGTAGCCTCAGGCAGCGTCAGATTAGCGCCAGTACCGCTAACGCCCCTCCGCCCGGCCCAGCCCACCCAAGTGCAGTATCGATCGATCACTGTCACTTACAAAACACTAAACGCATAACTGCAGCGTTCGCATAGTCAGGCCTGATCCCTGCGATCGCTAACAGTTTTCTTGGTAGCGTTTTGGTGAACTGGCAAGCACCAGCCCCAGGCAGCATCAGGTTAGCGCCAGTACCGCTAACACCCACGCACGCACCGTACACCTCCCTTAGTGGTATAGTATCTGAACGGATCAATATCTGATCCGATCAGATCTATACTAGCGTCCCCAGCAGTTTAGGGTTCCCAAACACGCAGTGTTAGCGGGATCAGCCCAGATACCTGCTAGCACCTGCGTTTTTCCCGTCCGCCCGGCCCAGCCCAGCCCACCCAAGTGCAGTATCGATCGATCACTGTCACTTTCAAAACACTAAACGCATAACTGCAGCGTTCGCAGAGTCAGGCCTGATCCCTGCGATCGCTAACAGTTTTTTTGGTAGCGTTTTGGTGAACTGGCAAGCACCAGCCCCAGGCAGCGTCAGGTTAGCGCCAGTACCGCTAACACCCACGCACGCAGCATACACCTCCCTTAGTGGTATAGTATCTGATCGGATCAATATCTGATCTGATCAGATCTATACTAGCGTCCCCAGCAGTTTAGGGTTCCCACAAACGCAGTGTTAGCGGGATCAGCCCAGATACCTGCTAGCACCTGCGTTTTTCCCCTCCGCCCAGGCCAACCCAAGTGCAGTATCGATCGATCACTGACACTTACAAAACACTAAAACGCATAACTGCAGCGTTCGCAGAGTCAGGCCTGATCCCTGAGATCGCTAGCAGTTTTTTTGGTAGTGTTTTGGTGAACTGGCAAGCACCAGCGGCCTAGTACACCCCGGTCGTAGTCAAACCAGCACTGCAGTAACACGTGGTGACGTTGCGAGTCCCATAAGTGCAGTTCAAGCTGGTGAGGTGGCAAGCACAAGTAGTGTCCCGCTGCCACCAAAAAGACAAACACAGGCCCGTCGTGCCCATAATGCCCTTCCTGCTGCATTCGCCAATCCTAATTGGGAACCCACCGCTTCTGCAGCGCCCATACTTCCCCCATTCACATCCCCAACCAAATGCAGTCGGCTGCATGAGAGGCATTTTTATGTCCTCCCGAGTACCCCTACCCAACAAACCCCCCCAAAAAAGATGTTGTGTCTGCAGCTAGCGCGGATATAGGCGTGACACCCGCTATTATTGTCCCTCCTGTCCTGACAATCCTGGTCTTTGCATTGGTGAATGTTTTGAACGCTACCATTAACTAGTTGACTATTAGCGTAGGGTACAGCATTCCACAGACTAGGCACACTTTCACAGGGTCTCCCAAGATGCCATCGCATTTTGAGAGACCCGAACCTGGAACTGGTTACAGTTATAAAAGTTAGTTACAAAAAAAAGTGTAAAAAAAAAAAAAAACACATACAAAAATATAAAATAAAAAAAAAATAGTTGTCGTTTTATTGTTCTCTCTCTCTCTATTCTCTCTCTCTATTGTTCTGCTCTTTTTTACTGTATTCTATTCTGCAATGTTTTATTGTTGTTATGTTTTATCATGTTTGCTTTTCAGGTTTGCAATTTTTTATACCTTACCGTTTACTGTGTTTTATTGTTAACCATTTTTTTGTCTTCAGGTACGCCATTCACGACTTTGAGTGGTTATACCAGAATGATTATACAAAAATGTGTAGCGCTGAATTAGCAAGATGCCTTAGACTGGTACGTATAAAGGCCTATACTTAAAGTATGGTGTATATAAACATACATGCAAAGTATGACTAAATGAAAATCAGAAAATCAAAATGGAGCAGTCTATACGTTGGAATTAAGAGGGTTACTACCCAAAACGTGAAGTGAGGAACACCTTTACCAACATATAGCAATTTCAAAAATTAACATTCTCTGGTAAAATTAAAAGTTTCATCAATGCATGGAATAGTCCATCTGGAAACCAAACTCCAATCAAAACACCACTGTGTCTTCAAAGCATGCAGTGCTCTTGAATATATAAAGATGGGGGCTTACCGGAGGGTTTGAACCCAAGACAGTATATACTGTAAGGGTCAAACCAGCTTTTATTGCTCCCTGGCAATGGTGGGAAGATCCTTGTAGCCTGAGGATATTGAGAAGGTCTTTTCTAAAGATGTGTCTTCTCCACAAGAAATGATGGATCTCTCCAACCAGGGATCATAAAGGACACAAGAAGGGACTACATAGCGTGATACCGTAGACACCGTAAATTTATTAAATAAAGGAAACACTTACATGATAAAAGTGGATAAAAAGCGCTTGTACATAAAAAGGGGGCGACAGTGGGGTCCTCCCGACGCGTTTCGTCTCAGTAGACTTCGTCCTGGGACGAAGTCTACTGAGACGAAACGCATCGGGAGGACCCCACTGTCGCCCCCTTTTTATGTACAAGCGCTTTTTATCCACTTTTATCATGTAAGTGTTTCCTTTATTTAATAAATTTACGGTGTCTACGGTATCACGCTATGTAGTCCCTTCTTGTGTCCTTTATGATCCCTGGTTGGAGAGATCCATCATTTCTTGTGGAGAAGACACATCTTTAGAAAAGACCTTCTCAATATCCTCAGGCTACAAGGATCTTCCCACCATTGCCAGGGAGCAATAAAAGCTGGTTTGACCCTTACAGTATATACTGTCTTGGGTTCAAACCCTCCGGTAAGCCCCCATCTTTATATATTCAAGAGCACTGCATGCTTTGAAGACACAGTGGTGTTTTGATTGGAGTTTGGTTTCCAGATGGACTATTCCATGCATTGATGAAACTTTTAATTTTACCAGAGAATGTTAATTTTTGAAATTGCTATATGTTGGTAAAGGTGTTCCTCACTTCACGTTTTGGGTAGTAACCCTCTTAATTCCAACGTATAGACTGCTCCATTTTGATTTTCTGATTTTCATTTAGTCATACTTTGCATGTATGTTTATATACACCATACTTTAAGTATAGGCCTTTATACGTACCAGTCTAAGGCATCTTGCTAATTCAGCGCTACACATTTTTGTATAATTATTCATCTGTTGGGCAACAATTCTGGTTGTGGTGTTAGCTGCTTATTTTTTAGTTCTGTTTCAGAGTAAGCGCAAATTTACCAGTAGTGTGATTTTTGGTATATACCAGAATGATGCCTGCAGGTTTAGGTATAATCTTGGTATCATTCTTTTCAGCCAGCGGTCGGCTTTCATGTAAAAGCAATCCTAGCGGCTAATTAGCCTCTAGACTGCTTTTACAAGCAGTGGGAGGGAATGCCCCCCCCCCCAATGTTTTTCTCTGGCTCTCCTGTCTCAACAGGGAACCTGAAAATGCAGCCGGTGATTCAGCCAGCTGACCATAGAGCTGATCAGAGACCAGAGTGGCTCCAAACATCTCTATGGCCTAAGAAACCGGAAGCTACGAGCATTTTATGACTTTGATTTCGCCGGATGTAAACAGCGCCATTGGGAAATTGGGAAAGCATTTTATCACACCGATCTTGGTGTGGTCAGATGCTTTGAGGGCAGAGGAGAAATCTAGGGTCTAATAGACCCCAATTTTTGCAAAAAAGAGTACCTGTCACTACCTATTGCTATCATAGGGGATATTTACATTCCCTGAGATAACAATAAAAATGATTTAAAAAAAAAAAATGAAAGGAACAGTTTAAAAATAAGATAAAAAAATAATAATAATAAAGAAAAAAAAAAAAAAAAGCATCCCTGTCCCCCCTGCTCTCGCGCTAAGGCGAACGCAAGCGTCGGTCTGGCGTCAAATGTAAACAGCAATTGCACCATGCATGTGAGGTATCGCCGCGAAGGTCAGATCGAGGGCAGTAAGTTTAGCAGTAGACCTCCTCTGTAAATCTAAAGTGGTAACCTGTAAAGGCTTTTAAAGGCTTTTAAAAATGTATTTAGTTTGTCGCCACTGCACGTTTGTGCGCAATTTTAAAGCATGTCATGTTTGGTATCCATGTACTCGGCCTAAGATCATCTTTTTTATTTTATCAAACATTTGGGCAATATAGTGTGTTTTAGTGCATTAAAATGTAAAAAAGTGTGTTTTTTCCCCAAAAAATGCGTTTGAAAAATCGCTGCGCAAATACTGTGTGAAAAAAAAAAAATGAAACACCCACCATTTTAATCTGTAGGGCATTTGCTTTAAAAAAAAAATATAATGTTTGGGGGTTCAAAGTAATTTTCTTGCAAAAAAAAATTATTTTTTTATGTAAACAATAAGTGTCAGAAAGGGCTTTGTCTTCAAGTGGTTAGAAGAGTGGGAGATGTGTGACATAAGCTTCTAAATGTTGTGCATAAAATGCCAGGACAGTTCAAAACCCCCCCAAATGACCCCATTTTGGAAAGTAGACACCCCAAGCTATTTGCTGAGAGTCATGTTGAGTCCATGGAATAATTTATATTGTGACACAAGTTGCGGGAAAGAGACAATTTTTTATTTTTTTTTTTTTTTTTTGCGCAAAGTTGTCACTAAATGATATATTGCTCAAACATGCCATGGGAATATGTGAAATTACACCCCAAAATACATTCTGTTGCTTCTCCTGAGTACGGGGATACCACATGTGTGAGACTTTTTGGGAGCCTAGCCGCGTACGGGACCCCGAAAACCAAGCACCGCCTTCAGGCTTCCTAAGGCCGTAAATTTTTGATTTCACTCTTCACTGCCTATCACAGTTTCGGAGGCCATGGAATGCCCAGATGGCAAAAAAAAACCCCAAATGACCCCATTTTGGAAAGTAGACACCCCAAGCTATTTGATGAGAGGTATAGTGAGTATTTTGCAGACCTCACTTTTTGTCACAAAGTTTTGAAAATTGAAAAAAGAAAAAAAAAATTTTTTTTTCTCGTCTTTCTTTATTTTCAAAAACAAATGAGAGCTGCAAAATACTCACCATGCCTCTCAGCAAATAGCTTGGGGTGTCTACTTTCCAAAATGGGGTCATTTGGGGGGGGGGTTGTGCCACCTGGGCATTCCATGGCCTCCGAAACTGTGATAGGCAGTGAGGAGTAAAATCAAAAATGTACGCCCTTAGAAATCCTGAAGGCAGTGATTGGTTTTCGGGGTCCCGTACGCGGCTATGCTCCCAAAAAGTCCCACACATGTGGTATCCCCATACTCAGGAGAAGCAGCTAAATGTATTTTGGGGTGCAATTCCACATATGCCCATGGCCTGTGTGAGCAATATATCATTTAGTGACAACTTTGTGCAAAAAAAAAAAAAAAATTGTCACTTTCCCGCAACTTGTGTCAAAATATAAAACATTCCATGGACTCAACATGCCTCAAAGCAAATAGCTTGGGGTGTCTACTTTCCAAAATGGGGTCATTTGGGGGGGTTTTATGTCATCTGGGCATTTTATGGCCTTCAAAACTGTGATAGGTAGTGAGGAGTAAAATCAAAAATGTACGCCCTTAGAAATCCCGAAGGCAGTGATTGGTTTTCGGAGCCCCGTACGCGGCTAGGCTCCCAAAAAGTCCCACACATGTGGTATCCCCATACTCAGGAGAAGCAGCTAAATGTATTTTGGGGTGCAATTCCACATATGCCCATGGCCTGTGTGAGCAATATATCATTTAGTGACAACTTTGTGCAAAAAAAAAAAAAAAAATTGTCACTTTCCCGCAACTTGTGTCAAAATATAAAACATTCCATGGACTCAACATGCCTCAAAGCAAATAGCTTGGGGTGTCTACTTTCCAAAATGGGGTCATTTGGGGGGGTTTTATGTCATCTGGGCATTTTATGGCCTTCAAAACTGTGATAGGTAGTGAGGAGTAAAATCAAAAATGTACGCCCTTAGAAATCCCGAAGGCAGTGATTGGTTTTCGGAGCCCCGTACGCGGCTAGGCTCCCAAAAAGTCCCACACATGTGGTATCCCCATACTCAGGAGAAGCAGCTAAATGTATTTTGGGGTGCAATTCCACATATGCCCATGGCCTGTGTGAGCAATATATCATTTAGTGACAACTTTTTGTAATTTTTTTTTTTTTTGTCATTATTCAATCACTTGGGACAAAAAAAATGAATATTCAATGGGCTCAACATGCCTCTCAGCAAATTCCTTGGGGTGTCTACTTTCCAAAATGGGGTCATTTGTGGGGGTTTTGTACTGCCCTGCCATTTTAGCACCTTAAGAAACGACATAGGCAGTCATAAATTAAATGCTGTGTAAATTCCAGAAAATGTACCCTAGTTTGTAGACGCTATAACTTTTGCGCAAACCAATAAATATACACTTATTGACATTTTTTTTACCAAAGACATGTGGCCGAATACATTTTGGCCTAAATGTATGACTAAAATTGAGTTTATTGGATTTTTTTTAGAACAAAAAGTAGAAAATATCATTTTTTTTCCAAATTTTCGGTCTTTTTCCGTGTATAGCGCAAAAAATAAAAACGGCAGAGGTGATCAAATACCATCAAAAGAAAGCTCTATTTGTGGGAAGAAAAGGACGCAAATTTCGTTTGGGTACAGCATTGCATGACCGCGCAATTAGCAGTTAAAGCGACGCAGTGCCGAATTGTAAAAAGTGCTCTGGTCAGGAAGGGGGTAAAACCTTCCGGGGCTGAAGTGGTTAAAAATTGCAATGCTATCCACCTGTCAAACAGGTGCAGAAAAATTGGTCTTTGGGTGTTTGTGGCCCCTTCCCACCGTAACCCTATAGAGGTAAACTTGATGAAAGCAAGAATTGGCCTTGCTGTAAAAAATTGCAAAGATATGCACCCATCACACAGGTGCAGAAAAATTGGTCTTTGGGTGTTTGTGGCGCCTTCCCACCATAACCCTATAGAGGTAATCTTGATAAAAGCAAACATTGGCCTTGCTGTAAAAAATTGCAATGATATGCACCCGTCAAACAGGTGCAGAAAAATTGGTCTTTGGGTGTTGTGGTGCCTTCCCACCGTAACCCTATAGAGGTACTCTTGATGAAAGCAAGAACTGGCCTTGCTGTAAAACAGGGGTCTTCAAACTGCGGCCCTCCAGGTGTTCAGGAACTACAATTCCCATCATGCCTAGTCATGTCTGTGAATGTCAGAGTTTTACAATGCCTCATGGGATGTGTAGTTCTGCAACAGCTGGAGGGCCGTAGTTTGAGGATCCCTGCTGTAAAAACTTGCAAAGATATGCACGAGTCAAACAGGTGCAGAAAAAATTCTCTTTGGGTGTCGGGGTGCCTTCCCACTGTAACCCTATAGAGGTGCTCTTGATGAAGGCAAAATTGCAATGATATGCACCTGTCAAACAGGTGCTGAAAAATTGGTCTTTGGGTGTTAATTGTGCTCATGAAACCTATACCAAAAATATTCTTCCAGATGAAATGATTGAACACCCTCAAAGCAGGCAGCCTTTAGGTCCTTCAGGGATTCCACATCCCAAAAAGACTTAATCAGTGACATCGGCATCAGGGGCTTCATAGCTGGTAATCCAGGACTATGGAAACAAATAAATCCTGGACTGCCGCACTCCGAAGAAAAAAGACATCTTTATTGTAAACCGTAAAAATCCAACATACAGTCACCTTTCAGGAAACACAGAGAACAGTAGCTAATGTGTTTCACATCAATGGATGCTTAAACATAGCTAAAGTGGTTAAGGAAAAAATGTGCATATAAATAGGAAAGTAAGGTAGAAAAACCACCAATCAGAACTTAGCAATTAGACAACACCCTTAACACAAATTAAAACTGAAATCCCAAGGATAGAGAACACCTGTGAATCAAGGACATCCAAAATGACACACTGACATATTAGATAATATAATGTCAATAAATAACAATCAAAAAATGTTAGCCATAATGTTACCTAGTCACGGTTTTCATATCACAATGGGATAATTAATGTAACGATAACAACGAAAAAAGAAAGACGAATCGCAGAATGCAAATAGAATAAAAAGAAATACATACAACGATATTAGAGCACCTACATAAATAAAGGGATATGAATATGATAAGCATAAAATGGGTCATGTAAAAAGTTGACAAAACAGCCATAACTAGCAGATCACATACATATCACATAAGTATAAAAATTTAAGAATATCTTGCCCATGTTATAGTAAAAACGCCAATGATATGTAAAAATGTATATCCATTTAAAAATTTTGTTATACATTGCAAAAATGGGAACACTGTTACCAGAAATTAGTAATTTGATAATAATTGACATAAACCCTAATAGTATGTTATATCTCATCAAATGAAAAATTATTTTACTAAATTCACCCAAAAGAATATAATTAATCTCTTACAAAAGAAGAGGGGGGTTTATATGTCTGGTATAAGTGTAAACAAAGGAATAGTATAATGTAATTATAGCCGGAACCCAAACTTATTAAATGTAAAAAAGTACTAAAAATCTAACTCCAGCTGAGAATAAGTCTTTCCGACTTGAACTGAAGGCAAATATGAGAAGGGACCAAAAGGGACTGGATGTGCTATGAAACAGCTGACGGAGACACGGAGTCTCACTCAATCCGCTGCACGGGAACACACAGTCTCACTTGATTCGCTGCAACAGCGAACGTAGCGGCACTAACATAAACCTAGACATCATAGGAATAAATTGAAAGAAATATTAAATCCAGTTAAACCAGGATTGATTCATTTTTTTAAAAGTCAAACGGTCCACGGAGTCTGTGAGCGGACACGTTCTATGATCAGTAACAAAACCTCCTGCAGCACTGAATGCCCTTCTGAAAGCATGCTGGATGCAGGGCAGCCCAACAACTCGATAGCATACTGGGCAAGTTCTGGCCAGTGGTCTATTCTCATGACCCAGCAAGTCAGTGGATTGTCAGCTGGAAAGCTCTCCATCTCCGTTTTGGCCCCAGGGTAATCGTCCATCATGTGATGCAGACACTGCCGATGGGATGTGGAAGCTGACAGCCCTGGGCGGCGAGGACTAAAAAAATTCTGAAATGCCTCACTTAGGTGGGCGCCTTCTCCAACGCTCCTCTCTTGACTCAAAACAAAGTTGTCCACGACACTGTAACCTACTGGAGTGAGAAAAAACGTTCAATAAAATCCTCTTTAACGTGTCCTCAAGAGATTTTAACTTCTGCACTCTCTGTGGGGACGGGAGTTCTAAGACCTTCCCCTTATAATGGTGGTCAAGGAGGGTTGCCAACCAGTAATCATCCTTCTCCTTTATGCCACATATTCTTGGGTCCTTTCGCAGGCTTTGAAGCATGATGTTGCCCATGCACCTCAAATTTCCCGAGGCTTGAGAAGCAGACTCCTCGGCTGTCACTCAGGATGACAGCATCTGGAACTACCTCCTCCCAGCCGCATACTACTCCCAAGGGTCCTGGGGCTGGAAAGCCATCGCTTACAGATTGACGCATGTTTTTCTCTTCTTCGAAGCCTATGAAAGTGCCAGAATCCTCCTCCACATCCTCCTCCCCTCTCTCCTCCTGTGTGTTCCGTGACATAGGAATGATGGTGTCTGAATAAAGTGGGTCTTGAGAGGAATGGAAGTCCTCCTCTTCCTCCTGCTGCTCTGCATCCAGTGCCCTGTCCATAATGCCATGCAGAGTCTGCTCCAGCAGGAACACAACAGGGATTGTGTCACTGATGCATGCACTGTCATGGCTCACCATCCTTGTGGCCTCCTCAAATGGTGACAATACAGTGCATGTATCCTTAATGATCAGCCATTGGCGTGGGGAAAAAAAGCAGAGGCAGCTTGAGCCTGTTGTTGTGATGTATTTGCACAGGTACTCATTGACAGCCCTCTGCTGCATGTATAGCCGCTGCAGCATTGACAAAGTCGAGTTCCACCTGGCAGGCATGTCACAGATCAGGCGGTTTACGGGCAGGTGGATTTCCCACTGAATTTCAGCAAGCCGAGCACTGGCTGTGTATGACCGCCTGAAATGGCTACAGACTCTTCTGGCCAGCTTTAGCACATCTTGCAACCCTGGATACTTATTTAGGAAATGCTACACCACCAAATTGAGGACATGTGATAGGCATGGCACATGTGTCAACTTTCCTTGTGTAAGGGCGTACAGTAGGTTTGAGCCATTATTGCACACCACCATTCCTGGCTCCAGCTGGTATGGTGTGAACCACTTCTGGGCCTGTCCCTGCAGAGCTGCAAGAATATCTGCTCCAGTGTGGTTCCTGTCCCCTAAACACACCAGCTGAAGCACTGCATGGCACCTTTTAGCCTGACTCAGTGAATAGCCCTTTGAATGCTTAGGGGATACCTGATGTTCATAGAACAATTCTGCAGAGAAGAGCATAGAGGTGGCGGACAAAGAGGAGGAGGAAGGGGTAGAGCTCACAGGTCTGGCATCATCACCACCAGCTGTATGGAGACGTGCAGCTGCAGCACTGAGCCCTGTCCTGCATCCTTTCGAGTTGCAAGCAGAGTTACCCAGTGTGCTGTGAACAAAATATATTGTCCCTGCCCATGGTGACACCGAGTTCAAAGAAAAGATCCTCCGCTTGCTGTCACTAGATCCAACGCATTGGGGAGATGCTGCAGGATTGGGAACATGTTACATGCTCCACCCTAAAAATGGGTGGAACCTGTAACATGTTCCTAAAGGTGAACTTATCCTTTAACCACTTGCCTACTGGGCACTTTCACCCCCTTCCTGCTCAGGCCAATTTTCAGCTTTCAGCGCTGTCACACTTTGAATGACAATTGCGTGGTCATGCAACACTGTACCCATATGATATTTTTATAATTTTTTTCACACAAATAGAGATTTCTTTTATTGGTATTTATTTAATCACCGCTGTTTTTTTTAATTTTTTTGCTAAACAAATTAAATTTTGAAAAAAAAAGTTTTACCTAATTTCTGTTATAAAAATTTGCACACAAGTAATTTTTCTCCTTCACTGATGTGCACTGATAGGCTGCACTGATAGGCACTGATAAGGCAGCACTGATATGCAGCACAGATATGCAGCACTGATAGGCACCGATAAGCTGCACTGATAGACACTGATAGGCAGCACTAAAGGGCACTGATAGGCAGTACTGATAGGCGGCACTGATAGGCAGCACTGATAGGCAGCATTGATGGGCACTGATAGGCAATAGGTGTGAGCTTGATGTTCAGGTAGAACACACGTTCGACTTGAACATTGGGTGTTCGCCCGTTCGCCAAAGAGCGAACATTATGGGGCATTCGCGGAAAATTAGAGTGCCGCAGATCGCCCCATAATGCACTGCGAGATCGCAGTGCATTGCTGTATGATGATTGGCCAAAGCATGCACCTGACCTGCACACTTTGGCCCATCCCAGCGCCCTCTGCTAAGGGCCATAATTGGCCAAAGGCAGGGTGCCTTTGGCCAATCATGGCTCAGGGGGACTCGGCTCGGCGGCCCTGTGTAGTGTTGTTGGTGTGGACGGAGAAATAGCTTGATTTAGATTAAGCAGGCAGGTTATTCAGTTAGTGGCAGGGTATTTGATGATATATATCTATATATCTATATCTATATCTATATCTATATCTATATCTATATCTATATCTATATCTATATAGATATATACACAGTCAGTCTAATATATATATATATATATATATATATATATATATATACACACTCTGCATCCAGTGTAGCCTATATTTACAGTGCATTCCGTGGTGTACTGTTTCTAATACACTTCAGGCGGTGTTTTAATATATAGTTTGCGTGAACATTTGAACACCGTTAAAGTCTATGGCCCTGTTCAGAAGATTTCACCTCACTTTCTGTGCCAATGACAATTGGATTTTGAAAATTAGGGTTTTTTAAAGGAAACAAGGATTGGTGATAAATCAGTGGAGGAGACACCTTTTTCTCATATTAACTCTTACAGGAGAGAATTTCCTTTCCTAGGGGTAGATTTCCTCTCACTTCCTGTTGTCTCCCTCCGTTTGTAAGTAGGAGTCGTTTGTAAGTCGGATTTTTGAAAATAGGTAACCGCCTGTATATACTATACAGCCCTTTGTTGAGTGCAGAAAGAGGTCCTGCTGTGAAATATTAGATCAAAAATTTTAATTACACGCCCCTCTTAAACAGGGGCAGAAAAATTGGGCCTTAGGCAGTGGTGGTGATGCTACAACACTGCAACCCCTCACAGATACTCTTGTTGAGCGCAGGTACGAGCCCTGCTGCAAAATATTACAGCAAAGATTGTAATTACACACCCCTGTTAAATAGAGGCAGAAAAATTGGGCCTTAGCCACTGGTGGTGGTGTCCAGAACCAAAAATTTTCTTAGAAGCTATCAACATGAACATTGAGGAGGAATAGGATAGTCACTTAGCATAACAGGATAGTCACTCAGCATCAGCATAGGCAGTCTTGAAGGGATCTCACATTCATAAAAAAATTAATCGGTTACATCAGCATTAGGTGCTTGGTAGCTGGTGATCCAAGACTGATTCATTTTTATGAAGGTAAGCCGATCAACCGAGTCGGTGGACAGACGCACTCTGTGATCGGTTACAAAGCCTCCAGTAGCACTGAATGTGCATTCCAAAAGAACGCTGGAAGCAGGACAGGCCAGTAGCTCAATTGCATACTGTTCAAGCTCTGGCCAGTGATCCATCCTCAAGATCCAGTAACCCAGTGGATTTTCGGTTGGAAAGGTCTCCAAGTCTGATCTTGCCCCTAGGTATTCCTGCACCATGTACAACAGATGCTGGCGATGGTTGCTGGAACCGATCAGACCTTGGGGCTTCAGACTAAAAAATTGTCTGAACGCATCGGTCAGACAGCTACCTTCTCCACTGCTCCTTCTGTGACTGAACGAAGCCTTAGCGAAAGGTTGTCCATGAGTACCAGGAAATTGTAACCTCCCGGGCTCTGGAAACGCATTGCACAAACCTTTCTGCAAGGCCTCCCAAAGATGTTTCATCCTCTGCTCCCTCTGCGATGGCTGGATAAGTTCCACCACCTTACTCTTGTAATGTGGATCAAGAAGGGTTGCCAGCCAGTCTCCCTCTCCTTGGTACCACAAATCCGAGGGTCCTTTCGTAGGCTTTGCAGGATCAGGGAGGCCATGCAGTGTAGGTTTGCTGAGGCATTTGGTCCGGAGTCCTCTGAGTCACTAAGGACGACCTGATCGGCAGCCACCTCCTCCCAGCCATGTACAAGTCCATGGGTTTCTGAGGACTGAAAACGATCCCTTGAAGACTGCTGCTGATACTGAATGCCAGGCTCCACCTCCATGCTGACATAATCCTCCTCCTCCTCTTCCTGCGTGATAGGCAGGCCTGCAGGAATACTGTCTGGATAAAGGGGGCCTTGAGAGGTAAGGAAGTCCTCCTCTTCCTCCCTCTGTTCTGCCACGAGTGCCCTGTCCATTATTCCATGCAGTGTTTGCTCCAACAGGAAGACAAGAGGGACAGTATCACTGATGCATGCACTGTCACTGCTCACCATCCTCGTGGCCTCCTCAAATGGTGACAGGACAGTGCATGCATCCTTGATCATGAGCCACTGGCGTGGCGAAAAAAAGCCAAGCTCCCCTGACCCTGTCCTGGTGCCATACTCGCACAGGTACTCATTGATGGCCCTCTGCAGCATGTGCAGCCACTGCAGCATTGCCAACGTTGAGTTCCACCTGGTGGGCATTTCACAGATGAGGTGGTTCTTGGGCAGGTTGCATTCCTTTTGGAGTTCAGCTAGCTAAGCACTGGCATTATATGACCGGCAGAAATGCCCACAGACTTTCCTGGCCTGCCTCAGGAGATCCCGTAAGCCCAGGTACCTGCACAAGAACCACTGCACCACCAAATTAAGGACGTGAGCCAAACAGTGAACATGGGGGAAGTGTCCCTGTTCTAGGGCGAAGAAGCCACCATTCCTGGCTGAAGCTGGCGTGGCATCAACCACCTCTGAGCCTACCCCTGCAGAGCTGACAGAATCTCTGCCCCAGTGTGGCTCCTGTCCCCTAAGCAGACTAACTCAAGCACTGCATGGCTTCTTTTTGCCTGAGTGCTTGGTAAGCCCATAGAACGCCTACGGAGCACCGCTGGTTCCGAGGACAAATCTGCACAGGAAAAGGCCATAGAGGAAGAAGAAGAGGAGGGGGTGGAGGAGAGAGGTGTGGCAGAATCACCACTACCAGCATTTTGGAGGCGTGGTGGCGGAACAAGCTCCAACAATACTGCACCCTGTCCTGCATCCTTCCCAGCTGCCAGCAGGGTTACCCAGTGCGCCGTGAAAGAAAGGTAACATCCCTGTCCATGCCTACTGGACCATGAGTCAGCGGTAATATGCGCCTTAGCGCTGACCGCCCTTTCCAACGAGGCCAAGACATTGCCTTCCACATGTCAGTAGAGAGCCGGAATGACCTTCCAAGAAAAAAATTGACTTTGGGAACCTGCCAATGAGGTACCGCACATTCCACAAATTCTCGAAAGGGGGCGGAGTCTACCAGCTGAAGAGGCAGCAGTTGGAGTGCTAGCAATTTAGCCAAACTAGCATTCTGAGCATGTGGATGGCTGGGACCAAATTTCTTTTGATGGTTTAGCAACTGGGGTAGGGAAATTTGCCTGCTACAATCGGATGTTGCTGTACCGCTAGCAGATTGCCCGGAAGTGCTTGGGACACCTAATTCTGCCCTTAAGCTGGCCCGTGGAGGGCATTCTGCCTCATTGGAGATGTGCCTCCTCCTCCTCCTCTCTTCTATCTGGCACCCACTTAGAGTCAGTGACCTCATCATCCCCTCCCTCCTCGCCACTGGAGCAAACCTGGCAGTATGCTGCAGCTGGGGGAACATGACCGCCAGTTTCTTGTCCTTCTTGGGCACCCCCTCTCTCTGGGCTCACGTTACAGCTTTCATCCTCAACCTGGGTACCATTATCAGAGCCTTCAAAATGCTGCGCAACTGTCAGGGCTGGCTCAGCTTTTCCTGCTCTGAACTGGCCGCTCAGCTGTCAGCTAATTGCCAGCTCTCATCTCTCTCCACAGTTAACCAGCTGTTGTGGATCTGCTCATCAGTACTTAAAGATCTCCAGCTCACTTCATTTCTGCCTTTGCCTTTGTCACATCACAAGAAACCATCTTCTGTATTCCTGTTTAAAGACTGGCTTTGCTGACATCCCTCTGGCTCCTTATCCTGCTTGCTGTTCTTCTACTTGGATCCCTGACTTCTGACCTGGCTGATTACCCGATCTGGTTACTGAACTCTGGCTTGGCTGATTACCCGATCTGGTTACTGAACTCTGGCTTGGCTGACTATCCGATCTGGTTACTGGACTCTGGCTATGCTTTGACTACACTTACTCTTTACCCTTTACTCTTTTTACACTTTATCTTTTTATTTTTATTAATAAACAAGTGTGATTTTACTGTACTTCTGTCTCGGTCTGGTTCATTGTTTCTGACAGTAGGCGAAGGCCATGAATTCAGAAGATACAGTCAATCCACTTGTTGGTAATATTTTTTCCAGATTGGATGAGCAAGATCACCGCATGGATCAGTTTGCCATGGCGTTACAAATGTTCCTGAGTCACACGGCTCACCTGGAATCCCACACTGTGGCTGCTCCGGTACAACCTGAGTTGCAGGCCATCCCTGCTGCTGCACCAGTCTCTGTGCAGGCACCTGCCTTGAGTATTACCTCTATAAGTGGTAAGAGGTATTTGGGGGTGATCCAGTTCAATGCAGAGGGTTTCTCAACCAAGTTGAGATATACTTTGAGATGCTGCCCCAGGCGTTTCCCATGGACAGAAGCAAAGTAGGGTTCGTGATACCTTTGCTTTCTGAGAGAGCCTTGGCCTGGGCTAACTCTCTATGGGATACGCAAAAACCTGTTGTCTTGAGTTACCCAGAGTTTGTGGACTTGTTTAATAGGGTATTTGACGTTCCCGCACGCTTTGCTTCTGCTGCCAAGTGCCTCATGTCCATCGGAGTAAGAGATCTGTTGCCGACTACGCCATTGAGTTCCGTACTCTGGCAGCAGAGGTTGCTTGGAACAATGAGGCCCTCATGGCTGCTTTTTCTCATGGTCTCTCGGATTCCATCAAGGTTGAGATAGCAGCCCGAGATATACCCACTGAGCTGCAGAGCTTGATCTCATTTGCCATCCTCATTGACTCCAGACTCAGAGAAAGACTTTCCTTTTAGGGAGCGCTTGCGGAAGCCTCCTGTACATTTGCCTCCGAGCTTTGCAGTTCCACCCGTGCCTCCCTCACCTCCCATGCCTCCTGGTACCATGCCGGTCAGTGAAGATTAACCCATTCACTTGGGCTTCACGCGTCTCTCTGCGGATGAGAGAGCCTTTAGGAGGAGGGAGAGATTGTGCCTTTATTGTGGCCAGGCAGGTCACTTTTTGAAGTCTTGTCCTACCCATCCTGGGAACACCTAAACCTTAAGGTCCTGTCATGGACAGACCTTAGGTAGTGTTGTGTCATCCCTAGTTATCCAGAAGAATAAGCCCCTGGTTTTGGTCACTCTTTCTTGGGCTAAGTCATCTATTGAGATACTCTAATCGACTCTGGGGCTGCAGGCCTGTTCATTGATGCTGCCTTAGTGTCAAAGCACTCGATTCACTTTCTCGGGGTTTCATCCGCAAATCCTCATCTCCTGTTGGTGCTGGTTTCTTCTTTGTGAAGAAGAGGAGCGGTGAACTGAGACCTTGTATTGATTATAGGGGTCTCAATCGTTTCACAGTTAAGAATGCCTACCCAAACCCGTTGATTACAGAATTATTTGACCGCCTCAAGGGAGCAATGGTTTTCACTATGCTTGATCTGAGAGGGGCTTACAATCTCGTGAGGATTAAGGAGGGCGATGAGTGGAAAACTGCATTTAATACCAGAACAGGCCATTATGAGTATCTCGTAATGCCTTTTGGCATTTGTAACACCCAGGCAGTTTTCCAGGAATTTATTAACGATGTCCTCCGAGATTTGTTGCAGTTATGTGTGGTGGTTTATCTCAATGATATCCTCATATTTTCCAAGTCCCTGGAGAGCCACCACACAAACGTCTGTCGTGTGCTTTAGAAATTAAGAGAGAACAATCTCTATTGTAAACTGGAAAAGTGTGAGTTCCATCGGGAACAGGTTAAATTCCTAGGCTATATCATTTCCACTGCTGGTTTTTTGACTTTTGGCAGTCCTACAGTGGCCTCGACCCCTGGGGTTACATCCTCTGCAGTGTTTCCTGGGTTTTGCCAACTATTATCGGAAGTTTATTCGCAACTTCTCGTCTCTGGTCAAGCCCCTGACCAATATGACCAGAAAGAATGGTAACCCACAGAGTTGGTTTCCAGAGTCCATTAAGGCCTTTGAAAGTCTCAATGCTGCCTTTGTTTCTGCTCCTGTGTTGGCACATTCTGATCCTATGTTACCTTTTATCCTTGAGGTTGATGCTTCTGAGACTGGTGTTGGTGCCTTGCTGTCTCAACGTCCTACCTCTGAGAGTGCTATGCATCCTTGTGGTTACTTTTCCAAGAAATTGTCACCTGCCGAGTGCAATTACAAGATTGGTGACAGAGAGCTGTTGGTAATCATTTTAGCCCTAAAAGAATGGAGACATCTCCTCGATGGTACCACTGTGCCGGTTCTCATTCTTACTGACCATAAGAACCTCACATTCTTGTCTGAGGCTAAATGCCTCTCTCCCAGAAGGGCACGATGGGCTATTTTCTTGTCAAGTT
This sequence comes from Lithobates clamitans, assembly GCA_037952925.1. NCBI lineage: Eukaryota > Metazoa > Chordata > Amphibia > Anura > Ranidae > Lithobates > Lithobates clamitans. The sequence goes on from JBBGZY010000611.1 coordinate 124,808, forward strand.
TCAATAACATTGTCTCATTCTTACCCGGTAGAATGTAAGGGATGACGCCCTGTCACGACAATTTTCCTCCACTTCCAAGTTGGAGTCGGTTCCGGTTCCTATGATTCCTCATGATCAAATTCTGGCTACGGTTCGCACTAGTCTTTCTTCTCCTTTGTGTGACAAAATTCTTGCTGCTCAAGTCGATGCTCCTCCTGAGAAACCTTGTGACCGCTGCTTTGTCCCAGAGTGTCTCTTTACTGCCGTGCTCCAGACTTACCATTCTCCCAAGGCAGCTGGCCACCCTGGTAAGAATCACCTTGTTTGGGCCATTTCCCAACAATTCTGGTGGCCTAGTCTACGTGCTGATGCAACTGCCTTCGTAGCTGCTTGTTCCGTGTGTGCTCAGAGTAAGACTCCACGACACCTTCCAGTGGGCCTCCTACAACCCATACCTAATGGAGAGAGGCCCTGGACTCACCTGTCTATGGATTTCATTGTGGAGTTGCCCAACTCCCAAGGCAACACAGTTACCCTTATGGTGGTTGAGCGGTTCTCAAAGATGTGTCATTGTATTCCACTTAAGAAGTTGCCCACTTCTAAGGAACTGGCTTCCATTTTTGCTCGGGAGATCTTTCGCTTACATGGGCTACCCAAGGTGATTGTCTCGGACAGGGGTAGTCAGTTTGTGTCCCGGTTCTGGCGAGCCTTTTGTGTACAGCTGGGAATTCAGCTTGCTTTCTCCTCTGCGTATCACCTGCAGTCTAATGGGGCTGCAGAATGAGCCAATCAGTCCTTGGAGCAATTCCTATGTTACTATATTTCTGACCATCACAACAGCTAGTCAGACATATTACCATGGGCAGAGTTTTCTCAAAACAGTGCCTTGAATTCTGCTTCCTGATTGTCTCAGTTTATGGCGAATTATGGTTTCCAACCTTCCATGTTGCCTGACTCGTTTGTTCCGCAGAGTATTCCTGCACTCTTCGTTCCACTTAGGCACAAGTCCAGAAGGATTTGGGTCATGCTAATGATAGGTACAGACTCCATGCTGACCACAGACACCTGCCTGCACCTACCTACCAGGTTGGGGACAGGGTCTGGCTGTCATCTCGCAACCTCCGACTTTGAGTTCCCTCACTGAAGTTCGCACCTCGGTTTATTATGCCTTTCCATATCCTTTGCAGGATTAACCCAGTGGCTTACGCTTTGGACCTTCCTCCTAGTATGCACATCTCAAATGTGTTTCATGTCTCCTTATTGAAACCGTTGGTCTGCAACCCCTTTACCACCTCAGTGGCATGTCCTCACCCTATACAGGTTGAGAACCATGAGGAGTATGAGGTACAATCCATTGTTGACTCACGTAGGTTCCATGGGCGCATACAGTACCTGGTGCATTGGAAGGGGTATGGTTTGGAGGAAAGCTCCTGGGTCTCATCCTCGGACGTACATGCTCCTGCCCCCCTCCATGACTTCCATAGACGTTTTCCCCTCAAGCTCAGTGGTCCTCTGGGGGGAGGGGTCGTTGAGGAGGGGGGTACTGTCAGGGCTGGCTCATCCCTTCCTTCTCTGAGCTGGCCGCTCAGCTGTCGGCTAATTGCCAGCTCTCATCTCTCTCCACAGTTAACCAGCTGTTGTGGATCTGCTCATCAGTCCCACCTACTTAAAGATCTCCAGCTCACTTCATTTCTGCCTTCGCCTTTATCACATCACAAGAAACCATCTCCTGTATTCCTGCTTAAAGACTGGCTTTGCTGACATCCCTTCTGGCTTCTTATCCTGCTTGCTGTTCCTCTACTTGGATGCCTGACTTCTGGCCTGGCTGATTACCCAATCTGGTTACTGAACTCTGGCTTGGCTGATTACCCGATCTGGTTACTGAACTCTGGCTTGGCTGACTACCCGATCTGGTTACTGGACTCTGACTATGCTTTGACTATGCTTACTCTATTTATCTTTTAATTTTTATTAACACGTTTGATTTTACTGTATTTCTGTCTCGGTCTGGTTCATGGATCTGACAGCATCCTCCTGCAGCATGTACCCTACACTGTGGTCGAACAGTTTGGGGGAATCCTCAGGGCATGATGATGGAAGAGGCCGCTTTGGCAGCTGCATTGGCAGACAAAGTACCCTGAGCCTGGGTGACAGAGGATGAGGAGGATGGGGACACCTTGGTCATGCACTCTACCAATTCTTCTGCATGTTGTGGCTCAACACGGTCAGCTGCTGAAAAAAAGGACAAGCGTGCCCCACGGCCACATGCTGAGGATGCACCGTGTCCATGACCAGCACTGTTGGCTGTAGACACAGAGCCTGCTTGCCCTCTTTTAGCGGCCTGTAAGCATCTGCCTCTCCTTGGTGGCCTTCCAGACATACTGTACAATTAGATTAGCAAAACAACGCCTGAAGTTTACTAAAAACAGTACACATATATGGCCTATAGTCAGGTATAGGCTTGGCTAGACTATATATATACAAGCCTGTATATATATATATATATATATATATATATATATATATATATATTAAAAGAAGTGCAGCTCACTGAGTCACCTGCCTGAAAGTGTCTTTGAACACGTACTCCAGGAATGGCCTACAGTCAGGTGTAGGCTTGGCTGGACTACAATGCAGTTGATATATATTTTATGAACTGCAGCTCACTGAGTCACCTGCCTGCCTGCCTGAAAGTGTCTTTGAACACGCACTCCAGGAATGGCCTACAGTTAGGTATAGGCTTGGCTAGACTATATATTCAAGCCTGTATACATATATTAAATGCACTGCAGCTAGCTGAATCAACTGCCTGCCTGAAGTATATTAGAAACAGTACACCAGGAACAGTCTGCAGTGAGATGAAGCTAAACTGTATACAGTGTATATATATATGTACTAAATACACTGGAGCTAACTGTATTGCCTGCCTGCTTGAAGAATATTAGCAACAGTACACCAAAAACCGTCTGCAGTGAGATCTAGCTAAACTGTATACAGTGTATATATATATATAAATAAATATATATATATATATATATATATATATATATATATATATATATATATATATATTTATATTTATACAGTATATATATATATATATATATATATATATATATATATATATATATATATGAAATACACTGCAGCTAACTGAATCAACTGCCTGCCTGAAGTAGATTAGAAACAGTAGAGCAGGAACGGTCTGCAGTGAGATCTAGCTAAATTGGCTACGATGGATATATGTATATATATAGCAGTCTGACTGTATATATATTAAATACACTGCAGCTAACTGAATCAACTGCCTGCCTGAAGTAGATTAGAAACAGTAGAGCAGAAATGGTCTGCAGTGAGATCAAGCTAACTGAATCAACTGCCTGCCTGAAGTAGATTAGAAATAGTACAGCAGGAACAGTCTGCAGTGAGATCTAGCTAACTGAATAAACTGCCTGCTCAAAGTAAATGAATTGACACACTCTCTCTCTATCTAGCTATCTCTCTATCTGCCAGCAACACACTACACAGGGCTGACATGCAGGCGGCCTTATATAGTGTGGGGTGTGTACTTAACCCCCTGAGCTATAATTGGCCAAGGGCACCCTGCCTTTGGCCAATTATGGCTCTCTTTGCTTACGGTGCTGTGATTGACCAAAGCAGCATAGTGCATGCTTGGCCAATCATCAGCCAGCAATGCACTGCGATGACGCAGTGCATTATGGGCCATGACGCGCCGCTCAAATTTGGCGCAAATGGCCCATAATGTTCCATCTTCGTCGAACGATCAAACAGCCGATGTTCGAGTCTAACTCATGTTCAACTCGAACAGTCAGCCCATCCCTACTCAACACACAGCCATTAATGTCTAAACCACTGGCAACAAAAGTGAGTACACCCCTAAGTGAAAATGTCCAAATTGGGCCCAGTTAGCCATTTTCCCTCCCTGGTGTCATGTGACTCGTTGGTGTTACAAGGTCTCAGGTGTGAATAGGGAGCAGGTGTGTTAAATTTGGTGTTATTGCTCTCACTCGCTCATACTGGTCACTGGAAGTTCAACATGGCACCTCATGTCAAAGAACTCTCTGAGGATCTGAAAAAAAGAATTGTTTCTCTACATAAAGATGGCATAGGCTATAGGAAGATTGCCAAGACCCTGAAACTGAGCTGCAGCACGGTGGCCAATACCATACAGTGGTTTAACAGGACAGGTTCCACTCAGAACAGGCCTCGCCATGGTCGACCAAAGAAGTTGAGTGCACGTGCTCAGCGTCATATCCAAAGGTTGTCTTTTGGAAATAGACCTATGAGTGCTGCCAGCATTGCTGCATAGGTTGAAGGGGTGGGGGGGTCAGCCTGTTTAGTGCTCAGACCATACGCCGCATACTGCATCAAATTGGTCTGCATGGCTGTCATCCCAGAAGGAAGCCTCTTATAAAGATGATGCACAAGAAAGCCTGCAAACAGTTTGCTGAAGACAAGCAGACTAAGGACATGGAACCATGTCCTGTGGTCTGATGAGACCAAGATAAACTTATTTGGTTCAGATGGTGTCAAGCGTGTGTGGTAGCAACCAGGTGAGGAGTACAAAGACAAGTGTGTCTTGCCTAAAGTCAAGCATGGTGGTGTGAGTGTCATGGTCTGGGGCTGCATGAGTGCTGTCGGCATTGGGGAGCTACAGTTCATTGAGGGAACCATGAATGCCAAAATGTAATTTGACATACTGAAGCAGAGCATGATCCCCTCCCTTCAGAGACTGGGCCGCAGGGCAGTATTCCAACATGATGACCCCAAACACAACTCCAAGACGACCAATGTCTTGCTAAAGAAGCTGAGGGTAAAGGTGATGGACTGGCCAAGCATGTCTCCAGGCCTAAACCCTATCTGTGGGGCATCATCAAATGGAAGTTGGAGGAGAGCAAGGTCCCTAACATCCACCAGCTCCATGATGTCATCACGGAGGAGTGGAAGAGGACTCCAGTGGCAACCTGTGAAGCTCTGGTGAACTCCACGCCCAAGAGGGTTAAGGCAGAGCTGGAAAATAATGATAGCCACACAAAATATTGAAACTTTGGGCCAGTTTGGACATTTTCACTTAGGGGTGTACTCACTTTTGTTGTCAGCGGTTTAGACATTAGGGCTGTGTGTTGAGTTATTTTGAGGGGACAGCAAATTTACACTTTTATACAAGCTGTACACTTACTACTTTACATTGTAGCAAAGTGTAATTTCTTCAGTGTTGTCACATGAAAAGATATAATAAAAAATTTACAAAAATGTGAGGGGTGTACTCACTTTTGTGAGATACTGTGTATATATACTCTGCATCCAGTGTAGCCTATATCTACAGTGCATTCTGTGGGGTACTGTTTCGAGTACACTTGAGGTGGTGTATCAGTGCCGACCCATCCGTAGAGGGCGCACGGGCGTGCCCCCCGTCCATGCGCCCGGTCCCCTGACCTACATATCAGGGCGCCAGGTGCATGGATTCCAATGGGGGGGTGTGGATTTTTGAAGCACATGATTAGAGCCAGAGGCTCTAATAGGCTTCGAAAAAGGGTGGGCTCAGGGCGCAGAGCACTGCGTCCTGATCCCACCCTATTGTGTGAATATAGTGAATGAATTTTCGATATTTTCACACTAAAGTCCCTCCCCATCAATCAGGAGGCAGGTTGTGAGAGCTGCAACCCGGTTGGCCTAAGTGTCAGGTGATCCTATTGGATGCCTAGCGCTTAGGTGGAAGAGGAACAGTACGCTGTAGGAGATGGAGGAGTGGACAATGGAGCCGCCTCTCGCCACACCTCCGGGAGAAGGAGGAGAGGAGATCACAATCCGGACCTACAGTAGGCTGTGAGGAAGAGCATACACCAGAGCCGCTGCTCCCTGCACCTCCGGGCCACTGCCCGCACCTATGGCCGCCGCTCCCTGCACCTCCGGGCCGCTCTCCGGGTTGCTGCTCCTCGCACCTCCGGGAAAAGGAGGGGAGGAGATCACAGTCACGATCAGGTAAGTGACAGGGCCACGGGGGATTGGGGGGTACTGTCATTGCCGCTCTGCTGGCTGCCCCGGGTGGGGGGTGCTGGCAGTGCCGCCCCCCCAAATTAAAAACCCACCAGCCACCACTGCGGTTTATTAATATAGATATTTATATATATTATATACAGTCTCATATATATATATATATATATATATATATATATATATATATATATAAACTTCAGGGGGTGTGCATAGTATCTAATACAGTGTGTACAGTGTCTATTACACTTCTGGTGGTGTACACAGTATAAAATACAGTACAGCCATAGTACAGTTTCTACTATTTTTCTGGTGGTGTACACAGTATAAAATAAAGTGCAGCAGTAGTACCGTTGCTAATACAGTGCAGGCAGTGTACACAGTATCTAATACAGTGTAGTGTGGTGTTGCAAAACAAAATATACATCATGTCTGGAATGCCACCATGGAGAGGCAGACACTCACAGGCCACTAAAAGAGGGCAAGCGGCCTCTGTGTCTACAGTCAACAGTGCTGGACGTGGAAATGGTGCATCCTCTGCAGGTGGCCGTGGGGCACGCTTGTCCTTTTTTTTCTGCTGCTGGCCGTTATTGAGCCAGAATATGCAGAAGAGTTGGTGGAGTGGATAACAAAGCCATCCTCCTCATCCTCTGTCACCCAGGCTCAGAATAGTTTGTCTTCCAATGCAGCTGCCAAAGCAGCCTATTCCACTGGCTCCTTGTCCGCAGTCACTCCTTCCATAGCCCCACCATCATGTACAGAAGAGTCCCCAGAACTATTCGTCCACAGTTTTGGGTACATGCTGCTGGAGGATGTGCAACAATTTGAAGGCTCTGATGTTGGTTCCCAGGTTGAGGAAGGGAGTACCGTGACCCTAGAGAGAGGGGGTGCCCAAAAAGAACAAGAAACTGGCAGTCATGTTCCCCCAGCTGCAGCATACTGCCAAGTTTACTCCAGTGATAAGGAGGGAGGGGACGATGAGGTCACTGACTGTACTTGGGTGCCTGAGAGAAGAGAGGAGGAGGAGGAGGCTCAACTCCAACAGGGCAGGATGTACTCTAGGGGGCAGCTTAAGGGCAGCCACCCTATTGCATCATACTGTATAGCTCTGCAGGTGCAGGGTGCTGCTGACTCCCCACTGACTTTTAAAAGTTCCTTGGTGTGGGCATTTTTCGACACATGTGCAGAAGTTCGCACCATTGCTGTTTGCAAGCTATGTCTGAAGCGGATCAAGCGTGGCCAGAACAGCAGCCGCTTGGGCACCACATGCTTGACCAGACATATGACGACCTGCCATATGCAGTCCATTGGCAACAGCACTTGAAAGACCCACATCAAAGAAAAAGGCGGACTTCTCCTTGCTCCTCATCTGGGATCTCCAACCCCACTATACATCCAGTCATCTCAAAAACCTGCACTGAGAGGAATGAAGGTATAGCAATAGGTGTTCCAAGTACTTGCAGCCAATCTCCAAGCAGTACACCACCATCTGATTTTAGCAAGCAAATTTCCCTACGCCAGTTGCTAAACCGTAAAAAGAAATTCGGTCAAAGCCATCCACATGCCTCTGAATGCTAGCTTGGCCAAATTGCTAGCACTGCAACTGCTGCCTTTTAAGCTAGTAGACTCTGGCCCCTTTTGTGAATTTGTGGAATGTGCTGTACCTCAGTGGTAGGTTCTAAAATGCCATTTCTTTTCACAGAAGGCCATTCCGGCTCTCTACCGGCACGTGGAAGGCAATGTTTCGGCCTTGTTGGACAGGGTGGTCAGCAGTAAGGTGCATATTACCGCTGACTCATAGTCCAGCGGGTATGGGCAGGGATGTTACCTTTCTTTCATGGCGCACTGAGTAACTCTGCTGGCATCTGGGAAGGATGCAGGACAGGGTTCAGCATTGTTGGAGCTTGTTCCACCACCATGCCTCCAAAATGCTAGTGGTGATTCTGCCACAGCTCTCTCCTCCACCCCTTCTCTTCTTCTTCCTCTATGGCCTCTTCTTCAGATTTGTCCTCTGAACCAGCAGTGCTCCATTAGCGCTCAAGGGGCATTCAAGGGGTTATGCAAGCAAGCAAAAAGATGCCATGCGGTGCTTGAGTTGGTCTACTTAGGGAACAGGAGCCACACTGTGGCAGAGATTCTGTCAGCTCTGCAGGGGCAGGCTCAGAGGTGGTTGACACCATGCCAGCTTCAGCCAGGAATGGTTGTATGCGACAATGGCACCAACCTTCTCTCCAGCCTCCGACAGGGACATTTTACCCATGTTCCATGTTTGACACACGTCCTGAATTTGGTGGTGCAGCGGTTCTTGAGCAGGTACCCAGGCTTACCGATCTCCTGAGGCAGACCAGAAAAGTCTGTGGTCATTTTCTGCCAGTCATACAATGCCAGTGCTTGGCTGGCTGACATTCAAAGGGAATGCAACCTGCCCACCAACCGCCTTATTTGTGACGTGCACCAGGTGAAACTCAACGTTGGCAATGCTGCAGCGGCTGCACATGCAGCAAAGGGCCATCAATGAGTGCCTGTGTGAGTATGGCACCAGGACAGGGTCAGGGGAACTTGACTTCTTTTTGCCATGCCAGTGGCTACTGATCATCCTTAGTGACCCAGAGGACTCAGAATTTAATGCCTCTGCAAACTTACGCTGCATGGCCTCCCTGTTTCTGCAAAGCATGCAAAAGGCCCCTCGTGGTATCAAGGAGAGGGATCATTACTGGCTGACAACCATTCCTAAGCAACGTTACAAGGGTAATGTTGCAGAGTTCATCCTGCCTTCTCAGAGGGAGCAGAGGATGAAACATCTTCAGGAGGCCTTGAAGAAAAGTTTGTGCAATGCTTTTCCAGACCCTGGGAGGTTACAATTTCCTGGTGCTGGACAACGTGTTGCTGAGGCTTCGTTCAGTCAGAAAAAGAGCGGTGGAGAAGGTGGCTGGCTGACCGATGCCTTTAAACAATTTTTCAGTCCTCAGTGCCAAGGTCTGATCAGTTCAAGCAACCATCGCCAGCATCTGCATTACATGGTGCAGGAATATATAGGGGCAAGATCAGACTTGGAGACCTTTCCAACAGAGCATCCACTGGGTTACTGGGTCTTGAGGATGGACCACTGGCCAGAACTTGCTCAATATGCATTTGAGCTACTGGCCTGTCCTGCATCCAGCGTTCTTTCTGAATGCACATTCAGTGTTGCTGGAGGGTTTGTAATGGATCAAAGAGTGCGTCTATCCATAGACTTCGTTGATATGCTCACATTCATAAAAATGAATCAGTCTTGGATCAGCAGCTATCAAGCACCTGGTGCTAATATAACCGATTTAATTTTCTATGGATGTGGGATCCCTTGAAGACTGCCTATGTGAGTGAGTCATCTGAGTGACTATCCTATTCCTCCTCAATCTTGATGATGCTAGCTTCCAACAACATTTTTGGTTTAGGGCACCACCACCACCACCCAAGACCCAATTTTTCTGCCCCTGTTAAACAGGGGCATGTAATTACAATTCTTGATATAATATTTCATAGCAGGGCCCGCTCCTGTGCCCAGCACGTGTAACTGTGAGGGCTTACCGTGTTGTGGCACCACCACCACCAAAGGCTCAATTTTTCTGCCCCTGTTTAACAGGGGCATGTAATTCCAAATCTTGATATAATATTTCACAGCAGAGCCCGTTCCTGCACCCAACAAGATTAACTGTGAAGGCTTACAGTGTGGTAATGGACTGGGGGGGGGGGACCCATACATTACAGCCGCAAGCAGTTTTAAATGACTTTTTTTCCTTTAGAAATTTCATTTTGCTGTGGTATTGTTCTAAACATGGGAAAACTGTGCCACTTTACAGGCATACTATAGACACCCCCCAGCCATGATATTGAAAGGAATATTTCATTTTTATTGTTTCACTTTAAGAATTATCAAAATCACTGCTCCCGAAAAAACTGCAGTTTTTCTTTTCAATTTTCTTTATTAAAGGTTTTGCAAATTATACAAAATGGCATGAACAATCAGTCATCAAACATATTTTCTGTCAAATGACACAAACGTGTTGTACAGAACACAAAAAAAAAAAAAAAAAAAAAGGGGGGGGGAGGGGTAACAGATGAGTATTAGTACGCTCAGTAAACATAAGGACACTAATGTTGACCTCTCCTTAAAGGGTCTAGATTAACATATCTTACACATTCCATATATCATTAGTGTTTATCAAAATGAAAAATAAAAATAAAAACAGAACTAAAAAATAAAAAAAAAAAAAAAAGGGGGGGGGGAGAAAAGATAAAGAAGGTAAATTTGCCCCGTAAGCGAAATACTTTTAATTTCTTGATAATTTTAAATCAAGTTTTAGTACCTTTATTATATCTCAGTTTCAGGGCCCTTGGCGCCAAAGGAGGTTAGGCCTTTAAAGTTAGTTTACCCTGTTCCTCCATCAGGGCCAAGAAAAGAGAGGCTCCATAGCATTCCACTTGTATCCACAAGTAGAGTCTTTTAAGCATAGAAAGAGAGAAAAAAAAAAGGGGGGGGGGAGGGTACAAGAAATGATTTAAAGTAAGGTTAAGAAAAAGGAGGAGGATAGGCAGAAGAGAAAGAGAAAAAAGATAAAGGTCCAGAATCCAAAGAGGAAGCCATTTCCCTCGGCCTGGGTCCCCCATCATACAGTTATTGAGATTATGGGGCTTGTAGGTATTTGATCCAGGGGGACCACACCCTGTCAAATCTAGTCTGTCTGTCTTTAAGGATACTGGCCAACTTTTCGTTGACCATGATCCAAGATATTTTATTCTTTACCAGTGCAAGGTTGACCACTGGAGTTTTCCATGCTCGTGCTATTGTGATTTTAGCTGCTGAAAAAATAAAGAAGATGAGAGTTTGGAGATGTCTGGGGGTTCCGTCCGGCAAGTCTGCAAATAGCGCTGTCTTAGGATTTTTAGGTAGATTTTGTCTTGTCACTGAGTAGACCAAGGTGAAAACTCTGATCCAGAAGCGCTGTATCCTGGGACAGGACCACCAAACAAAACTGCAGTTTTTAAAACTTTTTTTGCATTGATACATGTCCCCTGGGGCAGGACCGGGTCCCCAAACACTTTTTATGGCAATAACTTGCATATAAGCCTTTAAAATTAGCACTTTTGATTTTTCAAGTTCGTCCCATAGGCTTTAACAGTATTCGCGTGTTCGAACAAATTTTTTGCCTGTTCGCATGTTCTGCTGCGAACCGAACCAGGGGGTTTTCAGCTCATCCCTAATAGGCAATACTGATAGGCAGCACTGATGGGCACTGATAGGTGGCACTGATAGGCTGCACTGATAGGCAGCACTTATGGGCACTGATAGGCTGCACTGATGGGCACTGATAGGCAGCACTGAGGGGCGGCACTAATGGGCACTGATAGGCAGCACTGATAGAATGCACTGATGGGCACTGATAGGCTGCACTGATGGGCACTGATAGGTGGCAATAATGAGGAAGCACTTATACGCTCTCTTCTTCTCATGCTGTCACAGCCTTTGAGAAGAAGACTGCCGATAACCGGCAAGGCTGTTTACACAGTGATAATCTGTGACTGGACACATGATTGACCACATAGGTGTCAATAGACGCCCTCCCAGAACCAGCTGACCACGCTGTAACTGTGTCTATAGCGCGGTTGGCAAGTGGTTAAGTAATTAACAATACTATTTGTAATATGCAGCATGAAGGGGGGTTAATGTACTGTCGCTGATGAATTAATGACCAGTGATAGTTAACCACTTGCCGACCGGGCCATAGCCGAAAGATGGCTACAGCGCGGTCGGCTTATTCTGGGTGGACGTCCGTGGGACATCATTCCAGAATGTTGCTCCCGCGTGCCCCCTGGGGCAAGCACCTGGGAACATTCGTGACCGCCGGGTCCCCCCGGATCATCACGGATCACGGTAAATAGCCGCTGATCGCGGCCGTTTGCCATGTGATCGCTCCGTCAAATGACAGAGCAATCACTTGCAAACAAACCGGCGTCACGTCATGATGTCAGTTTCTCCATCCCCTCTATGTACGGATCGGTAAAGTGCGAGGGGAGAGGGGGAGAGATGGCAGCAGCGCTGTGGGTTGAATGTTTAGTGCCCACAGCACTGCTCAATGTCCATACTCTGCAACACTCTGCAAAACTGCAATACTCTGCAACATTGCAATACTCTGCAAAACTGAAATACTCTGCAACACTGTGCAATACTCTGCAACATTGTGCAATACTCTGCAACACTGTGCAATACTCTGCAACACTGTGCATTACTCTGCAACATTGTGCAATACTCTGCAACACTGTGCAATACTCTGCCAATACTCTGCAACACTGCAATACTCTGCCAATACTCGCCAATACTTTGCCAATACTCGCCAATACCCTACCAATACTCGCCAATACTCTGCCAATACTCGCCAATACTCTGCCAATACTTGGCAATAATATGCAATAAATTTTAACAAAAACAAAGAATTTTTTTTTTTTTCGAATTTTCAGTCTTTTTTGATTTAAAGCGCAAAAAATAAAAAGCCCAGCGGTGATTAAATACCACCAAAAGAAAGCTCTATTTGTGTGAAAAAAAGGACAAGAATTTCATATGGGTACAGTGTTGCATGACTGAGTAATTGTCATTAAAAGTGTGAGAGCACCGAAAGCTGAAAATTGGCCTGGTTAGGAAGGGGGTTTAAGTGCCCAGTTGTCAAGTGGTTAATTAACCCCTTTGTGTGCTGCATTAGTGGCACCAGTATCAGTGTTAATAAACCCCTTTATGATGCAGCATAAAGGGGTTTATTAACACTGACACATGCCAGTGTCAAAAGTAAAAACCACAAGAGACAGTTTTTGATAATCCCTTTATTAAAAAAGAAAAAAAAGTGTCCCGTGATGTACATACATCTTCAATCACGCCGCCCGACAGACCCGAAAGGTAGAATTTTCCTTAAAAGCACCGCCTCCATTGGAGGCCTCCCGGCGATTGCTGTCTCTTGGCTTTGAAAGCTGTTATATAGGCAAGGGTGGAGCCACCCGGTGACATAACCGAGTGACCCCGCCCTTCTGACATCATGTGATTTCAGAGGGAGCGGGGTCATCCAGTTATGTCAATGGGTGGCCCTGCCCTTGCCTATATAAGAGCTGTCAAAGCGAAAAGACAGAAGTTGCCGGGAGGCCTCCCATGGAGGTGGAGTTTTGGGGGTTTCTTTTCAATTTTTTTCGGGTCCATCAGGCGGCATGAATGACGATGGATTTACATCGTGGGGCACTTTTTTTTCTTTTTTATTAAAGGAATTGTCAAAAACTGTCTGTTGTGGTTTTTACTTTTTTGTACAATGTACCCGATACCCATTCTTATGGGGGGGGGGATCTGGGGGCCCTCTTGTTTAACATGGTTTCCTATGTCAGTGCATTTTTGGTAGGGGTCAGGGACTTTTTTTCTGCGTTTTGCATGTAGTTGACTTCAATGGAATCACACCAGAAACGCAAATGTTGTGTTTGTGATGCGATTATTTATGTGTTTTGCATTTTGCGTTTTTTTATTTTTCTGTTTAAACACTGTATATAGCTATGTACAGTGACCCCGCTGACAGCTGATTACTTTAGCAACCAGCTAAATACAGTGTGTTTAGAGTGTGTTTAAAGAGAAAAAAAAAATGCTAAATGCATGAAAACTTCATACAACAACGCATAAAAGATTAGGGTTTAGAAACTCAAAACGTGCCTGAAAAACACATCAAGCGCAGCCGCATTGATGTTAACCTGGCCTTGGAGAGCACTCTGGTATCAAGGAATTTCCCCATGACATAAAATACAATGTATATAACTCCCTATACTGTCCGGCAAATGTGCCAATACCCTTAAAAAACGTGTGAATCTGAAGTTAGGGTTAATTAATTGTTTCTTGCCTTAGCTGGAGCAAACATATCACACAGCACATTGTGGAACATTTGAAAACATTTTTCAGTCTTCCCCATCTAAACCCTGGATTAGGGGCAATGAGGGGGGATCATGGGTGAAATAAAGTAAGATGCCTAAAATAATACCCTGTGGCTTGTTGAGATGTAGTAACTACCCTAATGGGTCTGTGCCAAGGTTCACTGATGTCAGTTGATGAACAAGATTCTTAACTCCCATTAAGAACTGTTGTTGGGAAGGGCATTGGCAGAATATCTGTAGAAATGTACCGGGTTACCTCTGACATCTCCAACACATCTTGGAGACTTGGGGGTAAAATGTATTCATGAGGCACTGGGACTCTGTACCACCTAGATGATAATTTGTAGCCCGGTTCATGAAAATGATTAGCAAAAGAAGAGCTGCATGCAAGTTGAATGACCCTGTTAATCTGTGCCTTTGAGAGAGAGGTCCATATTTTAGATTCCAATTTAGACATGTACAGGGTGATGTAGTCCTCCAGTTGAGTATTCAAAAGTTTGTACAGATGGGGTGCAAAATTACCCTCATTAGATGTTCAAAGGAGGTCAATGGTCTGAATAAAGGACCAGGTATCAGGTAGGGAAGCAAAAAAGTTGGTCTGAGTTGGTACATCTCCCAAAGGTTTAGTGGAGGATCCACCAGGGCATACTTGGCTGGTAGGGTAATCTACCCCTACACGTCAGGTCCAGAGGTGAACACAGCGGGAGCAGCCCTTTTCTGCAAGACATGAAAAGTGTTTGTTGTCAATGCTCAGGGGTAATTGAGGGTTATCCAGTACTGGCATCAGGAGATGTGCGGATAAGCCCATACGGGTTTAAGTCTGGTTGATGGCCTTGATTGTGTCGCCTATGGTAGGATGTCCCTTCAGAATCCTGTAATATTTGAGCAATATCCAGAGAAGAGCCGAGAGAGTAATTATAAAAAAACTTTGTTCGATTTGGAACCATTGTTCTTACCTGGGTGTTGTACACCATGTCACTACTCATGACAGTTGGAGGGCTTTGTATTACTGCCACCATTCCTTTTAAGGTGAGTGAGGAGAGAAAATCTTGTCCAGGGTACCTTATAACCCAGTGGTCATCAACCCTGTCCTCAGGGCCCGCTAACAGGCCAGTTTTGCAAGATAACTGAAATACATTACAGGTGTTATAATTTGCTGCTCAGTGATTGCAGTATTCTAGTCTGCATCTCCCCAAGGTAATACAGAAAACCTGGCCTGTTAGTGGGCCCTGAGGACAGGGTTGATGAACACTGTTATAACCCCATAAAAATGATGTTAGCAGAGTGCGAAGAGAATGAAAAAAGGATTAAGTTATTTTGAAGGGTAATGCTTGAAGCAAATAAATCTGGGGTAATGTCATCATCTTAAAGGCACTGCAATGCCTGAACCAGGTAAGAGTTAGCATACCCCATGGTTGGAGGTCAGAGCAGATCTTCTTGAGTAACGGGGTAAAGTTTGCTTCATGTAAAGTGCATGGGTTTGGGGTAATCATGACCCCTTGGGTACTTCAAAGCTGATAAAGCCCAATTAAATTAGTACATAGGCAGTGAGGTAACTGCCACAGAAGGGAGAGTGATATTTCCTTTAAAACAACTGCCACCTTTATTCAATTGGAGGATTCTACAAGTGCTTGGAAGATTATACACAGTAATATTTTTATTATAACTTCAAAATAAAATGTTTTGCCAGAAGTGTGTGTGTGTGCGCAAGAGAGAGAGACAGACACATAGCGGAAGAGAGTAAAAATGTTTTTTTAAATATATTAATACTAAAAAAGCAAGGCCAGAGCATATTGACCCCATAAAGGATGATGAAGAGAAGATGGTTACAAATGACAAGGAGAAGCCAACTGCATTAAATGCATTCTTCTCAAGGAAAAGGAGGGGTATAACAACCATGACTGTATTGTTAGTAACACATCACAGGATGTACCCTTGTGGATAACAGAAGCCAGTGTCCAAAATAGACTAGAAAATGATAACACAAATAAATAAAGACTAGATGGCTTACACTCAAGAGTCCTCAAAGTCAGGTTATAACCAGAGCGCTATTCCTAAATTTTTAGGCAGCATACTGACAGGAATGTTACCAGCTGATTGGCAAAAGACCAATGTGGTACTTTTTTGAAAAAAGGGCTGAGACATATAACTGGGAACTGCAGACCAGTCACTCTAACATTGATAGTATGTAAACTATTTGATCGGATGATAAGGGACCATGTTCTGTCCCCACTACACATTTCTCTGTGTGTAGCTGGACATGTAGCTAAACCCTCCTATTCTGTAATAAGCCAGACTCAGTGTATTCTTTAAGCTGTATTAACAAAACAGGGTGGGGTAAAAATATTGAGAAAAAACAAATACAGATACATACCTGTATAATCAGTATATGAAGTATACAGAAATAGAAAAAATATGCTAGGTAGTGATAAGTAATTCTCACCAGTGATGCTGTATTTAGGGGTTGCAAGTAGATGCAATTTTTAGTCTAACATGTGCTCTGATGGCTGGTTCCTTATTTCAGTCTCTAAGATGTCTGAGTTCCCAGGATGCGCCTGTTTCTCTTCCTTATACTGAAGAATGATGGGAACTTTTGTTAAAGGTGAACAGTTTCTAGTTTCTGCAAAAACAATAAATTTACCATTGGCTCCATCTTGTAGTCAAATCTGATATTGCAGGCAAAACAACTTAATTAATATTCTGCTGGAGGCAGAACAGACCATATCCAAGAATTTGCTGATGAAAACAGTATCATTAGTAGGAATGGGCTTCAAGTTCGAGTCGAACCCATGTTCGACTCGAACATCGCATGCTCAACCGTTCGTCAAATTGCGAACGTTATGGGCCGTTCGCACCAAATTCAAGTGGCGCGTCACGGCCCATAATTCACTGCAGCATCGCAGTTCATTGCTGGCTGATGATTGACCAAGCATGCACTATGACCCCTATGATCTCTGTACAGAGAGCTCTAATTGGCCAAAGCCACGGTGACTTTGGCCAATTATGGCTCAGGGGGTTTAGTACACGCCCCAAACTATATAAGGCCGCCTGCATGGCGGCCTTGTGTAGTGTGTTGCGGCGGCAGCGGAGAGATAGACAGAGAGACAGTGTCATTTCATTTAAGTTAGATAGAGTAGGCAGGCGAGTCAGTTAGCTGCACTTACAGTGTATTGTGTATATATATGCATCCTAGGTGTTGTATATATCTATATATATATATATATATATATATATATAGATATATATACAACCTGTATTCAGTTTAGCTAGATCCGTTCCTGTTATTCTCTTCCTAATGATAGGCAGGCAGGTGTTTTTACAGTATTTACAGCTACCTGAAGAAAATTGCTGGTGTTCTTCTGATTCTATTAGTACCACAGGCAGGCAGCTACAGTATTTACAGTTAGTGTAGTGCGTCCTCTGAACAGTGTGCACCTAAAGCTACCTGAAGAAAATTGCTGGTGTTCTTCTGATCCTATTAGTACCACAGGCAGGCAACTACAGTATTTACAGTTAGTGTAGTGCATCCTCTGCACAGTGTGCACCTAAAGCTACCTGAAGAAAATTGGTGGTGTTCGTCTGATCCTATTAGTACCAAAGGCAGGCAGCTGCAGTATTTACAGTTAGTGTAGTACGTCCTCTGCACAGTGTGCACCTAAAGCTACCTGAAGACAATTGCTGTTGTTCTGATCCTATTAATACCACAGGCAGGCAGTTGCAGTATTTACAGTTAGTGTACTGTGTCCTCTGCACAGTGTGCACCTAAAGCTACCTGAAGAAAATTGGTGGTGTTCTTCTGATCCTATTAGTACCACAGGCAGGCAGCTGCAGTATTTACAGTTAGTGTACTGTGTCCTCTGCACAGTATGCACCTAAAGCTACCTGAAGATAATTGCTGGCATTCTGATCCTATTAATACCACAGGCAGGCAGCTGCAGTATTTACAGTTAGTGTACTGTGTCCTATGCATAGTGTGCTCCTAAAGCTACCTGAAGAAAATTGGTGGTGTTCTTCTGATCCTATTAGTGCCACAGGCAGGCAGCTGCAGTATTTACAGTTAGTGTAGTGCATCTTCTGCACAGTGGGCACCTAAAACTACCTGAAGACAATGCTGTTGTTCTGATCCTATTAATACCACAGGCAGGCAGCTACAGCATTTACAGTTAGTGTACTGTGTCCTCTGCACAGTGTGCACATAAAGCTACCTGAAGAAAATTGGTGGTGTTCTTCTGATCCTGAGCTTGCCAGAGCCTGGCCAGAGCTTGCACAGTATGCAATTGAGCTACTGGCCTGTCCTGCATCCAGCGTTCTTTCAGAACGCACATTCAGTGCTTTCAGTGGAGGCTTTGTAACTGATTACAGGGTGCGCCTGTCCACCGAATCGGTCGTTTGGCTGACCTTCATAAACATGAATCAATCTTGGATCACCAGCTACCAAGCACCTGATGCTGATGTAACCGATTGATTTTTTTTTTTAATGTGAGATCCCTTCAAGACTGCCTATGCTGATGCTGAGTGACTATCCTGTTATGCTGAGTGGCAATCCTCTTCCTCCTCAATTTTCATGCTGATAGCTTGTAAGACCATTATAAAAATAAGGGAAGGGTTTCCGCGCTCACGGACCTAGAGGCTTGCAGCCTCCCCTTGCACTTACCCCTGAAGGGGTGAGTTAAATAATGAAAGGAATTGATTAGGGGTGGATGGTGCTACCTTATCAGGGTACCTTGATTTAAAATTTAATGAACCTCAAAAGGAACCAGGAACTATATAAAAATGAATGCACCCCTTTATCCCTCATTAGGTAGTGGATCTAGATGTCCACCGTTACCTGAGTGGACTGTGCTAGCAGGTCAGTCTCATACCTACATGCAGGTGTACACCATGTGATTAATCAACACAAATTAATTAGGTGACATTTTTGGTTCTGGGCACCGCCATGGCCAAGGCCCGATTTTTCGGCCCCTGTTTAACAGGGGCATGTAATTACAGTTTTTGATGTAATACTTTGCAGCAGGGCTCATTCCTGTGCTCAAATTAGAGTATCTGTGAGGGGTTGCAGTGTTGTGGCACCAGCACCAGTGCCCAAGGCCCACATTTTAAAGCCCCTGTTTAACAGGGGCGTATAATTACAATTGTTGATGCAATACTTTGCAGCAGAGCTCATTCCTGCGCTCCAACTATAGCATCTGTGAGGGGTTGCAGTGTTGTGGCACCAGTGCCTAAGGCCCAATTTTTCTGCCCCTGTTCAACAGGGACATGTAATTACAATTCTTGATCTAATATTTCACAGCAGGGCCCATTCCTATGCCCACCAAGAGTAACTGTGAGGGCTCACAGTGTTGTGGCAACACCACCACTACCACCACCAAAGGCCCAATTTTTCTGCCCCTGTTCAACAGGTGCATGTAATTACAATTCTTGATATAATATTTCACAGCACAGCCCGTTCCTGTGCCCACCAAGAGTAACTGTGAGGGCTTACAGTGTTGTGGCAACACCAACACCTAAGGCCCCAATTTCTGCAGAGTATATAGGGCAGGCCCCTACTTTCAAACTACGTACATTATAACATATTGAAAAAAGCAAATAATGAAGCCCAGAGGGCGCTGTCACCATGTCTAGCCATCCAGGATGGGATGTGTGCTTCCCTGCAGACACTACACTATCTTCCTGGTGGATATGTTATAATGTACGTAGTTAGGATTAAGGGGAACACTGCTGTATAAGGGATTTTTACATGAATAAAGAGGATTACGCTATGTCGGTGTTGCTCTTGTGTTTTATGATATATATGGAGCCCCTTTACCAGTGAATCCTGCTGATGATGAGGACTGACTATTGAAGTGGATGCCGAATACCAATTTAATGCTCTTCTAATAGTGGTTTCTGGTGAGTTTGACCCCCGGGGGGAGAGTGCATCACGTGGTGGAACATGCTTTCTTTCTGGTGAAAGGTGCACGCTTGGACATCAGTGATTTTACACCTATAAAAACCTTGAACTGTCTTCATCATTACCTTCTACATAGAGAGTCATATCTTTGTTCTGGCCACTTACTGTGACAATTTTTGTGGTTTTTATTTTAGCGCTGTTTTTAGTATTTATGATTCAGTGTTTGATTTCTGGACTTTTTTACTACTCATTTATGCCAGTTCCCCATAAACGCTTAATTTACAAACTGAGGTATGTAGGCATGGACCATAGTTTATGTACCTAGATAGAAAACTGGTTACAGGAGCACGTCCAAAGGGTGGTGATAAACAGCTAGTACTCAGAATGGTCTGGAATGGTAAGTGGGGTACCCCTAGACTATGTCCTGGGACCAATTCTCTTTAATCTATTTATAAAAGACATATAGGTTGGTATAAATAGTTCAGTCTTTGTGTTTACTAAAGATACAAAGCTAAGTAGGGAAATAACTTCACAGCAAGACATAGAAACCTTACAAGAAGACCTCGATAAAATAATGGGGTGGGCAACTACATGGCAAATGAGGTTTAATGTTGAAAAATGTAAAGTAATGCACTTGGGTGATAAAATCTTGAATGCAAGTTACTTGCTAGAGGGAGAACCTCTGGGGGGAATCTAGGATGGAAAATGATCTGAGGGTCCTAGTAGATCACAGGCTCAGCAATGGCATGCAATGCCAAGCTGCAGCAAGCAAAGCTAGCAGAACATTATCATGCATAAAAAGGGAATTTATTCAAGAAATAAAAACTATAATCTTGCCACTTTATAAAACTCTGGTTCAGCCACAGCTGGAGTATGCCGTCCAGTTCTGGTCATGAATCCTTAGAAGGGAGGTGCGGTAACTGGAGAGAATCCAGAGAAGGGCAAAAAAATTAATCAGGGGGCAGGAGGACAAAAGTTGCGAGGAACGACTTCAAACATTAAATTTAGAATACTAAAGAAGAGATGCTTGAGAGGAGATATGATAACGATATACAAATACCTCAATGGCGATTCTAGCATAGAGAATAAACTATTCAGTCTCAAGACGTTTAAGAAGACATGGGGCCACTCATTGAAATTGGAAGAGAAATGGCTTAACCTTAAACTGTGTATGCAGGTTTTCATTGTTAGGGAGATAAGGATGTGGAATTCACCTCCACAATTGGTGGTGTCAGCGGGAAGTATTGATAAAAATTTTGATTAAAAAAAACTCTTGGTTGGGTATCTTAGCAAACACAGTATACAGGAATATGGGAAATGATTTTTAACATGAGCACATACCCACACAGGTTGATCTGTATGGACTGGTGTCTTTATTCAACCTTACCAACTATTTCAATTGCATGTTAAAGTAAATAGCAAGCTTTCCATCTTTGCAGTTCATCAGTCTAATTTGCTGCACATGTCAGTATGACATATGCAGTCAGATAGATATTGTACTAGCCACTTTTTTTATATATAATCTTACCTCTATTTTACTATTATAGCAGTTGTGCACAGTTTCTAAATATGACTGTGCAGGCTAGTATTTGCCAGAGGTAGATCCAGTACCCTTCGTAGTCAGCACGAATCAATAGATCTGGACTAAACCAGCTATTCCTTTACTTTGTAATAAGAAGTTAATGCTGAGGGGTGTGGCTGTTACTCAGCTCAGCCAGTACAGAGCATTAGAAATATGACAGAAAGCAGAATTTAATTGAAAAAAGTGTATTTTAAAACAAATCTGTTACTTCAAGATAAATGTATCACTCTTATTAGCCTCCCATGCAAAATCACTAGCTCTAAATCTGAGCTGTAAATACTGAAAATGTCTTTCTATAAACTCTGTCTGGTATTATAGCCTAGGTACTGGTAACATTAACACATCCTTCTTGTAGCCTCTTGGGAAAACTGTCATTTGTGCAAGAAAGCAGTGGTCGGGGTGGATTTCAGATCACAGAAGAATGCATTCCTGCACTGTGCAAGGACATTTCAATGCATATATTATACAATTTGATAGGGATGCACCGAATGGGTTTTTTGGTGACGAAACCGATACCAAAAAAAAATCTTCCTTGATCCCGAAAACCGAAACCGATACCGAAAAAACATTGATACCGAAAGTGACTGTTTTTAAAAATATTTTTATACAGGAGATGGTCAGAGACTGGGTACATGGTACAGGAGATGGTCAGAGACTGAGGACATGGTACAGGAGATGGTCAGAGACTGCGGACATGGTACAGGAGATGGTCAGAGACTGCAGACATGGTACAGGAGATGGTCAGAGACTGCAGACATGGTACAGGAGATGGTCAGAGACTGCAGACATTGTCCCCAGTAGTGCAGCCTGTGTCCCCATTGCAGCCAATGTCACCAGTAGTGCAGCCAGTGTCCCCACTGCAACCTGTGTCCCCATTGCAGCCAGTGTCCCCAATAGTGCAGCCTGTGTCCCCATTGCAGCCAATGTCCCCAGTACTGCAGCCAGTGTCCCCATTGCAGCCTGTGTCCCCAGTAGTGCAGCCTGTGTCCCCATTGCAGCCTGTGTCCCCATTGCAGCCAATGTCCCCAGTAGTGCAGCCTGTGTCCCCATTGCAGCCAATGTCCCCACTAGTGCAGCCTGTGTCCCCATTGCAGCCAATGTCCCCAGTACTGCAGCCAGTGTCCCCAGTAGTGCAGCCAGTGTCCCCAGTAGTGCAGCCAGTGTCCCCATTAGTGCAGCCTGTGTCCCCATTAGTGCAGCCAATGTCCCCAGTAGTGCAGCCAGTGTCCCCATTGCAGCCTGTGTCCCCATTGCAGCCTGTGTCCCCATTGCAGCCAGTATCCCCATTGCAGCCTGTGTCCCCAGTAGTGCAGCCAGTGTCCCCAGTAGTGCAGCCAGTGTCCCAAGTAGTGCAGCCAGTGTCCCCAGTAGTGTAGCCTGTGTCCCCAGTAGTGCAGCCTGTGTCCCCAGTAGTGCAGCCAGTGTCCCCATTGCAGCCAATGTCCCCAGTAGTGCAGCCTGTGTCCCCATTGCAGTCAATGTCCCCAGTAGTGCAGCCTGTGTCCCCATTGCAGCCTGTGTCCCTAGTAGTGCAGCCTGTGTCCCCATTGCAGCCTGTGTCCCCATTGCAGCCAATGTCCCCAGTAGTGCAGCCAGTGTCCCCATTGCAGCCAATGTCCTGAGTAGTGCAGCCAGTGTCCCCATTACAGCCAATGTCCCAAGTAGTGCAGCCTGTGTCCCCATTGCAGCCTGTGTCCCCAGTAGTGCAGCCTGTGTCCCCATTGCAGCCTGTGTCCCCAGTAGTGCAGCCTGTGTCCCCATTGCAGCCAGTGAAGGGAGAGGAGAGCCACCGCCGCCTGTTTGATTACAGCGTCGGGAACATCACAGCTTTCATTTCAATAGCTGTGTGTTCCCCGCTGCGTGTCGTCACATACAGCCCCTCCCCCTCATTGGACGGGTGATCTGTCTATCAAAGTGCCAAGACAAGGGGGAGGGGCTGTATGTGATGGCGCGCAGCGGGGAATACACAGCTATTGAAATGAAAGCTGTGATGTTCCCGGAGCTGTAATCAAACAGGCGGGGGCTCTCCTCTCTTCTACAATATAGGTAGTGCCCCAGACGACGTCAGAGTGTGACGAAAAGCGCATCAGGAGGAGCTGACGTGCTGACGTGCTACATTACTGTCTGTAGGACGGGTGATCTTTTTAGCCGGCCGGCTGTCTTTTATGCTAATACGAATCTACTACACTGTAAGTGTTCCTTTTAACTACTTAAAATAAACGATAATACCAGGATTACGCTATGGTGTCTCCCTTTCTTTTCCCGAGAAACCTCTGAATGGGAACCTTCCCCTAACTTGGAGTCTTATACCAACCTCCATGATGTGACCGATTTCTTGTGGCTTGGTGGAGTAGCGATTAATATCATCCCCTCTGGTTATATGAAGTCGAGAGTCGTTCCCTACCAGTCCATCCAGTTAAAGGCCCCGACCCCAGTCAAGGTCGCAAGCTTTCTTGTGCTTGCCTTATGGTAAGCGTGCACTTTATTTTGAGCTACCACGGAGGTGCGGTGGAGGAATGTTTTATCTTAAATATTCATCTTGAAGACTGGTGTTCGAACCTAGGTCTTCTCACAGCACTTTTTATGGACTATCTACTTGCTATGTTTACGCTGTATTAGTTAATATCGGTTTATATTTTATGCGGTATATTTTTTTTGTTAAAATTAATTAGATTTATTTCATTATTTAATATTATTTATTCACTCAGGAATATTAGCGCTGCTACTTTTGCTATTGTTTATGTTAATGTGTGTATCTCACATAGAGCGGCTGCTTATTTATGATGTATTTTCTTTAATCCTTTTTTTTACTACCTTGGTAATCATTTTTTGGTTTTTCACAATACTTTTATTCAAGGCACAATTTATCAGAAATTTTGGTGCACTATAGCGCGGTATTCTTTCTAATATAAATATAGGAAGCCCCCCTGATAGGCGGCACCAGGGGTGGGGGCGGAGCCCCGCCCCCGCCCCTTTCGGTATCGGCAAAAATTCTCTTTCGGCTTTTTGCCAAAAGGGCCATTTTTGGCCGATATGTTTCGGTGGCCGAAATTTCGGTGCATCCCTACAATTAGACTGAAAGGTCATGTGTGATTGAAATGGCCCAGTGTGATGAAAACAGTTTTAAGAGATTTCTATACATTAGGGTAAGCATTTTTAAAAACTGTCCAATCCCATTTAATCATATATACTAAATGTGATATGTAAAAGTCATATTGCTTGACTATTGGAATATGCCACAAGCATTCCAGTCTATTTTATGTTCTTGGATGGACCCTTAATTCATATGTCATCTCCTTATCAACTACATCTGTGGGTAACAATACCCTTACTGTTCCAGATAGCTGATCTGAAAACATGATACAACCTACAAAAGTGTAACAACTGATTCTTATTTGTGAGCATCCTGTATATGTCGGTGTACAACTTAACCTCCCACAGTATCACATGTGAGTCCAAAAATGTTATACTGTATAGCAGACATCTTTGCATTAATATATTAATGGAAGACAGTGGTGATAAAAGGTCAATGTATTTATATAATAGTTATTCTGACTTTTCTTATTTAGTTTGGAGCAAGCCATAGAAACTGAGAAAGTCTGACATATGAAAACACTACAACCAAAGGCATTTTCAGTGGAAAGTTCCTGGTCAGTTCATTCCTATTTTATGTCAGTAACATAGATCACTTTATGACTTACCTATCAGCAAAGACTGAGAGCTATGACAATAAATATATAAAATGTCAAAAAATGTATAAAGAAATTCTTCAGCTACTGAAGATTGAGAGAGGTCAATGTAATAACACAAGACATGTCGGCATACCAGGAGCAAGGATAAAAAATATTGAACTTTATTGCAGTTCTAACCTTAGGGAAGATTTTGTATCTTATTTTATTTTTTCTCTCATTTTCACCTTGAGATTTCTCCAAATTATATGTAACTCTTTTGTGATGTATTTTTATTTATCTTAATAAATGCAGCACAGACTGATGAATATTATTTTTTGTTAAATTACTAACCTCAAAAAATGCACTGTCTACTTCACCCACAAAGTACCAAAATGCATTATGTTAGAAGAAAATGATTGTAGTATAATATGCTTGCTGACAATGATTATCAAAATTATAACATTTATAGCATGAAAGTTTTTAAGGTTAAAAATTGTAATTGTAATTGGCATGCTCACTTACCTTCCACATTCGAAAATCTAGCACAGGGGTCCCTAGAAGAATACCAGTGAAGCAAAGTAAACATCTCACTTTGTGGCAGAATGCATGATCAAAGCATGTACCTAAGTGCCCCTGCCTGCGAAGGATCCAAAGGGCTGCCAGGGCAACCTTGGTCAGTGCAGAATTCACTTATAACTGCAGTGTCAAAATTACCTCACTCATTATTCCAAGGTGGCCAAGTTGGCCTACATGATCTCTCTCGTAACCAGTGATGCCCTGCCTTGAGCCTCTACCATCTGGAAAACAGTGCTTGTTTTACAACTTCCCAAAGCTCCAAGTCGACTTTTACCAAATGTTCTATGAGCCTGGACATACTTCCTCCACTGCTTGTGCCCTTCTTTGCCTTTGACAAGCAGCTTGATTGTGAGTCAGTATGCAATACAGTTATAGACACTGGTGGTCAAACTGGTCTGGAACAATGAAGCCCTAATGGCCACAATCTGGCAAGAACTGACCAATTATGCTTCTACTATGCCCCTCGTCCATCTGTATGTGAAGTGGCAGATATCTTCCACCAGAAATTCTCATCTGTTGAACCTATGCAAGCTAAGCTAAACTTAACTGTCTTCTGATTGAAAAATCAGATTGAAAAAGCGAGACCCAGAGCCTCTGCATGTATAACAAGGACAAGGAGTATATCCTCATTTATTGTACCCAGCCTCTGAAACCCCCAGGTCTAGTACACCTTGAGGGGACCCCCTGGATTGTTCCACTTCACCCCCTGCATACTATACCACCAGAAAATTGAAAAAAAAAACACACAGGAGGGTGCAAGAACCTAGTGCATTATCAAAAATGTATTGTTTAAAAGACTTAACAGCCAAAACCATACTCACAAAAGTGTATATTAGTGTGACACTTAAGGCCAAAATCCGTGTTGTATAAATAAACCAAAAATTTAGAATAAAGTCGGACTATATAGGCTAAACATGGAGTCTTATATAAAATCTTACATTTTATTATACAAAATATTATTAAAAAAAGAGAAATTTCATAAAAACAGATATATTCGTGTTATATGAACAGAATAACTGTACATATAAAGCAATAATAGTAGTCTTGCTTGATAACTCCAATGATGATAATTAAGAGGTCTTCATGGGTCAATGTGTTTCAACAAAATTAGCTTGATCAGGACGCATGAACACAATACAGCAATCCTCTCGGCAGGCACGGAGACAACAGGGGGAGGCAGTGGGACACCGCAGCATATGATAGATCTCAATAACACTTCCCAGATGGCCCAATATATACGTTCAAAGTTGGAATAGAAGGGAACCTTGGACAGCAATTGAAGGGGTTCAAGTGAGAGATTACTTTCTTCAAACTGAATCGTCCATAGAAGGAAACATCTAAGGTAGATGCTATATAGTATTAGGTTCTCACTAAGTAGAGTCAACTATGGCTCCCCTTTCACTTGCACAGACCATCCATGGGATGTGCAGCAAAAAATCTCCAGCGCCCACAAACGTCCAGATAGTCAACTGCTGCCTACTGCCGTGATAATATAGAAAGGAGATAAAAATAAACTAATTGAAAAAATAAAAAATAAACTAATGGCATTTATAGAAAGATTGACTAACAACCAGAAAAACATGGTGTTAACATGGGAAATCAATTCCCATCATTTACAGTAGCTCACAAAGTGAGTACACCCCTCACATTTTTGTAAATATTTTATAATATCTTTTCATGTGACAACACTGAAGAAATGACACTTTCCTACAATGTAAAGTAGCAAGCGTACAGCTTGTATAACAGTGTAAATTTGCGGTCCCCTCAAAATAACTAAATACACAGCCATTGCCAATATCACTAATAAACGCGGATGCTAAATTGTTGGCAAAAATACTTGCAACGCGGCTTAGTACAGTGATGGATGACTTAGTTCATGTAGACCAAACGGGGTTTATGGCGGGTAAGGGCACCGATATTAATATCCGTCGCTTATTTTTGAACCTATCCACAACCCATGACAACGCTGGTAAGAGAGTCATAGCCTCTCTAGACGCGGAGAAGGCTTTCGACTCCGTGGAGTGGGGTTATCTGTGGGAGGTACTGAGGAGATTTGGTCTTGATCCAAGGTTTCTCCAATGGTTGGGTCTTCTTTATTACGCCCCTAGAGCCAGACTCCGTATAAATGGTAACCTTTCGGATTACTTTCTCCTCCAGAGGGGGACCCGACAAGGGTGCCCGTTGTCACCCAGCCTGTTTGCCTTGGCGTTAGAGCCCCTGGCAGTCCTAATCAGAGACTCCGCGCGTATTGTGGGTCTTCGGGTCGGCCCTCTGGAGGAGAAGATATCCTTATACGCAGACGACACCTTGCTGTACCTGCAGGATGCTGAGGAGTCGTTAAACGCTGCCTTAGCAGCATTTGATGAATTTGGGGGTTTTTCCGGAATACGCATCAATTGGTCCAAGTCTGCCTTGTTCCCCTTGGATGCGCAGGCCCAAGCGGGTGGGGCTCACACCCCACTGCAATGGGTGGAAGAATTCACATACTTAGGAATTAGAGTCACAAGGGATCTGGGCTCCTTTCAGCGTCTTAATCTCCAACCTATAGTACATCGTCTTCGGGACCATTGTTCCCGCTGGGCTAGCCTCCCGCTTAATCTTCTGGGCCGCATTAATATCTTAAAGATGATATATCTACCCAAATTCACTTATATCCTTAGGAATTGTCCTGTTTGGATATCCCCGTCTTTTTTTAAGGGTATAGACGGCTGCATTGGTTCCTTTCTGTGGCAGGGGGCCACCCCCCGGTTGGCTAGACAAACCCTTCAACTGCCAGTGAGCAATGGAGGACTCGCCTTACCCAACTTATTGGTGTATTACTGGGCAGCAATGCTCGTCACGGTGAGGTGGTGGTTTCAGCAGTCGAGGACGAATGCAGCTGTGTGTCTGGAAGCGGCCATAGTGGGCTCTCTGAAGGAACTGGGTAATCTGGTTTATAGGGGTTCCTCGGCGTATCCTTCCCTCCCGTCCCCGACTGTGGCGACCCTCAGGGTGTGGGGAGCGGCTAGAAGACGTTTTGTCGGGCCAAACAGGTGGTCCCCCTTCTGCCCCCTATGGGGGAATCCCTCCCTCCCTCATTTCCGGACTATTCCGGACCCACAGCTGTGGGCCCGGCATGGGATCAAACTGTTAAGAGATGTGTTTCAGGCTGGAACTCTTATCTCATTTCGCGAACTAATAGACAGATTCCGTATTCCAGACTGGATGGTGTTTAGGTACCATCAGCTGCGTCATGCAGCTAGGGCACAGTTCCCACTGCCCCCTAGCCTTGCAGTCGATCCTATCGAAGAGGTATTGATGCAGGAGACTTTAACCAAGACTATGTCCACTATTTATTTTGTTCTCCTCCAGAGGGATTCACCAAAAATGGAGGCCCTATGGGTTAGGTGGAGGACTGATTTGCCTGATCTAGACAGAGAGACCTGGGAGGAATGTTTTGAGGATAGCTCTAAATTAGTAATCTCATCTAGAGACAAGTTAATTCAAACTAAATTCTTACACAGGGTATACTATACTCCTCAGAGATTGCATAGAATATATCCGCTGCGCTCCCCAAATTGCCCACGCTGCCAATCACCGGACAGCACCTTCTTCCACATGTTTTGGTCGTGTCCGCGGTTGACAGAATACTGGACTGAGGTGGGAGACACGATTAACATTAGGCTCCAGCTGGATATCCCGATCTCGCCGGAGTTGGCGCTGTTGGGTATTCAGGATGATGAACAGAGACCCAGATATACCAAAATATTGATTTCACTGCTGCTATTCTATGCAAAAAAACAAATTTTGCTGAAGTGGACCTCACAAAGCCCTCCCACGGTGCGGTCATGGGAGGACTCAGTTAATGCAGTTTTACCGCTATATAAGCTAACTTACATGAGTAGAGGGTGTCCCCGGAAGTTTGATCGGATTTGGAAGCCATGGACGGACCCCACTTATGTTGCGGACCCTTAGATCTAGAGGTTTTCTGGGTGTTTCCAAATATGGGTGATGCCCGAGTGGATTGTCTCCCCTTCGCCTCCTCCCCCCCCCCCTCTCCCCTTCCCCTCCCCCTCCCTACCCGCCTATTTTTCTATTAATAATAGATCTCAAATGTCGAATATGTCAATTGTATTGCATAGGATATGACGTATACCATGCTGTGAGTGTACATGATTGAGTTCCTTGTATATCCATGACTACGTTTATTCAATCTCAAACTACTATGTATTGTATTTGGTTTGTTTTTCCTCCTTTTTTTTTTCAAATAAAGACCAACCTTGTTGTGAAAAAAAATACACAGCCATTATTGTCTAAACCGCTGGCAACAAAAGTGAGTACACCCCTAAGTGAAAATGTCCAAATTGGGACCAACGTGTCAATATTTTGTTGTGGCCACCATTATTTTCCAGCATGGCCTTAACCCTCTTGGGCATGGAGTTCACCAGAGCTTCATAGGTTTGGGGACCTGGGTCCTGCCCTGGGGTACATGTATCAATGCACAAAAAAGTTTTAAAGATGGCCGTTTTTTCGGGCCTGGAGGGGTGTCCTTAGTATGTGTTAGAATACTATTCCAAATTCATAATTCGGCACTTATAGGTGTTATATTATATTCATAGCAAGCTTGCAAAACATATTTGGTTTTATGATTAGTCATAATAAATATAGTATGTGTGAATAATCTTGATCAATTGATTTAATATGATTTTTCATCTAAAGCTGAGTATTGCTAGAAGTATCTGGTGTATGTAGTTAGTTTGAGTATGACATATAAGGTATCTGGTATAGAATGTCAAGGGAGGTCCAGAATAGACCAGTATTTATGTAGTTAGAATAATAACTACATATTAATACATATTTGTTTATATTCTGTTAAGTTAGTTTAGTGTAGTCTCAGTCATATTAATAAGTATTAGTGTATAGTTACTTAATGTAATTAAAGTTGGTAATATGTGTTTATATTAATAGATGTTTGGTTATATGATCAGCACATTACTACAAGTATAGAGTGTTACATGTGGGCTTGTCAATCAAACTCCATATATGACTCTATTGCCGCGTACACACGGTCGGACTTTTCGTCTACAAAAGTCCAACGGACGCTGACGGACTAAAGCTGGCTGGTAATCCGATCGTGTGTGGGCTTCTCCGGACTTTCAACGTACTTTTTTAGCCTCAAATCCGACGTACTTTAGATTTGAAACATGCTTCAAATCTTTACGTCGTAACTACGACGGACCCCGAAATCCGCTCGTCTGTGTGCTAGTCCGACGGACAAAAACCCACGCTAGGGCAGCTATTGGCTACTGGCTATGAACTTCCTTATTTTAGTCTGGTGTACGTCATCACGTACGAATCCATCGGACTTTTGTGTGGTCGTGTGTAGGCAAGTCCGTTCGTTAGAAAGTCTGCCACAAGTCCGCCGCAAGTCTGCCGAAAGTCCTCCGGAAGTCTGTTGGACAGGCTGTTGGACTTTTGTAGCTGAAAAGTCCGACC
Organism: Lithobates clamitans; assembly: GCA_037952925.1. Classification (NCBI taxonomy): domain Eukaryota; kingdom Metazoa; phylum Chordata; class Amphibia; order Anura; family Ranidae; genus Lithobates; species Lithobates clamitans. Next base: position 155,925 of record JBBGZY010000611.1, read on the forward strand.
GTGTGTACGCGGCATATGAGTTCTTATCTACTTTTGTATAGCATATTGCTGAATCAGAAATTAATGTGTACCATACAAAGTTCTAAGTTTTTGTGAGGTTATGACATTCACATGTAACATATAAAGCCAACACTTCGATATTGAAGGTCAGACAGACACACACACACTCACTAGGAGAGATGATACTGATATATTCACATGAAGACCCACTGATAAGCTAAAACAGCTGATTTCTCTCAGAAGTCTAAGAACGTAATTTCCTGCTTCATTTTGGTTACACAAGACAGCATGGAGACAGAAGGCAGCAGCCATGAAGCACACATACTTCCCTAAGCCTTTTACAGCTTTATGACTATTTATTCTATTTTATATGATTTTACCTACACTGAACTGAACTATTATACTTTTTACATTGTATTTATGATGCCAACTGTGTGACAATAAACTCACACCTTGTTTTAAGTCTGTCTGACTATCAATGCTATTCATCCAGAAACGCCCTTGAGATACAAGAATATTAGATATTGAAATTATTCTTCAGTATGCCTGTAAAGTAGTGCATTTTTCCCATGTTTATAACAGTACCACACCAAAATACATTTCTTTTTTTTCCCAAAAAGATTTTATTAGAATTTTCCATGAAATATACAGCTAAATACGTCAAACTGGGATAAAGGTTCCATACATGATAAGCTCAACAGGGGCTAACGGGTTGCTGACATCACAATTGTCTAAAAGATAAACTAGAACTATAAAACACTATAGCATTACAAACAATATGCAAGGTCAGAGAGTGTATTGGATTTTTCGTTAATCATGTGTCTCTGCTCAAATTAGCCTACTAACACTCTTGGAGACCATCTGAACCACCTGAGGGGGCCCATTTGTAGCAGCCCTGCATTACCCAATTTTGACTTACTGGAACGGCAACCCGGAGGTCGGGACCGGCCCAAACAGTCGGCTCCAACCTCTAGGTCCCCGACCATAAAGGGCTCAGATAACAAAGAAGAGAAGAGAGCAGAAAAAGTAAGAGGGGAAAGAGGGAGGGCTGAGTGGAAGAAAAAAGTGAGGACAGACAGGGGGGGTTGGGGACCCACCTGTTACCCCCTCCATCCACTGTTTGCTGTCTACAGCAACAGGGTCCTCCGGGATCCTGGGATGAACCATCTGAGATCACCTTGTGTCTTGACAATGAATTACATGTCATGTTGTAGCAAATCCTGGTATGATTGGGAGTTTTTGAACATGATCCACACCTCCCAAGTTGCTGAAAAGCTCGAGATCTTGAGAAGCGAATATCAGCTCCTCCATTGTCGCTATGCGGTCAGTACGTGCCGCCCACTCTTTCATGGAGGGCAGCCGTGTGGACCTCCAATGTACCTGTATGCATAGCCTAGCAGCATTTATCAAGTGCATAGCTATCAACTTAAAATATTTTTGGGGGGGAATTTTGGAGAGGTGCAGGAGATACTGTGTTGGTGTAAACTCCAGTGGGAGCGAGGAGATAGCAGTCTTCACCTCATGTACCTTACGCCTGGCTGGATTAAAGGGCATGTTCACCAAATGTGGAAGAAGGTGCCCACTTCTCGTTCACAATGCCAGCAGTGCTCTGGCACCATCAGGAAGATCCTGTAGAGCAACTATGGGGTCTTATACCATCTAGTTTTTAGTTTATACCCATTCTCTTGTGTGTTTACATTGAGAGAGCCTTTGTGTATGAGTAAATGGATACAATCCCAACTGGCATTTCCTATCTCCCTGTCCAAGGCCGATTCCCAGAATGCATGATCCGCACTCAGAGAAGAGTACGGTTCCCCGAACATGGAGGCATATAGGGCCGAGATCACATGAGACTGGGGTGGTGAGCTTGAACATAGGGCTTCGAACACCGTGGAGTTTCTTGTGTATTTATTAAACCAGAAAAAAACCGCGCTTAGGATCAGTCTATATGGTATATTTGCTTAAGTTGCTGCCTCCCTTAAAACAAAGACACTCCTAGGGGTGTCCTGCCTAGTAACAATCTATTTAAAGAATATTATAGGGATACAATGGCGCTACCTCAAAAACCTGTATGCCTAAGCATGTACAGGAAACATTAAGTGGAAAACGTTTTTTGTGAGCTTGTATGTTGTTGCCTTATGAGTTTATATTTAATCTCCATTAATAACTATAAAATATTGTAATAATGAATATATTTCATTTAGCTGGCATCTATGAAAGCCAGGCAAAAAAGGGTTGCATTTAAGCTTTTGCTAAGAGCAGAGAATGTGGGCCAAGGCTTGTATATGCAAACAATGGAGAGCCAATTCCATTGTTCTACACCTACTCCTTTGAAAGGGTGCCATGCTGGGATATGCATTGGACCCAACTTCCTGGGGAAATGCAATTAACACACTTGGCCAACATAGTCACAAGGATTTGCATGAAAGAGGGCCGACTTATGGAGTAAGCCCTCCAATCATGATCTAAGCTAGGCCAACCAATGAGACATCAGCTTGGTTTGATATACTCAGAGCCAAGGGGGAGGTTTTTGGTCTCTTTCTGATAGACCAGCGAGCTGAAAGGAGCTTGGGTAAGGATGGGTAATTATGGGAAAGGAATGCCCTTTTACTTGTAACTAAATATGTGTGTAGATTACAGTATTGAGGAATATACCCTGTATTCCTTCATGTAAATACTTTATTTCAACCTAATATTTTCTTCCTTGGTGTAAGGCGATAGATAGATGATTGTGTATTAGCTAGACTTTCAACTGCTTCCTAATAAATGTTATTATATTTTAAGCTTTCACTGTTCGTCGAAAAGAACTCTTATTTAACCCACATCATATCTATGAGATATGAAAAATCTTAAATATAGATTTTTCAGGGTAACAATGTGAACACGTTTTTCTATATGTAGGGGAATTGTGATGTTGTCACGGATTAGTAGAAGCTGACTAAAACACATAGATGTGAATCAGCATGGGCTTACATGCAGCCTCCTATGAGATATATAAAACCTATCACCAAGCGCCTGTCTAACAGCCCATATATTCCTGATAGGTCAGTATACTATCTCTAGATCAGAAACTCCAGACAACATATTCTATGCATAAAAAAACCCATATGTCAGCACATGTATATTATGTCCTGTAAGGAAAACACAGATTTTTCCCTCATACATCAATAACATATATATCTCTATGTTTCAATGCAAAGTCCGTATACTATGGAAATCGTAACATATTTGTGACAGTCCCATGCAGTTCATGCCGCAATCAGGTTGTTCACCAGGTGACTTTCGTGCGTACAGCGTAGGGTGGTGACTTCTGTGACCCCCCTCACTCACCTTTGGTGAGTGAGCATTTTGAGGGGGGTTAATAAAAAACACATAGGCAAGTATTTTCACAAAATAAAATATCCATTTATTATGGTTAACAAAATAAAGATGAAGTCAACGCTGGAGAAATTTTTTGAATTTGTGAAGACTTTTGGCCCCAGGGCACACATCAAGTCTGTGGAAAAGAAAATTGGGATCTTGAGGAGTCCATATAATAGGGAACACAATCTGGTCCAGAAATTCCAGAGATCAAGAGCAGCAGCAGATGACATATATGTCTCCAGGCTGTGGTACTACACCAGCCTACGTCTTATGTCAGACCAGACTGAAGCCAGGTCATCACTTTCTTCTCTTCGTTCCAGCCTTCTCTCCACGCTGGCCTGCACCCTTCCCTGCAGCCTTCCCTGCAGCCTTCCTTGTAGGCTGGGGCTCTGGTGGTTGACTTGTGGCAAGAGGAGGGGCTTGCTCATTTATTTGGGTGTTGACAGTTAACTCACCCTTCAGCCCCTTGTGAAGGACATCAGAAAATAGTTTTTCACACAGGAGGCGTTGTCCCTTCTCCATTTCGAGCAACCTGCTGGCTATATAGGAGCCATAGGCCTCTTCAGCTTCGGGGGGCTCTTGAGGAAATTTGTCACTTCTCTCATGAGGCGCAGTGATGCATCCTCTGTCACCGCCCCCTTTCTGGGCCTTTTTGTAGGAAGCGGAGGGGAGGAACCTGCGATTGTGTGAGGCTCCTACTGGGCCTGGCCACCTCCTGGCTGACAATAACCCCTGCCTCCTCCTGGATGACACTGGGCCCAGCCTCCTCCTGGATGACACTGGGCCCAGCCTCCTCCTGGATGACACTGGGCCCAGCCTCCTCCTGGATGACACTTTCCACACCTTCCTCCTGGCTGATCTCATCCTGTGTATAAAAAAGGGACATAGTTTGAGTTTTTGGTTCATCAATGACACACAATTTTCAGCTCATGACTTACAAATTCAATGTTAATAGATATAAAAGAGTGTCAATCTGACACCAGCATTTTTTAAAGCTGGTGACAAACATTTTTGGCCACTACTGTCAATTGATATGTATACATCATTTAAAAAAAAAATCCTTTAATGGGTAATCAATTATAACATGTCGTTAACATCCTTAATATTAGGACACTAAATATGTCAAAAAATAATATACCTGGCTCCCGATGGTCACATCCAGGTTCTTCCAGGATGGAAGGCCCAGCTTGCTCTTCATCAGCCTTTGCTGGGGTGGAGGGAAGGGTTGAAAGTGATGCCCTTGCTTTAGTCTGGTCATTAGGGATGAGCTTCGAGTTCGAGTCAAACTCATGTTCGACTCGAACATTGGCTGTTCGCAAGTTCGCCGAACAGCGAACAATTTGGGGTGTTCGCGGCAAATTCGAATGCCGTGGAACACCCTTTAAAAGTCTATGGGAGAAATCAAAAGTGCTAATTCTAAAGGCTTATATGCAAGTTATTGTCATAAAAAGTGTTTGGGGACTTGGGTCCTGCCCCAGGGGACATGGATCAATGCAAAAAAAAGTTTTAAAAACGGCCGTTTTTTCAGGAGCAGTGATTTTAATAATGCTTAAAGTCAAACATAAAAAGTGTAATATCCCTTTAAATTTCGTACCTGGGGGGTGTCTATAGTATGCCTGTAAAGGGGCGCATGTTTCCTGTGTTTAGAACAGTCTGACAGCAAAATGACATTTTGAAGAAAAAAAAACCCATTTAAAACTACCCGCGGCTATTGCATTGCCGACAATACACATAGAAGTTCATTGATAAAAACGGCATGGGAATTCCCCAAAGGGGAACCCCGAACAAAAAAAAAAAAATGACATGGGAGTCCCCCTAAATTCCATACCAGGCCCTTCAGGTCTGGTATGTATTTTGAGGGAACCCCGCACCACAAAAAAAACGGCGTGGGTTCCCCCCAAAAATCCATACCAGACCCTTATCCGAGCACGCAACCTGGCAGGCCACAGGAAAAGAGGGGGGAACGAGAGTGCGCCCCCCCTCCTGAACCATACCAGGCCACATGCCCTCAACATTGGGAGGGTGCTTTGGGGTAGCCCCCAAAACACCTTGTCCCCATGTTGATGAGGACAAGGGCCTCATCCCCACAACCCTGGTGGTTGTGGGGGTCTGCGGGCGGGGGGCTTATCGGAATCTGGAAGCCCCCTTTAACAAGGGGACCCCCAGATCCCGGCCCCCCCCGTGTGAAATGGTAAGGGGGTACCTACTCCTACCATTTCACTAAAAAACTGTCAAAAATGTTAAAAATGACAAGAGACAGTTTTTGACAATTCCTTTATTTAAATGCTTCTTCTTTCTTCTATCTTCCTTCATCCTTCATCTTCCTTCACCTAATTCTACACCTTCATTCCTCTCAGTGCAGGTCTCAGAGAGGACTGAAGGTATAGTGGGGTTGGAGATCTCAGCTGATAAGGAGCAAGGAGAGGTCCTCTTTGTTCTTGGTGTGGATCTTTTAGATACGCTTGCCAACGAACTGCATGGCAGGTCAACATATGTCTGGTCAAGCATGTGGTGCCCAAGCGGGAGATGTTTTGGCCACGCGAGATATGCTTGAGACATATGTTGCAAATAGCAGCGGTGCGATCTGATGCACTCGTTTTAAAAAAGGCCCACACCAAAGAACATTTTGTATAATGCGCAGAGACTGCAGCGCCCTGCACATACGGAGCTTTGGGGTGTGATGCAGCCAGTGTGCTGCCCTTAGGCTGGCTGCTGGAGGGCATCCTGCCTCGTTGGTGATGTGCCTCCTCCTCCTCTCTCCTATCAGGCACCCATGTTGAGTCAGTGACCTCATCATCTCCTCCGTCCTCATCACTGGAGCAAACCTGGCAGTATGCTGCAGCAGGGGGAGCATGACTGCCGGATTGCTGTCCTTCTTGGGCACCCCCTCTGTCCATGCTCACGTTACTGCCTTCATCTAGCTCAGTATCATCATCAGAGCCTTCCAAACGCTGGACATCCTCCTGGAGCATGTACCCAACACTGTGGTCAAACAGTTCAAAGGACTCCTCAGGAGGACATGGTGGGGCTAGGGAAGGAGTCACTGATGACATTGAGCCGAGGGAAGAGGCCACTGCTTTTCCAGACAAAGTACCCTGAGCATGGGTGAGAGAGGATGAGGAGGACGAGGACGGCTTGGTCACCCACTCGACCAATGTTTCCGAATGTTGTGGCTCAACACAGTCAGCTGCTGAAAGAAAGGCCAAGCGTGTCCCACGGCCACGTGCTGATGAGGATGCACGGTCTCCACGACCAGCACTGTTGCCTCTAGACACAGAGCCTGCTTGCCCTCTTTTATTAGATTGTGACTGTCTGCCTCTCCTTGTTGGCCTTCCAGACATACTAATTGCCTGTAGCTGCACTAAGCTGGGATATATATATATATATTTATTTATATAAATATATATATATATATATATATATATATATATATATATATATATATATATATATATACTGATACTGCAGCTAGCAAAATCAACTGCAGAGCTCGCAAACAAATAACTTGTAGCTTATTTAGCTGCCTGCGGTAGTGATAGGATCTGGAATACACCACCAACCTTCTACAGGTAGCTTTAGGTGAACAAAAAAATAACTTGTAGGTTTAGCTGAACACTGTGAGGAGGATGCACTACACTAACTTGTAGCTTTAGCTGAACACTGTGCAGAGGTCGCACTACACTAACTTGTAGTTTTAGCTGAACACTGTGAGGAGGACGCACTAACTTGTAGCTTTAGCTGAACACTGTGTAGAGGTCGCACTACACTAACTTGTAGTTTTAGCTGAACACTTTGAGGAGGACGCACTACACTAACTTGTAGCTTTAGCTGAACACTGTGCAGAGGTCGCACTACACTAACTTGTAGTTTACGCTGAACACTGTGCGGAGGACACACTACACCAGCTTGTAGCTTTAGCTGAACACTGTGAGGAGGACGCACTACCCTAACTTGTAGCTTTAGCTGAACACTGTGCAGAGGTCACGCTAAACTAACTTGTAGCTTTAGCTGAACACTGTGAGGAGGACGCACTACACTAACTTGTAGCTTTAGCTGAACACTGTGCAGAGGTCTCACTACACTAACTTGTAGTTTTAGCTGAACACTGTGAGGAGGACGCACTAACTTGTAGCTTTAGCTGAACACTGTGCAGAGGTCGCACTACACTAACTTGTAGTTTTAGCTGAACACTGTGAGGAGGACGCACTACACTAACTTGTAGCTTTAGCTGAACACTGTGCAGAGGTCGCACTACACTAACCTGTATTTTTCGCTGAACACTGTGAGGAGGACACACAACACCAGCTTTTAACTTTAGCTGAACACTGTGAGGAGGACACACTACCCTAACTTGTAGCTTTAGCTGAACACTGTGCAGAGGTCACACTAAACTAACTTGTAGTTTTAGCTGAACACTGTGAGAAGGACGCACTACACTAACTTGTAGCTTTAGCTGAACACTGTGCAGAGGTCTCACTACACTAACTTGTAGTTTTAGCTGAACACTGTGAGGAGGACGCACTACACTAACTTGTAGCTTTAGCTGAACACTGTGCAGAGGTCGCACTACAATAACTTGTAGTTTTAGCTGAACACTGTGAGGAGGACGCACTACCCTGACTTGTAGCTTTATCTGAACACTGTGCAGAGGTCACACTAAACTAACTTGTAGCTTTAGCTGAACACTGTGAGGAGGACGCACTACCCTAACTTGTAGCTTTAGCTGAACACTGTGCACTATACTTACTTGTAGTTTTAGCTGAACACTGTGCAGAGGTTACACTAAACTAACTTGTAGCTTTAACTGAACACTGTGAGGAGGACGCACTACACTAACTGTAAATAGTCTGACTGTGGTACTAATAGGATCAAAAGAACACCAGCAATTTTCTTCAGGTAGCTGTAAATACTGTAACAAGACAAGCCTGTCTGTAAGTAGGAAGATAACAGGAACGGATCTAGCTAAACTGAATACAGTGTATATATATATATATATTATATATATATATATATATATATACAACACCTGGGATGCATATATATATACACAATGCACTGTAAGTGCAGCTAACTCACTGACTGTCCTGCCTAATCTAGCTAACTCAAATGAAATGACACTGTCTCTCTCTCTCTCTCTAAGCACGCCAGAACACACTACAAAGGGCCACCGTGCATGCGGCCTTATATAGTGTGGGGCGTGTTCTAAACCCCCTGAGCCATAATTGGCCAAAGCCACCCTGGCTTTGGCCAATTACAGCTCTCTCTACCGATGGCGCTGTAATTGGCCAAGCATGTGGGTCATAGTGCATGCTTGGCCAATCATCAGCCAGCAATGCACTGTGATGCCGCAATGAATTATGGGCCGTGACGCACCACACGAATTTGGCGCGAACGGCCCATATCGTTTGCAATTCGACGAACGATTGAACAGCCGATGTTCGAGTCGAACATGGGTTTGACTCAAACACGAAGCTCATCCCTACTCACTACTTTACATTGTAGCATAGTGTCATTTCTTCAGTGTTGTCACATGAAAAGATATAATAAAATATTTACAAAAATGTGATGTGAGGGGTGTACTCACTTTTGTGAGATATTGTAAACTTCCTGGACCTTGTTATAAAAGTGGAAAGAGGGAAAGTAGCGACCTACACACATTTTAAACCAACAGACAGAAGCAGTTATTTAAATCACGACAAGCAAATAAAAAAGGATCAATGTTTATTAATAAAGGTTATAAAAAAGACTAAAACAAAAGGTGTATTGTTACGCAAATGCACCACATATTCCCTAATACAACAACTAGCAGTTACAGAAAGTCAATATTTATTTTTAAAAGGTACCCTAGCTGGTAAACCAGTAACTCTAGCAAATGTATACTTCCCAAACAAAGCACACATTTTGGTTTGCCAAAAGGTTGTGGACGAACTGAAATGGTTCGCATCTGGATGTATAATTTTGGAGGGCAATTTTAACATCCCACTGATCCCCCTACAAGATACCTCAGCAGGTCACACACATGTTGCCTATAAGATTCTAAAATGTATCAAAATTCTCTAATGCCCTGATGGAAAATGTGTGATAGGACCTTGTTGTCGGAAATTCCGACTGTGTGTAGGCTCCATCACACATTTTCCATAGGAATTTCCGACACACAAAGTTTGAGAGCTTGCTATAAAATTTTCCGACAACAAAATCCGTTGTCGGAAATTCCAATCGTGTGTACACAAATCCAACACACAAAGTGCCATGCATGCTCATAATAAATTAACAGATGAAAGCTATTGGCTACTGCCCCGTTTATAGTCCCAACATACGTGTTTTACGTCACCACGTTCAGGACGATCGGATTTTCCAACAACTTTGTGTGACCGTGTGTATGCAAGACAAGTTTGAGCCAACATCTATCAGAAAAAATCCATGGATTTTGTTGTCGGAATCTCCGACCGTGTGTACGGGGCATTAGAATCTTTAACTTTGGTAGACACGCGGCGGACCACACACTGGACAAAGATTTTACTTTTTATTCATCAACCCATAAACACTATTCAAGAATAGATCTAATATATATATTTTTTTCTGCTATAATAATTTTTATTGTTTTTTTTTTTTTTTAATATTTTTTATCGAGTTTGTTCAAACGTACATTTATGAAAGTACATAAATGAAATGTAATAAACAGTTTATAAATGACATATTACTGAACTGGATCTGTGAAAGGTACAAACCAAACAGGGTGTGAGGATTTCCAGTTCAAGGTATGCTAATAGTTGTAAATCTAACAAAGGTAATATTAGCAGAAGATATATCAATTGTATAATACATAGGAGACAAAAAAGAGAAGGTGAAGGAGGGGGTGAAGGAGAGGAGGGTAGGAGATGCAAAAAGGGAGGGAGGGAGAGGAGTGAGGGGGGCAGAGAGCATCAATAGGAGGATTGTAGCTTAACATATATCATTCAAAGATTGCATCTTTTTGTGTACCAGAGGTTCTATGGTTTCCAGAGTCTCATGAAATCAGTGTGTGTATGCTTTCTGTGAGAAAGGATAGTCTCATAGGTACAATGAGTTTGTACTAATGAAACTATGTCTGTAAGTCTGGGGACATCTTTTTTCTTCCATTTTCTGGCGATCAGAAGTTTAGTTGCCAAGAGAATGTGGGTGGTTACAAGTCAGAGGTTTGATGGTATGTCATCAATGGTCAAGTTGAGGATAGTGAGTTAAGGGGTTAGTGAGATAGAGAGTTGCATTACGTCTTGCAACAATATCTCCACTTCAGTCCAAAGTTGTCGAATATGTGGGCAGGACCAAAAAATATGTATAAGTGTGCCCGGTAAGTTGCACTCTCTTCAGCAATCATGTGTAGTATGTGAGTGGAATTTTGCCACTTTGACTGGTGTCATATACCATCTCATCAGTATCTTTTGTGTGAGTTCCCATAGGGAGGTGCAGGACGTGTATTTATATATAGATTTGATTGCTGTTTGCCATTGCTGGTCAGAGAAGTGTTTTTGTATATCAGTTTCCCAGTCGCAGAGGGGTTTGGATTTTTTAAAACGTGTCTTTTTCTTGCAAAGTTGAATAAATGACAGAGGTCCCCCTAGCTTTGTGTTTGTCAGAGAACAAATAATTCCATATATTTAATGGCAAAGATCCTTCTAGGAAGGGGTTTGCCGCTAGACATTGTTGTAATCTATAGTAAGTAAAGTAATCTTTGGTAGTAGCTTTGAATTCCTTTTGAGCATGTGAAAATGATTTATTAGCAACTAATGGTCGTAGTTTGTGTGTGAGAGTCACTCGGTCTGTTAACCAGTTTGGGATGTGTAAGTCTGGAGTCAGTAGACGTAAAGTCCTAACGTGGACGGGTATTGGTTTAGTCAGGAGATTTGTCCATTTGGTGTAGTGTATTGTTCTCCAAACCTTGACAGAGGCTTGTATGGTAGGGGAGTAAAGGCTTAGTTGAGAACTCTTGGTGGTCATGGCCAGTCAGAGAGGTTTGCTCCTGGTGTCATGGTGTTTTCTATATCACTCCAGAGTGTGGAGGGTTTTGAGAACATCCATTCCCTCATTTGTGAAAGTATGGAGGCTATATAGTAGTCTCTAATAGCGACATGTCCCATCCCTCCTACAGATCTGTGTTTGATAAGTTTGCATGGCTGCATCTCGATTTTTTACCTTGTCAGACATAATGGGTTAGAATGGATTGTAAGAAGTTGATATAAGATTGTGATAGAGGTATGGGGAGTGTACAGAAGATGTACAATAATCTGGGCAGTACCATCATTTTAAAAGCCGCCAGGCGCCCTGCCCATGAAAATTCATGTTTAGCAATTTTTGTTGTTTCTTGGATCAGTATTTGTTTAATGTTTGTGTAGTTATGGGCAAATAGACCTTTTGTAAACCTGACATTTCACGATTGGTTCTAACATGCTCTGCCAGGGGTTCCATCACTAGATTAAAAATGAGTGGCGACAAAGGACAGCCTTGGCGGGTGCCATTGGTGATAGAGAATGGTTTGGATAGCATTTCAGAAGTGTATACCTGTGCCGATGGGGAAGAGTATGGTGCCATTATGACGGACAGAATAGGTCCCTGGAATCCAAACTTAATAAGGGTTCTGGAAGGATTTTCCATTTCCTGAGCAGTTGGATTCCTTCTTCCACTGTGTGGATACTGTACTTCACCCCATTCTTGTTGTCTAGTAGTTTGGTCGGGAATCCCCACTGGTATGGGATCTTGTGGTTGTTCAGAGGTTTGCTGATGGATTGAAGTTGGCGCCGCTGTTGGCGGGTGTATTGGGAGAAGTCAGCAAAAAGTTGTAGCTTCGAGTAAGGTGGTGGTAGTTGGTCGAGACGTCTTGTTGTGGCTAGTAGCATATCCTTGGTATGAAAGAAGTGGATCATAATAAGTGTGTCACGAGGTATCTCCGCGGGGAGATGAGGAGGCTTTCGTAGGCGGTGAATGCAGTCGATGATGGTCTCCACAGGTGAGAGGTCTGGTAGGAGCGATGAGATCAGCTTTCTGGCATACAAATTCAGGTCAGCTGGTAAGACAGTTTTGGGTATACCGCGTACTTTCACGTTGTTGCATCTCGATCAGTCCTCAAGGTCCGCCATTTTGGCTCGCACCCACTGATGTTCCTCTCTAGTGTAATCGTGTGCATCCACTAGGTCATTAACTGTTTCAGTCACAGTGCCGAGCTGCTGCTTAATGCGGCCTACTTTGTGCCCCATACATATTATCTCAGATTTAAATGCTGAGAACATAGAGGAAATGTCATTGTGTAGTGAGCTATGTAGAGAAATCAGCATTTCTTTCAGCATGGTATCAATTACAGGCTGGTTGGAAGTGGGGAAGGCTGATATAGGAGATGACACAGGCGTCTGTATGTGGAGATTCTCTAATGCAGGCCTTACCTCAGAAGCCTGGTTATCTGCATCCAGTCGCATCCACGATTTTGCTGGGCTATATGGTGTGGAAGAAAGACCAGATGATGCAGCGGGGTCCGAGGTGTTGTCCTGTGGTAGGATTGTGTATGTATCTGCATCAGGCAGATCAGTGTAGGCCCGTTCTCTGTGTGGTGAGTGATCGCGGGCGCCATCTTGGATAAGGCCTCCGGGAGGCAGAGTGAAGAAATCTGTCAGCTTTCTCGGCTGATGGTATTCCTTTCATTTGTGGGTGGTCCCGGTCTGGTTCCCCTGTGTGTGGGGGTCCTGGTGATTCATATTTGTTGCTCGGGTTAGTGTTGCTGGCGATCGTGTCCCCGTTCAGTGCGGGAGCTGTGGAGTCAGGCGTCCATTCATTTCGGCAGTTGGCCACGCCCCTAAGAATAGATCTAATGTTTTTAACCCAAAGAGATCTTAATAGCTTATCTAAAGCAGAGATTGGCATTATCTCACTATTAGATCACGCTCCCACATCAAACTCCCTGACCTCGCCCCCTCACATAATCCATGCATGTTTAACTGGTAGACATGTGCGGTTCGTTTCATTCCAAATTAACATTCGGACACATTTTCATTATTCGGAGATTCGGATATATCCGAAAACCGTAATTACAATATAAAGAAATTTTACCAAATGCTCCGAATAACGAAACTAAATTCGTCCGAATTTCCGAAATTGAATCTAATTTTACATTGAACGTCAGTCGAATTCTAACTGTACACATATTGCTGAAATCAAAGACTGTGGGGCTGATTTACTAAGCCTTTGTGCCATGAGTTGCGATGCACGCCGATGCGTAAATTACATTTTCGTATTTACAAAACATTTGCGCCGGTAACACAGCGCTATCCCCCATTTACTATTCTTTTCCCGGCGCGCGGAGGAGGTGATCGGTACGCCACTATAAACATGGGGCATGGCATCTTTAACTTAAAATTTAAACAAGCTGAAAGTGCCAATATTATGGGGATGATGTGGGGTGATGTGAGGAAGTATAGTACTAATTGCCCAAGTCACAAATATGTCCAAAATAGAATGAGAAAGTAACTTTCTCTGAACAAGCTGGCTGCGCCGGCAAATACATTTAGAACTGCGGGAGGAAGAGAAGAGAAGCGTCACACAGCGGGAGCCTCCCATCATGGATGAGGAGCGGCCCAAGAATGAAGCGGGGAAGAAGACGCCGCGAAAGAAGATGTCGGACGAGAACACCGGAGCAAGAAGCAGAGGATCGGAGGAAGAACCAGAGGAAGAAGAATATGGAGGAAGAAAGCAAAGGATGAAGGAAGAAAGAAGACCCGAAGAAGATGGAAAGAAGAAGCATTTAAATAAAGGAATTCAAGCTGAAGACAATCCTATTCTAATTGTGGACATTTGAGGGAAATCAATCCTTTTTTTTTTTTGGCTTTGTGTCCCCTTTCTTAAAATTGGCTTCGCTTCCTATCACATAGCCAAACAGGAAGTGAGAGTAAAACCCTAACAATATTTTTCCTTGGGGACACACAGGTCAATCTAACTAATGTCCCCATTATGCAAATTGCACTCTAGCACTTTGTTGTGTACACCCCAAATTATTAGGTATTTTGGTGTTTATTAAAGGCAAATCCTTTCTGCAATACAAGTGTAGTTGATGATCTACATGATCATCCAATCATGTAGAGGCAAAGATGCTTTTTTTTTTTTTTTTTTTTCTTTTCCTTGCATGTCCCCCTCGGATCTCCAGCAACTGCACTTCTAAGTGCACTTGTAGTGCAAAGTGGATTTACCTTTTAGTAAATAAACCCCAAGATACATAATAATTTGGGATGTACATGGCAAAATGCTAGAGTGCAATTTCCCGAATGGGGAAACTATTTAGATTGACCTGTGTCCCCAAGGACATATTTTGGGACGGTTTTACCCTCACTTCCTGTTTGGCTATGTGACAGGAAGTGAATAATTTTGAATGAGAAATTGGCAAAATTTGGGAGTTGTCTTCACCCTATTAGGGGTGTAGACATCTGACAAAACTTCTAATCCCTCTGCAGTCTATCCCCAAGCAAAAATAAGAAAGGATTTTAAGTAGTTTAACTTTGCAAAGACAATTTCTGATGCATGTTAATGGCCTATTTAAACCTTTAATAGAAAGTCATCAGTTGCCTTTTACTCTAAACATTATTTTTGGCCAGTCCTAGAAATCTGCATCTGTTTTTCTATTAATCACTTGGTGTCTGTGCTATAGCCAAACAACGGCCACAGCGTGGACCTGAATTTCTGGGAGGCTGTCATAGGACGGGCTCCCCGTGTGCTCCCTGCAGGGCGCGCAGCGCGCACTGATTTACTGAGACTCGGGTGATCACAGATCGAAGTAAGGGCCGATCCCGGCCCCTTACCACGCGATTAGCTGTCAGCCAATGACAGCTGATCACATGATGTAAACTAAAGCTCGATAATTGTTTATTTTTTCTCCTCACGCTGACAGCATGAGGATACAAATAAAAGCTGATCACCGGCTTAGGTGCAAGGGACATTGGTCCTGAAGAGGCAATTCTGCCTCATCTGTGCCCACCAGTACCACCTGCCAGTGCTACCTATCAATGCCCACCAGTGGTCCCAAGCAGTGCTGCCCATCAGTGTAACCAATCAGTGCCACCTCATCAGCGTACATCAATGAAGGAGAAAAATTATCTGTTTGCAAAATTTAATATCAAAATATCCAAAAATATACAAAATTATTTATAAAAATCTGTCTTTTCTTTTTTTTTGAACAAAAGAAAAAAACTACAGAGGTGATCAAATACCACCAAAAGAATGCTCTATTTGTGGGAACTTAAAAAAAAACAAACATTTGGCTAAGTATGACCGCGCAATTGTCATTCAAAGTGCATCAGTGCTGAAAATTGGTCTGGACAGCAGGGAGGTTTAAGTGCCCAGTAAGCAAGTGGTTAATTTCCATGCCAAATATGGATTTCTGTAATAAGGATGTGTGCCCGCTGTGTATACAGCATGTGCGCATGGGCGTAAGCAAGTCGCACACATATGAACGGTACTCAATGTAAATCATGGGGTACAACTTGTGATGCAACTTTTTAGTCCCAAGTGGCCTTTGGCTCTCTTTCCACTACTGCAAGTTGTTGTGTGACTTGACACATGTGAAGTCGCAGGACAAGTCAAAACACATGTATTACGTATTACATGTATTAATGTTCCCCCTTTCTAATTGGTGCAACTCCAAAAAAAGTTCTTGCACTACTTTGTTCCAACTTCAGTGCGACTTTTTCTCCAATGTTTTGAACTAGTCGCATGACATGGCATTAAGGCTTGGTTTCCACTATTGCAAGCCCAAAGTTGCATGTTTTTTGCCGCGAGTTTCCCGCAACTTTTTGCCAAAACTTGAAGCAATGCCTGTGTATTTTTTAGGTCTATGGACCTCAAGTCGCATCAAAGTGGGACCAAAGTAGTGCAGGGACTACTTTGAAGTTGCTGCGACTTGAAGTCACACACATATGAACGGTACTCATTGTAAATCATGGGGTAGAACTTGTGATGCAACTTTTCAGTCCCTAGTGGCATGACAAGTCGCAATAGTGGAAAACAAGCCGAAAAAGCACATTGTAAATCATGCAACTTTCGGGTTGAAATAGTGGAAACAGAGCATTAGGCTAAAGCGGTAATAGGAAGATGCACTGTAAGAATTACTTCTAATTGTAGAAAATCAAACAGGCTCTTGCACTGAATCTAATTTATGGAAGATCTAACTGATTGGCCAGTGTATGGTGACCTTTAAAGATATGAAAACTTGAATGTCTGGTGTTTAAGCCTCATACACACGATTGGACTTTATCCAAACTTTCCCGTGGATTTTTGTACAAAGGGCATTGGCCTTAGGGTTCTTTCACACAGACGTGTCCATGTACGGAGCCCGCAAAATGCTAGAGTGCAATTTCCCGAATGGGGAAACTATTTAGATCGACCTGTGTCCCCAAGGACATACATTGGGGGCTGTTTATCCTCACTTCCTGTTTGGCTATGTGACAGGAAGTGAATAATTTTGAATGAGAAATTGGCAAAATTTGGGAGTTGTCTTCACCCTATTAGGGGTGTAGACATCTGACAAAACTTCTAATCCCTCTGTAGTCTATCCCCAAGCAAAAATAAGAAAGAATTTTAATTAGTTTAACTTTGCAAAGACAATTGCAAAGACAACTGATTGGCCAGTGTATGGTGACCTTTAAAGATATGAAAACTTGAATGTCTGGTGTTTAAGCCTCATACACACGATGGGTCTTTATACAAACTTTCCCGTGGATTTTTGTACAAAGGGCATTGGCCTTAGGGTTCTTTCACACAGACGTGTCCATGTACGAAGCCTTGATTTCAATGGGCAGGAGTGGTTTATACACCGCTCCTTCACTGCTCCCAAGGTGCTGCCAGCAGGACTTTTTTTAGGCCCCTTTCACACTGGGGCAGTTTTAGGCACTACAGCGCTAAAAATAGCACCTCAAAAACGCCTTAAAAGAAGCGGCTCCATTCACTCCAGTGAGGGCTTTCACACTGGAGCGGTGCGCTGGAAGGGCGTCACAAAAAGTCCTGCCAGCAGCTTCTTTGGAGCGGTGAACTCACTGCTCCTCCACTGCTGCTTCCCATTGAAATCAATGGGGCAGCACTGTGATACCGCCAGCAGAAAGCCGCTCCAGCGGGCGGATTTAACCCCTTTTCGGCTGCTAGCGGGGGGTTAAAATGACGCTAAAATGATGGTAAAGTGGCGCTAAAAATAGCCGCCGCCACAGTGTGAAAGGGGCCTTACCGTCCTGCTAGCGCACCGATCCAGTGTGAAAGCCCTTGGGCTTTCACACTGGAGTGAATGGAGCCACTTCTTTAGGGCGTTTTTCAGGCGCTATTTTTAGCGATATAGCGTCTGAAAAACGCCTTAGGCACCTTTCACACGGACGAATAGAATTGTGCTTTTATCTGCATTTTCTACTAAACTCTAGCTAAACTCACACAATGCTTTCCTATGGCCCCATTCACACACTGCGTTAAGCTGCATTTTGATTACATGCGGTTTGGTGCGGATAGAAAAAATAGAATTGACTGTGTCCAGGAGCGATTTAGCGCAACTATCCGCACATAACCGCAGGTAATCGCAATGCACTGTGTCAGCTGCAGATAGCAGCGCCAAGCTGGCTCGCTCATCGGGAAAGGAAAAAATGTTTTTTCCTTTCCCAATGACAAGCACAGGGATCCAACTTGGATCCCCACCAATGCCAGGCACTGTGGTATGAATCTTGAGGGAGAACTCCACGCCAAATTTTACATAAAAAAACAGCATGGGTTCCCCTCCAAAAGCATACCAGGCCCTCCGGTCTGGTATGGTTTTTAAGGGGAACCCCCTACGCCAAAAAAATGGCGTGGGGGTCTCCCCAAAATCCATACCAGACCCTTATCCAA
This sequence comes from Lithobates clamitans, assembly GCA_037952925.1. Lineage (NCBI taxonomy): Eukaryota > Metazoa > Chordata > Amphibia > Anura > Ranidae > Lithobates > Lithobates clamitans. The sequence continues at coordinate 174,159 of JBBGZY010000611.1, forward strand.
GCACGCAGCCGGTCAGGAAAGGGGGTGGGGACGAGCGAGCCCTCCTCCTGAACCATACCAGGCCGCATGCCCTCAACATGGGGGATAGGTGCTTTGGAGAAGGGGGGCGCCATGCGGCCCCCCACCCCAAAGCACCTTGTCCCCATGTTAATGAGGACAAGGACCTCTTCCCAACAACCCTGGCCGTTGGTTGTCGGGGTCTGCGGGCGGGGGGCTTATCAGAATCTGGGAGCCCCCTTTAATAAGGAAGCCCCCAGAGCCCGGCCCCCTGCCCTATGTGAATGAGTATGGGGAACATGGTACCCCTACCCATTCACCTGGGGGAGAAACGTGTCAAGAAAAAAACACTAGACAGGTTTTTAAAGTAATTTATTAGGCAGCTCCGGGGGTCTTCTTCCGACTTCGGGGGTCTCTTCCGCATTCTCCTGCCTCTTCTCCGCATCTTCTCCCAGTGTCCGGTTCTTCTCCACACTGTCTGGCCTCTTCTTCCGGTGTCCGGTTCTTCTGCCGGGCTCCTCCGCTATCTTCTGCTCTTTTGCCACTCTTTTGCTAGCGGTGGCCCGGTCTTCTCCCACTGTCCGGTTCTTCTGTCGCTGTCCAGTTCTTTTCCACTCTCCGGTATCTTCTGCCGGACTCCCCCGGTATCTTCTGCCGGACTCCCCTGCTATCTTCTTCCAGCTCTTTTGCTAGCGGTGGCCCAGGCTTCTCCCGCTGTCAGGTTCTTCTGTCGCTGTCCGGTTCTTTTCCGCTCTCCACTATCTTCTTCCAACTCTTTTGCTAGCGGTGCTCCCGGATTCTGATAAGCCCCCCGCCCACAGACCCCGACAACCAACGGCCAGGGTTGTCGGGAAGAGGCCCTTGTCCTCATCAACATGGGACAAAATGTAGATACATGGGCCAGCTAACATCCTATGATGGGCTTGAAGGACTGAGGTGGAACCTGATGATTTTGATGAACCTAATGATACATCTATCCTGAATTTATAAGCATGATTGACCTCAACATGGAGACTAATTGATCTTCTATCACAGAGAACAGACACTGTGACTGTGAATTTTATTACTCTATCGGCTTTTTGAATAGCCTGACACACATTTATCAATCTATCTTGGATGAGAAATCACTATCTTTATTACAGATGAACGATCATCAACTGGAGATCTATGGCTATTACATACAGACCAACAGATTTAATCTCATTTCACATTGGAGAGGTCTCTGTGTGATCCAGTATCAGTGAGTAACCACCATGTAAATGTATTATTACAGTTGCTTGGATGTTATACCTGCATGTTGTGGGAACCTTGGCTCTTGGTTACACTTACGGTACCTATGTGATCGTTCCTGCTTGTGTTATATACCTGACAAGGTCGGGATTCAAATGCTTAGTGATTCATCCACCTGCAATCAGTGTCTGCCATCATTTAACCACATGTTTTTTACCTATCAAGATCATGCAGCAGGATTTTCCATACATTCGAGGATATAATAACAACCTTTCTTTTTTTGTGAGGAGAAGATTTTTTTTTCTCCCCTAATTGTCATCAATTTTTGGATTATCCATTTTCTTAGTGTGTCCCCATCTATGATTAGTCTATCTTTGATTGACTGTGTGACTCACAGTGGTACGACTTTACACCTCATCATTGGTCGCTTAGACTGTATCATTTCTGGAATGTAACAGTGTGACACATTTCTGTGTTTACGGAATCACACTGTTCCCTTCAGGAAGTATCCAGCCTAGTTCCTCGCCCCAGGTGGCTTGGGGTACTGTTAGGTGCTTATAGGGGGTGTTTTATATTGGGGGAGGGATATACCCACTGCATTTATCCCTTTCAATACCTTTAGAGATATTTCTTTATCACCCATTTATTTTTGGGGAATTGTTTGTATTAGGAGTTTCCCCCATTTATAGGGACTCTTTAGGGATATAGGGATTATAATATTGGTGTTGTTTGTATTTTGCTCTTTTTTTAGCGAATAAACATTTTTGTAGTATAACTCTTTAGGGTGTGTGTTTATATCAGTTTTTTTTATTTTCTTTGTCCCTTGTTAGCTCATCAACATGGGGACAAGGTGGAGGGGGAACCCATGCCGGTTTTTCTCGCGCTGCTTTAATAGAAAGATTTTCCTATTGCAGCGAGTGCGAGATGTACCTCGCTGAGAACCAGCGTGATGGGATTGCGCTGGAAACATGGGAAGGTACTGCTGTGTGTCCACCAGTTCACACGCTTAATCAAGGATTTATCCGGCGTACCAATTAAAGTATGAACCAGGGCATCACATTCATCTTAGTAAATGACCCCCTATGTGTGTTATTAGAGTACCATTTCGAAATAATGCTGTTTTAGTTAAGCCAAAGGTGATTTAAAGAGTCATTGTAATCATTTGATGAAGATTTTTCTTTTGTTTGTTCACATTGGAATAAAAAAAAAATCTAAAGTTTTCGATTCGACCGATTCAAAATTTATCGATTTAAACGGTTTGAATCGAAAAAAAAACGTAAATTCGAAGAAAATTTTAGAAATTCAGAATATAAATTCCGAATACGAATCCCGAGTCCAAATCCTGAATACGAATTGAACGAATCAACCGAATTTAACAAAACTAAATAACTAGATTAACAAATCAAAACAACAATTTTTGTCATGCACATGTCTATTAACTGGAGACAGACCCCTCGGTACAAGCGGACATACAAAACTCAATAAAGAGTTATTTTTAAATCAATACAAATCCTGGCACTTCCCCCTTGACCACCTGGGAAGCACATACATGTGTAATTAGAGGAGATTTTATAAAATAGGGAGCAAGGAAAAAGAAAGAATGGGAAAACACTATTTCTGCACTCTCACTTAAAATAGCACATTTGGAGGCACAACACAAAAGATCTCAGGCAGCCAAGACAGAAACCCTAGGAAAGCCTTACAAACAATCCTGGATGAAACGATCCCTATTTTTCAAAAGATTTATTTATTATGAGCACGGCGATAAGGGGGGGGGATATGAATTGTTCTAATTTTAGACCTATCTCTTTATTTTACATTGATTTTAAACTCTTAGCTAAGATCCTAGCTCACAGACTACTCTCCAAAATGATAGGACCAGAGCAAGTAGGCTTTATGCATGGCCGAGAAGCCAGGGGTAATATAATTAAGGATTCAAAAATTTAAGGGCTTTTTATTGTCCATGGATGCAGAAAAGGCTTTTGACTAAAATGCATGGGACTACATGTTCTCCACCTGCTTATTCATTGGCCTAGGAGATAACATGTTGACTTGGAATAAATCCCTATATACAATCCACAAGCACAGATTAAAATCAATTACATTTTTTCATACCCAATTAGCATTCGCAATGGGACAAGACAAGGCTGCCCACTTCCCCCCTCCTCTTCATCCTAACATTAGAACTATTATTTAGGACAATAAACCTCAGAAAAGTGATTCATGGATTACACTTAGACCATAGAGACTATAAATCTGCAGCTTGTGCAGATGATTTACTCCTATTAATATCACAGCCCCATATCTCAATACCAAATTGAAATAAGATTTTCAAGAGCTAAAAATTTACTTTAGCAAGTCAGAGGCCCTTAACTTAAATCTACCAAATGACCAACTTCAGTTTACACAAGAGAAATGCCTATTTAGATGTGAACAAAAAGCTTTGAAATATTAAGGTATCAAACTAACCCCAGACTTAGCCTCCCTGTTTGATTTGAATTTTAAACCCCTATTAAAAAGCATAAAAGCTAACCTAAAAAGATGGAATTCTAAACAGTGCTCTTGGTTTGGCAGAGAAGCCATTCTGAAAATGACGATCCTACCTAGATTACTATACTACTTTCACGCCCTACCAATCACAATTCCTAACTCTTTTTTCAATCACTTGACTAGCTTACAACGTAACTTTGTTTGAGCAAACAAGAAACCTAGGACTAATTTCTATTTACTTACCCTTCCTAAACATAAAGGGGAATGGGGTTACTGGACTTTAAAAAATATTAATACGCCATCCACCTTACAAGAGTAATAGACTGGCACTACCATGCCAATAACAAAGACTGGGTAAAGCTAGAAAATGTATGCTCAACACATTCTCTACAATGTAAAGGGTATATCCGTGCTAGGAACTAAAGTTAATAAGCAGCTGTGCACTATAACCCAGAAACCAGGCACAGATAATATATGTAAAAAGAGTGCAGCACTAAACAATAAAGTGCATTCGTGTGAATACAGACAAATATGAAAATATACGAATGTGCAGATAATCAACAGTATATAAACAATAATAACTGTGAATAAAGTTTGAAGACACATATGCTAAATTACATCACATGTGAAAAAAGTGCAATTGTGCAAACAAAAAGTTCATAAAAAGCTGGATTCCATAAAAGAAAGTCTCATGGAAGAAGAGAGTGTTTGGAAATGACAATCATACACCTGAAGGTGTGACACCCATCACCATAACAAAAATGGAGGCTTACCGGAAAGCCAGTGACTCCTCTTACTCAGAGAGGTCACACAGCACTTGGTTGGATCTCTGATCCACTGAGAAGGAAGTACAGACGTTCCTCTCCTATGGCCATGAATGGTGTACACTGGGAGGTTCACAGCAACTCAGGATGCAAGATGCAGTGTAGGAAGCCTCAAAATCAAGATGTTTAGGAAACAAAATGACTCCACATAGTGTGATACTTTCTCAACATTCAGTTTATTAAGCAGCACACACATATAAAAGTCCAACTATAATCATGTCACAATCAACAGATCAAACAGATAAAATTGTTGTGAGTTTCAAGCAGCGATCGCGCAAGTGCAGCGGCATGTGTACGTAGCTATGATAGTGAGATTATGAGAGTGAGTGAGAATATGATCCATGAGACATTCTTTGATGGAATCCAGCTTTATACAAACTTTTTGTTTGCACAATTGCACTTTATTCACATGTGATGTAATTTAGCATATGTGTCTTCAAACTTTATTCACAGTTATTATTGTTTATATACTGTTGATTATCTGCACATTCGTATATTTTGATATTTGTCTGTATTCGCACAAATATACTTTATTGTTTAGCGCTGCACTCTTTTTACATACATTCTCTACAATATTTACAGTGGACTCCCAATTCAAAACATCCAGGAACTATTAACCATTTACAGACCGCCCGCCGTCGTTATACGGCGGCTGTTTGAAGGAGGATATCGTTGTTATGGCAGCAGCTAGCTGCCATAACCCGGGTATCCTCGTCTTCAGCGGGCAGTCCGCTACAAGATAAAAGTGGTCTCTGCGGTCTCTGCGATCCGCTGCCCTCCGCCGCTTACTGGAGCCAGCGGCAGCGGCGGAGGCGATCACGTCCTGCCAGTAGCTGGGTATGGAGACAAGTGAGGGGAATAATTTTTTTAAAGGACAATTTTTTTTTTCTTTGCATTTTAGTCTTTTTGATCTCATATTTAAGAGGTCCTCTCATGCTTTTTTTCTATTACAAGGGATGCGAGCCCCGTCCTGACGAGCTCGCATGCAGAACCGAACGAATACGTGAGAAGCGCCCGCATATGAAAATGGTGTTCAAACCACACATGTGAGGTATCGCCATGATTGGTAGAGTGAGAGCAATAGTTCTAGCGCTAGACCTCCTCTTTAACTTAAAACATGCAACCTGTAGAATTTTTTAAACAGAGATTTTTAAGGGTAAAAGTTTGTCGCCATTCCACGAGCGGCGCAATTTTCAAGTGTGACATGTTGGGTATCAATTTACTCGGCGTAACATTATCTTACACAATATAAAAAAATTGGACTAACTTTACTGTTGTCTTATTTTTTTAATTAAAAAAAGTGTATTTTTTCCAAAAAAGTGCGCTTGTAAGACTGCTGCGCAAATTCGGTGTGACAGAAAGTATTGCAACGACCGCCATTTTATTCTCTGGGCTGTTAGAGAAAAAAATGTATAATGTTTGGGGTTTCTAAGTAACTTTCTAGTAAAAAAAACTGTTTTTAACTTGTAAACAACAAATCTCAGGAAGAGGCTCGGTCCTTAATTGGTTAACCACCTGAGATCCGCGCTATAGCCGAATGACGGCTACAGCGCGGACCTGCTTTGCCGGGACTACATCCATTGACATCATCCCATGCACGAGCGTCCTGCGCGCCCCCTGCAGGGGGGTCTATGAGAGTCACCTGATCACAGATCAGAGTAAGAGGTCGATCCCGACCCCTTACCACATGATCAGCTGTCAGCCAATGACAGCTGATCATGTGATGTCAACAGAGCCGGTAATCAGCTATTTTTATTCCTCGCACTGACAGCATGAGGAGGAAAAAATAGCCGATCACCGGCGGCCGTGAGAGGGACATCAGTCCCGATCATGGCAAGCTGCTAAAGATCCTCAGTGCCCACCTGTGCCCCCTGCCAGTGCCACCTAGCAATAGGCAGCAGTGCCGCCTACCAGTGCCCACAGTGCCCACAGTGCCTCCCATCAGTGCCCACAGTGCCACCCATCAGTGCCCAGAATCAGTGCCTCAACAACAGTGCTGCACATCAGTGCAACCTATCAGTGCTCATCAGTGTCACCTACCAGTGCCCATAAGTACCCATCAGTGCCCATCAGTGCTGCCCACCAGTGCCACCCATCAGTGCCCATCAATGCCGCCCATCAGTGGCCACCTATCAGTGGTACCTATCAGTGCCCATCCGTGCCACCCATCAGGGCCCATCAGTGGCCATCAGTGCCGCCTTATCTGTGCCCATGAGTACCGTCTTATCTGTCCCCATCAGTGCCGCCTTATCTGTGCCTATCTGTCAGAGAGGTTACCTGGTTGGGCGCCGGTGCACGCCGGGGCGCGTTGGTGCTCGTGTCCCTGTGCGTGCTGGGGCGCGTGTCCCTGGGGGCGCTGGCGTGTCTGGGCTGACCGGCCATGGTGTGCGGGGTGGCGTCCGGGCGTTCGTGCATACACACGTTCGCGCTAGCGCGCGTCCGCCTGTGGGCGTTACCTTTGACATGCCCGGTAGTGTGGGCATGCACGCCGGTGTCGGGGGCGCGCTCGGGCGTGTGCGGGGGCGCGGCGCGCCTTGGCGAATCGGCGCGTGCACGAGCGCGGCGTTTTGGCGCCAATCAGCCTATTTGAAGCCTGCCTCTACACTGACTCGGTGCTGCCTGATCAAACAGCTCTGTGTCTTGTTCCGTGATCATCCTGTGTTCCTGTATCTCCGTAGTGTTTACCCGTTGTGACCCGGCTTGCCTTTGGACCTTCCTTGACTGCTGCCTGAACCCGACCCCGGCTCATTTGACCTTGTTTCTGCCTTCTCCCTTGTACCGTTGCCGCCAGCCCGTTGCCGACCTCTGCCTGTGTGTGACCAGCCTGATTAGCTCCTGCTCAGCATCTGCTCTATCAAGCCTGAAGCTCTACCGGTTGCTTGCCAGACCACTGTGCTCCAGGACTCTAACTTCAGGCCCTCATACCATTTCACATTCGCGGGCCTCCTGTCTACTCTACCAGGGGCCCCCCGAATCGGATACGTAAGGGAGCCTACCCTCTGCCCAAGTGGACTCATCTGTCTGGTAAGTGTGGGACCTGACAGTATCAGGCAGCCATGACTGAGTCCGGGCAGGGGGCCTCCCCCATGGATGAACTGTGCAGGCACCTAGCGGGCCTTACTCAAGCTGTTAAAAGCCTACAGGAGGGCTATACCAGACTGGAAGGGCAGGTCCAGGCCCTCTCAGCCTCTCCTGCAGGAGCAGTATCTACCAACCCTGCCTCAGCACCTTCTGTAGTGATGCTTCCACCAGAGCCCAGGGTGCCTACACCCGAAAAGTTTTCCGGAGAACGCAGTAAGTTCCGGGCGTTCAACCCTGTATGTTCTCCCTGGAGGCTACTAAAGTGGGGTTCGTCATATCCTTGTTGACTGGCGAGCCTCAAACCTGGGCCCACCATCTACTAGAGCAAAAGGCTCAATCTCTTGACTCCTTGAGTGACTTTTTCCTAGCCATGTCTCAACTGTATGAGGACCCCCAGCTAACAGCCACGGCAGAAGCCGCCTTGCATTTCCTTCAACAAGGCTGCAGAGCGGCCGAAGATTACGCCGTGGAGTTTAGGCGTTGGAGCTCGGATATGGAGTGGAATGACGCAGCCTTGCGTCACCAATATCGGCTGGGGTTGTCGGATCCCCTAAAGGATGAATTAGCACGAGTGGGGGTACCTCAGACACTAGAGGAGCTAATCAATCTGTCAATCCAAATTGACCGCCGCCTCAGGGAGAGACGCTCTGAGAGATCTGTTGGTCACCCACGCCTCACCTGGATGTTGCCCAGGGCCCCTAGTGCCCCGAACCAAGCTCCGCTTGTCTCGTCTACTCCAGTCCAGGAGGTCCCTGAGCCCATGCAGTTGGGACTGCTCCGCCCCTCTCTGACTCCTGAGGAGAAGACACGTAGACGCACACTCAACCTGTGCTTGTACTGTGGGGAGCCTGGTCACTTTGCAAGAGCATGCCCCAATAAAAGACGTAAGTGTCTGCCGTCTTCCTCGTTGTGTGCACCTGTCCTACCTAGTGCCGGTAACCATTTAACATTTTCCATTGTATTACAGTTACCTGGAAGGAGCATCCCAGTACCGGTCATCATTGATTCGGGAGCATGTAGTGGATTCATTGACCGGACCTTCGTCGAAACTCATCAAATTCCCACTCAAACTAAAGCCCAAGGACTGGCAGTTTTTCTAGCGGACGGTTCCACCCTCCGCTCCGGACCCGTTACCCAAGAAAAGGTTCCTCTATTGGCCACCATTGGCCCGGAACATCAGGAACTTTTATGTCTAGATGTCATCTCCTCTCCTCTTATCCCAATTATCCTAGGAATACCTTGGCTACAGGCTCACAATCCTAGTATCAACTGGTCTACGGGCAAGATCCAGTTTTCTTCTGAATATTGCAGACAACACTGCTTACGGGGGACCCCATTAACTTCCTCCCAATGCCTGTGCATAGACTCAGAAACTAAGTCCTACCAAGATCTTCCCGAACCTTACCGGTATTTCCTGGATGTGTTCAGTAAAAAGGGGGCAGAAACCCTTCCAGTACATAGACCCTATGATTGCCCAATAGAACTTTTACCAGGTACCGAAGTTCCTTTCGGGAGGATCTTCCCTCTAACTGAGCAGGAGCTGGGCACCTTGAAAACCTATATAGATGAAAACCTGAAGAAAGGGTTCATCCGTCCTTCCACGTCTCCAGCTGGGGCAGGCATCTTTTTCGTGGAAAAGAAAGATCACTCCTTACGTCCCTGCATTGATTACCGGGAGCTTAATAAAATCACTATAAAGAACAGATACCCGCTACCCTTGGTTCCTGAATTATTTCAGAGATTAGGATCCGCTACCGTTTTTACTAAGCTAGACCTCCGTGGAGCCTATAATTTGATCCGCATAAGAGAAGGAGACGAGTGGAAGATGGCCTTTCGTACTCGATTCGGACATTACGAGTATCTCGTCATGCCTTTTGGTCTGTGCAACGCACCGGCGACATTCCAGCATTTTGTTAACGATGTCTTTCATGACTTACTGGACTTATATGTCATCGTTTACCTGGACGATATCCTGGTTTTCTCTGCCTCCCTGGTGGAGCACCACAAACACGTACGAAATGTACTCTCCCGGCTTAGACAACATGGGCTTTACGCCAAACTTGAAAAATGTGAATTTGAGCTCCAATCTATCCAGTTCCTAGGCCTGATCATTTCCCCTGATGGCATTAAAATGGATACACAGAAAGTATCCTCTATCCTGGATTGGCCTGCACCGACTGACAAGAAAGGAGTACAGCGTTTTATTGGCTTTGCCAATTTCTATAGGAAATTTATTAAGGGATTTTCTTCAATCATAACTCCCATTACAGAACTTATTAAACAAGGATGCCAGTTCTGCTGGACCCCTAAGGCACAAGAGGCCTTTGAAAGACTCAAGGCGCTGTTCACGTCAGCCACTATTCTTAAGCATCCCAACCATGCCTTGCCTTTCGTCTTGGAGGTGGATGCTTCCGAGGTTGCAGTTGGAGCTGTACTTTCACAGTGACAGGGTGCCAAAGCACTCCTGTACCCTGTGGGATTCTTCTCACGTAAACTCTCTCCTTCCGAGAAAAATTATGACGTGGGTGATCGGGAACTTCTAGCCATTAAAGCAGCCCTGGAGGAATGGCGTTATCTCCTGGAAGGTGCAGCACACCCCATTTTGGTCTACACGGACCACAAGAACTTAGAATACCTAAGAACAGCCAAGAGATTGAAACCCCGGCAGGCCAGAGGGGCACTTTTTTTTTCCCGATTTATTTTCCATATCACTTACAGACCCGGATCCAAGAATGTCAAATCCGACGCCCTTTCCCGAATGTTTCTCGATTCTGAAAGAACCCTGTCCCCAGACACCATCCTCCCCTCTGGAAATTTCCTAATCCTACAGGAGGATCTAATTTCTCAAATCAGACGTGCCTCTATGGGAATGTCTCCACCTGCTGAAGCCTGTACCAAAGATGGGCTGTTCTGGTTCAAGAATAAGATTGTGGTCCCTGAGGAGCTAAAAGTACGGGTGTTAAGCTTGTGCCATGATCACAAACTTGCTGGTCACTTCGGCACACGGAAAACAACTGACCTTGTCCAATGCACCTTTTGGTGGCCTCACCTTACTAAGGATTGCAAGGAATATGTGGAGTCCTGTAACACGTGTGCCAGAAACAAGACTGGCCGGACAAGAGCATGGGGCCTGTTGAGACCATTACCAGTCCCAGAGAGACCATGGGCCATGATATCAATGGACTTTATCGTTGAACTCCCACCATCAGAAGGTTTTTCGTCCATTTTTGTGGTGGTAGACATGCTGTCTAAAATGGCCCATTTTCTCCCCATGAAGGGCACCCCTTCAGCCATGGAGACCGCCTCCATCTTTATTAAGGAGATTGTCAGACTACATGAAGTCCCGACCAATATAGTTTCAGACAGAGGCGTCCAGTTCACCTCCAGATTCTGGAGGGCCCTTTGTGGCGCCCTTGAAATCGAGTTGTCATTTTCTTCGGCCTACCACCCTCAGTCAAATGGACAAACCGAGAGGACGAACCAAACCTTGGAGCAATACATCCGCTGTTTTTCTGCATTCTCCCAGGATGACTGGGCCTCTCTGCTTCCCATCGCAGAGTTCTCCTATAATAACTCATTACATTCAGCTACTAATCAGTTTTCGTTTTATGCCAATTATGGTTTCCACCCATCCTTCTTGCCTGGATCATTTCCCGAGTGCCCTGTTCCTGCAGTATCCGAAACTTTGGATTTTTTTTCTAACAACAACAAATTGCTGCAGGAAACCATGAACAAGGCTCAGGAAGATTACAAGAAGATCTTTGACAGGAAGAGACGGGGGGGGAACTTGTTCTAGAACCCGGCAATTCTGTCTGGCTGTCTACCGCTAACCTCAAGTTGGCCTGCCCATCCAGGAAACTGGGCCCCAAATACATGGGTCCTTTCTTGATCAAAAGGAAAATCAACAATGTGGCATACGAACTTGACCTTCCTAACTCCCTGAGGATACATCCAGTGTTCCACGTGTCCCTCCTGAAGCCGGTCACCCCCAACTTCTTTTCTGGTCGCAGCATTGGTCCACCCAAACCTATTATGGTTGATGGCGAAGAGGAGTTCGAAGTGGAGGCAATTCTAGATTGCAGAAGAAGGCGCAATCAGGTGCAATATCTGGTAAAATGGAAGGGCTATGGACCCGAAGATAATTTGTGGGAGCCGGAAAGCAATTTACATGCCAGAGAACTTCTGCAATCCTTTAAAACCTCTCATTCCTCAAAGATGGCCCAGCTGGGCATCCGGAGTCTGCCCTTGAGGAGGGGGCACTGTCAGAGAGGTTACCTGGTTGGGCGCCGGTGCAAGCCAGGGCGCGTTGGTGCTCGTATCCCTGTGCGTGCTGGGGCGCGTGTCCCTGGGGGCGCTGGCGTGTCTGGGCTGACCGGCCGTGGCGTGCAGGGTGGCGTCCAGGCGTTCGTGCGTACGCGCGTTGCCCGGTAGTGTGGGCGTGCACGCCGGTGTCGGGGGCGCGCCCGGGCGCGTGCGGGGGCGCGGCGCACCTTGGCGAATCGTCGCGTGCACGAGCGCGGCGTTTTGGCGCCAATCAGCCTATTTGAAGCCTGCCTCTACACTGACTCGGTGCTGCCTGATCAAACAGCTCTGTGTCTTGTTCCGTGATCATCCTGTGTTCCTGTATCTCCATAGTGTTTACCCGTTGTGACCCGGCTTGCCTTTGGACCTTCCTTGACTGCTGCCTGAACCCGACCCCGGCTCGTTTGACCTTGTTTCTGCCTTCTCCCTTGTACCGTTGCCGCCAGCCCGTTGCCGACCTCTGCCTGTGTGTGACCAGCCTGATTAGCTCCTGCTTAGCATCTGCTCTATCAAGCCTGAAGCTCTACCGGTTGCTTGCCAGACCACCGTGCTCCAGGACTCTAACTTCAGGCCCTCATACCATTCCGCATTCGCGGGCCTCCTGTCTACTCTACCAGGGGCACAGAATCGGATACGTAAGGGAGCCTACCCTCTGCCCAAGTGGACTCATCTGTCTGGTAAGTGTGGGACCTGACACTATCAGTGCCGCCCTAACTGTGCCCATCAGTGCTGCCTTAACTGTGCCCATCAATGCCGCCTTAACTGTGTCTATCCGTGCCCATCAGTGCAGCCTATCAGTGCCCACCAGTGCCGCCTCATCAGCGCATATCAATGAAGGAGAAAAATTACCTATTTGCAAAATTCTATAACAAACTTTGAAACATGATTTTTTTTTTCAAAATTTTCCATCTTTTTTTGTTTGTTTAGCAAAAAATAAAAATCCCAGCTGTTATTAAATACCACCAAAAGAAAGCTCTATTTGTGGGAAAAAATGATAAAAATTTCATTTGGGTACAGTGTTGTATGACTGCACAATTGTCATTCAAAGTGCGTCAGCGCTGAAAGCTGAAAAATGGTCTGGGCAGGAGGGGGGTTTAAGTAAGCAAGTGGTTAAACAATACCCATTAATTAAAAATGTGCTTGACATCTTTCATAGAGTAGCCATCTCATAACCTGGCTTCCATTCCTGGACCCTTAACAACAAATGTCAACAATCCTGATTTCCCTCCGGTCATTCACAACAGAAATTTTCTTCGAATTGATCAAGACACACCTCTCCTAGCTCATCACTGCTTCCACAAAGCTAAACTAAAATTAATTAACTCTCTTCAGAGGGAATTTAAGGGTACCAATTTTAACTATAACCCATGACACCATTAGAAGCTACCTGTAATAACAAATCACACATTAGCAAAACCACTTTGTTAGCCTACTCCTGGCTCATACAGGAAGGGCACAAAGACATTGACAAACATAAAAAAGCATGGGAACAGGAGCTTAAATTGCAAATATCAGATGCTCAATGGGAAAAACCCTGTGCCTTTGCTCACAAATGTTCCCTGAGCACAAAAATGCAGGAAATGTCCTACAAAGTCCTCACGCAATGGTACATCACGCTACAAAGAATTGTTAGTTTGGTTTCCCTGGGCTTCTGATACATGCTGGAGATGCTACATGAGCAAGGGTACTTTTCTACATATGTGGTGGACATATCCCCCAATCTTTACTTTTTGGCAACAGATCATAAAATGGGTCAGACACATTACTGGAACTACATTGGATTTAAACCCTGCTGCATGTCTGCTACACATAAATTACATACAATACATATACAAACCAAAAATATGAGGTCGCTAACTAGGCACCTTTTAAATGCAGCAAAAGCTTTAACTCCAACTCACTGGAAATCCTCATCTATCCCAACAATTAAAGATTGGCTGGTGAAGGTAAATTATATACTATTATACGTATTATAATTTTTAAAAGTATTTATATTATGGAAGAAACCCTGGCCATGCAAAAAGAGTCCACCACCAGATTCCACAAAGTATGGAGAAATTGGTTTCTATTTACCTTGTCTGAGGAATATAAAGCAGTTAATATCTAAGAGCTGCAAAGCCCATAAGATCTTTAAATTTTTTCATATTGCACTCATGTATAAAGAGTTCATATACCTTTGATACCACTTGTATACCTCTTTTGTGTGTAGATGAACTCATATCAATAGCACTACATTGACGTCTATTTAATCCTCATAACAAATAGGCCATTTATTTGATTTGATTTGATTTGAATCCTACTTTTGTAAAATGGATATTATATTCTATTTTATCCTATTATTTTTCCTTTCCATAAATACAATTTCCTTGGTGTACTTTTCCTAATCCAACCACAATTACCTTGTGCTTATACTGTATATGCTGTTACTGTATTTGAATTTAAACTCTCTCGCTGTACAAGTTCTATATTACCACGTACAATGTTATATTCTTCTCTACTTTTAATAAAGATTTAATTGTGAAAAAAATAAAATAAAATAAAAAGACTATATAGAGGAACATACAGTGGGGAAGGAAAGTATTCAGACCCCCTTACATTTTTCACTCTTTGTTATATTGCAGCCATTTGCTAAAATCATTTAAGTTCATTTTTTTACTCATTAATGTACACACAGCACCCCATATTGACAGAAAAACACAGAATTGTTGACATTTTTGCAGATTTATTAAAAAAGAAAAACTGAAATATCACATGGTCCTAAGTATTCAGACCCTTTGCTCAGTATTTAGTAGAAGCACCCTTTTGATCTAATACAGCCATGAGTCTTTTTGGGAAAGATGCAACAAGTTTTTCACAACTGGATTTGGGGATCCTCTGTCATTCCTCCTTGCAGGAAGGAAGGAAGAAAAAAAAAATAAAATGTTTTTAACAAATGGCTGCAATATAACAAAGAGTGAAAAATTTAAGGGGGTCTGAATACTTTCTGTCCCCACGGTATAAAACAAATACAGAAAGTGGACAGAGTTTAATTAAAGAAAGATCATGGGAAGAAGATGAAGGAGAAAAAAAACAAGGACTTTTTCCTGGCTATCATATTAGATTATACTAAACAATATAAAAACATTAGAAAAATTATAAAAACTCACTGGCCAATACTGAAAATCAATAAGCGCCTGGGGGCAATCTTACCCACAAGACCAAAATTCATCTACCGAAAGGCATCAAATTTAAGGTGCTAAGTAGAGAAAAATATTATAGACCCACCAAAAACCCAAGGATTTTTATTTTTTCATGAAGGGGGTTTCTTTGCATGTGGAAGATGTTATAGCTGTGCAAGAGTAAAAAGTAATCAAAAAAGAAGGAAGATGTTTTTATGTCAAACAGTACAGGAAAGCAATATAAAATGAAAGGCTAAGTTCACCTTTGTTCACCGTTTTTTTTAAATTCCAGCTCCCCTATGCGCCAATATAGCATTAATGTACTTCTTGCATAAATAAAACAGTTTTCCATTTATTATACACACGCTTACCTCACTGTTTTCATGGCTGTTAAAAAAAAACATCTCGGGGCGCATGCGCGGCTCTGAGCGAGATGGACGTCTGAGACTGTAGCTCCGTCCAGCCCGGGAAGATAACGGCTTTAGCAGGGCCAATATCAGCTATATTCTCAGCGATTTTATCACCCCTCGAGCCCCTTATACTTGGTGCATGCCTGGGAGAAAGAAAAAGCCCAGAGGATCGGCTCAGCACACCCTAACCCACTATCTCCTCCGCGCTGCGGGGAGAAGCAAACCTCCGTCTCCGGCCTCATCACCAGGATATCCCACAGACCAGACACCTCCCCTGGATCCTGGCCGTGAGTACACAGCCTCTCTTACCAAGTTAGATCTAGAAAGCAGCCTGGAGGCCATGTACGCAAGGCTAGCTACAAAGTTCCAGACGGAGCTGCACAAAACCTCTCACACACTCTCCCAGGAGATTGCAGCCTTAGGCTCCAGGACAGAAAGACTGGAAACTAAGCACGACGAGCTGGCACTGGCATACAGTGACCTATCCAGAGAACACGAATCCCTAGCCACGGCCTTTTCCCTGACGCAATCCCAAATTGAGGACCTCGATAACCGCAATAGACGCAACAATCTGCACATAAGAGGTATACCGGAATCCGTTACGGATCTCATCCCCACAATAATTCGCCTATTCAAATCTCTGCTCCCAGACACCGATGCCGGAGCTTTTACCTGTGATCGCATTCACAGAGCCCTCAGACCTAAACCTCCAGATGACAAGCCTCCCAGGGATATTGCTCTTTGTATGAAGGACTTTTTAATTAAAGATGAGATTCTCAGAGCTGCTCGCAATCAACAACGCATCACTCTGGACGATCGTACCATCCAAATATATCCTGATATTTCTCCTGCCACCTTGGACAGGAGACGTGGCATGAAAGAGGTTACATCTGCCCTTCAAGCTGCACGCATCCGCTACAGGTGGGGCTTCCCTTTTAAGCTTGTAATTCCCCACAATGGCACCACTTACTCTGCCACATCACTCCTGGAAGGCCAAGAGGTTCTGGTCAAATTGGGCCTTTTGGATCCGGATGTTATTCGCCGGCCCCCTTCTACTCCTAGACCTTCACCCATCTGGCAGACCCCCCCAACCAGGAGAGACAGACGGAGGATCAGATACGACATCGGAGATAGATTGGAAGATCCCTTTCCTTGATCGTCTCAGCGTAGCCGACAACTACAAGATACCCCAGCAACTTGCACCCCGCACCAGATTACAATGACCCGGACGTCGGTCCCTTGGAGCTGCGACATACGCACCCCACCCAGCAGCAGCCTGCAGATTCTGACCTTTTTTTTATTTTTGGTTTGAGTCATTACTGCAGGCCTGTTCTCTTTTTATTTTTTTGGGGTTTATATCCACTTGATCTGCAAAGTTCAGAACATTTTCCAGGCTGGGTTCGAGACCTTGCAGTCTCGGGAGTTGGTATTTCTCTTATCAGATTTATTACAATTACCTGATCCGGTTTCTAGTTATGAAGACACTTGTGTTACCATCAGACCTATGTTTTTTTTCCTTATTTTTTTTTCCTTTTATTTTTTTGTCTCTCCTTTTTAGCCTCAGGTTTTGGTCCACCATTAGTCTATGTTTGCATCGATTCTCTATTGCAGAAATATTTTGCAGGGTACATGCCTTATTAAGCCTTTATGGCTTACATTTTTGTATGTCACACTCTACTGCCCTCCAGTGCTCGAGTATGTCGGCCCTCTGCTTGACCCCTGAAACAATAGATGCCTGTCTTAGAACCCATTTGGCTCCTATTTATCCCCAGACCATAGTGTATAATAACATTTACCATGGTAATTAAATGTATATCACACAATGTTAAGGGATTTAATTCCCCACCTAAAAGGAAGAAGGCCTTTGCCTTTTATAAACAGCTGGGAGCACAAATTCTCCTTTTACAGGAGACACACTTTGCACATTCCTCGCACCCTAAATTCCTCCACAGAAACTTTCCTCAGACTTTTTGCTCTTTACACCAGACAAAAAGTAGGGGAGCCGCCATGCTCTTGCACAGATCCTTCCCAATGGAAGTCAAACAGGTATTTAAAGACAAAGATAGTAGATATGTAATAATCAAAGGTCAGATTCATAACAGAGAACTTACTATTGCTAGTATTTATGCTCCAAATGACTCCCCTGCCTCTTTTTTTCACTCCTTCTTTGACCGCCTTTCACATTTCCATTCACCACACATGATAATTGGAGGGGACTTCAATATGGTTGCCAATCCTAACCTTGATAGATCCACGTTGTCCCCCTCCGCCAAATCATTTCCCCGCTCTCTCTCCAGTGGACTACTGGAACATCAGCTAGTAGACTCCTGGAGAGCACTCAATATTGGTACTAGAGAATACACATTCTACTCCCATCCTCATAAAAGTTATGCGAGATTGGATTATATCTACACTACCCCTATTATTCTTGCTAATACTACAGAGGCTAGCATCCACCCCTGCACCTGGTCTGACCATCATGCCACTGCCTTCACCACTACTTACATTAGGCTTGCACCTACCTCTTACTCTTGGCGACTAAATGAGGCCCTCCTCTCAGATGCAGTGGTGGAGGCAGAAGTCGCACAAGCCATTGAAGAATATTTTAATCTCAACGCCATCCCAGAAACTCCCCCCGCCATGGTTTGGTCGGCGCATAAAGCAGTCCTTAGGGGCAAATTAATTAGTTTAGCCTCAGCCCAGAACAAAATTGACAAACAAATCATCTTAATCCTCACTAAAGACCTAGATAATCTCTACAAAAATACCAATCTCCTACACTTAGATTCCACCAGACAGCTGATTGATCAAAAGAGACTAGAGTTGGATGGCATCTTGTCGAAGAGGGTGGAAAAAGCTCTGCGTTGGTCTAAAGCCAAATTTCTCCTTCATGAGAGCTCCGCCTCTACCCTCTTCGCCAGAAAGTTAAATCACTCATCTCGCCCACCCCATATATACAGATTAATGACGCCCTCAGGACATCTCACTTCCCATCCCCAAGAGGTCCTTCATATCTTTGAACAATTTTACTCCTCTCTGCTAGCCCTTTCCCAATTAAAACCCTCACCAGCAGATGAGGCCTGGTTTCAGAACATTCCTCTACCACATCTTACACCTACACAACTTGATAAACTGAACATCCCCATCACACCAGCAGAGGTTTTGAATGTAATTAAATCTTTAAAATCAGGCTCAGCCCCAGGCCCCGACGGATTTTCCTCTATATACTATAAGAAATTCTCATCCCTCCTTACCACTAGGTTGGTTCATTTATTTAATTGGGTCCTACAGGGGGGCAGTTTCCCTGAAGAGATGTTACTAGCCAATATGTCCCTGATACCGAAACCTCACAAAAACCACACCCTACCCCAAAATTACCGACCTATCTCGGTCATTAATAATGATTTAAAATTTTTTAGCAGGATTATGGCAGACAGACTAGCGGGGGTTATCCCCTCTTTGATTTCCCCTTTTCAGTCTGGATTTATACCCCATAGACTTATCACCGATAACATTCGCCTGGCGACAAATATAATACAAGATGCCAACCTTTTTTCACGTAAACTCCTCATGCTTAGCCTAGACATACAGAAGGCATTTGACAGCGTCTCATGGACATACATCAACACACTCTTACAACGTATGGGATTCCAGGGAGCTTTCCTACAAGCTTTCTTGGCCCTTTATCGTAGCCTGAGAACTCGGATTAGGCTCCCTGGCTGTAATTCTAGGTTTTTTGACCTGGGCAAGGGTACGAGACAAGGGTGCCCGTTGTCACCTTTAATTTTTGCGTTAGCTCTCGAACCTCTGGCTATAGCTATACTCCAAGATCCTGATATTTCGGGCTATGTGAAGGGCCATTCGACATACAAATTTGGAATGTATGCTGATGACGTTCTAATGTTTCTCACCAACCCTCTGGTTTCTCTGCCGAACTTATTTCAGACTCTATCAAAATTTGCAGAGATCTCAGGTCTATCTATTAACCACTTGCCGACCGCCTAACGCAGATATACTGCGGCAGAATGGCACGGGCAGGCAAAATCACGTACCCATACGTGATCTGCCTCCCGCGGGCGGGGGGTCCGATCGGACCCCCCCCCGGTGCCATCGGCGGTCGGCATCTGACTGGGAGCGTCGGGAGGCGAGGGGGAGACCATCCGATCGTGGCCCCCCCCTCGCGATCGCTCCCAGCCAATGGGAATGCTCCTCTGCCTGTGTGTCGTTTCACACAGGCAGAGGATGTGATGTCATCTCTCCTCGGTCTGGCAGTTTCCGTTCCAGCGCCGAGGGGAGATGACATGTAAGTGCACACAACACTCACACACACAGTAGAACATGCCAGGCATACTTTACACCCCCGATCCCCCCCCAATCACCCCCCCCCCCTGTCACAAACTGACATTAGCAGTATTTTTTTTTTTTTTTTTTCTGATTACTGCATAGTGTCAGTTTGTGACAGTTAGTGTTAGGGCAGTGAGTATTACCCCCCTTTAGGTCTAGGATACCCCCCTAACCCCCCCTAATAAAGTTTTAACCCCTTGATCACCCCCCCTCACCAGTGTCGCTAAGCGATCATTTTTCTGATCGCTGTATTAGTGTCGCTGGTGACGCTAGTTAGGAACGTAAATATTTAGGTTCGCCGTCAGTGTTTTATAGCGACAGGGACCCCCATATACTACCTAATAAATGTTTTAACCCCTTGATTGCCCCCTAGTTAACCCTTTCACCACTGATCACCGTATAACTGTTACGGGTGACGCTGGTTAGTTTGTTTATTTTTTATAGTGTCAGGGCACCCGCCGTTTATTACCGAATAAAGGTTTAGCCCCCCGATCGCCCGGCGGTGATATGCGTCGCCCCAGGCAGCGTCAGATTAGCGCCAGTACCGCTAACACCCACGCACGCAGCATACGCCTCCCTTAGTGGTATAGTATCTGAACGGATCAATATCTGATCCGATCAGATCTATACTAGCGTCCCCAGCAGTTTAGGGTTCCCAAAAACGCAGTGTTAGCGGGATCAGCCCAGATACCCGCTAGCACCTGCGTTTTGTCCCTCCGCCCGGCCCACCCAAGTGCAGTATCGATCGATCACTGTCACTTACAAGGCACTAAACGCATAACTGCAGCGTTCGCAGAGTCAGGCCTGATCCCTGCGATCGCTAACAGTTTTTTTGGTAGCGTTTTGGTGAACTGGCAAGCACCAGCCCCAGGCAGCGTCAGGTTAGCGCCAGTACCGCTAACACCCACGCACGCACCGTATACCTCCCTTAGTGGTATAGTATCTGATCGGATCAATATCTGATCCGATCAGATCTATACTAGCGTCCCCAGCAGTTTAGGGTTCCCAAAAACGCAGTGTTAGCGGGATCAGCCCAGATACCTGCTAGCACCTGCGTTTTGCCCCTCCGCCCGGCCCAGCCCAGCCCACCCAAGTGCAGTATCGATCGATCACTGTCACTTACAAAACACTAAACGCATAACTGCAGCGTTCGCAGAGTCAGGCCTGATCCCTGCGATCGCTAACAGTTTTTTTGGTAGCGTTTTGGTGAACTGGCAAGCACCAGCCCCAGGCAGCGTCAGATTAGCGCCAGTACCGCTAACACCCACGCACGCACCGTACGCCTCCCTTAGTGGTATAGTATCTGATCGGATCAATATCTGATCCGATTAGATCTATACTAGTGTCCCCAGCAGTTTAGGGTTCCCAAAAACGCAGTGTTAGCGGGATCAGCCCAGATACCTGCTAGCACCTGCGTTTTGCCCCTCCGCCCAGCCCGGCCCAGCCCACCCAAGTGCAGTATCGATCGATCACTGTCACTTACAAAATACTAAACGCATAACTGCAGCGTTCGCAGAGTCAGGCCTGATCCCTGCGATCGCTAACAGTTTTTTTGGTAGCGTTTTGGTGAACTGGCAAGCGCCAGCGGCCTAGTACACCCCGGTCGTAGTCAAACCAGCACTGCAGTAACACGTGGTGACGTGGCGAGTCCCATAAGTGCAGTTCAAGCTGGTGAGGTGGCAAGCACAAGTAGTGTCCCGCTGCCACCAAAAAGACAAACACAGGCCCGTCGTGCCCATAGTGCCCTTCCTGCTGCATTCGCCAATCCTAATTGGGAACCCACCGCTTCTGCAGCGCCCGTACTTCCCCCATTCACATCCCCAACCAAATGCAGTCGGCTGCATGAGAGGCATTTTTATGTCCTCCCGAGTACCCCTACCCAGCGAACCCCCCAAAAAAAGATGTTGTGTCTGCAGCAAGCGCGGATATAGACGTGACACCCGCTATTATTGTCCCTCCTGTCCTGACAATCCTGGTCTTTGCATTGGTGAATGTTTTGAACGCTACCATGCACTAGTTGACTATTAGCGTAGGGTACAGCATTGCACAGACTAGGCGCACTTTCACAGGGTCTCCCAAGATGCCATCGCATTTTGAGAGACCCGAACCTGGAACCGGTTACCGTTATAAAAGTTAGTTACAAAAAAAGTGTAAAAAAAAAAAAAATATATGAAATAAAAAAAATAGTTGTTGTTTTATTGTTCTCTCTCTCTCTATTCTCTCTCTCTATTGTTCTGCTCTTTTTTACTGTATTCTATTCTGCAATGTTTTATTGTTATTGTTATTGTTATTGATTGTTATTGTTATTGTTATTATGTTTTATCATGTTTGTTTTTCAGGTGTGTAATTATTTACACTTTACTGTGCTTTATTGTTAACCATTGTTAACCATTTTTTTGTCTTCAGGTACGCCATTCACGACTTTGAGTGGTTATACCAGAATGATGCCTGCAGCTTTAGGTATCATCTTGGTATCATTCTTTTCAGCCAGCGGTCGGCTTTCATGTAAAAGCAATCCTAGTGGCTAATTAGCCTCTAGACTGTTTTTACAAGCAGTGGGAGGGAATGCCCCCCCCCCCCCCAACATCTTCCGTGTTTTTCTCTGGCTCTCCTGTCTCAACAGGGAACCTGAAAATGCAGCCGGTGATTCAGCCAGCTGACCATAGAGCTGATCAGAGACCAGAGTGGCTCCAAACATCTCTATGACCTAAGAAACCGGAAGCTACGAGCATTTTATGACGTAGATTTCGCCGGATGTAAACAGCGCCATTGGGAAATTGGGAAAGCATTTTATCACACCGATCTTGGTGTGATCAGATGCTTTGAGGGCAGAGGAGAAATCTAGGGTCTAATAGACCCCAATTTTTGCAAAAAAGAGTACCTGTCACTACCTATTGCTATCATAGGGGATATTTATATTCCCTGAGATAACAATAAAAATGATTTAAAAAAAAAAAAATGAAAGGAACAGTTTAAAAATAAGATAAAAAAATAATAATAATAAAGAAAAAAAAAAAAAAAAAAAAAAAAGCACCCCTGTCCCCCCTGCTCTCGCGCTAAGGTGAACGCAAGCGTTGGTCTGGCGTCAAATGTAAACAGCAATTGCACCATGCATGTGAGGTATCGCCGCGAAGGTCAGATCGAGGGCAGTAAGTTTAGCAGTAGACCTCCTCTGTAAATCTAAAGTGGTAACCTGTAAAGGCTTTTAAAGGCTTTTAAAAATGTATTTAGTTTGTCGCCACTGCACGTTTGTGCGCAATTTTAAAGCATGTCATGTTTGGTATCCATGTACTCGGCCTAAGATCATCTTTTTTATCTCATCAAACATTTTGGCAATATAGTGTGTTTTAGTGCATTAAAATGTAAAAAAGTGTGTTTTTTCCCCAAAAAATGCGTTTGAAAAATCGCTGCGCAAATACTGTGTGAAAAAAAAAAATGAAACACCCACCATTTTAATCTGTAGGGCATTTGCTTTAAAAAAAAATATATAATGTTTGGGGGTTCAAAGTAATTTTCTTGCAAAAAAAAATTATTTTTTTATGTAAACAATAAGTGTCAGAAAGGGCTTTGTCTTCAAGTATTTAGAAGAGTGGGTGATGTGTGACATAAGCTTCTAGATGTTGTGCATAAAATGCCAGGACAGTTCAAACCCCCCCCAAATGACCCCATTTTGGAAAGTAGACACCCCAAGCTATTTGCTGAGAGTCATGTTGAGTCCATGGAATAATTTATATTGTGACACAAGTTGCGGGAAAGAGACAATTTTTTATTTTTTTTATTTTTTTTTGCGCAAAGTTGTCACTAAATGATATATTGCTCAAACATGCCATGGGAATATGTGAAATTACACCCCAAAATACATTCTGTTGCTTCTCCTGAGTACGGGGATACCACATGTGTGGGACTTTTTGGGAGCCTAGCCACGTACGGGACCCCGAAAACCAAGCACCGCCTTCAGGCTTTCTAAGGCCGTAAATTTTTGATTTCACTCTTCACTGCCTATCACAGTTTCGGAGGCCATGGAATGCCCAGGTGGCACAAAACCCCCCCAAATGACCCCATTTTGGAAAGTAGACACCCCAAGCTTTTTGATGAGAGGTATAGTGAGTATTTTGCAGACCTCACTTTTTGTCACAAAGTTTTGAAAATTGAAAAAAGAAAAAAAAAAAATTTTTTTCTCGTCTTTCTTTATTTTCAAAAACAAATGAGAGCTGCAAAATACTCACCATGCCTCTCAGCAAATAGCTTGGGGTGTCTACTTTCCAAAATGGGGTCATTTGGGGGGGTTTGTGCCACCTGGGCATTCCATGGCCTCCGAAACTGTGATAGGCAGTGAGGAGTAAAATCAAAAATGTACGCCCTTAGAAATCCTGAAGGCGGTGCTTGGTTTTCGGGGTCCCGTACGCGGCTAGGCTCCTAAAAAGTCCCACACATGTGGTATCCCCGTACTCAGGAGAAGCAGCTAAATGTATTTTGGGGTGCAATTCCACATATGCCCATGGCCTGTGTGAGCAATATATCATTTAGTGACAACTTTGTGCAAAAAAAAAAAAAAAAAAAAAAAATTTGTCACTTTCCCGCAACTTGTGTCAAAATATAAAACATTCCATGGACTCAACATGCCTCAAAGCAAATAGCTTGGGGTGTCTACTTTCCAAAATGGGGTCATTTGGGGGGGTTTTATGTCATCTGGGCATTTTATGGCCTTCAAAACTGTGATAGGTAGTGAGGAGTAAAATCAAAAATGTACGCCCTTAGAAATCCTGAAGGCGGTGCTTGGTTTTCGGGGCCCCGTACGCGGCTAGGCTCCCAAAAAGTCCCACACATGTGGTATCCCCGTACTCAGGAGAAGCAGCTAAATGTATTTTGGGGTGCAATTCCACATATGCCCATGGCCTGTGTGAGCAATATATCATTTAGTGACAACTTTTTGTAATTTTTTTTTTTTTTTTTTTTTTTTGTCATTATTCAATCACTTGGGACAAAAAAAATGAATATTCAATGGGCTCAACATGCCTCTCAGCAAATTCCTTGGGGTGTCTACTTTCCAAAATGGGGTCATTTGTGGGGGTTTTGTACTGCCCTGCCATTTTAGCACCTCAAGAAACGACATAGGCAGTCATAAATTAAAGGCTGTGTAAATTCCAGAAAATGTACCCTAGTTTGTAGACGCTATAACTTTTGCGCAAACCAATAAATATACACTTATTGACATTTTTTTTACCAAAGACATGTGGCCGAATACATTTTGGCCTAAATGTATGACTAAAATTGAGTTTATTGGATTTTTTTTAGAACAAAAAGTAGAAAATATCATTTTTTTTCAAAATTTTCGGTCTTTTTCCGCGTATAGCGCAAAAAATAAAAACGGCAGAGGTGATCAAATACCATCAAAAGAAAGCTCTATTTGTGGGAAGAAAAGGAGGCAAATTTCGTTTGGGTACAGCATTGCATGACCGCGCAATTAGCAGTTAAAGCGACGCAGTGCCGAATTGTAAAAAGTGCTCTGGTCAGGAAGGGGGTAAAACCTTCCGGGGCTGAAGTGGTTAACATGGCAAAATCAAGCGCCCTCCCTATAGGTTACTCTCCTGGAGAACTGCATCATCTTCAGTCAGTCTATCCCTTTATTTGGGCAGATTCTCACCTTCTATACCTGGGAATTAACCTGACTAAGGATTTCTGCAGACTCTTTGAAGTAAATTTCCCACCTATGGTTTCTAAATTGAAAGGTATCCTCAAACAATGGTCACACCTCCACATTTCATTTCTTGGCAAAATCACTGCACTCAAGATGACTATTCTCCCTAAACTTCTCTACCTTTTTAGATCCCTGCCGCTTAAAATATCTAAAACATACCTCCACACTATTCAGGTGTTGCTTAATAGATTCATATGGAAGGACAAACCCCCACGCTTTGCCAAAGAAGTCCTGTACCGCTCTTCCAAAAGGGGAGGTTTAGGGGTTCCTCAAATATGGTTTTACTACTTAGCCAGTAGATACACTCAACAAGCGCAATGGAATATTCATAACTCCAGAGTCCCTTGGGTACAGTTTGAAAGTGAATCCATCGCCCCTCTATATCTCCCTGGCCTTATGTGGTCAAACAATCAGACTAGATCAGAAGTAGGCACTAAAAATTTGATTACGCAAGCTGGCCTTCAACTCTGGGACACATATAAAAAAACATACAATCTCATCTCAGCTGTTCCTCTGGGTGCCTCATTTCTAGGAGATTCTAGATTCCCATTGGCCTTTGATAGACCCTCCTCTTTCCAACTCTGGATTGATTTAAAACTAACTACGTTAGATAAATTTTTTATAAACTCAAAATTTATCTCCTTTTCTCAGTTGCAATCCACATACCACATCCCAAACACTGAATTCTATCACTTTTTACAAATACGTCACTTCTTCCAAAAGCACTACACTTGCCCTGCTGCGACCTCCACCACTCTATATGAGGACATATGCCACGACTCACCCCGCCAAAAAGGTCTGATTTCACTAGTCTACGTCAACCTGGAAGCTAACTCAGAGGTCACAACCCTAAAATATAGATCCCAATGGGAAGCTGAATTAGACCCTGAGGTCGATGACATTGACTGGGTGAAGGGCTGGCAGAACCTACGCAAATGCACTAAATCTATCATGGTACGTGAAACTGCTATTAAACTGATAACCCGCTGGTACTACACCCCATTGCGTATTCACAAGATCTACCCACAATCATCCCCTCTCTGTTTTAGGGGATGCATGCAACAAGGCTCATTTCTCCACATATTTTGGGATTGCAAGAAACTTTGTCCAACATGGAATGAGATCCTGAAAGTAATAGACAAATTAGCGGGCAAACCTCTTAATATCTCATACCAACACTGTCTATTATTTCAATCCCCTTCAGACACCCCTAAACCGTTGGTTAAACTGATCCACTATATCTGTATAGCTTTGCATTGGGTGGTTGCTCTGCATTGGAAATCAGCCTCAGTACCATATTCTCAAGTTATTGCAAGAATAGACCACATGATGTTGGCGGACAAGATCTACCACACCCTACATGACACTATCCCTCAATATGATGCCATCTGGAACCCGTGGTTCTTATTTAGGCTCCAAACCTGACAGTTTTATGTTTTTCTTTTCTTTTTATTTTGATTTTGTACGTTTTATCTTCCTGCTTGGGGCTTTTTTTTTTTTTCTTTTCTCTTTGATTTGGTCTCTAGATATGTTTCATCTATTTAGCTAAATCTCAGACTTTCAGAATATGTCGATAGCTCTAATAGATATGTATAACTCAACAGTATATATTTGTACTTTGTCTTTGCATATAATCCGTATCCCTACACTCTGTGTATTCATTGCTCTGATTGTCTTGGATTTGTAACCCCTTCTCTGTTATTCTTAAAAACAAAATAAAAAACTTTAAAAAAAAAAAAAAAAAAAAAAACATCTCCATTACTTCTGCCTTACTTCCTGGACACACTATAGGTCATGACACAGGAAGGAGTTGACCAGCTGACCTCATTAGCACACACCTTGCATCATCTACCCTCCTACCTACCACTCAATTCCAGGTGCACATTTTTTAAATGAAATGCAATCAATCAATGATCACTGTTCTCACTAAATACACAGGCATCAATTTTATTTCTCCCTTAACTTTCATCTTGCATAGATCATTCATTTGGCAGAGTGTACTGAGAGATGAGATAACAGCCTATGTGAATAGAGTTGTAGTATTGAAAACAGGAGAATTGTGTTCTGGGTTCTGTAAAGTTCACCATACACTACACAATCTGATTGTGCTATCTCCTTTAGATCTACCATCAACTATGTAGTATAAGGGCCTGTCTGATTGGATACAGAGTGAATGGGTATATTTAAAGGAAATTGTACAGAGATTGTACAATCAGATTGAATAGTGTATGGTGATCTTTATACAAGTACATAAGAGGGCGTGGATGGAAACACTTCAAGCCCCATTCACATCTCTGCATCGCACATTCCCACATGTGTTTTTTTTTGGGGGGGGGGCTTTTTGGAGCATTTTCAGTTGTCACACATAGTGCAGCGCATTTCTAATACGCATGGCAAAGCACTCATTTTCTGTGCAGTTTGAATTGCATTCGGAAATGCACAGATGTGAATGGAACCTCATTGTTCTTGTGTAAACACACCAATTTAACTTTCAGGCCCCATTTACATCTAGAATAGTGGGAGTGCATGTTTTTTGGCTTAATTTTTCCTGTGACACACATAGGGCAGCCTGTTGATTACATTGGGCTGTGCTACACGTGGCTCATGGAACATTTTAATGCGCTGTGGGTTGCGCATTTTTTACTGCACATTTTGCAGCATTTCCACTTTTTTCACATGGCAAAATGTGTGTTTGCTTCTGTGTTTGGTGTGCCGTTAACAATTAATGGCCCTAAAAGCACTAGTTAATTTTAGGAGTATAAAGGTGGCCATACACTATACAATCTGTTTGTACAATCTCTGTACAATATCCTTTAGATTTACCAAAATTATATAATAGTAGACACCTATCTAGCTAATCACTCTGCATCCAATCAGGCAGGCCCTTGCACTACATAGTTGATGATAGATCTAAAGGTGATTGTACAATCAGATTGTGAAAGGTAGAAAAAAAAATGAATGCCTATGTATTTAGTGAGAACAGTGATGGTGAACAAAGGTGAACTTAGCCTTTAAGGACTGTACAACATGCCAGACGGAGGGAGTGGTATATGTGATTGAATGCCAATGCAGGAAGCAATATGTGGGACACACAAAAAGGACACTGGTTAAAAGAATGAAGGAGCCATGGGCTAATGACAGATACACAATGGCTAGGGAGTGATAGGCTTAGTGCAGGGAAAGGTTCCTGTCCTGAGGAGCAGAGACCGAATAGGGACTGTCCAAAGCACCCTTAAGGGAAGGATCATGTTGTTCAGCCTGCATCTGAAGGGATGCATCCATGCCCCTACATAGAAAACAAAGATAGGAAAGTATCCCACCACAGTAGCACCAGAGAGTGGACAAACTGCAGTCTCACCTTCAAACAAACTTTATTGAGTACAAAAAGTAATTTATCAAGTACAAAAAAACAAATAACTTCTACCATTTATAATAAAATTGACAACGTTGTTGCATTAAAAATATTATAATCATTATAATTAATCATTATATTTTATTATAATCATTATAATTAAATAGTGTAAGCATAAAGGACATTTTATATTCAGATGCAGATGATTTCTTGTCCATTTACACCATAGAAGAAATCTTCCAATTGTCATTTACTTGTCTTCTTTGCAAACTTCTACAGCTTGCACACAAAAGATTGCATATTACTAGTATTATTATTATTATTATTATTTATTGTTATTTATCTTGTACTGTTTTTTCTTTTCTTTTTTTTAATAAGGCACAGTGTTTCTAACTGTTTGTGTCATAAAAAAAAATAAAAAAATCAACAGCAATTTAAATGAATATTATTATTACATGTATTATTTAAACAAAACATATTTCTCCTCTTTCGAAAAGGGACTTATTTTAGAAAGTCCTATTATCTCTAAGGGATTCTTTGCTCAGCCTACGTCTCTATGTAAATCAGAGATACTGCCACCTTCTGGCTAGCAAGTGCTATTGTATTTGCTCAAAATCCAGTTTATATTGCTGTGTTTCAGCAAAGTAATATGTTATTCTTCTTCGCAGGCCAGATTTGTGATTTTCCACACAGCAGTCCATGGTTTTGCATTATCTGGCTCATTGGATTTACATTGTTCTCATTTCATTTTCCATTCTGCAGCATTCTGATTTTTTTTCACTTAATACAATTCATCCATCTAACATATTTTCAGTATTCTCATTTGTAGCGATTTGATATAGGCAATATAATTCTTCCATTCAGCAGATCTTTCAGTCAGTATGTATATAAGCATGTGAGAATGCATACTTTACTTAGGGACTTATCTAGCAAGGAACAAAAGATCACTTTGCCTTTTTTAGCCACCGGGCCGCTATGGAATATTTCTCCATAGTCATAATATATTTCAATGGGTGAATTTTCCTGTGTTCTCTGGATTAGGATATATTCATCACGCAATGTATTTTTCATTCTTACATAAGAAATCGAAGTCTCATCCTGTAGACGAAAGTCATCCTGTGGCAGGCCCTTCTAAACTACTGTAATACCAGTCAGATATACATGTTTGTATCTCTTTAAAGCTGGTCACATTGAGCAGTTGATTTTTTGATATTTTGTAAAAATGTAAAAGAATAAATATTTTTTGAATAGTTTCAGTAACATTGTATCATAATTTATCAAATTATACAGTATATAAAATATTAAATATATAGTATCTCACAAAAGTGAGTACACCCCTCACATTTTTGTAAATATTTTATTATATCTTTTCATGTGACAACACTGAAGAAATTTAACTTTGCTACAATGTAAAGTAGTGAGTATACAGCTTGTATAGCAGTGTAAATTTGCTATCCTCTCAAAATAACTCAACACACACATTAATGTCTCAACCACTGTATATTGTATATACAGTGTACAGTATATCAAATGTTATAGCCAGTGGCACCACCTATCTCTAAAGTTCACAATTTGTTGATAATCATTGATTTTATCACTAAGAAGTCATTACATTATATTCTGCTACACTCTGGATTTTTAGCAATCTCTGTTGCACCATATTCTTATTGAGATACTCTAGGTACCTGCAGTAGACACCATGGGGCAATTGATAAACTTTAGTATACATAGGCATATCTAAAGTTGGCTATACACTACTGTGCAAAAGTTTTAGGCAGATCTAAAAAAAAAATGCTGTAAACTTATGAATGCTTTTAGAAATAGAAGTGTTAATAATTTATTTTTATCAGTTAATAAAATGGAAAGTAAATAAACAGAAAAGTCCAAATCAAATCAATATTTGGTTTGGCCATCCCTTGCCACAGCAGGGGTTTGCAAACTATGGCCCTCCAGTTGTTCAGGAACTAAAATTCCCACCATCATGTCTGCGAACGTCAGAGTTTTACAATGCTTCATGGGACGTGTAATTCTGCAACAGCTGGAGGGCCATAGTTAGGAGATCCCTGGCCTACAGCGTCAAATCTTCTTGTTACACTTGCACACAGTTTTTAAGGAACTTGGCAGGCAGTTGTTCCAAACATCTTGGAGAACTAACCACAGATCTTCTGTAGATGTAAGCTGTCTCAAATCCTTCTGTCTCATCATGTAATCCCAGACAGACTTCAAAGATGTTGAGATCAGGGCTCTGTTGGGTCCAAACCATCAATTATCCTTGCTCTTCTTTATTTTAAAGATAGTTCCTAACCCTTTGGAGCCAGCGCCTCTCGGCCCTTTAAAGGATTTAAGATGCCAGGAGATGCAGCAGGGTTTATGATCATGTGACCACAGTGATTGGCTGTCATGGCGGTTGCATGATCAGAAAGCTCCCGATCGCAAGCAGCGATCAGGAGCTTTCTATTAGCCGCCGGTAATTGTGCCGGGAGCACGCACTCAGCACAGCTGTTTTTTGCACTAATGCACACAAATATGCGGGAAGGCCCACCCGCTGAGAGGCCGCATATTAGCGTGTGGCCAGGGCCAAGAGGTTAATGACATTGGCTGAATGTTTGGAGTCGTTGTCCTGCTGCAGAATAAATTTGAGGCTAATCACACGCCTCCCTTAAGTTATGGCATGATGGATAAGTATTTGCCTGTATTTCTCAGCATTGAGGGCATCATTGATGCTAACCAAATCTCCAACTCTATTTGCATAAGTTCAGCCCCATACTTGTAAGGAACCTGCACCATGCTTCACTGCTGCCTGCAGACACTCATTTTTGTACCTCTCTCTAGCCTTTTGGTGAACAAACTGCCTCCTTCTACAGCCAAATACAACCACAATTTTTTAAAAAAGTTGGGACATTGTGTAAAATCTACATAAAAACAGAATGTAATTTGCTATTCCCCAAAAAACTCTTTTTTTTCACAATAGAAAACAGAAATTATGTCAAATGTTTAAACTGAGAAAATGTACCATTTTAAGAAAAAAAAATATGGTAATTTTTAAATGGTTGGCAGCAACTTGTCTCAAAAAAGTTGGGACAGGGCAACAAAAAGCTGATAAATTAAGTGGTACGAACAAGGTAGAGCTGGAAGAACATTTTAGGTTAATTGGCAACAGGTCAGTAACATTGGTTTTAAAAAGAGCACCTTAGAGAGTCAGAGGGGGTCATTTACTATAGCGCCAAAAAATTCTCCTGCAGTACCAAAAAATAACTCTCAAAAAAGGCCAGGAAGATTTCAACTCTCAGAAAGTCAGCGCTAATGCAAATGGAAAGCAGCGCTATTGCGGCAATAATGCCTGTCAGATCACATATGCTGGAATAGTGGAAGTCAGTGGGGCTCGAACCTGCAAAATCCAAAGTTCTCACTGAAGGCTTATATGCAAGTTCTTTGCCATAAAAAGTGTTTGGAGACCCGGATTCTGCCCCAGGGGACATGGATCAATGCCAAATTTTTTTTTTTAAACTGACGTTTTTTCGGGAGCAGTGATTTTATTAATGCTTTGAGTGAAACAATAAAAGTGTAATATTCCTTTAAATTTCGTACCTGGGGGGTGTCTATAGTATGCCTGTAAAAGGGCGCATGTTTCCCGTGTTTAGAACAGTCTGACAGCAAAATGACATTTGAAAGGAAAAAAAGTTATTTAAAACTACTCGCGGTTATACTGAATTGCCGGCTCGACAATACACATAAAAGTTCATTGATAAAAACTGCATGGGAACCCCGAACCAAAATTTTTAAAAAAATTACGTGGGGGTCCCCCTAAATTCCATACCAGGCCCTTCAGGTCTGGTATGGATATTAAGGGGAACCCTGGCCAAAATAAAAAAAAAATTGGCGTGGGGTCCCCCTCAAAATCTATACCAGACCCTTCAGGTCTGGTATGGGTTTTAAGGGGAACCCCGCGCCAAAATTTTTTTAAAAAATGGCGTGGGGTACCCCCAAAAATCCATACCAGACCCTTATCCGAGCACGCAACCTGGCAGGCCGCAGGAAAAGAGGGGGGGACGAGAGAGCGCCCCCCCCTCCTGAACCGTACCAGGCCACATGCCCTCAACATTGGGAGGGTGCTTTGGGGGTAGCCCCCCAAAGGACCTTGTCCCCATGTTGATGAGGACAAGGGCCTCATCCCCACAACCCTGGCCCGGTGGTTGTGGGGGTCTGCGGGCGGGGGGGCTTATCGGAATCTGGAAGCCCCCTTTAACAAGGGGACCCCCAGATCCCGGCCCTCCCCCCTGTATGAAATGGTAAGGGGATACAAAAGTACCCCTACCATTTCACCAAAAAAATGTCAAAAATGTTAAAAATGACAAGAGACAGTTTTTGACAATTCCTTTATTTAAATGCTTCTTCTATTTTCTATCTTCTTTCATCTATCTTCCTTCGGTTTCTTCCTCCATCTTCTTCTTCTTCTGGTTCTTCTGGTTCTTCTTGTTCTTCTCGTTCTTCTTGTTCTTCTGGTTCTTCACTTCATCTTCTTTCCTCGGGCCGCTCCGCATCCACGATTGGATGGGAGGCTCCCGCTGTGTGACGCTTCTCCTCTTCTGACAGTTCTTAAATAACGGAGGGCGGGTGACCCCGCCCCCCTGTGACGCAGGGCGGGTGACCCCGCCCCCCTGTGACGCAGGGCGGGTGACCCCGCCCCCCTCTGACGTCACGGGGAATGCCACAGGGAAGTCCCCGTGCATCAGAGGGGGGCGGGGTCACCCGCCCTGCGTCAGAGGGGGGCGGGGTCACCCGCCCTCCGTTATTTAAGAACTGTCAGAAGAGGAGAAGCGTCACACAGCGGGAGCCTCCCATCCAATCGTGGATGCAGAGCGGCCCGAGGAAAGAAGATGAAGTGAAGACGGCACCGCTGAGGAAGATGCCGGACGAGAAGACTGGATGAAGAACCAGAAGAACAAGAAGAACCAGAAGAACAAGAAGAACAAGAAGATGGAGGAAGGAACCGAAGGAAGATAGAAGATAGAAAATAGAAGAAAGAAGAAGCATTTAAATAAAGGAATTGTCAAAAACTGTCTCTTGTAATTTTTAACATTTTTTTGGTGAAATGGTAGGGGTACTTTTGTATCCCCTTACCATTTCACACAGGGGGGAGGGCCAAGATCTGGGGGCCCCCTTGTTAAAGGGGCTTCCAGATTCCGATAAGCCCCCTGCCCGCAGACCCCCACAACCACCGGGCCAGGGTTGCGGGGATGAGGCCCTTGTCCTCATCAACATGGGGACAAGGTGCTTTGGGGGGCTACCCCCAAAGCACCCTCCCAATGTTGAGGGCATGTGGCCTGGTACGGTTCAGGAGGGGGGGGCCCTCTCGTCCCCCCTCTTTTCCTGTAGCCTGCCAGGTTGCGTGCTCGGATAAGGGTCTGGTATCGATTTTGAGGGGGACCCCACGCCAATTTTTTTTTTTTAGTTTTGGCCGGGGTTCCCCTTAATATCCATACCAGACTTGAAGGGCCTGGTATGGAATTTAGGGGGACCCCCACGTCATTTTTTTAAAAATTTTGTTTCGGGGTTCCCCTGTGGGGAATTCCCATGCCGTTTTTATCAATGAACTTTTATGTGTATTGTCGGGCCGGTGTTCTACCGAGAAAGTTCCTCTCGAGAAAGTTCCTGCGCAGTAGGAGCCGGCGGAAATAGCCGAAGCGAAATAGAGAAGAAATCAGCTGTACACGGCACCTGTAAGAGGGTCCCCCGCGGGCTAGCTTCGCTCGCCGCGCTTCGGGCACGGAATCGCTTTGCTCAGCACTTTTCTATTCCCCCTCTAGGTCCACTTGGATGGTGGGGCTTCAGCCTGGACCCAGGGCGCAGGCGCCGTGTACAGATGATTGAAGATTTTCATCTTTGGCTATTTTCGGCGGCTGCTAGTCGTTGGTACTGCGCAAGCGCAGCACTTGCGCAGTACAGGGGGGACCTTATCCGCCGAGGGAACTTTCTCGGCAAGACACAGTATAGCCGCGAGTAGTTTTAAATGACTCTTTTCCTTTGAAATGTCATTTTGCTGTCAGACTGTACTAAACACGGGAAACATGCGCCCCTTTACAGGCATACTATAGACCCCCCCCCAGGTACGAAATTTAAAGGAATATTACACTTTTATTGTTTCACTTTAAACATTATTAAAATCACTGCTCCCGAAAAAACAGCCATTTTTAAAACTTTTTTGCATTGATACATGTCCTCTGGGGCAGGACCCAGGTCCCCAAACACTTTTTATGACAATACCATGCATATAAGCCTTTAAAATTAGCACTTTTGATTATTCATATTCGTGTCTCATAGACTTTAACCACTTGCCTACCAGGCCAATTCTGACATTTCTCTCTTACATGTAAAAATCATAATTTTTGGGCTAGAAAATTACGTAGAACCCCCAAATTTAGCAGAGACCCTAGAGAATACAATGGCGGTCATTGCAACTTTTTATCTAGCACGGTATTTGCGCAGCAATTTTTCGAATGCGTTTTTTTGGGAAAAAAAACAGTTTGGGGCTTTAAAAAAAAACAAGAAAGTTAGCCCAATGTTTTTGCATAATGTGAAAGATGAAGTTACGCCAAGTAAATAGATACCCAACATGTCACGCTTCAAAATTGCACACGCTCGTGGAATGGCGCCAAACTTCGCTATTTGAAAATCCCCTTAGGCGACGCTTTAAAAAATTTTACTGGTTACATGTTTTGAGTTACAGAGGAGGTCCAGGACCAAAATTATTGCTCTCACTCTAACGTTCGCGGCGACACCTCACATGTGTGGTTTGAACAACATTTTCATATGTGGGCTGTAACTTATGTATGCGTTCGCTTCTGCATGCAAGCTCACAGGGACAGGGGCACTTTAAAAGTTTTTTTTTTTATTGTTAATTTTACTTTTTTTATTTTAGCTTGACACTTTTTTTCCAAAAAAAATTTTTTTGATCACTTTTGTTTCTATTACAAGGAATGTAAACATCCCTTGTAATAGGAATAAGCATGACAGGTGCTCTTTACAGTGAGATGTGGGGTAAATAAGACCCCACATCTCACCTCTAGGCTTAGAAGCCTGAAATAAAAAAAAACAAAAACGATCTCTGCTTCCCAGCCAAAGCGGCGCCGTTTTTTTTTAATACAGAGGCCGGGCGTGACGTCATAACATCACGCCCGGCCTCCGAACGATCATAGAGATTCCGGCGACCATCTGGTCCACCAGAAATCTCTATGCTAAACATCCGGGGCTGGCGGATCCTGTGACCGACTCACCGTTCGTACAGTACCTGACCGCGAGATTGTGTTTCCAGCGCGATACCATCGCGCTGGTTCTCGGCGACAGGGTACTGTGCATGTCATGCTGGCTCACTCATCAGGAAAGGAAAACAATGTTTTCCTTCCGCGATGAGTGACAGGCAGTGCTGACAGCTGTCTGGTATGAATCCTGAGGCGGGAACACCGCGCCAAATTTTAAATGAAAAACCGGCGTGGGTTCCCCCCCAGGGGCATACCAGGCCCTTGGGTCTAGTATGGATTGTAAGAAGAACCCCCTACGCTGAAAAATCGGCGTGGGGTCCCCCCAAAATCCATACCAGACCCTTATCCGAGCATGCAGCCCGGCCGGCCAGGAAAGGGGGTGGGGACGAGCGAGCACCCCCCTGAGCCGTACCAGGCCGCATGCCCTCAACATGGGGGGTGGGTGCCCCCCCACCCCAAAGCACCTTGTCCCCCCACCCCAAAGCACCTTGTCCCCACCCCCTTTCCTGGCCGGCCGGGCTGCATGCTCGGATAAGGGTCTGGTATGGATTTTGGGGGGACCCCCATGCTGATTTTTTTCGGCGTAGGGGGTTCCCCTTACAATCCATACTAGACCCAAGGGCCTGGTATGCCCCTGGGGGGGAACCCACGCCATTTTTTTCATTTAAAATTTGGCGCGGTGTTCCCGCCTCAGGATTCATACCAGACAGCTGTCAGCACTGCCTGTCACTCATCGCGGAAGGAAAACAACGTTTTCCTTTCCCGATGAGTGAGCCATCTCGGCGCTGGCTCCTGCGACGGGGCTCGCAGGTGTCAAATCTCGCTGAGAAATGCGGCGAGATTGACACAATATCGCGGTCACCTACTGTAGCGGTAAGTCGGTACAAGCACCGGAGGGTGGCGGGAGGGGAGTGACGTCCCCTCTCGCCTCCTGTTAGAATGATCAAGCAGTGGAACAGCCACTATGATCATTCTTATGGTGTGCAGATTCGCAGGCTCTAAAAGACGATATCTGGATGATGTCTGTAGCTACAGATATCCCCGCTCAAAGCCGAGGACATCATTTGGCATACGGCGGGCGGGAAGCGGTTTTAATGGTGTTCGCACAAATGTATTTGTCTGTTCGCATGTTCTGCTGTGAACCGAACAGGGGGGATGTTCGGCCCATCCCTAGTTCTCATTAAGAATCATGGGGGTACAACTTGTCAAGCAACGCGGAAGTTCAAAGTCGCCCAACTGTGAAACAAGTCATATATATTTTAATAGAAAGGAGCTCTCATTTATACTTGCATTTACATCAGCAGAACAAATGCTGGAAGTGATGTGTGCACATGGGCCAGAAGCAAATGTGTGGGGATGCCAAACAAATCAATGAACCCCACCCACACCAAATCTAACTACCAAATCCACCCCCGCATTGATTAAGCACAAGTACATATCATACCCTTATCCGGAAAATGAGCCACACCTCCTCTTTGCTAAAGAGGGACCTCACCATGTCCACCTAGATGGAGATCTTGACCAGCACAGGGACTTCTGGGTGATTACAATGACTTATTTCTGGGTCAGAAGGCAAAACTACACTCTTTTGATCGTTGCTGCAAATATTTGATCGCAACCACTATTAGAATTTTATTATTTTTGTTTATTTGCAGATATGCAAATCTGTATTTCTACTTATGATATTTAAAGGCGTTCGATAAGAAATGGTGTCCCTGGGTTAGCAGCAGGAGGAAATCGTTCAGCTGAAATCACACACTTTCATTCCCGCATGTCAGTCCCGACTGCAGGGGCAATTTCACTGCTTTGACATGTCAAATTGCACCAATGTGAATTAAAGCTGACACAAACACT
The DNA here is from genome assembly GCA_037952925.1 of Lithobates clamitans. Taxonomy (NCBI): domain Eukaryota; kingdom Metazoa; phylum Chordata; class Amphibia; order Anura; family Ranidae; genus Lithobates; species Lithobates clamitans. Next base: position 212,158 of record JBBGZY010000611.1, read on the forward strand.
GCCTATCCACCAGCTGAATTCATTACCTGCAATTCTCCACAGCTGTTATATATAAAGATTCTACCTTTATCATTTACTTGCAGGTGTGCAGAAGCCTAGGTTTACATTGGAGCAATTTGTCATGCAATTTGAGAGATCAAATCGCATGACTATTGGCAGCAATGGCATTGTTCCAATCGATGCAACATTTTTTTTGTGGCACCGCACCAATTTGCTAAAGTAGTTCCTGCACTACTTTTGCTGATTTCTGGTGCGACTTCAATAGACATTTGTGTATGAAGCCACATGGATGTCTATCAAGTAGCACCTAAAATTACGCTGACCTTGCTACTTTGAAATCGTGCTACTTCAAGTGAAGTAGCGCGATTTCAAAGTAGCATCAATGTGAACCAGGGCAAAGAGATTAGTTTTTTGGTGCACAAATACATATTGAAATAAAATATAAGAGATATTGCACTTTCCCAAAACAACCACCCACAAACTAAAGAGAAGAAAGTAGAAGAAAAAAAAAAAACCCAAAACACCACAACAAGGCTCAATAAAAAGGTACTTTTATTTTACCAGCAGAAAAACAAAAAATTACATTCAATTACAAGCTTCAAAAAATTTGACAGGATATATGGTACTACATTTAGCAATGGGATTTTAAGGGCCCTGCTCATAGGAGCTTACAATCTAAAATTAGACAAAACCTTAGAGTGGACACAGCTTTAATTTCTGTGTATAATGGGCAACACATCACATTGTTATCTGCAAGATTATAGAAACATACTTAACAGTCATTCTTACAAAGCATTCCAACATAATATTACAAAAGACTTATTCAAAACACCCACCACCAGCCCACAATCCATACATACATACATCGGTGACCATGTTCTGCTGGAAGCTGCATTTCGGTGTACACGATTAAACGAGAAAAAAAAGAGTAGGTCAGCAGATGCTTCCAAACGATGTTTGCATGATCAGACAGGAACAATACACACACACAACATTGACAGCATGGCCACATAAACCCACTTTTGATTGAAAAAATGCACAAGAATTTCATCAAATCTCCCAATAGCATTCCTTCTCCCCCACAAATCACAGCAAAAAACCTGACCTTCTCAGGCCAAATGAACCCCCTACTGCAGGCCTTTATATAAGAGAGGTTGTATTGTTAGCACACTGACACACCCAATAGAAGTACACGCCCACCAGTATCTTTCAATCTGTCTCTTCATGTATGTCTAAAGTGATTGCACCTGATGGGCAGGAACACATAATAGTATTCGCAACTGTGTTAGCCCTTGGCTATGTGCATCAAATCTCCAACTACAGGACAAAGATCAAAGTCCATTTGCATCCACATAAACAAAGCAACAGTTTTCTAAGCATATTTACCCGTGCAGTGTAAACCCTAAAATTTGAATTGTCCAAGTCCCTGGGCATGATTAGTGCTAATACACATTAACATCAGTCCCTGGCTGCAATGAGCTTCCGATATAAAGTCCAAAATTAACGTTCTTACATTAGAACCTATTTCGACAGGAGACAAATAAAATCCCAGCATGTCTTTGGATTGTGGTGAGAAACCCACACAGGGATAACATATAAACTTCAACACAAGGATTAGCATGTTGGGGAATTGAACCAACATCCCAGGTGCTGCTAGACATAACTGCTACCCACTTACCCTCCAGGCAGCCCCACACATGTTCTCTGCATCTCTGTGGTGTGAACCAGCCCTAAGTCCATAGCCATGCTCAGTGTCACAAGCAATATACAATATATTGGCCTAAGTATTGGGATGCCTGCCTTTAAACGCACATGAACTGTAATGGCATCCCAGTATTAGTATTTGGTTCAAAACTCATTTGGCCCACCCTTTGCAGCTATAACAGCTTCAACTCTTATTGTCCACAAGGTTTAGGAGTGTGTCTATGGGAATGTTTGACCATTCTTCCAAGTGCATTTGTGAGGTCAGGCACTGATGTTGGACGAGAAGGCCTGACCTACAGCCTCCTCTCTAATTCATCCCCAAGGTGTTCTGTTGTGTTGAGGTCAGGACTCTGTGCAGGCCAGTCAAGTTCCTCCACCCCAAAATCACTCATCCATGTCTTTATGGACCTTGCTTTGTGCACTGGTCCAAATGATTTAGTGGATTGGTAATTATGATTTGGGGTTGTTTTTCAGGGGTTGGGCTTGGCCTCTTAGTTCCAGTTAAGGCAACTCTTAAGGCATCAGCATACCAAGACATTTTGGACAATTTCATGCTCCCAACTTTGTGTGAACAGTTTGGGGAAAGCCCCTTCCTGTTCCAACATGTTTGCACACCAGTGCACAAAGCAAGGTCCATAAAGACATGGATGAGCAAGTTTGGGGTGGGGAAACTTGACTGGCCTGCACAGAGTCCTGGCCTCAACCCGATAGAACACCCTTTGGCTGAATTAGAGTAGAGACTGCGAGCCAGGCCTTCTCATCCAACATCAGTGCCTGGCCTCAGAAATGCACTTCTGGAAGAATGATCAAACATTCCCATAGGCACACTAAACCTTGTGGACAGCCTTCCCAGAAGCTGTTCTAGCTGCAAAGGGTGGACCAGATCAAATTTTAACCCTACGGACTAAGACTGGGCTGCCAATAAAGTTCATGTGTGTGTAAAGGCAGGTGTCCCAATAATTTTGGCTAAATAGTGTATCTGGAAAAGACTTACAATGGTAGTGAAACCCTCCTACACATAACTACTACATTTAGACATAATTATAGGACCTGGGAGATGAGACAACTTCCCCACATGCAGTAACATGGTTGGGATTTGAACCCAGACCCTCAGGGATGCTAAGCAGAAGTTCTAACCTCTAAGCCACAGAGCTGCCACATGTGAGAGTCTCCTACACATAACTACACATAAATACACATAAAAACACATAAATACTGCATTTCTATGGACATACAAGTGATGGAATTACATTACTCAAGAGTTATTCTTCTTGATTTATTCTGTGATATTTGGTGTTTTTTTGTGGGTGAGAGTAGAATATTACCCTCAATTTTTTGTTGGTACACATATCACATTTTTTAGGCTCAAATTATGAATATTTGGAAATAATAAAAAGCACAAAAAATGTGATTCATTTTAAATTTGCATCAGCAATGGTATTGTTTGTGGATTATAAAGACTCCTGTGTGAGTTTAGGTTAAAGATTGTTGTGAGATGAAGAGTAACAAGTGAAAGTGACAGAGAAAAATATATTTTATCAAAACATCAAAACATTCCACATTGTAGCATTCTTAAAATCAAAATATTTTAAGTAGAAGCAACAATGTTGCAAAGGAATATTTATTTCACAGAAAGATACATTTCATCTCAACATTAAAAGGTTTTTTGTGAAAGTTAGAATTGTTCCATTAGAATCAGTGACTGAAACTTCATTTGGACTAAATTGGAGCAGATTTTAACTTCCAAAAAATGTTCTCTAATTAGCTCTCATTTTGGTATTTACTATAGCTCCAGGTAAAAAAGACACTGGAGATAAAATGAGAGTTATTTTCAGGTCTGAGCATGCTCAGTTGTGTTGGCACCTAGTTGTCCAAAACGGGCAATTTTTCACTTTTCAGACTTTTAAAGATATTTCAGTGTAGAAATCACTTTTTCACACAGTTTAAAAGCAGATAATCTTTAAATAATATACTGCATATATCAGTACTAGGGATGAGCTTCGAGTTCGAGTCGAACTCATGTTCTACTCGAACATTGGCTGTTCGCAAGTTCGCCGAACAGCGAACAATTTGGGGTGTTCGCGGCAAATTCGAATGCCGCGGAACACCCTTTAAAAGTCTATGGGAGAAATCAAAAGTGCTAATTTTAAAGGCTTATATGCAAGTTATTGTCATAAAAAGTGTTTGGGGACCTGGGTCCTGCCCCAGGGGACATGGATCAATGCAAAAAAAAGTTTTAAAAACGGACGTTTTTTCAGGAGCAGTGATTTTATTAATGCTTAAAGTCAAACAATAAAAGTGTAATATCCCTTTAAATTTCGTACCTGGGGGGTGTCTATAGTATGCCTGTAAAGGGGCGCATGTTTCCTGTGTTTAGAACAGTCTGACAGCAAAATGACATTTGGAAGGAAAAAACTCATTTAAAACTAGCCGCGGCTATTGCATTGCCGACAATACACATAGAAGTTCATTGATAAAAACGGCATGGGAATTCCCCACAGGGGAACCCCGAACCAAAATTAAAAAAAAAAAATGATGTGGGGGTCCCCCTAAATTCCATACAAGGCCCTTCAGGTCTGGTATGGATATTAAGGGGAACCCCAGCCAAAATTGAAAAAAAAAATTGACGTGGGGTTCCCCCTAAATTCCATACCAGACCCTTCAGGTCTGGTATGGATTTTAAGGGGAACCCCGCGCCAAAAAAAAAAACGGCGTGGGGTCCCCCTAAAAATCCATACCAGACCCTTATCCGAGCACGCAACCTGGCAGGCCGCAGGAAAAGAGGGGGGGACGAGAGTGCGGCCCCCCCCCCCTCCTGAACCGTACCAGGCCACATGCCCTCAACATTGGGAGGGTGCTTTGGGGTAGCCCCCCAAAACACCTTGTCCCCATGTTGATGAGGACAAGGGCCTCATCCTCACAACCCTGGCCAGTGGTTGTGAGGGTCTGCGGGCGGGGGGCTTATCGGAATCTGGAAGCCCCCTTTAACAAGGGGACCCCCAGATCCCGGCCCCCCCCCTGTGTGAAATGGTAAGGGGGTACTTACCCCTACCATTTCACTAAAAAACTGTCAAAAATGTTAAAAATGACAAGAGACAGTTTTTGACAATTCCTTTATTTAAATGCTTCTTCTTTCTTCTTTCTTCCTTCATCTTCTTCTGGTTCTTCTGGCTCTTCTGGTTCTTCCTCCGGCGTTCTCGTCCAGCATCTTCTCCGCGGCGTCTTCTATCTTCTTCTCCTCGGGCCGCTCCGCACCCATGGCATGAGGGGGAGGCTCCCGCTCTTCTCTTCATCTTCTTCTCTTCTTCATCTTCTTCTTCATCTTCTTCTTCTTCTTCCTTCTTCTCTTCTTCTCTTCTTCCTGTCTTCTGCGGGCCGCTCCGCAGCCATGCTGTGGCATGGTGGGAGGCTCCCGCTGTGTGACGGCGTCTCTTCGGCTGACGGTTCTTAAATAACGGGGGGCGGGGCCACCCGGTGGCCCCGCCCCCCTCTGACGCACGGTGACATGACGGGACTTCCCTGTGGCATTCCCCGTGACGTCACAGGGAAGTCCCTCAAGTCACCGTGCGTCAGAGGGGGGCGGGGTCACCGGATGGCCCCGCCCCCCGTTATTTAAGAACCGTCAGACGAAGAGACGCCGTCACACAGCGGGAGCCTCCCACCATGCCAGCATGGCTGCGGAGCGGCCCGCAGAAGACAGGAAGAAGAGAAGAAGAGAAGAAGGAAGAAGAAGAAGAAGATGAAGAAGAAGATGAAGAAGAGAAGAAGATGAAGAGAAGAGCGGGAGCCTCCCCCTCATGCCATGGGTGCGGAGCGGCCCGAGGAGAAGAAGATAGAAGACGCCGCGGAGAAGATGCTGGACGAGAACGCCGGAGGAAGAACCAGAAGAGCCAGAAGAACCAGAAGAAGATGAAGGAAGAAAGAAGAAAGAAGAAGCATTTAAATAAAGGAATTGTCAAAAACTGTCTCTTGTCATTTTTAACATTTTTGACAGTTTTTTAGTGAAATGGTAGGGGTAAGTACCCCCTTACCATTTCACACAGGGGGGGGGCCGGGATCTGGGGGTCCCCTTGTTAAAGGGGGCTTCCAGATTCCGATAAGCCCCCCGCCCGCAGACCCTCACAACCACCGGCCAGGGTTGTGAGGATGAGGCCCTTGTCCTCATCAACATGGGGACAAGGTGTTTTGGGGGGCTACCCCAAAGCACCCTCCCAATGTTGAGGGCATGTGGCCTGGTACGGTTCAGGAGGGGGGGGGGCCGCACTCTCGTCCCCCCCTCTTTTCCTGCGGCCTGCCAGGTTGCGTGCTCGGATAAGGGTCTGGTATGGATTTTTAGGGGGACCCCACGCCGTTTTTTTTTTTTTTTTTGGCGCGGGGTTCCCCTTAAAATCCATACCAGACCTGAAGGGTCTGGTATGGAATTTAGGGGGAACCCCACGTCAATTTTTTTTTTTAATTTTGGCTGGGGTTCCCCTTAATATCCATACCAGACCTGAAGGGCCTTGTATGGAATTTAGGGGGACTCCCACATCATTTTTTTTTTTTAATTTTGGTTCGGGGTTCCCCTGTGGGGAATTCCCATGCCGTTTTTATCAATGAACTTCTATGTGTATTGTCGGCAATGCAATAGCCGCGGTAGTTTTAAATGTGTTTTTTCCTTCAAAATGTCACTTTGCTGTCAGACTGTTCTAAACACAGGAAACATGCGCCCCTTTACAGGCATACTATAGACACCCCCCAGGTATGAAATTTAAAGGGATATTACACTTTTATTGTTTGACTTTAAGCATTATTAAAATCACTGCTCCTGAAAAAACGGCCGTTTTTAAAACTTTTTTTTGCATTGATTCATGTCCCCTGGGGGAGGACCCGGGTCCCCAAACACTTTTTATGACAATAACTTGCATATTAGCCTTTAAAATTAGCACTTTTGATTATTCATGTTCGTGTCCCATAGACTTTAACGGCGTTCGCGTGTTCGAACGAATTTTTTTCCTGTTCGCATGTTCTGGTGCGAACCGAACAGGGGGGTGTTCGGCTCATCCCTAATCAGTACCATTTAGACAATTATATCATGTTCTAAATATTATTTCCATGTGCAATTCTCTAGGTTTTAGCAGAGTAAGGGTTTGGGCACTATTTAGATTCAGGGAGCTATAGTAAATTAGATTTTGGGAGAATTTTCTCACCAGCGCTATAGTGAATACCGTTTTAGTGCGAATTAGCGCTATTAGTGCTAATTCGCGCTAAATTGCCACGAATTAGCGCAAATTCGCGGCAATTTGCGCGAATTAGCGCCATACCGCTATAGTAAATGACCCTGAGAGTGTCTTATGCCCCGTACACACTGTCGGACTTTGTTTGGACATTCCGACAACAAAATCCTAGGATTTTTTCCGACAGATGTTGGCTCAAACTTGTCTTGCATACACACGGTCACACAAAGTTGTCGGAAAATCCGATCATTCTGAACGCGGTGACGTAAAACACGTACGTCAGGACTATAAACGGGGCAGTGGCCAATAGCTTTCATCTCTTTATTTATTCTGAGCATGCGTGGCATTTTGTCCGTCGGATTTGTGTACACACAATCGGAATTTCCGACAACGGATTTTGTTGTCAGAAAATTTTATATCCTGCTCTCACACAGTTTAAAAGCAGATAATCTTTAACCACTTGCTTACCGAGCACTTAAACCCCCCTCCTATCCAGACCAATTTTTAGCTTTCAGCGCTAACGCATTTTGAATGACAATTGCGCGGTCATACAACGCTGTACCCAAATGAAATTTTTATCATTTTTTTCCCACAAATAGAGCTTTCTTTTGGTGGTATTTGATCACCTCTGCGGTTTTTACTTTTTATTAAAAAAATGTAAAAACCTGAATTTTTCTAAAAAAAAAAATTTTTTTTTTTTATATTTTGTTATAAAAAAATTTTAACGGGTAATTTTTCTCCTTCATTGATGTACGTTGATGAGGCAGCAGTGATGGGCACTGATAGGTGGCAGTGATGGGCACTGATGGGTGGCAGTAATGGGCACTGATGGGTGGCAGTGATGGGCAGCACTGACAGGTGGCACTGATTGGCACTACAGGTGGGCATTGGTAGGTGGCACTTGTGAGCATTGATAGGTGGCACTTGTTGGCATTGATAGGTGGCACTGTGGGCACTGTTAGTTGGCACTGTGGGCACTGTTAGGTGGCACTGTGGGCACTGTTAGGTGGCACTGTTAGGTGGCACTTTTGGGTGGCACTGATGAGAATGTTTTGTGCTTCCACTTTGGGACTGATGTCCCCGGCAACTGAGCCGGTGAACGGCTTTTTTCTCTACTCGCGCTGTCAGCGCGAGTAAAAAAAAAAACAATTACCGATCTTCCTGTTTACATCATGTGATCAGCTGTCATTGGCTGACAGCTGATCACATGGTAAGGGGCCGGGACCGGCCCCTTACTCAGATCGGTGATCAGCCGAGTCTCAGTGACTCGGTGATCACACCGCGCCCGGCGCGCGCCCTGCAGGGCGCGCGCAGGGAGCGTGCACAGGGGAGGCCGTCATATGACGGCCTCCCGGGAATGTAGGTCCGCGCTGTGGCCGTCATTCGGCCATAGCGCGGATGTCAAGTGGTTAAATAATATACCGCATATATCAGTACCATTTAGACAATTATATCATGTTCTAAATATTATTTCCATGTGCAATTCTCTAGGTTGTAGCAGAGTAAGGGTTTGGGCACTATTTAGATTCAGGGAGCTATAGTAAATTAGATTTTGGGAGAATTTCTCTCTCAGCGCTATAGTGAATACCGTTTTAGTGCGAATTAGCGCTATTAGTGCTAATTCGCGCTAAATTGCCACGAATTAGCGCAAATTCGCGGCAATCTGCATCTAAAACTTTTCAAACAATTTAAGAATAATGTTCCTCAATGTAAAACTTTATATCATTGTCTACAGTACATAATACCATCAAAAGATTTTGAGAATATGGAGAAATCTGTGTGCGCAGGGGACAAGGCTGAAACACAATATTGGATGCCTGTGATCTTTGGGCCCTCAGACGGCAATGAATTAAAACATGGCACGATTCTGTGATGGGCATTACTGCATGGGTTCAGGAATAATTTCAAAAATCACTGTCTGTCAACAGTGCCTTCCAAAAATGCAAGGTAAAGTGCTATCAAGCAAAGAAGAAACTATATAAAAATACGATTCAGAAAAGCTGCCATCTTCTCCAGGTCACAGCTCATTTAAAATGGTCTGTTGCAAAGTGAAAAACTGTTCTATGGTCAGACAGATCAAATTTCGACATTCTTTTTTGGCAACCATGGGCACTGCGTCCTGACTAAAGAGGAGAGGGACCTTCCAGCTTGTTATCAGCACTCAGTTCAAAAGCCTGCATCTCTTATGGTATGGGAGTGCATTAGTACTTATGGAATGGGCAGCTTGCACATCTGATAGAACACCATCAATGCTGAAAGATATATGCTCCCATCCAGATGACATCTTTTTCAAGATAAATGCTCCCATCCAGAGCATATGCTCCCATCCAGATGACATATTTTTCAAGGAAAGCCTTGCATATTTCAGCAGGACAATGCTAAACCACATATTGCATCTTTGACAACAGCATGGCTTTGTAGTAGAATAGTTTGGGCACTTAACTGGCCTGCCTGCAGCCCAGACCTTTCACCAATTGAAAATATTTGGCACATCTTAAAACAATAAGTACTACAAAGACCCAGGACTGTTGAGGAGTTAGAATCCTATATCAGACAAAAAATGGGACAACATTCCTCTTCTAAAACTCCAGCAACTGGTCTCCTTAGTTTGCAGATGTGTACATAGTGTTGTTAAAAGTGGATGCTACATTGTGGTAAACATGACCTTGTTCAAACTATTTTGAGATGTGTTGCTGCCATCAATTTTGAAATTACCTTATTTTTTTCTTAAAATTGTACATTTTTTCATTTTAAACATTTTATATGTTTTCTGTTTTCTATTGCAAATAAAACATGGTTTTATAAGATTTACAAATCATTGCATTCTGTTTTTATGTATATTTTAGACTGCATTCCAACATTTTTGGAATTGGGGTTGTATTTCAAATTTTGACTCATTAGTTCAGAGCACCTGCTTCTATTTTTCTGCACCCCAGTTCCTATGTCTCTTAGCCTTGTTTCCTCATCAGAGGTATGGCTTTTTGGATACAATTCTTCTATGAAGACGACTTTTGGACTTCTGAGGACAGTAGATGGGTTTACCTGGGTCCCTCTGGCTTCCACCAGTTCTGTGCTGATGGCACTGGTGGACATCTTCCAATGTCGAAGGGAAGTAAGCTGATTTTTCTTTCATCTGCTGCATTAACACTCTTTGGCCGACCACTGCCTCTAGGGTCCTCAACGTTGCCTGTTTCTTTGTGCTTCGGTAAAATCTTGGAACCCCAGTCTGCTTTGAAATCTTTGCCTGGGAGAGACATGGATCAAAATTCAGCTGATTCAGCAGGAACCAGACAAATTTTAATCCCTCTATGGCCATTCTTTCTCATCTTTCTCATCATCTGTTGATCGAATTCTCATAAACCAGTTTGTTGTAAACTTTTGCTTTGATCAGTGTATGCAGCCAATCAGATGCAGGGATGATCAGTGTATTCTGATGGAAGGGGAGTCATGTTGTCAAAATACAGTGAAGAGGATTGTGTGGATGAAGGAATAGATGCAGGTTTTCACATTGAGCCTGCTGGCTGTACCGTGAAACTGAAACATGTATGGCCAGTTTTACAATCTGCTCATTCAGTAAGAGGCATTGTTCTTTGTAGTCTATTTTACACCAGATTCTTTCTAGTATACTGTAGGCATCTGAAGTAAAGCACTGTTTGGTGATGGACAATTCCTATTATGTGGAAGCATGCATACCTAGTAGGTGTGGTTGTCCAATAGAGGACTACATTAATCACAGGTGTTTAGAGACTTTCTGTTCACTCAGGTGTGGTTGCCCATAGTAAGAGATATACTCTGCTAAACCCGTTTTTTCCAGCAGAAACACTGGGGGGGGGGATTCATAAAGGGCGTCATAGAAACCCTTAAGAACTCCCTCAGGCCACCACACAGAAATTGTTGGTGCTTATACTCAAGAGACAGGTACATGAATCTGTTAGAGCATGGCACTAAGGTCATAATGCCCATACTGGACACTCCTTCACTGCGCTCTCTCTGTGACCACTTCACCCACCACTTTTTTGCTACAATGTGAAAACCTAAAACTAAAACAAAAATACATAGTACAGAACAAAATGTTTAAAAGGACTTCCAACATTTCAGCATTAGAAACTTAGCATTTAGTTCACACAAATATTGCTTTGTCATTTTTGCAAGATAGTTCAACCACTTTCAGACCGCCCCACGTACGTTTACTGTGGCAAGGAGCCCGGCTACGCAAATCACGTACCTGTATGTGATTTAGTGCACGCGGTTTAGGGGGTGCACCGTGGTGGCCACCACAACCCACCGATCGTTCACAGGAGAGACAGATCAGTCATCTGCCTGTGTAAATAAGGCAAACAGCAGATCTGACAGGACGGGAAGGAGAGATCTTGTGATTCAGCTAAGCTGAATCATGGATCTCTCTTTTCCTTAAGTGTGACACTGCCCTACACAGTTAGTAAGCACCTCCCTAGGGAACTGTCAGGAACCAATGTGACCAGAAATATGTGGACTGCCACAGAAAATCCAAGCACAACAGGTTCAGTATTATTAAAAGGTAAGTAAATATACAAAAGTAAATGCACCTCCAATATGGAAAACAGTGAAACAAACCAGCAACCAAAACCACAGTGACACACAACAAATGACTACCAAAACCAGATGTATATATATATATATATACACACAGTATCTCACAAAAGTGAGTACACCCCTCACATTTTTGTAAATATTTTATATCTTTTCATGTGACAACACTGAAGAAATGACACTTTTCTACAGTGTAAAGTAGTGAGTGTACAGCTTGTATAACAATGTACCTTTGCTATCCCCTCAAAATAACTCAACAAACAGCCTTTAATGTCTAAACCGCTGGCAACAAAAGCGAGTACATCCCTAAGTGAAAATGTCCAAATTGGGCCCAATTAGCCATTTTTCCTCCCCGGTGTCATGTGACTTGTTAGTGTTACAAGGTCTCAGGTGTGACTGGGGAGAAGGTGTGTTAAATTTGGTGTTATTGCTCTCATTCTCTCATATTGGTCACTGGAAGTTCAACATGGCACCTCATGGCAAAGAACTCTCTGAGGATCTGAAAAAAAGAATTGTTGCTCTATATAGAGATAGCCTAGGCTATAAGAAGATTGCCAAAACCCTGAAACTGAGCTGAAGCACAGTGGCTAAGACCATACAGTGGTTTAACAGGACAAGTTCCACTCAGAACAGGCCTCATCATGGTCCACCAAAGAAGTTGAGTACACGTGCTCAGCGTCATATTCAGAGGTTGTTTTGGGGAAATAGATGGATCCACAACAGCTCCGACCACTGCTCTCACCACCCACATCCACGGTAAAGACAGCGGGCGGTGTTAGTGCCTTGCCATGGGGGGAGGGTAGCTGGCAGTTGTAACTTGTTCTAGTGCTGCTCCACTGGCCTGGGGGGGGGGGTTGTTTGCCACCCCCCCAAAAAAAACCACCAGCTGCCATTATCTCCAACATGTATTTTGAAAAGATCTGGTGTGAGGTGTAACTGCGCCAAAAGTAATAGTTTAACCTTATAGTACTACAAAGGCTGTAAAGAAATGCAGGGCCACCGCTGCCAATAATAAAATAATAAAACATACCATGACCAATGTTGGAAGTTATAAAAAAAAATAATAACAGGAACAACATTACACACTACTAATAGTCCACTATCTAAGGGTGTTATGTTGCATACAACATTACAACAGTAAAGCTGAGCAGCACACATACAGGTAAAATTAGGAATAGCAGCATTTTACTTTGTACACTATAAGGAGTTTTGTTCTTTTAAAGCATTCTTCTCAACCTCTCATTTATATTTCCCACGGAATCCTTTAATTCTGGATATGGGATAGTTAACAGATGGATTTACTATAAAACCACAGCATTATTACTGGGCTGTGCGAAGTTATTGCTTTATCCTCCACTCAGCCTTTGTCACCAAAATCTTAGTCAATTTTAAAGTAAAATATAGAGAAGTGGTAGATAGTAGCTAAGCAGTGCCTATATAGAATGAAATAGATAAATTAAGAGTATATGATTTATATGTAAACTAACTAGTACATAAGTTAAAGGAACTCTAAAGCCGCGTACACATGGGCGGACTTTTCGATCAGACTGGTCCGACGGACTTTCTGACGGACTTTCAACGGACTTTTGACGGACTTCCGACTGACTTTTTTTTTTTTTAAACATTAAATTTTTATTGATTCTCACATTGTACATTGCATGACATGCAGTAATTACGTTGTTAATGTTATACAAGGTGAACAATAAATGCATTGCTTACTACACTAGTAACAGTAATTGTAACTTGGGTGTTCGAGCTACCCATATGGCTGTAAATTTTTTATCTCAACAGGAGGTACAGCCTGTCACCCCATTTGGGTTCACACTGTGAACAGGCTTTTTGCTGGGTTGTCACAAAGTAGCTCGCCTTGGACCTTATTGAGGGTCCTCGGAGAGATAAAAGGAGTAGTAAGTTCTGCCATTGCATTGTTAGAATTTAAGAACATAGATGTAATTTGTTCATAAGTACAGAGTTATTCCCGCACACCCAAAACACCACAATGTGAGGCTCACTCAAATACATCCAACATTTGGAGGGTGACTGCTTCTACTAATGCTCCACCCCACCAAATGGTATCATATATGCTTCAGAGTATTAATATTTCCTATGTATATCTCATAAATGTGTAGAGGCATACTTAGAGGAATTCCAAATCTCCCAATGTTTATGGAAAGTCGGAGATCCCCTTTTTGTGTAGGCAAGTATTTTTTCCATTGTATATTGAGCATTTACTCTAGAGATAACCTCTTCTATTTTAGGGGGTGCTTGTGATCGCCATTTCCTTGCTATTGAGATACGGGCTGCAAATAGTATATGAATCACCACTTTCCTCATTAGAGGGGGAAAAGATTCGATACCCAGGCTTAGTAGTGTAAATGAAGGGTTGAGGACAAAGTGTATGTTAGTAATATTTAAGATGAGGGATTGAACAGCTTTCCAGAAAGGCTGTATGACCTGACAGCTCCAGAAAACATGGAGAAGACTTCTTGTGGTCATACATTCCCTCCAGCATAGCGCTGATATGTTAGGTCTCATCTTATTCAGGCGAGAAGGTGTAAGGTACCATCTATGTAAAAGTTTTGTGCTTTATCCCAATAGTCTATACATGACGAGGATTTACTATTATATTTTATAGCTACGTGCCATTGGTGCAAGGGGTATTCTCTTTGTAAGTCCTGTTCCCACTTTACCATATTGGGTAGTTTAGTTTGTAAATAAGTGGGAGTGGCAAATTTGTAAAACAGGGATATGCCTTTGCGATTGATCAGGGGTTTATTGATTAGAAAATCCCATAAAATCTGTGGAATTTCTATTGGACGGGTCGGGTTGGAGCTTGAGTAGTGGGTTAGCCTATATCTGTCAATTTCGCTCAGCTTATCCAGGTCAGCGGCTGAGAAATATACATCCTGTTTCTTCCATGCTTGAACCGAGAAGTTAGGGATTAGATATTCATATGTTGCTAGTGTTATTCCTATTTTGCGAGTCGGGATATCTGTAAAATTATAGTTTATCAAAGAAGACCACGCAGCAATAGTGGCTTGCATGGTTGGGTAAGGAGGAATAGTGGGTTTATGGTGAAGGCAAGCGGCTATAGCCATTGCTCGGAGATCGTGACCAGGTGTAACTGTGTCTCAATATCTGACCAACCATTGTCCGTTTGACAGGAGAACCAGTAGCGCATCTGAACCAGTACTGCTGCCTCGTAGTATATTTAAGCGTTGGGGAGGCCAACGCGACCAAGGTGTTTAGGTTTGTAAAGTTGTGTTAGGGCAATTCTAGGTTTTTTTACATCCCCATATGAATTTTTTTAGAAGCATTTCTATGTGTGTGAAGAATGTTTGGAGAACAGGGATGGGTAAAGTTCTGAAAATATACAGTAATTTGGGCAGTACTTGCATTTGGTATGCAGCTATCCTCCCCAACCACGTGAGTTGCAATTTACTAATTTGATTTAATTCTTCCTCCATTTTTACCAACAATGGAGGGAAGTTGCATGAGTAGATTTTGGTAGAAGAAGAGGCCAGCTGCACACCAAGATATGCAATGGAGGGCGGGTCCCAGTTACATGGAAAAATTCCTTTAATCCGGGTTTTATTTACTCAGATATATTGATGGTCAGTGCATAGCATTTGCTTGTATTGACCTTGTAATAGGAAACCTGTCCAAACTCGTGTGAAAGGAATTTAATAGCGGGTAGTGATGAATTTGGGTTAGCTACAGTTAGTATGATGTCGTCAGCGAAGAGTCCTATTTTATGGCATTCAGAGCCTACTGTGATGCCCTCTATTACGTTATTAGTTCTAATAAATTCCGCTAATGGCTCTATAATAAATGAAAACATTTTTGGGGATAAGGGTCATCCCTGCCGGGTGCCGTTAGTTAGCTTAAAGGGATCCGAAAGCAGACTAGAGGAATAGACTTTCGCTGTGGGGTTTGTATACAGGTACATAATTGCGGAATGGATCAGGCCAGAAATGCCAAATTTGTGCAAGGTCCTAGACAGGTAACCCCAGTGGACCCTGTCGAGGGCCTTTTCAGCATCCAACGCCAGCAATATACTAGGTATCTTGTTGGCTTCAGCAAATCGCAAGAAGTTCAACATCCTTCTCATTCCATCAGGTGCTTGTCTACTCTTTACAAATCCGACCTGATCCAGTCCTATCAGCGAGGGGGTAATATCTTTTAATCTATTTGCTAGGATTTTAGTGTAGATTTTGAGATCCGAATTTAAAAGGGATATGGGCCTGAAATTTTGGGGGATTGATGTGTCCTTGTCAGCTTTCGGTAGGGTGACTATCACAGCTTGTAGCATCTCTTTGGGGAATTTACCTGAGAAGGCTGCTATATTGAAAACCTTTACTAGTTCGGGGGTGAGGTGAGAGGTGAATGCTTTGTAATATTCGGCGGAAAAGCCATCCACGCCTGGAGATTTATGCATGGGTAGGGAGGAAATTACCGATTCAACTTCCTGGTAGCTGATAGGGGCATTTAAATTATGTAGTGAGGTCATGTCTACGGATGGTAGATGAACTCCGTGTAGGAATTCCTCGATCTCCTCGATTGTGGGATGGTGTGTAGAGGGGTCAGCGTTTAGGTTGTACAGGGATTCGTAGTAACCTTTGAATACATTAGCTATATCCTTACGGTTTTGAAATAATGTGTTGGTGTGATGGTGCTTGATGTGTGTGATATTCGAGAGTGCCTGTCTTTTTTTGAGTTGGGAAGCTAATAATTTACCCGACCGGTTATTTTGGGAGTAGTATGTTAATTTTAGTCTCTTAAAATATGTGTCATAATCTGCTCTAAGCTCCTGTCTCAGTTCTTCTTGGCAAGAGGTAAGGTGTTTAAGTACGTCGTTGGATTTGGGGATGGGATTCTTGTGTTTCGTTTCAAGATCTGCTATAGTCTCTTGGAGTTGTGTTTCTTTTGTCTCTCTCTGGAGGCAATTTGTATGAGGACACCCTAGCGAATGCTTTATGCGCACACCATATTGTCGTCGGGGAGCATTCCCCATTATCATTAATTTGGAAAAATTCTGTGAGTTTCTCTGCTATCTTATCCCTGATTTTGGGGTGCGATAGGAGAAATGTATTGTTGCGCCATAGTGGTTTTTGGGAGGTCTTACTGTCATCCACAACCTCTAATGTCACAGGAGCATGGTCTGACCACGTGATGTTGTAGATGTCAGCAGCCCGGACCTTCGGTAAAGTATACATGTCGGTAAGGAAAAAGTCAATCCTAGAATAGCTACTACGGACTGCTGAAAAGTGTGTGTAATCCCTCTCATGGTCCTAAGGCAGCGCCAGGGATCAAATAGTCATTCCTCATGACAAAGAGGTCCTAAGTAGGGCCTAAGGAGGGCCTCTGCCTAAAGGCCATCGAGGACGTGTCCCACTCTGCATTCATAACCATGTTAAAATCGCCACAGACAATTTACCAAGGGTATAGGTGACATGGTCCATTTCAGTGACCATAATGATAAAGCGGCCTCGGGGGTCAGTGTTAGGGATGAGCCGAACACCCCCCGTTCGGTTCGCACCAGAACTTGTGAACAGGCAAAAAATTTGTTCGAACACGCGAACACCGTTAAAGTCTATGGGACACGAACATGAATAATCAAAAGTGCTAATTTTAAAGGCTTATATGTAAGTTATTGTCATCAAACGTGTCTGGGGACCTGGGTCCTGCCCCAGGGGACATGAATCAATGCAAAAAAAAGTTTTAAAAACTGCCGTTTTTTCGGGAACAGTGATTTTAATAATGCTTAAAGTGAAACAATAAAAGTGTAATATTCCTTTAAATTTCGTACCTGGGGGTGTCTATAGTATGCCTGTAAAGGGGCGCATGTTTCCCGTGTTTAGAACAGTCTGACAGCAAAATGACATTTCAAAGGAAAAAAAGTAATTTAAAACTACTCGCGGCTATTAATGAATTGCCGGCCCGACAATACACATAAAAGTTCATTGATAAAAACGGCATGGGAATTTCCCATAGGGGAACCCCGAACCAAAATTTTGAAAAAAATGACGTGGGGGGTCCCCCTAAATTCCACACCAGGCCCTTCAGGTCTGGTATGGATATTAAGGGGAACCCCGGACACATTTTTTTTTTTAAATGGCGTGTGGTCCCCCTCAAAATCTCTACCAGACCCTTCAGGTCTGGTATGTACTTTCAGGGGAACCCCGCACCAAAACTAAAAAAAAAAATGGCGTGGGGTCCCCCCTAAAATCCATACCAGACCCTTATGTGAGCAAGCAACCTGGCAGGCCGCAGTAAAAGAGGGGGGGAGGAGAGAGCGCCCCCCCTTCTGAACTGTACCAGGCCACATGCCCTCAACATTGGGAGGGTGCTTTGGGGTAGCCCCCCAAAACACCTTGTCCTCATGTTGATGGGGACAAGGGCCTCAACCCCACAACCCTTGCCCGGTGGTTGTGGGGGTCTGCGGCGACAGGGCTTATCGGAATCTGGAAGCCCCCTTTAACAAGGGGAGCCCCAGATCCCGGCCCTCCCCCCTGTGTGAAATTGCCTACCATTTCACAAAAAAACTGTTAAAAATATTAAAAATGACAAGAGACAGTTTTTGACAATTCCTTTTTTTAAATGCTTCTTCTTTCTTCTATCTTCTATCTTTCTTCAGTTTCTTCCTCCATCTTCTTCTTCTTCTGGTTCTTCTGGTTCTTCCTCCGGTGTTCTCGTCCAGCATCTTCCTCTGCGCCGTCTTCTTCCCTTCTTCTCCTCGGGCCGCTCCGCATACATGATGGCATGATGGGAGGCTCCCGCTGTGTGACGCTTCTCCTCTAATGGCGGTTCTTAAATAACGGGGGCAGGGCCACCCGGTGACCCCGCCCCCCTCTGACTTATGGGGACTTGACGGGGACTTCCCTGTGGCATTCTCTGTGATGTCAGAAGGGGATGGGATTACGTAACGGGTGACCCTGCCCCCTCTGACATCACGGGGAATGCCACAGGGAAGTCCCCGTCAAGTCCCCATGCATCAGAGGGGGTGGGGTCACCGGGTGGCCCCACCCCCCGTTATTTAAGAACCGTCAAAAAAGGAGAAGGGTCACACAGCGGGAGCCTCCCATCATGCCATCATGTATGCGGAGCGGCCGAGGAGAAGAAGGGAAGAAGACGGCGCGGAGGAAGATGCTGGACGAGAACACCAGAGGAAGAAGCAGAAGAACCAGAAGAAGAAGAAGATGGAGGAAGAAACCGAAGGAAGATAGAAGATAAGAGATAGAAGAAAGAAGATAGAAGATAGAATAAAGAAGAAGCATTTAAATAAAGGAATTGTCAAAAACTGTCTCTTGTCATTTTTAACATTTTTGACAGTTTTTTTGTGAAATGGTAGGGGTACAAGTACCCCCTTACCATTTCACACAGGGGGTGGGCCGGGATCTGGAGGTCCCCTTGTTAAAGGGGGCTTCCAGATTCCAATAAGCCCCCCACCCGCAGACCCCCACAACCACCGGGCAAGGGTTGTGGGGATGAGGCCCTTGTCCCCATCAACATGGGGACAAGGTGTTTTGGGGGGCTACCCCAAAGCACCCTCCCACTGTTGAGAGCATGTGGCCTGGTATGGTTCAGGAGGGGGGGATGGTCTCTCATCCCCCCCTCTTTTCCTGCGGCCTGCCAGGTTGCGTGCTCAGATAAGGGTCTGGTATAGATTTTGAGGGGGACCCCACGCCATTGTTTTAAAAAAAATTGGCCGGGGTTCCCCTTAATATCTATACCAGACCTGAAGTACCTGGTATGGAATTTAGGGGGACCCCCACGTCATTTTTTTTTCTAATTTTGGTTCGGGGTTCCCCTGTGGGGAATTCCCATGCGGGTTTTTATCAATAAACTTTTATGTGTATTGTCGGACCGGCAATTCATTAATAGCCGCAAGTAGTTTTAAATGACTTTTTTTCCTTTGAAATGTCATTTCCAGACTGTTCTAAACACAGGAAACATGCGCCCCTTTACAGGCATACTATAGACACCCCCCAGGTATGAAATTTAAAGGAATATTACACTTTTATTGTTTCACTTTAAGCATTATTAAAATCACTGCTCCCGAAAAAACAGCCGTTTTTAAAACTTTTTTTGCATTGATCCATATCCCCTGGGGCAGGACCCAGGTCCCCAAACACTTTTCATGACAATACCATGCATATAAGCCTTTAAAATTATCACTTTTGATTTCTCCCATAGACTTTTAAAGGGTGTTCCGCGGCTTTCGAATTTGCCGCGAACACCCCAAATTGTTCGCTGTTCGGCGAACTGGCGAACAGCCGATGTTCGACTCGAACTCGAAGCTCATTCCTAGTCAGCGTGTACCTGTAATAAAGAAAATGTTATCCTGTCTCTGACAGCAATCAGTACCCCATTTTTCTTAGTAGCGTCGTTGGCCGTAAACATCTGTGGAAATTTGGCATGTGTGCATTTCGGGGGTTTACTACTAGAGAAGTGAGTCTCTTGTGCACACAGGATATCGCAATTCGCATCCATGGCTGTTTTTCAAAGGGCTCTCCTTTTGTAGGGACTGTTCAGGCATCTCACATTAAATGTCATCAATTTAAGATTCATTCCGGTGGTAGTAAGCGCAGTTGTGCTAGCTGGTGGTGGATTTGGGTGCTGGAAGTGAGGTGAATGGCATGTCCAGTGTGCAGGGACCCCCTCGCACCATTTCCTTGTGCTGATCAAGCAAACTTGTAGACTCAGAAATCAAATAAAATAGAACGTGTGATAGAAGAAAACATATTAGCCACATCCTTCACGGAGAACATGTTACGGAAAACATTTCGCAACTTACGTGGGGGGAAAAGAAAAGTAAGTCAAATAACAGCTGAACAACGGGTGGGATGATCAACAACTTTACACACGCTGTGCAGATTGAAGGTACTAGTTGTGTCGCATAGCCGATACATAGATTATGATATTAGGAGATTGATGAAATGTAGTACAGTCCTGGGTATGTTAACTACTTGTTCCTTTTATTCTGGTAGTGGTTGTTGTGTCTCCCCCGGAGGGGGTCGGGTTCCACTGGCTCTCCATTCTCAGGCAACAACCGCCACTTCGGAAGAAGCTCCATGCCTTTAATAACGGATGCAATCGCATGCGATTCGTTGTGCATATCCACAATAAGCTTGGAAGGGAATCCCCATTTGTAGATGACTTTGTGGTTACGCAGGATCTTGGTAATCGGCACCATGTTGTGTCTCGCCATTAGAGTGGCTTGTGACAGGTCAGCATACAGTGCAATCTCAGCAAAGGGATCAGGGAGGGCAGGGTGTTGTCTGGCATATCGCATTAGCTGGTCTTTGACGTGGTAAAAGTGGATTCTCGCTATTACATCCCAGGGGGTCTGGTCAGGGAGAAAGGATGGTTTCGGTAGCCTGTGGGCCCTGTCTATTATCAGATCTGCAGACCCTAGTGACAGTAGGGCTGTTACCATGAGCTTTTGCAGGTATACCATCAGTTCTGCTGGCTTAACAGACTCAGGGATGCCTCTGAACTTGATGTTGTTCCTGCGGGCCCTGTCTTCGATGTCCACCATTTCAAGTCGCATGGTTTTGATCTCTTCCTCGACATCAAAATGAGCGTCCACCAGTTCATTATGTGCTAATGTGAATTCCTCCATTTTTTGCTTCACATATTCCACGCTGATAGTTACTACTGCCACTTCTCACTTGGTAGACTGCATAGACGCTGCCATGTCACATTGAAGGGCCCCCCTTAGGCTTTGCACCAGGATGGGCTGCCCTGATGTGGGGAATGCATCCAGCTGCTGGGTATACGAGTAGGATTCCTCCATGTCTTCACCTTCTATCCCTGCGCCATCCCGGGACTCCCCCTCATCCTCAATCCTCCTCTTTTGCTTCACAGGACTACTAAAGGGGGAGGATGGTACTGGATGTTCGGTACAGTGTGACTCACCCGAGGATGACGATGGATGGCTTGCTGTGTGTGCTGTGGAAGCTGATGAGCATCTCCTGGAGCCGGTGCCATCTTGGATTTTTCGGCCTGTGGCGAGGAGGTAGAAATCGGTGAGTTTTCTCGGCCTCTCTCTCTCCTTCCGCTTGGACATCGCTGCCGCAGTGTGCCCCTTGTCTGTAGTTACCAATCGGTGTGCTTTTAGGCTAGTGTAATGAGCTGTGAGCCGCTGTGAGACACCTGTTATGTCGGAGCACAGCTCTCACACATCCATCAGCTCTGGCTGCCGGCTCCGCCCAACTCTTCCGACTGACTTTTTAATGAAAGGACTTGCCTACACACAATCACACCAAAGTCCAACGGATTTGTACGTGATGATATACACTGGACTAAAATAAGGAAATTGATAGCCAGTAGCCAATAGCTACCCTAGCGTCGGTTTTTGTCCGTCGGACTAGCATACAGACGAGCGGATTTCTGGGTCCGACGGAGTTACGACGAAAAGATTTGAAGCATGTTCCAAATCTAAAGTCCATCATATTTTCAACTGGAAAAGTCAGCTGAAGCTCCAATGAAGTCCACACACGATCGGATTGTCTGCCGGACTCGATCCATCGGACCAGTCTGGTCGAAAAGTCTGACCGTGTGTACGCTGCATAAGACGAGCCCTTGTACTTGTTATAAAATGGGCTGCTACTATGCTTCATTCTTAAAGAGAAGCTGTAGTCTAGGGATGAGCCGAACACCCCCCAGGTTCGGTTTGCAGCAGAACATGTGAACAGACAAAAAAATTGTTCGAACATGCGACACATTTAAAGTCTATGGGACACGAACATGAAAAATCAAAAGTGCTAATTTTAAGGGTTAATATGCAAGTTATTTTCATAAAAAGTGTTTGGGGACCTGGGGACATGTATCAATGCAAAAGAAGTTTTAAAAACTGCCGTTTTTTCGGGAGCAGTGATTTTAATAGTCCCTGCACAAAATTACATTTCTAAAGGAAAAAAAGTCATTTAAAACTACTCGCGGCTATAATGAACAGGCATACTATAGACACCCCCCAGGTACAAAAATTTAAAGGAATATTTCACTTTTATTGTTTCACTTTAAGCATTATTAAAATCACTGCTCCCGAAAAAACAGCCGTTTTTAAAACTATTTTTGGAATGACACATGTCCCCTGGGGCAGGACCCAGGTCTCCAAACACTTTTAATGACAATACCATGCATATAAGCCTTTAAAATTAGCACTTTTGATTTCTCCCATAGACAATTCATTATAGCCGTGAGTAGTTTTAAATTACTTTTTTTCCTTTAGAAATGTCATTTTGTGCAGGGACTGTTCTAAACACGGGAAAAATGCGACATTTTACAGGCATACTATAGACACCCCCCGGGTATGAAATTTAAAGGAATATTTCACATTTACTGTTTCACTTTAAGCATTTTTAAAAACACTGCTCCCCAAAAAAAGGCAGTTTTTAAAACTTTTTTTTGCATTGATACATGTCCCCTGTGGAAGGACCCAGGTCCCCAAACACTTTTTATGACAATACCATGCATATATGCCTTTAAAATTAGCACTTTTGATTTCTCCCATAGACTTTTAAAGGGTGTTCCGCAGTTTTCAAATTTGCAACGAACACCCCAAATTGTTCGCTATTCGGCAAACAGGCGAACACCCGATGTTCGAGTCGAACTTACGTTCGACTTGAACATTGGGCTCATCTCTACTGTAGTCTTTTACATTTTTTTAATTTAAAGTACTGTAAATAGTATAAAAAAAATCATAAAATCATTTGTGTGCAAATGAGATGTGTGTAAAATACAGGTAAAAAATCCAGAGGCCATGCCATTTAGGTCAGCTAAGCTTTAGCTTATAGCAAATGACCTAAAGAACAGCACATTTTTTATTTAGGGCAAGAGCTATTTTTTTTTACTTATTCTACAAAATAATAGTGTGATTTGGTAATGCTATGACCTATTGATTTATATGAAGGGTAAATATAAATGATTTGTGCAGGGCTTTTATACTGTACATACATTCAAAATTTAGGTTTAACTAATGTAAAAGAATATCTAATAATATCTTTTTATGCTGAAAAAGCCCCCCTCGGCTTATACGCGAGTGAGGCAGAAGGGCTCGGCTGTCTGGCGTGGATGGAAGAAGGCCGGGGTGGGTGCAGGAGAGCTCCGTGGCTGCGATATCTTTTGGAATGTGTGTGAGTTTTTATTGAGCTGACATCGGGCTCTTTGCTGCCCTCTCTGGTAAATTCCTGCATGTGCACCCCTTGTGTGTCCTGCGCAAGAGCTAAGAGTGGGACAAGGAACGCCACCTAACAAGTAAGGGCTGTTCTACAAGTAAGGGGGGGTTGTGTGTGTGTATCTGTGTACATGTGTGTGTCTGTGTAAATGTGTGTGTCTGTGTACATGTGTGTGTGTCTGTTTACATGTGTGTGCCTGTGTACATGTGTGTGTCTGTGTGCATGTGTGTGCCTGTGTACATATGTGTGTGTGTGTGTCTGTGTACATGTGTGAGCCTGTGTAATTTACCAGTAGCTGCTGCATTTCTCACCCTAGGTTTATACTTGACTCAATACGTTTTCCCATTTTTTTGTGGTAAAATTAGGTGCCTCGGCTTATATTCGGGTCGGCTTATACTCCAGTATATATATATATATATATATATATATATATATATATATATATATATATATATATATATATATATATATATGGTAATTTATTGTATGATTGGCTCACTTATTTTTGCAGAAGTCTGCACTAAGATACATGTAAAGAGTAGGGCATCTTCTGCAATAGGAATTATATTTTTGGTGATATATACCCCAAGGTTTAATTACTTCTAAAGGGATGAAGACACAGCAACTTTCCTCATTAGCATCCACATATATACACATACTGTATGTACATAATGCATGTACTTGGCGCACCTTTGTGTGAAAATGCAGATCGCATTATACATATTAGTTAAAGCTGCCACACCAGAGTGAGAGCAATAATTCTTGGGTCATCATTCACGGTTAAATCAAAAATGTTGACCTTTGAAGGCTTTGAAAGTGTACCCTATGGACAGCTTTGGGCCTCAAAGTTTGTTAACATTGCAGACTTGAAGACATGGCAAGTTTCACATCCTTTACTGGAAGGCATGGTCTCTAACAGGATCTACTACAGGTACTTCTGTGCAGTAGGGATTGAGCAAGTCTCTAAAGATGCTATGTTATATGACAAAGCAAATCTATAAAAGAAAGTTTGTGAGGACCAAATTCTACCATCTTTGTTTTTATGAAGATTTCAAAAGATGCTTCTGCAGTTCTGTTTGTTCTATAGCTAATACAATGTGACATAAAAAAAAATAAAAAAATAAACTACATCCATTGTATTCTGCAGGAAATCCAAAAGAGAAAGCGCCTCGTTCAGTATCAAAGATTTATTGAGATGTAAAAACAATTAAAAACACTTACATTAAAGTAAACAGATTGCCGCTTCCATAAAGAGATGAACCCAAAGTGTGTCACGTATCCAGTTGAGTGGGGCTGATGTATACCGAGCGGACGGCCGCGGACCTCCGCTCAGAGATGCCGGCTGTGTGGGCGATAGTATGGGAGAGTTACTTCCGCGTTCCAACAGACCACGTGGATGATGACGTCACTAAGGTCATTCAGGTTCGCAGGGGACCACTACGCGTTTCTGAGCATGCGCAACGCCCGTAATGAGCATGCGCGCTCCTTTATCAAGTGTGTCTAGGGGACGCAAACCAGGAAGCTTAAATAGTTCAATGTAAAAGGCAATTACCAATCAAATAAGTTGGAATCGGAGGAAAGGGGAGGGGAAACAATGTCTGGGAGAGTTAAAGGACTATAATGAGGGTGAATTCTTTATGAATTACGGACTTGTGTGAAGATAAATCAAAGACTCATATACAAATATATGTCATGAATTTCTAGAAAGATAGAATATAAATAATGAATAAATAAAAAGAATATATGCAAAATGTGATCAAGAACATATAATACAATAAAAAATATATAGGTATATATGTACATAAATATAATTGGAGAATTAATGTATATATAGATATATATAAAAAAAAAAAAACATATGTATAAAAAATATTAATTAATAAAATAATAAAGGATCCTTAATACTGATATTCCAAAGCATGAAAAACAGATATGATGGCTAAATATACCATTATAATTAGTGTTTAAAAAGATATTGTTGAGATAAAAAATCATTGGTTAAAAATTGATTGTTATTGGTCAATTAATTCCCATGAGATTAATTATGTGTATACGTGTGTGCACATGTACATAAAACACATACACACACCTACACATACACACACCATTGTATACACATATACATATACTAAACCGTGTTGCTACTATAGTTAAATAAAATCAATGAATATATTCTAAATGATGGTGTTAACCTCCAATTCCTCGTTTAACCCATTTGGAGCTAAAGTGTCCAGAATAAAAATCCAAAAAGTTTCACGCTCACATAATTTGGAGAAACGTTCGGCCTCAGATAATTTCCGTGGAATAGATTCAATTACCCATACCTGTAGGCCGGCAGTGGACTGATGATGGTGTTCAAGAAAATGTCTAGGGACGCTATGTTCGTCACAGCCTTTTTCTATAAACCGGCGATGTTTGCCGAATCGTTGTCGCAAAGGACAAATAGTGCGTCCAACATACAATAACTTGCATGGACATGTGAGGCAGTAAACAACGTAATCTGTTGAGCAATTGTAAAAACCTTCCAATTGGTAGGTTTTATCCTTATGTTGGAAACTGCGTTGGCCATGTTTTATAAAGGCACAGGTTTTACACAAGGCCTTATTACATCTATACATGCCAGTGAGTGGGATAAGACAAGGAACATTCTCAGGTTTAGTAGTTTTGAATCTGCTTGGTGCTAATTTGTTTTTTAGCGTTGGGGCCCTTCTATAAGTGACCTTTGGTTTATCGCCAAGGTCATTCTTAAGGAGGGGATCCTGTATAAGGATTTTCCAATGTTTTTGGAATATAGATTCCATCTTTCTATACTTGTTGTGGTATCTGGTAATGAAGCGGACAGTACCGTGTTCAGTCTGTTTAGAAATTTTTTTGTTGTTTATTTCCAGAGAGATAAGTGGCCTGTGCTTGGTCAACAAGTGTTTCAGGAAACCCCTTTTCCAGAAATTTATTTTTAAGGTGAATACTCTGGGTAATATAGTCGGACTCCCTACTGCAGTTTTTTCTCAATCTACAGTATTGACCCTTTGGTATGTTTTTTACCCACTGTGGGTGATGACAGCTGTTAAAATGTAGGTAGGAATTTCCCGCTGTAGGTTTTGTATAATTGCGAGAAAGGATGGCGCTGTGGTCGTGAAATAGTTCTAGATCCAAGAAGGGAAGGCTCACCTTGCTGTGTTCAGATGTGAATGACAGACCAAGATCATTGGCATTACAGTGGGAAACAAAACTCTCTATGGAGGATGGTGGACCATCCCAGATGACAATAATGTCATCTATAAATCTGCCAAAGAAAACAATATGTCGGGAAAAGGGATTATTATTCCATATGTGCTTTTCCTCCCACAGGCCCATGGTTAGATTGGCGTAGGAAGGGGCAAAATTAGTACCCATAGCTGTACCATGGGTCTGTAGGTAGAACTCATCATTAAAATGGAAATAATTATGGTTTAAACAGAATAAAGTAGCTTCAGAGATGAAGACCGCTTGTTTGCCATTAATGAAGGGATCAAGGGACAGGAAATGTTCTACTGCCATTAGGCCTATCTGATGAGGAATGGACGTATATAAGGAATTTACGTCCAAAGAGAGCCAAGAATAGCTCTCTTGCCATCTATAAGGGGTCAATAGTTCCATGAGGTGTATGGAATCTCGAATATAAGATGGAAGACTCTGTGCTAAAGGCTGTAAAAATGAGTCAACGTATTGTGAAAAGCCACTAGTTATACTATCAATTGAAGCTACAATAGGTCTACCAGGGGGATGGGAGGGATTTTTATGTATCTTTGGCAAATAATAAAAATACGGTGTGTTATAAAATTCTTTTCTTAAAAAGGAGGCTTCATTTTTAGTGATTTTTTTTTTCTGTTATATCCTCTGACTTTAGCGCTGTTACATTATCATTTACTTATTGTATTCTGCAGGGGGTCTGCTTTCAGAAAATATTTAATGTTTGAGGGTTTTAACTAATCTTCAGGCCTAAAATATGCATTTTAACAAGTGTGATAAAAATTGAAACATTGCTCTGGCAGCAAAAGGGTTAAGGCCATTCAATCTAAAACTTTCAGTAATTGAAATCTTAGCCAGTCCTGATTTCTTCACAGAGACACCTGTTTAAAATTCCTGTGGTCAATCTGTAAAACACTTAACTAATTTTGGACTTCTTAGATGCACAGAGATTGATCACCCTAGACAATCAAGCAGAAACACAATCTTCCCAGTGGTGCATTATATAGACCCACTTTTAAGGTCTACGTTTCTTGAGGTTACTTATTGATCCCTCAGAAACTCATAAAGCAATGACATCCGAAACTATGTGAACCTATGAAAGGCATTACATTGAAATTTAAGGATCAAGAGGAATCAGACATTAATGTTTATATTCATTCCTGCAATTCAATGCACTGCTATTAAGACTTTGTTAAACAATTATTCACAGAGTATATTTTGTCATCTCTAGTTTACATCTTATATTTCATTATGTTGATTTCGTTTAGAGGATATTAGAGGATGCAATTGCCTGCATTTCGTATGCCAAGTCTTCAATAGCTATCTTCAAAGAACTGAAATGGTGGTTTTAGTTCTCATGCATTCCCTTTTATGAAACAGTAATATTGCTGGGTAATTGGCTCTCCCAGAATGATTTCCCAACATACATCTTGACTAGACATACATCTACAACAATATGTAAACCTCATTTTTATCTGTAGAAGCGCATAAGTGTATCTAAACTTTCTTTTCCTACAAACATTATTTTGTTTTCAAAATAAAGTAGACTACTTCCACAATAAAATTAGCATATTCTAACTGTGACAGATCCAACCAGGACAGGGCTTTTGGAGGGGACTGCAAGCTAGCCTCTTGCTTACTGACTATGGGCCCTGGTTAAGGGAGCACTACTCTTTGGGAGAAATGTGCCTGGGGGACCCCTGGAGTAATCTTATATGGATTCAAGTCCATGTCTTCCATAAAAACACAGACTCTGGGAATGGGAGGACCCATATACATGACTATGGTTCCTGGCATTCTAGGGAGCTACAAGCATTTAGGAAGATGTCCTGTTATATATTGAGAAAGGACATTATTACATTTAACAGTCAAGGAAGCCACATTGGTCTCTGCCAACTTGAAAGTTGCAAATGTATGTAAAAAGAATGCTGGTTAATGGTGTTTAGAAAGCCCTGGGTCTTCTTGAATACTGTTGCAGGATAGTCTGAGGTGGGGTGAGATCACTGTTTGTTATGTGTTTATTGTTAGGTAGGTCTTTCCCATTGTTCGATTGTTTCTGTCTGTCTGATCATCTCTTGGAGATGAGATTAATCTGGTGACTACTTTAACTTGTTACCAAATTATTGTGAGATGTTATATGTTTGTTGAATAACTTATTGATTAATTAATTTACTTTTTAAGTAAAATCATTCTTAGCTGTTAATTATATTCCTGTTTACAGTTTGTATTGTTAGGGTAATATGATCAGGAGGGAAATGTCCTCCTGTGGGGTATAAAGCATGTTTCTGAGTTTCAATAAAAGGTCTTTCCTTTAGATTTAACCTCACATCTTGTCTGTGTACGATGTGTGGGGTAACAGGGCTCTTGGTCTGCTTGGAATGGTTTGGAGGGCAGGAGGTACTGTTTGGCGAAAGGAAGCACCTAATCGGGGTGCCATTACGTGAGAGGGTTAAAGACCGCGGTTTTCTGTAGAACTGCAAGACAAATCAGAACCTTAAACCAGCCTTTTTAGCAAGGAGGGGTCAGATTTTAGGAGTAAAAGCTAGAAACAGAAACACAGTTGGGCAGACTGATTCGGGCAGACATTGAAGGAAGCAGCCACAGCTACACGGACACACACACACAAAGCCATACATCTGATTCAATCTTCATCTTACATTATTGATGTTATTTTTACATTTTACATTTTGATATTTGTTCTTGTAATAGTTTGCTATTTTATTATTAAATCAATTTTTTAGTTTTTACACAAGAACTGAACACATTTTCTTGGAACTTTCCTCATCAATATAATTTACAGAATATCGATATTAATACCAGAAATAACAGTATTTTAACAATGGCGAGCCTTAGCCAGTTTCATTTTGTACGAATATCGAACATTTTAGAATTATTTCTCCTTCTGCTTGAAGAGAGGGAAGATAAGCAAGACAAGCATTGATTATGCAGTCAAGCTTCCAGGAGAAATAAAATCAACAAATGAACTTTCAGCATCATTGAATGAACCTGGAATCATGGAATCATCAAAATTGGTGAGACGTTTGCGCAGGTGCAAGAAAACTCTTGATGACATAATTTCCAGCCAAGAGAGGGAACGCGTGTTACATGAAGGAAGTCCATCCTAAATTCATAAGTAATTAATTTTATTGATGACTTATCGAGTAAATTAGAATTAAAAAATCTGTCAAAATTTGTTAAAGATGATGAATTATGGTGTTCAATGAATGCTTACAGGCTAATGTTAAGATACAAAAATCAAAATGTACTTTTAAGAGATTCAGCAAAAAGGTTAGAAATGTGATAAAGTTAGTTAAAGTTTTGGACACAATGATATTACGAGTTCCTAAAAGGAATGTTGTTTGTACAAAAGGAAAACAAAGACTCAGCAGAATAACAGTGTATGTGTTAATTGTTCGATTTTGACTGAGCGAATAAATCATTTGCAAAGTGCAATTCAAATAAAAGATATTCAGTTGTCTGAATTACAGAATAATGTAATAAGGATTTGTGTAAATTTTAAAGTACAGTTAAGTAAGAGTTTATAGATTAATGGTAGTGCTAAATGATAGACTCTAAACGGAAGTCTTTTGTACCAGATGTGCGGTCTATAGAGATTGATGACCAGGATCATGAAGTTTTGCTTAAAACAAAATTAATTAATAAAGATGCAGTATGCACACAAATTTTAGACAGACAAAAGCAAAATGATGATCAGAGAGTTGCCACATGTATGGACACACTCAGATATGGTGAGATACACATCACAGGCAGAACCAAAGTTTCAGAGCAGACAGGAAATGTTATTTGCTTACATTGTAAGAAATGTGGCCATGTACGGAAAGAATATTTAAAATATAAATTAGATTCACGGGGGGCGTGGCTAGCCAGCGGAGACGATGGACGCATGTTAGACTAGCTCCGCACTATCCTGGGCTCTAACGGGGAAACACAACGACTAAGAGCCTCGTTTCATCTCACCAGATACCCAAAATACACCGGCAACACTCCCGGATGCCTTCCTGCAAACGAAAAGGCACAACAAGACCAGGGAAGATGACTGATTTCCTAATACAGCCGCGCCGTCTCCCTGGCCAAGATGGCGCCAGCAGACAAGCAGGAGATACACGCGGCCTCAGCTCCGGAGTGCAGAGAAACCAACAGGGGATAGCGAGACCCAGCCACACATCTAACAACTCTCCTCAGAGACAAGGTCAGTACTCACCGGCCCCATCTGCATCATCCAGCCCTGCTAAAAACAAGATGAAAATGTCCCTAGTCCCTGTAGAAACAGCAGAATTTAGTGGCCTTGAGTCCTCTCTTGATGATACCAGAGAACTACAGGACTCTATCATTGACTTCCCCACACAAAACCAGCCAGTCATGGACACTACGCTCAAGGACATGCTGGTGTCCCTGCGCTCCACACTCCATGCTGACATGCTGGCATTTACACAGCAGTGTAAAACAGAAGTGGCAGCAGTAGACTCCAGAGTAATTCACATTGAACTGAAGATGGGAGAATTTACATCTACTTTCAATGATCTGGTAGATGCACATAATGACAGGGATGACGAAATCCACGCCATTAAAACAAAATTAGCAGATTTTGAAGACAGATCGAGACGTAACAACGTCAAAATTCGGGGGATACCCGAATCGATCAAACCCCCAGATCTTAAAGAATTCTTCATCAACATAATGAAAGCCGCGCTTTCAGAAACGCCCCTGGAAGAACTGATCATTGATCGGATTCACCGGCTTCCAAGACCCAGGAATATCCCGGACCATCTGCCCAGAGACACAATAGTGAGGATTCACTTCTACCATATAAAAGACCAGTTCATGATGAGAGTTAGAAGAAGAGAAAACCTACCACAAGAAATACAAGATCTTTCCTTCTATGCCGACTTGTCAGCATTTACTATGCAACAGCGTAGACAACTTGCAACCATAACTAAGCCACTAAACAACCACCATATCCAGTATAGGTGGATATACCTAGCCAAGTTACTAATCATGAAAGAAGGCAAATCACATGTGGTTAATAATATTAAAGAGGGCATCCGCCTCCTGAGAGACTGGCAAATCATAGATCCATATAACAACGGCAATGACAAGCCTCACTCACCCTCTTCCACCCGGGCTAGCTCAGACACGGAAACAGGCTGAAGCTCACCACTTTCACAGCAAGAATCCCCAATGGCCCAGGAACAGCCACTTAGCTTTTACTGCTTTACCCCCCGAATTGGAAACGGATAATATCCGCTCAGATTCCTCAAGGAATCACTCTTTTTACCTCTTAATAGTTTAGTTACTCTTTTTTTTTTTTTTTTCTTTGCACCTCTTTTTTTTTTTTTTCCCTTTTTGTTATATCAACTACAGGAACAGAAGTAACAACACACGGGACTAAGCCACCCGGACACCAGAATCCTTTGCCTCATCATCCCCATCACGAGGATAAACGACACCGTTAAACCAACCTTTGGACTTCATATCTAAACCACTCTACTATAAGGTACGACAAACAAGTATTTCAAAATGTCTTTCACGATCACATCATTAAATGTCAAGGGTCTTAATAGCCCCTATAAACGCCAAATGGCCTGGAAAGAAGCATCAAGGCAAAAAAGTGACATAATTTGCTTTCAAGAGACACACTTTATAGCAGACAAACCCCCAGTATTTCGCAATCGCAGATTCCCTCAAGTTATTATGGCAAATGGCCCAAAGAAAAAGGGGGGAGTTGCAATTGCTATTGGAGATAACATCCCATTCTCAGAGATCGCAACTCATCTGGACACTTCTGGCAGATATATCATACTAGTATGCAAAATCTTTACAGTGACGTACACTCTAGTTAACGTATATCTTCCAAATAACAACCAATTAAGATTCCTTAAAAAAATATGGAAAAAAGTAGAATCTATGAAACAAGGACATGTACTCTTATGCGGGGACTTCAACGCAGTACCAGACAAAACCATTGACTGTACAAACCCTAAACAAGTAAATAGCCGAAGAACTACATTGGAAAAATTCATCAACACATCGGAACTATTCGACGTATGGAGGTGCCAACACTCCTCAGAGAAGGACTTTACTTTCTTTTCTAGTGTACACAATACTTACTCGCGTATAGATTTATTTCTTGTAGACAAATTTTTACTGCAGAGAATTACTAAATCAGACATTGATGTTATATCCTGGTCTGATCATGCCCCAGTTTCTATAAGCGTGGGGGGGTCGAGGGCCGAGACAGGAGCGAATAGATGGAGAAACGACATTTTCACTATGTCCAAACCAGAAAATATAAAACTACTTAGAAAGTCACTAAAAGAATTCTTTGAAATTAATGCTCCGTCGGTATCCGACCCATTCACGCTGTGGAACACTCATAAGGTAGTCATGAGAGGGTTACTGATTCAACTCAGTGCTAGGGCCAAGAGGCAAAGGGCAGGGAGGATCAACGACCTGCTAAATAAAATTAAGACCCTAGAAGCGTCAAACAAACAAAAGTCTACTTAAAAAACAAAAGATCTTTTATTCTATGCCAGACAAGAACTAAGAACTACCCTGGTTTATCAGCAGGAGAACCGCCTTCGCACCTTTAAAGCACAAAACTACCGTTATAGCAACAAGGCGGGGAAACTGCTGGCAAACCAATTAAAAGAAAAAATGGCAAAACAAAGAATTCCGCACATAGAGAATCCTAAATCTAAAACAAAAGTCTATAACCCCAAAGAGATAGCAGACGCCTTTTGCGAATACTATGAGGCATTATACAATCTTGGAATGGCCGCCTAGCAGCATATAAGATGCTACTCTTGCCAAAACTAATGTACCTCTTCAGGGCCCTCCCAATACCTATCCCAGACCCCTTCTTCAAAGCAATGCAGACACAAATGACAAACTTCATCTGGGAAGGCAAAAGGGCTAGATTTCCGGCCCAAATGCAAGGGAAACATAAAGAAGTGGGAGGATTGGGAATCCCAAACCTAAAAGACTACCACGCTGCAGCTATCATAGACCAACTAAGAAATTGGTTCAGTCAAAAAGAAGTAAAACACTGGTGCCAACTGGAACAAAACTGGATTCATCCTAGATCCCTCCAATCACTCATACTAGCACACAATATACAACCAAATATAACTCTAACTAATCATCCCACCACACAGGCCACTTTACAGGCGTGGTCCCACCTAAAAAAGTTTACCAGTCCCAAAGAAAAATATACCGAGGTCCCCACCCCATTAGAAGCTCTTTACTGGCTAATCCCAAATATTTCTCTGACACAATGGCACAAGGCAAACATCAAATTCGTGAAAGACATAACACATGCAGGTAATGTGGCCCCCTTTAATGAACTACAAAAAAGATTCCAACTACACCCCTCGGAATTTTTGACACACCTACAGATAGCTTCATGGCTCAAGACGTTGGAAATATCTGATTCTCAAATCCCAACACAAGTATGGAAGTACCTCCAATCCACCAACCTTAAAGCAAAAGGTATATCCCAGATGTATTCCTTAAAAAAAAACATTTACGAAATTTAATGCAATGAACAAATGGGAATTAGAACTGGGAAAAAAATTCACAGAAAAACAGTGGTCACTAGCACTCCACTGTGGCCGTAGATTCTCAAGATGCTCCAACTATGAGGAACTGGCGGCAAAATTACTAGCTAGATGGCACTACACACCGTACATGATGGCAAAATTCTCTAGAAGTAACTCTAACCTGTGCTGGAGAGGATGCGGAAAGGTGGGAACACTGATCCACATGCTTTGGTCATGCCAACATATTAGAAGCTTCTGGTCAGAAGTGTTCAAATTAATAGCGATAACCACAGGTGTATTTACCACCCCTTCGGTTGAAAAAGCAATTTTAAGCATAAACATGGTAGAATACCCAATACAGGTCAGATCAATAGCGATACATGTCCTGTTTGCCGCCAGATCCTTACTAGTAAACAGATGGAAGTCTAACGAAATCCCAAGTGTAAGAGAATTGAAAACGAAAATCAATATGATTTCTGAATACGAAAAAATAATGGCGGTCAAAGATGGTAATGGAGCAAAGTACATTTCCAATTGGAACCTCTGGAATAAATTATTCCAAAGATGTGTTTAACCTGTATCCTGTAGTATGATTTTTACTCAAGATAATCTCTCCTTTCTCTCCTATAGTACATTACTGTTGTTGTAGTAATGGTGTTCAATTTAGACACCACAGTTCCTATCTTTATGTTAAGGACAAGTTATTAATTTAGGATCTTCAATGTAAGATGACATACGCATGCTACTGTTAATGTAACGACAGCAATATCTATACTGGAAATTCAATGTTAACAACAAAGCATAAACATTTCATTAT
Organism: Lithobates clamitans; assembly: GCA_037952925.1. Classification (NCBI taxonomy): domain Eukaryota; kingdom Metazoa; phylum Chordata; class Amphibia; order Anura; family Ranidae; genus Lithobates; species Lithobates clamitans. The sequence goes on from JBBGZY010000611.1 coordinate 247,433, forward strand.
GTTGGCATTTATGTAGCAATACTCAACTACGATTGAGGAACCTAAATGTATTTTCTTACTTTGTAAACTAGTGAAATATTAATAAAAAATATTTTCAAAAAAAAAAAAAAAATATATAAATTAGATTCACAAAGAAAAACTTTGGAATTAGAAAATGAGGGCATTTCTGAGCAATTTATTCATCCTTGTCCAAACAATAGGTTGATTGATTTGCCTTATGCCTCAGAAGTCAAACAGATCAGTACACCGACTGTTATTGACAGTTCAATCAATATGGCAAGCAATGCTCTCAATAAGAGAGATGGATTACTTCCATTGCCAAAATCAGGATTAAAAAAAAGTATTGACTTCTGCAACATTAAATTATGTTGCTCCAATTTTAACCACTTCAGCCCCGGAAGGATTTACCCCCTTCCTGACCAGAGCACTTTTTACAATTTGGCACTGCGTCACTTTAACTGCTAATTACGCGGTCATGCAATGCTGTACCCAAACGAAATTTTCGTCCTTTTGTTCCCACAAATAGAGCTCTGTCGTTTTTATTTTTTTCGTTGTACACGGAAAAAGTCCGAAAATTTTGAAAAAAAACTATATTTTCTACTTTTTGTTATAAAAAAAATACAATAAACTCAATTTTAGTCATACATTTAGTCCAAAATGTATTCAGCCACATGTCTTTGGTAAAAAAAAGTCAATAAGTGTATATTTATTGGTTTGCGCAAAAGTTATAGCGTCTACAAACTAGGGTACATTTTCTGGAATTTACACAGCTTTTAGTTTATGACTGCCTATCTCATTTCTTGAGGTGCTAAAATGGCAGGACAGTACAAAACCCCCCCAAATGACCCAATTTTGGAAAGTAGACACCCCAAGGTAATTTCTGGGAGGCATGTTGAGCCCATTGAATATTAATTTTTTTGTCCCAAGTGATTGAATAATGACAAAAAAAATGACAAAAAGTTGTCACTAAATGATATATTGCTCACACAGGCCATAGGCATATGTGAAATCGCACCCCAAAATACATTCTGATGCTTCTTCTGAGTACGGGGATACCACATGTGTGGGACTTTTTGGGAGCCTAGCCACGTACGGGGCCCCGAAAACCAAGCACCGCCTTCAGGATTTCTAAGGGCGTAAATTTTTGATTTCACTCCTCCCTACCTATCACAGTTTTTAAGGCCATAAAATGCCAGCACAGTTCAAACCCTCCCAAAATGACCCAATTTTGGAAAGTAGACACCCCAAGCTATTTGCTGAGAGGCATGTTGAGTCCATGGAATATTTTATATTTTGCCACAAGTTGCGGGAAAATGATAAACTTTTTTTTTTTTTGCACAAGGTTGTCACTAAATGATATATTGCCCAAACATGCCATGGGCATATGTGGAATTACACCCCAAAATACATTCTGCTGCTTCTCCTGAGTATGGGGATACCACATGTGTGGGACTTTTTAGGAGCCTAGCTGCGTACGGGGCCCTGAAAACCAAGCACCGACTTCAGGATTTCCAAGGGCGTAAATTTTTTATTTCACTCCTCACTACCTATCACAGTATCCAAGGCCATAAAATGCCAAGATGGCACAAAACCCCCCAAATGACCCCATTTTGGAAAGTAGACACCCCAAGCTATTTGCTGAGAGGCATGGTGAGTATTTTGCAGCTCTCATTTGTTTTTGAAAATGAAGAAAGAAAAGAAAAATGTATTTTTTTTTCTTTTTTCAATTTTCAAAACTTTGTGACAAAAAGCGAGGTCTGAAAAATACTCACCATACCTCTCAGCAAATAGCTTGGGGTGTCTACTTACCAAAATGGGGTCATTTTGGGGGGTTTGTGCCATCTGGGCATTCCATGGCCTCCGAAACTATGATAGGCAGTGAAGAGTGAAATCAAAAATTTACACCCTTAGAAACCCTGAAGGCGGTGCTTGGTTTTTGGGGTCCCGTATGCGGCTAGGCTCCCAAAAAGTCCCACACATGTGGTATTCCCGTACTCAGAGATGCAACAGAATGTATTTTGGGGTGTAATTTCACATTTTCCCATGGCATGTTTGAGCAATATATCATTTAGTGACAACTTTGTGCAAAAAAAAAATTTTCTTTTTCCCGCAACTTGTGTCACAATATAAAATATTCCATGGACTCAACATGCCTCTCAGCAAATAGCTTGGGGTGTCTACTTTCCAAAATGGGGTCATTTGGGGGGTTTTGAACTGTCCTGGCATTTTATGCACAACATTCAGAAGCTTATGTCACACATCACCCACTCTTCTAACCACTTGAAGACAAAGCCCTTTCTGACACTATTTGTTTCCATGAAAAAATATTTTTTTTTGCAAGAAAATTACTTTGAACACCCAATCATTATATATTTTTTTAAAGCAAAGGCCCTACAGATTAAAATGGGTGTGTCATTTTTTTTCAAACAGTATTTGCGCAGCCATTTTTCAAACACATTTTTTTGGGAAAAACACACATTTTTTCTTTTTTTAATGCACTAAAACACACTATATCGCCCAAATGTTTGATGAAATAAAAAAGATGATCTTAGGCCGAGTACATGGATACCAAACATGACATGCTTTAAAATAGCGCACAAACGTGCAGTGGCGACAAACTAAATACATTTTTAAAAGCCTTTAAAAGCCTTTACAGGTTACCACTTTAGATTTACAGAGGAGGTCTACTGCTAAAATTACTGCCCTCGATCTGACGTTCGCGGTGATACCTCACATGCATGGTGCAATTGCTGTTTACATTTGATGCCAGACCGACGCTTGCGTTCGCATTTGCGCGAGAGCAGGGGGGGGCAGGGGTGCTTTTTTTTTTTTTCTTTATTATTTTTTTGCTTTTTTATCTTATTTTTAAACTGTTCCTTTCATTTTTTTTAATCATTTTTATTGTTATCTCAGGGAATGTAAATATCCCCTATGATAGCAATAGGTAGTGACAGGTACTCTTTTTTGAAAAAATTGGGTTCTATTAGACCCTGTTTTCTGTCCTCAAAACATTTGACCACACCAAGATTGGTGTGATAAAATGCTTTCCCAATTTCCCAATGGTGCTGTTTACATCCCCCCAAATCTAAGTTATGAAATGCTCGTAGCTTCTGGTTTCTTAGGCCATAGAGATGTTTGGAGGCACTCTGGTCTCTGACCAGCTCTATGGTCAGCTGGCTGAATCACCGGCTGCATTCTCAGGTTCCCTGTTGAGACAGGAGAGCCAGAGAAAAACACGGAAGACAGTGGGGGGGCATTCCCTCCCACTGCTTGTAAAAGCAGTCTAGAGGCTAATTAGCTGCTAGGATTGCTTTTACATGAAAGCCGACCACTGGCTGAAAAGAATGATACCAAGATGATACCTAAACCTGCAGGCATAATTCTGGTATAACCACTCAAAGTCATGAATGGCGTACCTGAAGACAAAAAAATGGTTAACAATAAAACACAGTAAACGGTAAAGTATAAAAAATTGCATACCTGAAAAGCAAACATGATAAAACATAATAACAATAAAACATTGCAGAATAGAATACAGTAAAAAAGAGCAGAACAATAGAGAGAGAATAGAGAGAGAGAGAACAATAAAACGACAACTATTTGTTTTTATTTTATATATATTTTTTAAATTTTTTTTCTTACACTTTTTTTTGTAACTAACTTTTATAACTGTAACCGGTTCCAGGTTCGGGTCTCTCAAAATGCGATGGCATCTTGGGAGACCCTGTGAAAGTGTGCCTAGTCTGTGCAATGCTGTACCCTACGCTAATACTCAACTAGTGAATGGTAGCATTCAAAACATTCACCAATGCAAAGACCAGGATTGTCAGGACAGGAGGGACAATAATAGTGGGTGTCATGCCTATATCCGCGCTTGCTGCAGACACAACATCTTTTTTGGGGGGGTTCATTGGGTAGGGGTACTCAGGAGGACATAAAGAAAATGCCTCTCATGCAGCCGACTGCATTTGGTTGGGGATGTGAATGGGGAAAGTACGGGCGCTGCAGAAGTGGTGGGTTCCCAATTAGGATTGGCGAATGCAGCAGGAAGGGCATTATGGGCACGACAGGCCTGTGTTTGTCTTCTTCTTGGTGGCACCGGGACACTACTTGTGCTTGCCACCTCACCAGCTTGAACTGCACTTATGGGACTCGCCACGTCCCCAAGTGTTACTGCAGTGCTGGTTTGACTACGACCGGGGTGTACTAGGCCGCTGGTGCTTGCCAGTTCACCAAAACGCTACCAAAAAAACTGTTAGCAATCGCAGGGATCAGGCCTGACTCTGCGACGCTGCAGTTATGCATTTAGTGTTTTGTAAGTGACAGTGATCGATCGATACTGCACTTGGGTGGGCTGGGCTGGGCCGGGCGGAGGGGCAAAACACAGGTGCTAGCAGGTATCTGGGCTGATCCCGCTAACACTGCGTTTTTGGGAACCCTAAACTGCTGGGGACGCTAGTATAGATCGGATCAGATATTGATCCGTTCAGATACTATATCACTAAGGGAGGCGTATGCTGCGTGCATGGGTGTTAGCGGTACTGGCGCTAACCTGACGCTGCCTGGGGCTGGTGCTTGCCAGTTCACCAAAACGCTACCAAAAAAACTGTTAGCGATCGCAGGGATCAGGCCTGACTCTGCGAATGTTGCAGTTATGTGTTTAGTAAGTTACAGTGATCGATCGATACTGCACTTGGGTGGGCTGGGCCGGGCCGGGCGGAGGGGCAAAACGCAGGTGCTAGCAGGTATCTGGGCTGATCCCACTAACACTGCTTTTTGGGAACCCTAAACTGCTGGGGATGCTAGTATAGATCTGATCGGATCAGATATTGATCTGATCAGATACTATATCACTAAGGGAGGTGTATGCGTGCGTGTTAGCGGTACTGGCACTAACCTGACGCTGCCTGGGGCTTGTGCTTGCCAGTTCACCAAAACGCTACCAAAAAAACTGTTAGCGATCACAGGGATCAGGCCTGACTCTGCGAACACTGCAGTTATGCGTTTAGTGTTTTGTAAGTGACAGTGATCGATCGACACTGCACTTGGGTGGGCTGGGCTGGGCCGGGCGGAGGGGCAAAACGCAGGTGCTAGGAGGTATCTGGGCTGATCACGCTAACACTGCATTTTTGGGAACCCTAAACTGCTGGGGACGCTAGTATAGATCTGATCGGATCAGATATTGATCCGCACAGATACTATACCACTAAGGGAGGCGTATGCTGCGTGCGTGGGTGTTAGCGGTACTGGCGCTAATCTGACGCTGCCTGGGGCGACGATATCACCGCCGGGCAATCAGGGGGCTAAACCTTTATTCGGTAATAAACGGCGGGTGCCCTGACACTATAAGAAATAAACGAACTAACCAGCGACACCTGTAACGGTTATACAGTGATCAGTGGTGAAAGGGTTAACTAGGGGGCAATCAAGGGGTTAAAACATTTATTAGATAGTATATGCTGGTCCCTGTCACTATAAAACGCTGACGGCGAACCTAAATATTTACCTCCCTAACTAGCGTCACCAGTGACACTAATACAGCGATCAGAAAAATGATCGCTTAGCGACACCGGTGACAGGGGGTGATCAAGGGGTTAAAACTTTATTAGGGGGGGTTAGGGGGGTACCTTAGACCTAAAGGGGGCTAACAGTATCTGTCCTACCACACTAACTGTCACAAACTGACACCATGCAGTAATGAGAAAAAAAAAACTGCTTGGTGTCAGTGTGACAGGGGGGAGGGGTGATTAGGGGGTGATCGGGGGGGATCGGGGTAAAGGGGGGTGTTTTGTGTGCCTGGCATGTTCTACTGTGTGTGTGTTGTGCACTCACATTGATGTCTTCTCTCCTCGGCGTCGGAAAGGAAAATACCGAGCCGAGGAGAGATGACATCATTTCCTTTGCTGCTGTTTAGCATACAGCAGCAGAGGAATGATTCAAATGGCCAGCGGCGTTCGCGAGGGGGGGCCATGAATGGATGGTCTCCCCCTCACCTCTGATCGCCGCTGGACAAAAGCGGACCGCCTCGGGCACCGGGGGGGTCCGATCGGACCACCCGCCCGCTGGAGGCAGATCACGTGTATGTACGTGATTCTGCCTGCCCGTGCCACCTTGCCGACGTACATCGGCGTGAGGCGGTCCTTAAGTGGTTAATAAAGAAACCTATGCATTCACTAGAATAATTCCAGGATTGGACATTTGTGACGGTATAGTGCATGAGCGTTTAAAGAAAGTATTATCAAAATTCTATAGACCAGAATGTATTTTCCAGCATGTGGACAAGTTTTTGTTGTCTACACAGAGTATAGAGGAACATGTCACTGTTTTGTCTGAGTTATTTACCCTGTTACAAACAGTAGGGTTGAAACTGAAGACAGAGTCAGTTCAGTTGATGAAAAGTCAGGTAGCATTCCTTCATATGCAAATTAGTCATGGACAGAAACAGTTATAACAGGTAAATGTTAGAAACATTTCTGCTTTGCAAATTCCAATATCTTACAAGGCATTATATCAATTTTTGAGCGAAGTAAATCATTACAAAGAGTTTTTACAGAAATGTGATGATAAAGTTAAACCATTATTTGATTTTTTGAGACAAAAAGATGTTGTGTTTGATCAATGGGGTCAAACCCAGACTGATGCCTTTGAAATGTTGAAAAGGGATCTGCAGAATGCTCCTTCATTGAATACTATTGAAATGTGTCCGTTTATTCCCTTTGTATTGCAAACTGATGTATCTGAGAATTCAATCTCGGTGACTTTGTCTCAATTAAAAGAAGGTAATCAGAAAAAAATATGCTTTTTCTCCAGAGGTTTGACAAATATGGAAAAGACCTTTGACACACATATTAAGCAACTGTTAAGTGTTTATTTTGCAGTCAAAGTTACAGAAAAGATGTGAGATCTAGTAAGATCACATTACAGACACCTGATCTATCACTACAATTTCTTCTAGAGAGAATAAATTCAGGAGAATTATATGACAAATATTGTCCATTTTTTAAAACTTTACAATTTAAATCTACACAGGTAGATTTGGTAATAGAACATTATGCTTGTACAAATGAATCCAGAATCCAAATGAATCCAAAAAATCCAGAATCCTGTAAATGGAGTTTTTATAACAAGTGCTGAGAGAGGCTTTAAGCCAGTATTTGTTAATGCTATTAAGAGTCGTTCAGCAGGTCTTCCTATGTGTTACCCAAAGAATGGTTATGTTATTCAGTAAAAATTCTACAGAAAATGCTGAATTGGAAGATGCCAAAACTTACAGTACAGCACGCGTGACTCTAAATCTTAAAGAGGAGAAGTGAATGGACACAGTTCACTTCAGGCTTCTGGGTTGATTTGAAACCTTTCTTTGTTTGTGAAAACGAGGTTTCAAATCATGACAAAAAGGAGAAATTGCATTCTGTTATATTTAAAATACACATTATAATAGCATAAGGAGTATAGGCCAGTTTAAGAAAAATAGAGCAAAGCAAGGTAATTAGAAATATATGAATAAGTGAAGTATGTGGCGCTAACTAAAGTGCAGAAATGAATCAATATGTATATAAATACTAAATAGAACAGATCACACACCTGACAAGTAAGTGTGTAGAACAGAATAGGCAAGTGCAAGTGAAAATAAAAATAACAAATCTTCTCTACTCTTCTCTAGATCACTGGTAAAGTGCACAAATGGCACAGATTCCAAACAGCAATCTAAAATACCATCCAGTGTGTATATAAAGTGCATCAAGTGAAATAATATATGACAATCCTAGTCTAATGATATAATGACATACATAAAAAAAATGTGAAAAATAAACATTTCTGAATAAATTCACTGTTCTCCTGGAGTGTAAAAGGTGAAATTCAAAAAACAAAGTCCAACAAGTGATAAACACTAATATGAATAAGTTCACATATATGAGTTCATGAAAAAAAAAAATTGTGCAAAAACAACTTTCGATCAATGTCAAATTCCTCCAATCACATATATAATATCCGTGGTGCGCTACATGATTCCCCCAGCCTCTCACCTCAGATAGAGACCCCTACAGGTCGAGTCAAGCCTTCAGTATGGAAAACAGCAGATCCCAGCACAACGATCGATTTCCAACGATTGTCCCGATTGTCCCAACAATAGCAGATTTTTGGGGGTGACTCCAGGCTTAACTGATGCGGTGAGGACATGAAATAAAAGACGGTGGCTCCATCGTGTAGTATTTCCCAAAAAAAATTATTAAAACAAAGAGTAACTTACAGTTTAAAATCAGATAATCCAGAAAACAGCAGAGTAATAATACTTTGAGTTAGCCAGGAACTAAAGCGCTGTGTAGGGCGGCACAGTGGTGTAGTGGGTAGCACTCTCACCTAGCAGTAAGAAGGGTCACTGGTTCGAATCCCAACCACGACACTACCTGCCTGGAGTTTGCATGTTCTCCCTGTGCCTGCGTGGGTTTCCTCCGGGTACTCCGGTTTCCTCCCACACTCCAAAGACATGCTAGTAGGTTAATTGGATCCTGTCTAAAATTGTCCCTAGTATGTATGAATGTGAGTTAGGGACCTTAGATTGTAAGCTCCTTGAGGGTAGGGACTGATGTGAATGTACAATGTATATGTAAAGCGCTGCGTAAATTGACAGCGCTATATAAGTACCTGAAATAAATAAAATAAATAAATATTTGAAAAATCAATAAAAAAATAAAATGCATGACTTAATTTTTCATTCAGCACAAACAGTCATTAGAACAATATTGATTGTACGAGTTTATAAAAGTAAGCATTTGATTGCACACATTTTGTTCAATTTGGTGTTTGATTATTGATATAATTTGAGTGGAGTACAACTCTTCTCTTTTCTAAAATGTTTAAATAGAGAAACCCCAGTGACAAGGTGTTAGGCTAGGTTCACACTAGCTTAGCTGAAACATGATACGATTTTCGGTTCAATTTTGTAGTGCAACATTGCATGTTTTTTGATACACTTTGACATGTTTTTCATGCTATATGTGTTTTTTGGAAGATTGAGACCAAGGTTTTTTCCAGGTCTGGGATGCTGGTTGTTAAGGAGGTGTCCTAACAACCAGAGGCTTATACTTGCCCTGTATTTCCAGCTGAAAGCAGAATGCAAACAGAGTCCACCTGTGTGTAATTTAATCTCAGTATAAATACAGCTGTTCTGTGAAGCCCTCAGAGGCTTATTAGAGAACCTTAGTGAACAAACAGCATCACGAAGGCCAAGGAACACACCAGATAGATCAGGGACTAAGATGTGAAGAAGTTTAAAGCAGGGTTAGGTTATAAAAAATATCCCAAGCTTTGAACATCTCACAGAGCACTGTTCAATCCACCATCCGAAAATGGAAAGAGTATGGCACAACTGAAAACCTACCAAGACAGGCTGGGCAAGGAGCACATTAAACAGAGAAGCAGCCGAGAGGCCCATGGTAACACTGGAGGAGCTGCAGAGATCCACAGCTCAGGTGGGAGAATCTGTCCACAGGACAACTATTAGTTGACACACTCCACAAGTCCATAAAAAAAAGATGAAAAAAAAAATAATACAGGTAAATTGGAAGAACGGGCACTCTGAGCTCCATCCATATTCTTTTTTCAGATAAAATCAAGTTGCAAGGTAACTGTTGACATGTTTTGGTGCATAACCTTGTTCACAGCCTGGTGACCAACATGAACAACATATATACATATATACAATGAAGTGACTGTGAACACTCCCATTTGTTATTTAGTATAATTGGCAGTAAATGAAAACCACCGCTCTCTCTAGGAATGGAAACTTGTGACACAAATATATAAAAGATATATATGGTTATACACAAACATAATATACATGAAAGAAAGTAAATTATTACAATTTGAATAGACATAAGTTCAACAATTTAAAAAACTTCAAATAAAATCATTCGACATGTATAAATCAAGACCAAGATCCCAGAACAAACAAAGATCTTATAGCAAGAAATGTCAAGCAAGAGATAGAAATAGGTAAAACAAATCTACATCACATCTGTAATTCATTCCAGCCAGGGTTCTTGTTTTTAAATTGAATATCCACCAAACTTCTCATTGCAGAAGCTTACTGTGGGTAATACCCCCGGTGGATTTCTCACTTTCTCCAAACCATATAGTGCCTTGAAAAAGTATTCATATCTTTTGAAATTTTACACATTTTGTCATGTTACAACCAAAAAAGTAATTGTATTTTATCAGGATTTTATGTGATAGACCAACACAGAGTAGCACATAATTGTGAAGTGTAAAGGAAAATGATAAATGTTTTGCAAAATGTTTTACAAATAAATATGTGAAAAGTGTGGCGTGCATTTGTATTCAGCCCCCTTTACTCTAATACCACTGACTAAAATCTAGTGGAACCAATTGCCTTCCGAAGTCACCTAATTAGTAAATAGAGTCCACCTGTGTGTAATTTAATCTCAGTATAAATACAGCTGTTCTGTGAAACCCTCAGAGGCTTGTTAGAGAACCGTGGTAACATTGGAGGAGTTGCAGAGATCCACAGCTCAGGTGGGAGAATCTGTCCACAGGACAACTATTAGTCGTACACTCCACAAGTCTTGCCTTTATGGAAGAGTGGCAAGAAAAAAGCCATTGTTGAAAGAAAGCCATAAGAAGTCCCATTTGCAGTTTACGAGAAGCCATGTGGGGAACACAGCAAACACAGAGCACGTGGAAGAAGGTGCTCTGTTCAGATGATACCAAACTTTTTGGCCTAAAAGCTACAGTATCTCACAAAAGTGAGTACACCCCTAAGTGAAAATGTCCAAATTGGGCCCAATTAGCCATTTTCCCTCCCCGGTGACCAAAGACCAAAACCCTATTGACCGTCTGTAGGGCATCCTCAAATGGAAGGTGGAGGAGCGCAAGGTCTCTAACATCCACCGGCTCCATGATGTCGTCATAGAGGAGTGGTAGAGGACTCCAGTGGTAATAAGTGAATCTCTGCTGAACTCCATGCCCAAGAAGGTTAAGGCAGTGCTGGAAAATAATGGTGACCACACAAAATATTGACACTTTGGGCCCAAATTCGGACATTTTCACTTAGGGGTGTACTCACTTTTGTTGCCAGCGGTTTAGACATTAATGGCAGTGTGTTGAGTTATTTTAAGGAGACAGCAAATTTACACTGTTATATAAGCTGTACATTCACTAATTTACATTGTGGCAAAGTTTAATGTCTTCAGTGTTGTCACATGTAAAGATATAATAAAATATTTACAAAAATGCAAGGGGTGTACTCACTTTTGTTAGATACTGTATGTGTGGCAGAAAACGAACACCGCACATAACCCTAAACACACCATCCCCACTGTGAAACATGGTGGTGGTGACAGCATCATGTTGTGGGGGTGTATTTCATTAGCAGGGACAGGGAAGCTAGCCAGAGTTGATGGGAAGATGGATGGAGCAAAATACAGGGCAGTCTTAGAAGAAAACCTGTTAAAGTCTGCAAAAGACTTGAGACTGGAGCCGAGGTTCACCTTCCAGCAGGACAACTACCCTAAACATATAGCCAGAGCTACAATGCAATGGTTTAGATCAAAGCATATTCATGTGTTAGAATGGCCCATTCAAAGTCCAGACCTAAATCCAATTGAGAATCTGTGGCAAGACTTGAAAATTGCTGTTCACAGATGCTCTACATCCAATCTGACAGAGCTTGAGCTATTTTGCAAAGAAGAATAGGCAAAAATTTCACTTTCTACATGTACAAAGCTGGTAGAGACATCCCCCAAAAGACTTACAGCTGTAATTGCATTGAAAGGTGGTTCTACAAAGTATTGACTCAGGGGGCTGAATACAAATGCACGCCACACTTTTCACTCATTTATTTGTAAAAAATGTGGAAAACCATTTAATTTCCCTGGCACTTCACAATTATGTGCTACTTTGTGTTGGTCTATCATATAAAATCCCAATAAAATACATTTACCTTTTTGGTTGTAACATGACAAAATGTGTAAAATTTTAAGGGGTATGAATACTTTTTGAAGGCACTGTAGAAAATAGAAGAGGACATGTCCCCAAGATGTACATATTTAAAATGTTTAGACACATTTGACAGTCCTTTTTCACTTTGATACTAAGCTCCATGGAAGTGCTCGCCTACTCGTGTCCTAAGAGGTTTAATTGTACTTTCAATTGCACAAAGTACACTCCACAGCATACACTACATTAGAAGAGCCACAGTTAATATAATCCCGCAGAAAAAAAACTCCTTCCTTGTTGAAAAAGATAGCACTGTCTTAGATTTTTTAATATGTTTTTTACAAAAGCGACATGTGTTAACACCACAGGCATACAATCCGATGGTGTTTAGCTATGTCCTCTCCAAACCTTTGGATAGAAACTCCATTTTAACAAATGGAGAGAGATCCCCATCCATGGACAGAATAGGTAGATGTTTCAAAATGGTACCTTTAATTAAATGATACTCCCCTGAGTAAGTAGTTACAAAAGCGAGGGTACCGCTAGCATTAGATTTACATTTCTTGAGAGATTTATGTTTTAATAGCACTATCTCTATCTGCAGCTGTAGCTATCGCTTTATTAACATCTTTAGAGATATATTTACGTGCTACTAATCTCAAGGCTAGTATATTGCACTCTTGAGCAAAACTTACCTCAGTAGAGCAATTCCTCCTACCTCTTATACATCCCCCAAGTAGGACTGATCTAATTGTGTGTGCTGGGTGACAACTAGTCACCAACAGTACTGAATTTCCAGCACATTTCTTCTGATAAGTACAGGTAGATACAGTCTCACTTGTGGAATTGCCCTCCAAATTGATATCCAAAAAGCTAATGTTATGTATGTTAAAGTCACAACTAAGTTCAGATTATTTTTGTTAAGATACAAATTAAAAAGAGAGATGTCTTCCGGGGTATTCTCCCATATAAACAGAAGGTCATCTATAAAACGACCATACCATTTAATATATCTGATGAAAGGGTTTTTGGGAGAGAAAAGAAACTGTTCCCCCCACCACCCCATATATAAAATAGCTAGGGAGGGGGAAAATGTCACCCCCATGGAGGCATCTCTACATTGAAGATAAAAGATGTTATCAAAAGAAAATAAGTTGTGTCTTAACAGGAGATCCACTGTCATCACAATAAACTCTTTTGCCCTGTACACACAGTCGGACATTAATCGGACATTCTGACAAAATCCATGGATTTTTTCCCACGGATGTTGGATCAAACTTGTCTTGCGTACACATGGTCGCACAAAGCTGTCGGAATTTCCGAATGCCAAGAACGTGGTGACGTAAACCATGTACGACGAGACTATAAAAGGGCAGTCCAATACCAAGAGCGCCACCTTTTGGGCTCCTTTTGCTAATCTCGTGTTAGTAAAAGTTTGGTGAGAGATGATTTGTGCTTTTTCAGACTTGTGGTTTTCAGATCGTATTTCTGCTGTTCAGTTTGTGCTTGTGGGTTTGTATCTGGTCTTCAGTGCGTGCAGCGAGTTCCCATTGATTTGTCATTGTGTTCTTGTCCATTCGTTACTGATTTTCAGGTCGCTCTTCACAGGCCTTGCTGTTCTTCAGTGCGTTCTGTTACTTCGTTCTGACCAGCCGTTTTCTATGTTTTCTATGCCATGTTGCATGTATGAACTCATCGTAGAGTTTGTGCTGTGCGGGGGGCTTGGTGTTGGGGTTCTTACTTTCACACAAGCCCAGTCCATGAACAGGGCAAAGGAGGAGTTCATGGACCAAGAATTGGTTGCTCCAGCGTGACCAATTCTGTCACATGCCTTTGCTCCGTGAGATCCGTGAGAATAATCCTGACAATTTCAGGAACTTTCTCTGGATGACGGACCCCGTTTTTCACCATTTGTTGGCTTTCCTGACCCCTTATATCAGCAGGCAGGATACCTGTATGAGGCAAGCCATCACTCCGGGCAGAGACTAGTCGCCACGTTGCGGTGCTTGGCGATGGGGAGACGCCTGCAGGACCACAAGTTCTCGACAGGCATCTCCCCCCAAGCTCTGGGGATCATTATCCCAGAGACCTGTTCTGCCATTATCCAGGTCCTGCAGAAGGACTATATTAAGGTAAGATTTTTATCCTTTAACATCACATTTTATTGTATTTAATGTTTGTTAATATATTGTATTTCTTTCCTCATTCCCTAATTATCATGATTGTAATATGCTGTGAATGTCCCCTTTGTCCTCATGCATGCTGGATTTTTATAAAAAAAAATGTTGTCCTTCATACATATTTGCCTTCACTTACCTCCCCAGCATGTTCTCCTGGGCCTATTATCCACCTCGTCTACCTCGTCTAATTAACAATGTATTTTGGTCAGCTCCATAGTAGTGCTTTTCCCTAAATACCCCCTAAAATGTTTAAAATTGTGATTTGTGCTTTAAATTAAGGCAGAGTGCCAGAGGCTTTATTTTTGAGGGGTTCCAAAATCATTTGGAACCCCCCCTCCCCCCCAACTGCTAACTCAGCTGATACTAATCCTCAATCTGCTGATTTTGCCAAACCCATACACACTAAACCCACCTCTTTTGTGGATGAATTCACCAAAGCATGTAGTGCAAGGGCCTACCTGAATACTTTCAAATACTCCAGAATGGCAGCTTGGGCTTGCCACCTCCAGAAGACAATGCGAAAGGACTACCATTCATCTTTGTTGCGGATGAAGCGTTTGCGCTGGGGGACCATCTTATGCGGCCATTCCCTTTGAGGACCCTTACCCCGGACCAGAAGGTTTTTAATTACCGGCTGGCCAGAGCCAGAAGAGTGGTTAAGAACATGTTTGGAATAATGGCCAGCCGGTTCTGCCTATTTCTTACATCGATACACATGGCAGAATATAAACTCAATCACATCATCCTGGCTTGCTTTGTTCTCCACAACTTTTTAAGGAGAAATTCTTGGAACTATGCTGGCTCAGTTGGGACTGAGGCCAGAATTTATATTAATGAACCAACCCTGTTGGCGCTTGAAACTGGCCATCCTGGCAGAGTGCCCATGAAGTCCGTATAAGATACATGGAATACTTTGCAGGTAGGGGGGCCATCGATATGCCAGACAATGTCTGAGACATTTTTTTAATAAAAATATATTTTAAACTGAACAAATTGCTTTGATTTACTGCTTGGCTTTCTTTTAGCTGACCATGACCAAAATTTGGGGAGTCCTGAAAATGGCGTGATTGTGTAAAATTAGAAAGAACTGTTGGGTGTTATTTACTAAAGGAAAATACACTTTGCACTACAAGTACACTTGAGACTGCACTGAAACTGCACTTGTAGTGCAAAGTGGATTTGCCTTTAGTAAATAACCCCCATTGTCACTGAAAACACCAACTTTACTACAAAAATGCTTTTGAGCATTGAAAGAAGAAGCCACGAGGGAGATGGGCGAAGCCTAACGGAGCAGACATGCATTGTTAGAGCTCCACACCGCTGAGGAGAGAAGAGAAGGACAAAGCGGAGCCTGCAGGCTCAAAAGGTATCCATTTGAACCTTTTTGCCCCAGGGAACAAACTGTGAAAGTTTGGGCAGGAAATATGGTACTGGGAGGAAACTGTGGCAGAAATAAAAATCACCTCACAAAGAGCTCACAGGCACTCACTGCAACTAAAGCAGCTCCAGTCACCTCACAATATACAGCATCAGGGCACTCTCACAGACAGAAAATGTCACAGCAAGATTCTCCATTTGAGTCAGATACAGAACAAATCCTCTCACAAACATCTCCACAAGCCTCCTCAGCATCCCCAGTAATATTATTACAATTTGAAAAGATGCTTCATAAGGCTTTAAAACAAACCTCAGACCAAATAACAAAAAGCCTAACCAAAGAAATAAGAGAGCTGGGAAACCGCACCGCAGCCTTAGAAATAAAAATGGATGAAATTGAAATTACAACCCAAGTAAATATAACAGAATTGGAACAATTAAAAGGGCACTCTCACAGACAGAAAATGTCACAGCAAGATTCTCCATTTGAGTCAGATACAGAACAAATCCTCTCACAAACATCTCCACAAGCCTCCTCAGCATCCCCAGTAATATTATTACAATTTGAAAAGATGCTTCATAAGGCTTTAAAACAAACCTCAGACCAAATAACAAAAAGCCTAACCAAAGAAATAAGAGAGCTGGGAAACCGCACCGCAGCCTTAGAAATAAAAATGGATGAAATTGAAATTACAACCCAAGTAAATATAACAGAATTGGAACAATTAAAAGAAGAGAATTTAATACTTCAAACTAAGCTCGAAGATTACAAAAATAGAGCCAGACGTTCAAACTTGCGCATAAGGGGAATACCTGAAACTGTGACAGACCTGCAATCTACTATTACTGCTCTATTACAAGAACTAAAGCCAGATATCCCTATTGAACGTTTAGAACTGGACAGAGTACACAGAGCACTCACAGCCAAAAAGAAAGATGGACCCCCACGTGATATAATCACAAAATTTCATTATTACAGAACGAAAGAACAAATACTAATTGCTGCAAGAGAAAAAAAGGAACTTAATTTTCAAGGACACAATTATCAAATTTTTGCTGACCTATCCCAACTTACTATTACTAAAAGACGATCCATGAAACCCCAACTAATGGAACTGCAACGCCACAACATTATGTATCAATGGGGCTTCCCCTTTTCAGTCAGATTTAACTACCAAGGTACAATTTACAGAAGCAGATCAGCAGATGAACTACAACAAACCCTTTTAAAATTAAATCTGACAGAACCCACAAGCAGCAACTCTCCCACACGCAGAAGAATGACATCATCTTCACCTTCAGGCAGCACTCAGAAAATTTCAGAACAAAATGGGAATCATCATTCTCACAAAAGAGGCCGTTATGCCACATCATCCATGGACCAAGAAGATTCAATGGACTGACATCCTCATTCCTGATATCTCTTCATTTATTATACTAAGAGATGGTTCTCTATAAAAAACCTGTATTTATAACTGAATGTGACTGCATTCTGACAGTCACACACTGTGTGGGATCATGTTACATTCCAGTTATATTTCTCATTACTTCTGATTCATATAGCCTTAGAATATATAAGTGAAATAGGGAAATTCTTGTTCAGTTATATATTATCAGGTAATAACAATAGATTTATTACTTTTTAGGACAAATATGTTCAATAATCCAGAAGTAATGGAAGCGTTTTCTTTCTTTTCTTAAAACAAATATATTATTACCTAACTAGTTCCTAGAATTATGTTTTTGTTTATTCTAATCTGAAGCAATACAACCTCAATTTTATGAGTTAACATATCTAAACAGTTACATATGAATAAAATATGTGGAGGGAGGAGACATGACGTAACGTGCTGTGAGCTGGGGGCGGGTCTCGGTGTCAGGGGCGATGAGAGCGGTGAGAGCTGCACGTCTGTGTCCTAACAGCCTGGGGTGAGAGACCGTGGCTGCTTAAACGCTTCTCCCCCCTCCTCCTCCCCCCCAGCCGTAGGCGGGCTCGCCGGCCAGCTGACCAGAGCGGGCGGGAGAGGCCGCCCGACGAACATAGGGGACCGGAGCCGTACTTTTAACACCGACTCAGTAGACGGAAGGGAGACATTTCTCACTAGCCTCCGACGCTCCTGGTCGCCCCCCCGCGAGGCTGTCGCCACAGGACTCCTCGGATTCCGCTCCCCCCTCTGCACCACTCGCGCTGCGATAAGCGGAAGGAATACAGCAGCGCAGACAGGACAGCCTGGCAACTCTGATAGAGCGGAGAGCCGAGCGGGGAGAGGACTAACCCCCCCCGCCTCCCCCCCCCTTTTCTACTCCTCATCGCTGAAGACGGCACTGGTGGTGGAGCAGGTACCTCCTGGACACGTGGATATCGTCCCTGAAAGAGTTCCCCTGGAGCACACCTGGAGTCAAGTAGGATCAGCCTGGCTGACATTAATGCCACATGATCTGGTTTAATTGCTATGGTAACTCTATGTGTGGAAGAAAAGGCAACTATAGCACTGCAAAAGGTATATGAAGAGGTGCTAATTCTGCACCACTGCCGCGATTAGAGTGGACATTTTGTAGGGGGTATGCTACTTACCTGATATAGCAAAGAAGGCGCTCGGCGAGTCCGAGCGACGCTAAATCATAAACTCCCCCCAAGGACTCAATATTTGTGCAGTCCTCTCAAAGGCAGACTTAAGCTAGGTCTAAGCTGAGACCACGGCTGGAGACGTTCGGGCTCCCCCCCAATGATAGAGCATTGATAAAAGTCGGGCTACATCAGTTAATCTAATTGCATAATACGTAGGGTGCTCTATCGGGCCCTCCCCTAAGTGAAGGCCTCAGGTTGGGTATCCTCCCCTGTGTTAGAGTCTCCGCACTGGCAGAAGCGGAGCCTTGAACCAGACTGTTAACTGGCGGTGGGACTATCCAGGGCTATCAAGGCTAAGGCGGCCAGGGGGGAGCGGGGTTGAACATGAGAGGGCGCCCCCAAAGATCGACGGACCCCAATAAATCTAGAGACAGCCTGAACTCAAGTACTATTCAAAAGTTCCTTAAAAGCCCAAGTTCGGATAATAAACAACAAGAGCCAAAGGAAGCTAAAGACAGAAAAAAGGCGGTTTCCAAAAGCAAAGGAGCCCAGGGGGGGGCAGCTACCACTGGGACATTTGCGGAAGGATTCCCAGCTTTTAATATGGAGACAGACCCGACAAGAGAGGCGCTCCCCACAAAAACGGAAATTCAAGATATGTTTGTGAACCTAGAAAAAGTAATTAAAGCAGAAATCTTGAATGTGAGAACTGACATGGGACACCTCCTAGCAAGAGTGGAGGAGATGGAGAAGGGGGTGGAACAACAAGGTGGAGAAATAGCCATGTTAAAAAAAACAAGTAAAAACACTACAGAGGGGACACAGAGAGCTGCTATATAAAATGGAAGAACAAGAAAACCAAAACAGACGACAAAATTTAAGAATCAGATCACTGCCAGAGCATAGAGACGAGGACCTGTTCTTAGTCTGTAAAGAGCTTTTTAATCCCCTCTTGGGAAAAAACCCGGACAGTGAACTGAAAATCGACCGTGTCCACAGGGTCAGGAAACCTCATAACTTAAGAGGCGACGCACCCAGAGATATCATTGTGAAATTTCATCAATTCGAGGACAAAGCCAATATTTGGAGAAAATTAAGAGGGGCCCGGCCGATTAAATTTAACAATCAAGAGATACAGATTTATTCTGATTTATCTGCCGGCACATTGGCAAGAAGGAGACAGCTGAAGCCACTACTGGACTTATTAAGAGATGCAAACCTAAAGTATAGATGGGGGTTCCCGTTGTCCTTGACAGTAGCAAAAGATGGCAGGACTTGTAATTTGAGACAAATGGAGGACTTACAGGACTTTTGTGAGAAACTTGAAATTGGGGTCCCTATCATCCCTGATAGTGTCTTCCCGTAGTGTTCTTGGGGGGGGGGTGGCGGGTGTGGGGGATATGGCTGGGGGGGCGGGAGGGAGGGGGAGGGAAAAAAGAGGGAGGGAACAGGCGCAAGTTATAATGGTGTGAGTAGTCACCGTAGCCGCCTTTGCACCGGGATCCACCCCAGGGCACACGGGTCGCAGAGTGGGTGCGCAGAGATGTCCGCCCTGCGATCCATTTGCCTAGTAATGGCGGGGGACGGGTGGGTGGGTGGGGGGGGGGAAGGTGTTGTGGAGGGGGGTAGGGGAAGTGGGGACATGAGGGGGGGGGGGAGGGGGGGTTAGGGGGAGGGCCGCCCAGTGCAGACATACTACTCATAGAGCTCGCTTCTCTTCCATAAAGTTGTTAACAAGGCACAAGGTTTTGGTTAAATGGATTTTTTATGTCTAACATACAATATTAGGGGCCTAAACTCCCCTAACAAGAGACATAAACTACTAAGAGAGCTATACCACCTCAGAGCTGAGGTAGTTTTTTTACAGGAAACCCATTTTTCGTGTGATGCTAATATAAAACTCTATTCTAAATACCTCCCATCTTGGTTCTACAGTGATTCTCCAACAAAGCGAGCAAAGGGGGTGGCAATTGGTTTCGGGAAAAATGTTAATTTCTGCCTGATAGATAGGAAGAGTGACTCTGAGGGGCGATTCCTGTTTTTGAAAATCAGGTTAGGAGCGAGAATTCTCACCCTGGCCAACATCTACTGCCCGAATAGAGACCTATCAAAATTTCTGATGAGGGTCCTAAATGAGCTACTGGAATTTAGAGAAGGGGAGGTGCAGGGGACTTCAATTTTTGTTTTGACCCATCACTAGATAGTTCATCAAATGCACGGGGGATGAGTAAAGGCACCCTGCGAAGAGTTGGGAAAAAACTACATGACTGTCAGTTGCTAGATATGTGGAGGATTCAGCATGCGGGGGTGAGGGATTATTCCTTTTTCTCCCCCGTGCATAATACACATTCTAGATTGGACTATCTCCTGGTGGATCACAGATTGGTGGATTCAGTAGTAGAGACCAAGATTGGGATCCGAACACTATCAGACCACGCCCCCGTTAAGATGAAATTAAAACTAAAAGAAGTGCATAAACCTCCGTTTACTTGGCGCCTAAACGAGAACTTAATTAAAGACCCCAAAAACGTAGAAAGAATCCAGCAGGAGATAGATGATTTTTTTCTAACCAATGATACGGGCGAAACACGGGGGACGATGGTCTGGGAAACCTTTAAGGCATATATAAGAGGGATACTGATCTCGATAGGCGCAGGGCAGAAAAAAGAAAGAATAAAAAGAAAAAAAGCCCTCATTGCAGACATTTTTAGGATAGAGCAGTTACATAAAGCCTACAGAGGCCCTGATAAGACACTACTGATGCATCTAACCACCAAAAGAGACGAATTGAGGGACTTAATGGAACAGGAGATGCAACACATAATGAACAGATATACAAGAGAAAAGTTCAAGTGGGGTAACAAAGCAGGAAAACACCTGGCCAAAATTTTGAGGAAAAAACGGGACATAAATTTTATAGATAAGATTCAAAACAAAAATGGAGTATTGAAATACGCCTCGGGGGAAATTGGAGAAGAATTTAGGCATTACTTCACATCCCTATACTCAGTGAGTAAAATAGGTGGTAGTAGAGGGAGTAATAAAAGAGTAGAGGCCTTCCTTACAGAAGCTGGGCTGAATAAATTGTCCGAAACAGACTCAAAAGATCTTGACAGACCCATAACAGAGGAAGAAATTTGTCTTGCCCTGAGATCCACTTCCTCTGGGAGAAGCCCAGGACCGGAGCGGCCTTCTTCAAAACATTTGGAAAAACGCTGATCCCGAGGATGTGTAGGCTTTGGAATGAGCTGGGATCCCAGGGTGAGATGAGTGAGGGTGCCCTGCTGGCAGCAGTGACCCTGATCCCCAAGGAGGGCAAGGACCGCGCCCTCTGCTCCAGTTATAGACCTATAGCGCTTATAAATGCAGATATTAAACTGTACGCAAAAGTGCTCGCATCTAGATTTAAGGGGAGAATGGCGTATCTGGTCCACCCGGGGGGGCTTTGTCCCCGGGAGAGAGAGCAGAGACAATGGGGTGCGGTCCTTGCTCCTGGTAGAGGCCTTTAAGAGCAACGGAACCCCAGGTCTATTCCTGTCAATTGATGCCGAAAAGGCCTTTGACAGGGTAGACTGGGGTTTCATGTTCAAAACGTTGGAAGCCATGGGGGTGGGAGAAAAAATGTTAAAATGGATTAAAGTTCTGTATGACCACCCCTCCACTTTTGTTAAAGTTAACAATACCCCCTCAGCTCAGTTCGAAATGAAAAACGGCACTAGACAGGGCTGTCCGTTGTCCCCCCTCTTGTTTGTGTTGACATTGGAGCCTTTGTTAGCTACTTTACGAAAAAATCCGGACATTAAGGGGTGTACAGTAGGGAAAGAGGAACACAAACTGGCTGCATATGCCGATGATGTCCTCTTATACATCATAAACCCGAGGATCTCGATCCCTAATATACTAGCGGTTATTAAGAAATATAGTGAGTTATCAAATTATAAGATCAACTTGGGAAAATCAGAGGCTCTAAATGTCAACATGGAAAAGAGGGATGAGGTCTGGATCAGGGACACTTTCCATTTTCCAGTAAGGGACAATATTCAATACCTAGGGGTTAAGTTGACGAACTCTGTACAGAGGACGTATGCCCTGAACTTTGTGCCTCTGCTGGATGAAGTCCGAACAGAAGCGAAGAGGATGAGTCACTGCCCGACCTCATGGATAGGGCGAATCAATTCAGTGAAAATGGTGCTGGCCCCAAAAGTATTTTATAAGATGCAAATGTTGCCTATCCCATTGCCTCAAATTTATTTTAAAAAGTTAACACAAATACTAAAGGGATTTATTTGGAAAAATAAGAAACCGAGAGTGGCACACAAAGAATTATGTAGAGGGAAAGCACAAGGGGGGCTGGCCCTCCCTGACTTCAAAAAATATCACAACGCAATAGCAATAGCACGGGCAGTTGATTGGGTTAAGGGAGAGACCACCAAAAGGTGGGTCAACTTGGAGATAGGTTTAAGTGGAGCACGTTTGAACATAGTACTTTGGAATCCCCCACGTTGTAGAACACTAGGTCCAAATACACACACTATTACACAACACACTTTCAAAATTTGGGATTGGATGCACACATTAAACGGGTGGGAGTACAATTCACCACTGATTTTTTTAAAAAACAACGAGCTGTTCCCCCCAGGGATGGAGGAAGTGGGGGGTAACTGGATTTTAAACAACAAAACACAAGTTAAAGACATTACGAAGAAAGGGAAAATAGGCACTTATGAGCACTTAGACACACATAGAGAGCTAATGAGACTTAACGGATGGCCATATGCCCAACTCTCGCACTTTGTTAAAAGTCTCCCGGCACTGATACGGGAAGAAAACAATCTATTACCAATAGAGAAGTTATTTAACAGCAATAAGCTGAAAGGACATATGTCGGCCATATATAAAATATTATCGAGCTGGGAGGAGTTGGAAACGCCGCCATTCGTTAAGAAATGGGAGATAGACTTAGGGGCACCATTAGAAGAAAAAGCAAAGGGCAACACACTAACAGCCATACACAGCACGGCAACCGATATAAAAACAATAGAGTCGAACTATAAATGCCTATCCAGATGGTATGCCACGCCCGTACAGATCAATAAATACCAACCAGACAGGTCCCCTAATTGTTGGAGGGGATGTGGGATGCCGGGATCCATGGCTCATATTTGGTGGAGCTGCCCAGTGGTCAAAAAGTTTTGGGAGAAAGTAATTCAAATAATTAAGATGATAACGGGCAAATCAGTACCATATGACCCATGGATATGTTTGTTCCACAGCTCGGAAGGAGGCAAGCGGGAGTACAATACGTCTATAATCCCAGTACTATTAAATACAGCAAAAAGTGAAATTCCCAAGAACTGACAGAATACGGAAGGCCCTAAGGTCAGGGACTGGTTGCTTAAAATACAGGGAATATATATTTTAGAGAAAGGGGAGAAAGAGGGGTCATTTAAAGATGATGCATCGAGGGGAGGAAGATGGGCAACTTGGACGACCTTTAGGAATTCTCTCTCCTATGCCGAACTGATGACGAAGTAAGCCGACCCACGGGGTTATCCAGTAGCTTCACCCGAGTAAAGGAAAAAGTAATTGATGTCTGCCGGGGGGAAGGGGGGAAGGGTATGGGGAGAGGTGGGTGGGCAGGTGGGCGGTCTCCGAGAGAGGATGTTGAGATCATTGAATGTCTTTGTCAATCTTTTTTTTTTTTGGCTACTCTCTCATGTTTTGTATGGTTTGTGAAAAATTTAAATAAAGATTAAAAAAAAAAAAAAAAGAATAAAATATGTAATTGTTTACTCTAAAAGGGTTAAAATCCCAAAATAATTCAAACTATCTTCATCAATACCAAAGTTATTAACAGTACCTTTCTAACTGAATTATTTAGCCTAGGGCAAGACTAACCATATACAACCACCCTGGAATAAATAATTTCAACAAAAACTATATTCTGCACTCCAATTAATGAAACATCATTTTGATGTCTTTTGACATAGCACTTCTCTCCTGTAAGCGGAAGATCCGTGTACCCTCATTAGCCCTCCTCATTCTCCCAACCATATTATGTGGGAGTGTGACGAAGGCACTTATTCCCCTGAGAGAGATATTTACTCTCTTTCACGGGTAAATTGTGATTACTTGCAAAAAATAATTTATACAATGTATCATCTAATCTCATATGTTTTTTGTTTACTCTTTACTCCAGAATTCACTGGTTTCTTTTCTATCTATTCAACTCTTCAGTCCACACAGGTTGATCTGCGCAGTCAGCTCTGCATAACAAAAAGTAAGTCAAAACTATTTGGTCTGTTGCCATGGCACCACTGAATATACTTTCCCTGAATGTTCAGGGAATAAATGTCCCTCAAAAAAGGACCAAAGCCTTCCGTACTTTTCATAACAAGAGGCCTCACATAGTATGCCTCCAAGAAACACACTTCACCAAAGATTCTACTCCAAAATATATTTCTCCTTTTTATCAACAAATTTACACGGCTTCTGCCTGTACCAAGCAAAGGGGAACTCTAATTGCATTTCACCGATCCACACCATTCACCTTATCATCAGAAATTAAAGACCCAGAAGGTAGATACCTGATACTCATGGGTTATATAATGGATACAGCAATCACGGTGATTTCCTACTACGCTCCTAACAAACAACCTACACCATTCCTCTCACATATATTACAAGTGATTAGTACACACAAAATAGGAACAGTGATAATGTGTGGGGATTCGAACCAGGTCCTCCTCCCATTTCTAGATAAATCACCTTTTACACCATCCAAAATAACCTCTAGATTACCTTTTTCTCAACTTCTTTCCAAATACAATCTGGTAGATTTGTGGAGAGAAAGTAACCCAATGAAAAAGAAATTCACTTATTTCTCGCACCCTCATCAAACCTTCACCAGAATAGATCATATTTTTCTAACAATAGGAATGATACCAGAAATTATTGCATCAGATATAATTCCGATTCCGTGGTCTGACCATAATGCAGTATACACTACTATAGCCTCAGCCATACCAAAAGCACACGACCCAACGTGGTACTTACCGGACATAATGCTCAAACACCCACTACATCAGATGGCCATTGAACAAGCTTTAAAGGAATACATATCAATTAATAATACAACAGACATCTCCCCAAAAACACTGTGGGAAGCTCATAAGCCTGTCTTGCGTGGTACAATACAAAGACAAATGGCACTATTTAAACGGGAACGCAAAAATCTAGCAAAAAAACTAGAACTCAATTTTAATGCAGCCTACATATCATTTCAAGATAATAAATCTCAGAGTACAAAATCTCATCTGGAAAAATCTAGATTGGAATACGATCTATTTCTCACTGAGTCAGTTGATAAATCCCTCAAACGCTCCAAACACAATTTCTACATGAATACAAACAAACCAGGTACATAGTTGGCTCGGGCATTAAATTCAACTAACAAATCTTTCAAACCAATACGTTTGAAATTATCAAAAAATGTTTACACTTGTAATCCAGTTAAAATAGTCCATAAATTTCACTCACATCTCGCAACTTTATACAAGACAAACAATGAATTTAATCCTACAGAGGCTGAATCCTTCTTCTCAAAAATAACCTTACCTGAGTTATCTCAGAATCAAAAAAGCAGTTTGGATGAGCCTATAACTATAGATGAAGTTGCTAACGCCATAAAAGACCTAAAACTTAACAAAAGACCAGGCCCAGACGGCTACTCGGCTTTATACTATAAAACATTCTCAGAAATACTCTCTCCCATTCTCACTGAAACTTTTAACAAACTTCTAGATGGACATTCTTTTCGGCAAGAAACACTAATGGCAATTGTTTGTATGATCCCAAAACCCCTTTCTGATGATACTTCCTGTGTGAATTATCGGCCTATCTCTCTGTTAAACCTTGATATTAAATTATTAGCAAAAATAATAGCAAAACGCCTCAATAGCATTATAGGAAAATTAATACATAGAGATCAAGTAGGCTTCATGCCAAATAGACAGGCAGGCGATAATATACGCAGGGCAGTGTTATTGGCACATATTGCTAAAAAAAGGAAAATCCCTTTATGTTTTCTATCTCTCGATATTAAGAGGGCATTTGACACAGTATCCTGGCAATATATGCAATATTCATTACAAAAATGGGGTTTTGGACCCCACTTTTTAACATGGATCAAAGCATTATATAATAAACCCAAAGCCTATATAAAATATGCTGGATACAAATCTGATGCCTTTAATATCGAAAGAGGTACCCGACAGGGTTTCCCATTATCTCCCTTATTATTTGCCCTTATACTCGAACCCATGGCCCAATACATCAAAACAAACCAAACTATAACTGGCATTGAAGTAGGAGGTATTACACACAAATTATGTATATTTGCAGACGATATATTACTTTTTCTATCATCACCACAGGTCTCTGGTCCTAACTTAATACCAGCTCTTGATGGATTTGCAGCCCTATCCGGCCTTATGATTAATCCTAAGAAATGCCTAGTGCTTAATATTTCACTCACAAACATGGAATTGATCCCGGCTAGGGCTGCACTCCCATTCACATGGGCAGAAAAATCAATCCCATATCTTGGAATTCATTTAACAGCATCTCATTCTGACTTATTCTCAACCAATTATCCTCCTGTATTAAGACAGATCACAAATCTAATAAAATAATGGTCGCAACTTCCTTTATCCTGGATAGGGAAGATTAATGCAATCAAAATGACTATTCTACCCAAATTGCTTTATCTATTCAGAGTCCTCCCTATTCCAATTCCTTCCTATTTTTTGAGAATAGTACAAAAAAGAGCAACTTTGTTTATATGGGGCTCTTCTAAACCACGTATACCTATACACACACTACATCTTCCCAAAAATAAAGGAGGCCTGGGATACCCTAATTTTACTAACTACTACAGAGCAGCACATTTGGCCAGTCTGTCCAAATAACATGCAAAACAGGAAATCCCATTATGGGTATTTATAGAGGCTTCAGAAAATGACCCTCTATTAATATCAAATTTATTATGGCTTGATCCTAAAAACCGCTTTAAAATTCATAATCCCATAACTAAACACTTCTTATCTCTCTGGGATAAACTAAAAACCAAATATCAGTTACAATCTCCACACAATCCTCTCCTTTCTTTTATCAGAAATCCGGCCTTTTATCCGGCATGGATCTACCCAAATTCTTTTAAAGCTTGGACAACATCAGACATTCAGACACTAAATGACTTCATAGCATCTAAATCATTCCTTTCATTCCCATCGCTTAGAGAAAAATACAATCTACCAAACTCTGAGATATTTAGATATCTCCAAATCAAAAATTTCTATACACCTTTCCTAAAGGGGGATGCACAATTATCCCAATTATCCATTTTTGAATCAATCTGTACAAAAGATCCATTTGCTAAAGGTACAATTTCATCACTTTATAATCAATTATATGGAGTAGCAAATCTTAATAGACCCTGTTACGTTCAGAGGTGGGAGGAGGACCTGGGACAAACTTTAGAAGACACGGACTGGTCTAACATATGGCTCACATCTAAGTCATCTTCACCCAACATCTTAGCACTGGAGACAAATTATAAAGTCCTAACTCGCTGGTACCTTGTACCCGCTAGAGTGGCAAAATATTCACTTAATACCTCAGCTCTTTGTTTTCGAGGATGCCCAGAAATAGGCACATATTTACACATATGGTGGACGTGCCCAGTAATCCAAACCTTCTGGAAGGAAGTCTTCGTGATTGCATCTAAAATATTTAAAAAAATAATACAACCAGATCCATATTTAACTTTACTTAATCTAAAACCGGAATGGTTAACACTCTCTCAATTCAAACTTATGATCCAACTAATAACGGCTGCAAAACAAACAGTGGCCAAGGCATGGAAATCTCCTACATTGGTACTAGCAGAAACAATTCACAGAATGAATAATACAATGTCCCATGCTAAGATGGTAAGTATGATGTATAAGCCTTTGACCCCTTTCCCCTCTTTTTTTTTTTTTTGGTTGCATGTTTTTTTTTATTTTTGTAGGTAACTATATAGGAAGTTTTGCACCCGCTGCCTTATAGCACTTAATAGGCAATTAATTACTCACAGTTGAAAGGGTATTTCCCTCTCTCCTTTCTTTTTAACACAAGTCAATTAGTGGTTAAGGGTTTGTCTAGAACACGAGATTGTTGTGGAGAGTTGTCAATTTAGAAGGTTATAGTTTGTTTTTGTGTTTTTGAGGTTTCATTATTTGCTTTTTCACAGGGCCCCCCCCCCCTTTTTTTTTTCATAACACTTGGATAGCACGGGTTTTTTCTTTTTTGAGTCACAGACTTTGGAATTTGCACTTGATAATAATTTTTTTTTTTTTTTTTAAACACTTATTTGTGTTTTAATTAAGGCAGCTGGTGTATCCTTCCTCCTTCTAAAGTATTTATGACACTGGTTTTTCTTTTTGAATCTGTGATTTTTTGTTTTGTTCAGGTGTCTATTAATAGCAATATTATTTGGGGTCTAGCGGTGGCCTCCTAATATATATATGATATATTTTGTAAGGCCCCCCTTTTTTTTTTTTTTTTTGTCCAAATGCAGAGATGGTTAAGCTAGGTCTGGAAGTAGAAGAATCAGTAGAAACATGGATGTATAGGTTCATTCTGGTGTGATACTGGGGTCTCCCCCTTCTATGGTCTGGTTTTTTTTTTTTTTTTTTTTTTTTTTTTAAGCATTACCTGCTGCCCTGGAGCACTTGATAAATAGATACTTAACTATCACAATCGGAAGAATATTTTCCTTCCCACCCCCCCCCTTTTTTTTTTTTTTTTTTTTCTCTTCTCTTTTTTTTTGGTTCGGAATAGAAGAATCAGCGGAAACATGGGTGTATAGATCCATGCTGATGTAATATTGGGGTCACCCACTTTTATAATTTTTTTTTTTCCTTAGCTATGCCTGTTGCCCTAGAGCACTCGATAAACTGATATTTACCTATCACAATTGGAAGAATATTCCCCTTCTCATTTCCTTTTCCTTTTCTTTTTTTTTTTTTTTCTCTCACTTATTAGTATTTTAACTCACGGAAGCAATAGGCACTTTCCCCCCCCCCTCCTTTATTTTATTTTTTATTTTTTTATTTTATTTTTTTTTTATTTATTTATTTATTTTTTGCACTTATTGGTGGGTCAACACAATAGCAACAGGTATCCCCTTCTTCTTCTTTTTTTTTTTTTTTTTATTGCCCAAATATAAAGATGGTTAAACTGGGCTTAATGACTTAAATGAATATTGGGTGTATTTTTTTTTTTGTGTGTTTTTTTTTTGTTTTTTTTTGTTTTTGGATACATATATGTGTAAGTGTATGTAGGTGCGATTTAGTCATATATAGATAAATAGGTGGGTATGGATACCTTGTACCCTGCTTTGTGCCTCTTAGAATAGGGGATAGGTTATATGCCTAGGTCGCACCTAATGTAAGTAGGAGATCCCTGTTAGTAGAAGGAGATGGGGAGGGGGGCTTGGTAGAGAAGATTAGTATCTCACTTACTTGGAAGTATAGAAGTGGGCCATATGGAAGTATACATATAATTTAAATTTTTGATGTATAAGGTTTATTAAGAAGAGAGGGGACCTTAGAAGGAGGAAACCTTCAGACTTTGATGGGACATTAATATATGCTTTTGATCATAAACGGTATAAGATAATACCCTCATGTAAGTAGATACCGTGTAATAATATAAAGATTGTTATTTGTTAATTGATATGGCCTAGAAGGTCGGCTACCTTTTTTTTTCTTTTAAATACATAGTTTTTTTTAGATGGTCGGGGAGTATGGGGGGACCCGGAGCCCCACCTCCGACCATTTTTGTCCACAACCCCATATAGGTTAACGCTCAATACCGGGTTGGACCGGTGAGCGTTTTAGCAGTATACTGCCTTTTTTTTTTTTTTTGGTTAGGTATTTAAGTGTTTATTTCTTATTATTTTTTCCCTCCCCCCCTTCCCCCCCTCCCCTTTTTTATTTTTTTATTTTTTTCTCTCTTCTTTTTTCCTTCCTCCTCACAATGGAAACCCTCAATGTGCTCTCGTTGAATGTTAAGGGCCTAAACACACCAGAAAAAAGGAGGATGCTCCTGCATGATTTGCAGCGTCTCAAGATAGAGGTTGCATTTATACAGGAGACACATTTTAGAGACGATAAAGTACCTATTTTAAAAAGCCGGCCATATCCAATAGTTTATCATTCTACAAATCAAATGGCGAAGTCAAGGGGAGTGTCTATTATCCTTTCGAGTAGAGTACCATGGTTTTTCGTAGACGCAGTTAGAGATCCTGGAGGGCGCTTCCTGTTTGTTAAGGGAAAGGTGGGCGATGTGGGGGTTACATTTGCGACAGTGTATGCCCCCAACGTACATCAAGGGACTTTTTTGGATAAAACGCTTAAACGGTTAACTGAATTCTCAGAAGGTCAGTTGATCTTAGGAGGGGACTGGAACATGACATTAAACCCAATGGAAGATACTTCCACTGGACTGTCATCTACCTCTTTTAGTACACGGAATGGTATTGCTCAAATCCTGTACAGGAACCAATTGATTGATATATGGCGTATACTCCATCCTACAGAAAAAGATTATACTTTTTACTCCCTTCCGCATAAATCCTACTCCCGTATAGATATTTTCTTTGTTCCACATGCCCAACTTCATTCAGTACGAACCGCTACAATCGGCTCTATTACTTGGTCAGACCATGCACCTATATTTCTGACATATGACCTAGACAAATCCCGGACGAATAGATCGACTCAATGGAGATTGAATGAGAGTCTCCTACAGGACAAAGATGTTCGAGAAGACGTAATCAAGAGTTAGAATTTTACTTTAGCGCCAATGATACCCCAGACTGTGATCCTGGAATTGTCTGGGCAGCACATAAGGCGGTTATTAGAGGGGTGCTGATTAAACATGGAGCTAGGATTAAACGGAAACGGGCAGAACAGCTTAAATTACTATTGGAGGAGTTGACTTCTTTAGAACAGTGGCATAAACAAGCTCAATCTGCGTCATTAGAGACAGACCTTCTAGCTAAACGGGCACAAATTTCAGACCTTCTTCAATATAAAGCGAAGGCAGCACTACAAATTTGTAGGAAGGTCTCATACGAGTCTGGGGACAAGTGTGGAAAATTTTTAGCTAGGTCTTTACGCGAGCAGAAATTAAGGAACTATATCCCACACTTGGTTACATCTAATAAGCTTAAGGTTACGAAACCATATGATATAGCGCAAGAATTTCAAAAATTCTATAGTTCCTTATATAATTTGCAGACGCAACCCCCCACTCAAGCCCAGATAGATCGGTATCTCTCGCGGTCATTAATGTCCCAACTGTCCGATGAGGATAGAAATAACCTTGAAAGTCCCATAACCATGGAAGAACTTCAAGAAGCTGTAAAGACCACTAAAACAGGTAAAGCACCAGGCCCTGACGGCTTGACGGCACAATACTATAAGATTCTGCTCCCCTCTCTAGCCCACTATATGATTAAATTATTTAACGCTCTTGGTTCGTCAGCTACATTAACACAAGATACCTTGCTAGCTCATATCTCGGTGATACCGAAGGAGGGGAAAGACCCAGCTTCTTGTGGAAGCTATAGACCGATTTCTTTGCTTAATTTAGATCTCAAAATCTTTACCAAAATTTTAGCAAATAGGATCCAACAGTATGTTCCAAACTTGATACATCTGGATCAAGTGGGATTCGTTCCCACACGTGAGCCAAGAGATAATACTACGAAGGTCCTCAATCTTTTACAGGTAGTGAATAAAACACAGACACAATGTGTGTTTTTAAATACAGATGCGGAAAAGGCCTTTGATAGGGTGAGCTGGAGGTATATGCTGGCAGTTTTGCGATATGGAGGTTTCGGGAATAAAATGTTGCAGTGGATCACCTCCATTTATTCTTGCCCGGCGGCTCGAGTTCGGGCTAACGGGGTTCTATCAGAAACTTTTTCAATCTTTAATGGGACACGCCAGGGTTGCCCCCTGTCACCACTCCTGTTCGCCCTGTCATTGGAACCATTTCTTTGCACAATACGTCTGAATCAAGATATTACAGGAATACAAATAGGGGAGGCCCGATGTAAAATTTCAGCGTATGCAGACGATATGTTATTCTCTCTCATGAACCTTTTGATCACAATTCCAAATTTAATGAAAGAATTTGAGAAATATAGTCTAATCTCCAATCTCCGTATTAATTTTTCCAAGTCGGAAGCAATGGGGGTTAATTGTCCTCAAATATCAATCAAGCAATTTAAGCAAAATTTTAAGTTTAAATGGACAGATAAAGCGCTAACATATTTGGGCACGTTGATTCCACCCAATATAGGTAAGATCTTTGAGTCAAATTTCCCTCCATTGCTTAAAAAGGTTAAAAGTTTACTGGATAATTGGAAAACAAGCTTTCACTCGTGGCTTGGACGCTGTAACATTATTAAAATGAGCATCCTCCCCAAATTTCTTTTCCTCCTACAGGCATTGCCGATACGTATACCATCTACATATTTTAAACAAACCCAGAGGTTAATCTTTGACTTTATTTGGGCACATAAACAACCTCGGTTGCAACGCAACCAATTAACACTTCCAAAAAGATGTGGGGGACTAGCGGTCCCAGATATACGAAAATATTATCAAGCTATACATCTGAGCAGAATAATTGATTGGAACAGGCACAAAGATCTTAAACTTTGGGTACAGTTGGAATATGCTCAGTCGCCTGTCCCATTGGACAGAGCTTTATGGTGCTCTGCCGATCTTCCTGGAGTGCTCACCAAACATCCTTTAATAGGTACTACTATTAGGCTCTGTTCAGCCCTGTTACCTAGTATGGGCATAACAGCCGAGGAATCCCCCCTATATCCGATACTGGGAAACCCCCGTTTCCCTCCGGGGATGGAAGATGTGGCATTTAAGCATTTATGGAATATGGGCCATGTACAGGTGTCTTGCTATATAAAAGCTGGGGCGTGGCAAACAGTCTCGGAGTTGATGGAACAGGCGGGTATGTTCAGATTGAGATTCTGGAATGCTCTCCAGATCACCCACTTTCTTAGCACTCTTCCGGCCCCGGGACGGTTTGCCAGGCCCCTTACCACTTTTGAAAAAATGTGCGCAGAGACTGGAGCAATATCTCATACTTTATCGGTTAATTATGAACTACTAATTACACTTAGAGGAAGTAATCTTTTAAAGTGTGTCCAGGAATGGGAACAGGAGCTGGGAAAACCTTTTAGCTTAACACAACTACAACGTATTCTTAAATTTACGCATGAATCATCGATCTGTGCGAAAGTTCAAGAGACTAATTTCAAAATTTTTGCTCGGTGGTACAGAACGCCAGTGAAATTGAAGAGAATCTTCCCTGACTCCTCTGACTTGTGTTGGAGATGTCAGAGAGACAGGGGTACGATGTTACATATTTTTTGGAAGTGTCCTAAACTAGAGGAGTTTTGGACAGAAATTAGACGTATCGTTCAAATGTTTATGGATAGTGAAACACCAGTAGACCCTGCTTTCTTTCTTCTCCATGTGTCTCATATATCAGAGAAGACCTACAAGAAATCGATTATTCGTCATCTTTTAGACGCTGCTAAAGCATGCATACCCCTGACCTGGAAAACATCGACGCCCCCGACAATAGGAATGTGGTTGCGTAAAGTAAAAGAGATTAACAAACTAGAAGACCTGGTCCTTTCTGCGCGACACCAGCAGGAGCGTTACTTTAAGACTTGGTCACTTTGGAATGTGTTTATGGCTTCGGGGGAGGGAAACACCCTCCTTGACATTAATCTGGGTAGTTAGAGGGAGCACTTATTTTAAGGTTCTTAACTTAATCCTCCTTTTGATACATGAGCACAATTGAGGTACATTTCCATAGAGGAGCTTGATTTTTCCCCTTCCCCTCCCCCCCCCCTTTTTTTTTTTTTGTGTTGTTTTGGTATAAAATATTTTCTTTTGTATAAAATAGATTAAGACAAGTTCGAGACTACAGGATGGTTAGACAGGGGATTCTTGGTTAAGAATATTTTGCTGATGAGTAGTGTCTGGGTAGCAAATTAATTTACTCTATGACTTTAATGTGATAATGGATGTGATATTTGCCTGATCTACTGTATATGTATATGTATTGGAACTTGTCTTATGATGGAATAAATAAAATAATTGAAAAAAAAAAACAATCTCCACACAATCCTCTCCTTTCTTTTATCAGAAATCCGGCCTTTTATCCGGCATGGATCTACCCAAATTCTTTTAAAGCTTGGACAACATCAGGCATTCAGACACTAAATGACTTCATAGCATCTAAATCATTCCTTTCATTCCCATCGCTTAGAGAAAAATACAATCTACCAAACTCTGAGATATTTAGATATCTCCAAATCAAAAATTTCTATACACCTTTCCTAAAGGGGGATGCACAATTATCCCAATTATCCATTTTTTAATCAATCTGTAGAAAAGATCCATTTGCTAAAGGTACAATTTCTTCACTTTATAATCAATTATATGGAGTAGCAAATCTTAATAGACCCTCTTACGTTCAGAGGTGGGAGGAGGACCTGGGACGAACTTTAGAAGACACGGACTGGTCTAACATATGGCTCACATCTAAGTCATCTTCACCCAACATCTTAGCACTGGAGACAAATTATAAAGTCCTAACTCGCTGGTACCTTGTACCCGCTAGAGTGGCAAAATATTCACCTAATACCTCAGCTCTTTGTTTTCGAGGATGCCCAGAAATAGGCACATATTTACACATATGGTGGACGTGCCCAGTAATCCAAACCTTCTGGAAGGAAGTCTTCGTGATTGCATCTAAAATATTTAAAAAAATAATACAATCAAATCCATATTTAACTTTACTTAATCTAAAACCGGAATGGTTAACACTCTCTCAATTCAAACTTATGATCCAACTAATAACGGCTGCAAAACAAACAGTGGCCAAGGCATGGAAATCTCCTACATTGGTACTAGCAGAAACAATTCACAGAATGAATAATACAATGTCCCATGCTAAGATGGTAACCATCGATCAAAATCAAATTCCAAAATTTGAAAAACTTTGGCATCCTTGGATAAAACAACAGTTCCTGTCAAACTTCAATGACTCTGTCCTGTTGCCATGGTAACAGATTAAATGACTTACAGAGACACCCATTCTAAGGCTTCAAAGAGAACTAAAAAGAATAATAAACTGACGAGCGGGACAACCTTGTGGACCATACCTCTACCTTTCAACCCTTTTTCTTCTTTCTCTTTCCTTTTCTCCACCTTACGATTAAACCTCATTATCAGAATTTATTTGACCTATATACACTCTACTTGTAAACAATATGTATAGTAGGTATAAATCATTTAAATACCTACAAAAGTAACTAAGGAAATTATATATATCTTTAATTTAGGTTTACATGAACCCAATGTTTAATATTTGAAATTTCATGATATTTACCTATATAAACCCTACTGTAAAACAATGAGCTTACTTTATAGATCCCTGTAAACTTACTTTATGTATCTTTATAATATTGTATACTCAATAAACTTCTTTTGATAAGGAAAGAAGAAGCCACACATTGTTGATTCTCAATCTTTTTAATCAAAGCAAAATCACATGTGCATTTCTAAAAGGTTTTTAGAACAAACCAACATGTTTGTTGTATAACAATTTTTTTGGTCACATTAAAAGTAGAAATTGCCTTTTAAGGTAAAACAGGCATGTTTAAAACCATTAAAAAAAAACAACTCTGGAACTTACAAAGTTCAACTTTTATAGAAAGAGAAGGCAATATCAGACATGAGTATTTATAAACTGTGTTTGATATTGCGTTCAGCAGATGGGGTGAAGTCACCCTTGGAAAAGACAAATTTTGAAGATGCACACAAATTGCCGAATGTCAACATAGCCGCCTTCATAGGAGATTAATGGATGTGTTTTGTGGGTGCAACCTCTTCCTCTCAGCTACTTTATTATTGAGGAAGGGGTTGCACCACCAAAACGCGTACATTGATCTCACGTGATGGTAGATAGCACATGTTGACACACTGTGTGCATCTTCAAAATTTGGCTGTTCTATAATATTTAAAAAAATTGTCTGGAAAAAAAACAATAATATAGCAGAAATAAGTTAGGGATTTCTAGGGGTTTTAAATTCTCCCTAAAACATCAATGATGTTCTTCATTTTGTTTTGAACATCATTGATGTTTTGCTTGATGTTTTCCAAATCCCTATTACACCCTATTATCTCCCCGGTGAGGATCTGTGCACTTTCACTGATGAAGTGACATTTCTCTTCCACAACATCACGATCGCCTAAAATATAAAAAAAAACCACAACATGTATTATAAATATGCAGGCATCCATCTCTTACCTGAAGCTGTGGTCGCAGACACTCACCTGTTGTGGTGACTATTTCCACAACCTCTCCCTCCTTCTCCTCTGGTTGGGTTTGGGGGATTTCCCCTTCTTCATGAGGTGGGGGGTCCGTTGTCTCCTCTGATAAGTGGTGTCCTCCGAGTCCTTTCTCTCCTATGTGAAAAAAAATATGTATACTTAGCACACAGATATTTGATGGCAGAAATAGGAATATGAAACATTGCTTGGAAGTGGGGTAAAATTGTCTCTTTTGGCAGAGTTCCACGATGAAGAAATATTTTTTGCCTTTGTCAAGCTTGAATACTTACCTGTTTTGTTCAAGCTTCACAGATGGAGACACCCCTATAGTATACACTGGAGCACCTGTGTGGGCCCCCTAAAAAAAGGGTGTTCTTGTGTCCCACACTAGTGCTCCAGATATGTAAACAGCTGCTGAGTGTCCTCTCCTTACACAGAATCTAGTTTGTATTTCATTCTGGTTACTAACCCACCTAGACAACAAAATTATTTTAAGAGAAGTAGGCCAGAAAAAATGTATTGAACTGCATCTGGACAAAACATGGTGTTTTATTGTCCGAACAAATAATGTTTCCTACGAACGAATAATGTGTCCATGTACATGAAAGTTGCTATTTTAAAATGTACAACAGTAAAGAAAAGCACATGGAGTAGCACGAACGTTAGAAAAAGAAAGAATAGGAACACAGGACAACTACTTACTTTTTTGCAGCACTCTCCTGATCCTTCTATACTGTTCATGCTACCTGACTTTGAGGTCTGACCACCGCTTCCTCAGTTGATCCTTGGATCGACGTACCCCAAAATTCCTGTGCAG
This sequence comes from Lithobates clamitans, assembly GCA_037952925.1. Classification (NCBI taxonomy): domain Eukaryota; kingdom Metazoa; phylum Chordata; class Amphibia; order Anura; family Ranidae; genus Lithobates; species Lithobates clamitans. The sequence continues at coordinate 284,828 of JBBGZY010000611.1, forward strand.
ACTCTTTACAACCTTTGCCATGATCTTGGCCTTTCTCACATTTGGGTTGGGGTAAGGTCCATGCTTCCCGTCATAGTCGGCCCTCTTCAATATGTCGACCATCTCCACCATCTCTACAAAGGACATATTTGAGGCCTTAAATCGTCTCCTCCGGGATCGTGGCGTTTCTGGCTCCGGGCTTTCCTCCTCCTCGTTGCTGTAATTATCACACACCTGCTCTTTCTCCGTCATGTGCTCTTCCCCACTGTGCCGAAAGAGAAAGGGTGGGGAATAGACTAGAAAGAATGTCAGGGGCGGGCGGAGTTTCACGCATGTGCAGTGTATATAAAGAGTAACACGCGTGTGTCGTACGTACGATCTGTGAGCGGAGGAAGGAGTATCGGAGGCGCCGATCGTGATAACAAAGGTAAGATTTAAAATTGGGCCTATACTGCTTCTAGATTGAGGCCTGTATTGTGACAAGATTAGGAGACTTTAGCCTGACATTAGGGTTTGTCTTGTGTTGTGTCTTTCAGTGAAAATGGATCTAGTCAATGATCAGGACTTTATGACAATCTTCATAGATATGTTCAGGGAGCTGCCTTGTCTGTGGCAGGTGAACCACCCTGATTAAGAGAACCAAACAAAGAGGAAGGCAGCGCTGGATAATTTGCTGCAATTTGTGAAGCCGGTGATCCCCACGGCAGACATCCCCTATGCCATAATTGGTGGCCTGAGGAGCACTTATCTAAGGGAGCACAAGAAGGTCCAGGATTCCCTGAGATCAGCAGATGCAGATGCCATTTATGTCCCCAGGCTGTGGTACTATGACAGACTGCATTTTCTGGCATGCCAGACTATTTTGGAAGTCTACCGCGGCCCTCAGAACCCACCACAGTGTTCAAGAGGACTTTGTAAACATAACAGCCTGCAAAATGCTGGAAATGGAGGAGGGCCAACGCCTAATATGTGAGTATATCATCTTCCAAGTCCTAAATAAGGGGTTGAGGGGCCAACACACAAGCCAAAGCCACGTTTATGAGCTCAACCATGGTCCTCCTTCTCCAGGTACTCCTCCTCCTGCCACACCTCCAACACCAGAGCCACAGCGTGGAAGGAAGCATCTAAGGAAGACCAGAGAGTGATGGCCTGGGTTCAGTCTGGTCTGACAAAAGATGCAGGCTCTTGTATGACCACAGCCTGGGGACATACATGTCATCTGCTGCTGTTCCTGATCTCTTGGACTTCGGAACCAGATTGTACTCCCTTATATATGTACTCCTCAGTCCACCAATTTTGCATTAAAATAGTTGATTTGTGCCCTGGGGGCCAAAGGCTTTTCCAATTTCTGCAGTTTCTCCAGCGTTGCGTCCCTCTTTCTTTGGTTATGACCCCTTAATAAAGGTATTTTTTTTTCTATTATACTCGCCTATGTGTATTTTCCTTCAAAAAGGACAGTTTGTTTGTGAGGAGGCAGGTACATTTCAAAAATACAATGTCAAATTAACAAGAGACACCAACACCAAGCAACGTCCTTGAGATTAAATAATACAAGATAATAATGGTGTTGTGGTAACTTGACACACAAAACACACCCAAAAATATTCTGGAGTAAAAAAAAAATTAATAAAAAAAAAAAGGGGATCAGGATTTAACAAACTAAAACAAAATAATACAAAATTTAAAAACATAAAAAAAAAAAAATCTTTTCAGGAGATGTGACTAATCAAAATATTATATTCATGAAATCAGGATAAATAATAAAGAAAGAAGTTTGTGAGAAGTCTGTGTGAATATGAGCAGCAACTTCATTCTTCTAGCATTATAAAGAAGAAGAGAGTGTGCTGCATTAAACCATTTAAAACATTGCAGCGTGACGAAAGTGCTATATCCATTATGAATGCTAATTTTACCAGACCGAGCAGTTCTGTCTCGGAATTTATTCTGAGCATGCGTGGCACTTTGTGTGTCGGAATTGTCCACACATGGTCGGAATTGATGTGAACGGATTTTGTTGTCGGAAAATTTTATAGCCTGCTCTCAAACTTTGTGTGTCGGAAATTCCAATGGAAAAAGTTTGATGCAGCCCATACACGGTTGGAATTTCCGACAACAAGTTCTGATCGCACATTTTCCGTCGGAAAATCCAGCCGTGTGTACAGGGCATTAGAGTTTCACACTGTAATGCCCCGAACACACGGTTGGACATTGATCGGACATTCCGACAACAAAATCCTAGGATTTTTTCCGATGGATGTTGGCCCAAACTTGTCTTGCATACACACGGTCACACAAAGTTGTCGGAAAATCCGATCATTCTGAACGCGGGGACGTAAAACACATACGTCGGGACTATAAACGGGGCAGTAGCCAATAGCTTTCATCTCTTTATTTATTCTGAGCATGTGTGGCACTTTGTGCGTCGGATTTGTGTACACACGATCGGAAATTCCGACAACGGATTTTGTTGTGGGAAAATTTTATAGCCTGCTCTCAAACATTGTGTGTCGGAAAATCCGATGGAAAATGTGTGATGGAGCCTACACATGATCGGAATTTCCGACAACAAGGTTCTATCACGCATTTTCCGTTGGAAAATCCAACCGTGTGTATTATAATATTGGAGATGAAACCTGAGGGCATCAAGAGCTAATTCATGGGGAATACACAAATATAATGCATTCACATCCATAGTGATCCAAATAGAAATATCTTTCCAAGCCATATTCTTAGTGCCAGCCAGAACAGCAGTAGTATCCTTTATATCACGTGGTAACCTTAACACCAGCGGTTGCAAATATTGGTCGATCCAGTGGCCCAGTGTCTCAAAAAGTGAGCCCATCCCAGCAACAATGGGACATCCTTGAATTGGGGGGGTATTTTTGTGTAGTTTAGGTAAGTGATGAAAAACTGGGACCACTGGATCATGGACCAACAAGTACTCTGCTGTCTTAAGGGACATAACTTCTATTTCCACACCTGAATAAAGCAATGCTCCTGAAATAAGGGTTACATCCATTAATTGACACAATGCTTCTTTCTTATAATCTTCTGCACTCATGACTACCACCGAACCAAACGTATCAGCTTGCCTAATCACTATTCCTTTGTGAGTTTTAAGAGTTTTCAGCACCGGCCTTTCAGCTTTAGTTAGATTATCAGGTTGAAAAGAAGAAGTTTTTTCCACCTTTTCATTGAGGGCAATAAGATCTTGTTCTACTAGTAATTGAAACATTTCTTTAGCAGTGCTTTGTGTATGCACTGGATAGAAATATCTGTAACCTCCTATGGCATAATCATCCTTCAACCCAAAGGTACCTACAGTGGACTCAGATTAAAGGCTCTCCAGAGCGGACCATCAAATCTTGAAAATTGAACACATTACTATTCGATGTATACAAAGTATCTCTCTGGCCGTCATCAGATGAGACCACAGGGGGATCTGATGCAGACAAAAAAATGCTTTTTCAATACTATGGTTCTAACAAAACAAATTGACATCAAATAGATTATTAAAGATGTTAACATGTATTTAAGGAGAAAAAGAAAGACCTTTTGAAAGTAAAGTTAATTCAGAATCTGAAAGAGAAACATGAGAAAGACTGACTACATTATGAACATTGTCCATCTTCTGTGTCACCTGTATGATGGTTTTCTGTTGCTTCTCGTTTGTCTCAGATGATTTGATCTTTGATGTGCTGCTACACCCTCTTCTGGTTTTTCTTGATCACTGTTCTTTATCATGAACCATATCCTTAGAAAACACAGAAGAGGTTGAGCTTCTAGATGTGGCAAAATTATCCCCATCTGCAGTATCAGAAAATTCTGACTGTGAATCCGAGACTTCCAGAGAGCTAAAATTAACATGCCTGTGTCCTTCTCGTTTGGATCTTCATTTATTCCTCAAAATAGAATGTGGTCTTTCTGTTCTGTTTCGTACATAGATCATTAAGTTCTGAGTCCAGTGATGTGTAAATTTCCAATGTGTTGTATACGTTCAGAGTCCAGCAGGAATTGAATCTCACCATTGATTGTAATCAAAAGCTTTTCCTCTTGTGCAACAATTAACCCCATGAGATCTAGGGAACACTTGGATAAAACATTGTTCCATTCTATCATCAACTCATCCTAAGTTGTTGAGGGGAACTTTTTGATTCTTAACCCTCTGAGGATCATAGAGTCCCCTATGCATTGTTTGAGACCCTCTGCATACCACCACAGTTTGGGTTCTTTTATCAAAGCAATCCTTAACTCATCAAACAGGCATATACAGATCTTGGTCGGACAATCCATGTTCATGAACCACAAATGTTGTTAGTGTAGTTGTTAACATGTAACTTGATTTGTAAATAGTATGGTCCAAAAATAAATAGTAATAGTAATAAAATAAAAAAATGGCCTGGTGGTCCCCCCAAAATCCACACCACCCCTTTTACGTCTGGTATGGATTTTGAGGGGGACCACATGCTAAATAAAAAAAATTAAAAAGGGCTTGATGCACCCCCCCCCAAAGAAAACTTCATACCAGATCCTTATCTGAGCATGCAGCCTGGCAGGCCAGGAACGGGTGGATGATGAGCATGTGGCCCTCCCTCCTGAACCACACCAGCTGGTTGTTGATGAGGACATGGGGCTTAGTGGTTGTGGGGGTCTGCAGGCAGAGGGCTTACTTTTCAACCTTATTGGCAGGATTAATATTTTAAAATGTTCTGTCTTCCAAATAATTATACATGTTTAGAGCAGCCCTGGTTTTCCATGATTCAGTAGTTTTTTCTCAATGTATATTTAGGAAAACGTCTTTCACTGTATTAAGAAGTGGGCTCTGCAGACCTCTGCAAAAATCTGTACTGACTCTGACTCTTCTAGTATTATTACTTTCTTTCTTGCTTCACAATTACCATTTTTGTTTTCTATGAGTGGCCAGCCTGCGTTATAAAACCCCCTTAGCAAACTATAACTGTATGTTCTCAACGTGTACATGAGGTTTGGTGTTGCATATACGTTTTTAAATGCTTCCTCTCCTAAATATATTTCTCTATAACTATCTCTATGGTTTAAAGAATATGTAAACCCAACATTTCATATTCCTGATTAGGGATGAGCCGAACACACCCCTGTTCGGTTCGCACGAGAACATGCGAACAGGAAAAAAATTTGTTCGAACACGCGAACACCGTTAAAGTCTATGGGACACGAACATGAATAATCAAAAGTGCTAATTTTAAAGGCTAATATGCAAGTTATTGTCAATAAAAGTGTTTGGGGACCTGGGTCCTGCCCCAGGGGACATGAATCAATGCAAAAAAACGGCCGTTTTTTCAGGAGCAGTGATTTTAATAATGCTTAAAGTCAAACAATAAAAGTGTAATATCCCTTTAAATTTCATACCTGGGGGGTGTCTATAGTATGCCTGTAAAGGGGCGCATGTTTCCCGTGTTTAGAACAGTCTGACAGCAAAATGACATTTTGAAGGAAAAAACACATTTAAAACTACCGCGGCTATTTCATTGCCGACAATACAAATAGAAGTTCATTGATAAAAACGGCATGGGAATTCCCCACAGGGCAACCCCGAACCAAAATTAAAAAAAAAAATGATGTGGGAGTCCCCCTAAATTCCATACAAGGCCCTTCAGGTCTGGTATGGATATTAAGGGGAACCCCAGCCAAAATTAAAAAAAAAAATTGACGTGGGGTTCCCCCTAAATTCCATACCAGACCCTTCAGGTCTGGTATGGATTTTAAGGGGAACCCCGCGCCAAAAAAAAAAAAATAACGGCGTGGGGTCCCCCCAAAAATCCATACCAGACCCTTATCCGAGCACGCAACCTGGCAGGCCGCAGGAAAAGAGGGGGGGACGAGAGTGCGGCCCCCCCCCTCCTGAACCGTACCAGGCCACATGCCCTCAACATTGGGAGGGTGCTTTGGGGTAGCCCCCCAAAACACCTTGTCCCCATGTTGATGAAGACAAGGGCCTCATCCCCACAACCCTGGCCGGTGGTTGTGGGGGTCTGCGGGCGGGGGGCTTATCGGAATCTGGAAGCCCCCTTTAACAAGGGGACCCCCAGATCCCAGCCCCCCCCCTGTGTGAAATGGTAAGGGGGTACTTACCCCTACCATTTCACTAAAAAACTGTCAAAAATGTTAAAAATGACAAGAGACAGTTTTTGACAATTACTTTATTTAAATACTTCTTCTTTCTTCTATCTTCCTTCATCTTCTGGTTCTTCTGGCCCTTCTGGTTCTTCCTCCGGCGTTCTCGTCCAGCATCTCCTCCGCGGCGTCTTCTATCTTCTTCTCCTCGGGCCACTCCGCACCCATGGCATGAGGGGGGAGGCTCCCGCTCTTCTCTTCATCTTCTTCATCTTCTTCTTCTTCTTCATCTCTTCTTCCTTCTTCTCTTCTTCATTTCTTCTCCGGGCCGCTCCGCAGCCATGCTGGCATGGTGGGAGGCTCCCGCTGTGTGACGGCGTCTCTTCGTCTGACGGTTCTTAAATAACGGGGCGGGGCCACCCGGTGACCCCGCCCCCCTCTGACGCATGGGACATGACGGGACTTCCCTGTGGCATTCCCCGTGACGTCACAGGGAAGTCCCGTCAAGTCACCGTGCGTCAGAGGGGGGCGGGGTCACCGGATGGCCCCGCCCCCCGTTATTTAAGAACCGTCAGACGAAGAGACGCCGTCACACAGCGGGAGCCTCCCACCATGCCAGCATGGCTGCGGAGCGGCCCGGAGAAGAAATGAAGAAGAGAAGAAGGAAGAAGAGAAGAAGAAGAAGAAGAAGAAGAAGATGAAGATGAAGATGAAGAAGAAGATGAAGAAGAGAAGAAGATGAAGAGAAGAGCAGGAGCTTCCCCCCTCATGCCATGGGTGCGGAGCGGCCCGAGGAGAAGAAGATAGAAGACGCCGCGGAGGAGATGCTGGACGAGAACGCCGGAGGAAGAACCAAAAGAGCCAGAAGAACCAGAAGAAGATGAAGGAGAAAGAAGAAGCATTTAAATAAAGGAATTGTCAAAAACTGTCTCTTGTCATTTTTAACATTTTTGACAGTTTTTTAGTGAAATGGTAGGGGTAAGTACCCCCTTACCATTTCACACAGGGGGGGGCCGGGATCTGGGGGTCCCCTTGTTAAAGGGGGCTTCCAGATTCCGATAAGCCCCCCGCCCGCAGACCCCCACAACCACTGGCCAGGGTTGTGGGGATGAGGCCCTTGTCTTCATCAACATGGGGACAAGGTGTTTTGGGGGGCTACCCCAAAGCACCCTCCCAATGTTGAGGGCATGTGGCCTGGTACGGTTCAGGAGGGGGGGGGGCGCACTCTCGTCCCCCCCTCTTTTCCTGCGGCCTGCCAGGTTGCGTGCTCGGATAAGGGTCTGGTATGGATTTTTGGGGGGACCCCACGCCGTTTTTTTTTTTTTTTTTGGCGCGGGGTTCCCCTTAAAATCCATACCAGACCTGAAGGGTCTGGTATAGAATTTAGGGGGAACCCCACGTCAATTTTTTTTTTAAATTTTGGCTGGGGTTCCCCTTAATGTCCATACCAGACCTGAAGGGCCTTGTATGGAATTTAGGGGGACCCCCACATCATTTTTTTTTTTTTTTTTTGGTTCGGGGTTGCCCTGTGGGGAATTCCCATGCCGTTTTTATCAATGAACTTCTATGTGTATTGTCGGCAATGCAATAGCCGCGGGTAGTTTTAAATGAGTTTTTTCCTTCCAAATGTCATTTTGCTGTCAGACTGTTCTAAACACAGGAAACATGCGCCCCTTTACAGGCATACTATAGACACCCCCCAGGTACTAAATTTAAAGGGATATTACACTTTTATTGTTTGACTTTAAGCATTAATAAAATCACTGCTCCTGAAAAAACGTCCGTTTTTAAAACTTTTTTTTGCATTGATCCATGTCCCCTGGGGCAGGACCCGGGTCCCCAAACACTTTTTATGACAATAACTTGCATATAAGCCTTTAAAATTAGCACTTTTGATTTCTCCCATAGACTTTTAAAGGGTGTTCCGCGGCATTCGAATTTGCCGCGAACACCCCAAATTGTTCGCTGTTCGGCGAACTTGCGAACAGCCAATGTTCGAGTAGAACATGAGTTCGACTCGAACTCGAAGCTCATCCCTATTTCTGATATGTGCCTGCAGTACCTTGTACGTGTATGAAAAAAGTATCCTGTTCTCTTTGTATTGCTGTCCTTGTGTGAAATCCTGGTATTCCTGTCAGTCCCTGCTTTCCTATTAAAAACTGACCACACATCACCAAACCCTACTACTAAGGTGAGGTTGTGGAAGACAGTTTCATGTCACAGGTCACACACCATGGCAAGATTGAGCACAGCAACAAGATACAAGGAAGTTATACTGCATCAGCAAGGTCTCGCCCAGGCAAAGATTTCAAAGTAAACTGGGGTTTCAAGATGTGCTGTTCAAGCTCTTTTAAAGAAGCACAAAGAAACAGGCAACATTGAGGATGACCATAGACACAGTGGTCGGCTAGGGAAACTCAATGCAACAGATGAAAGACACATCATGCCTACTTCTCTTCGACATTGGAAGATGTCCAGCAGTGCCATCACCATAGGATTAGTGGAAACCAGTGGGTCTTAGGTACACGCATCTACTGTCCTGAGAACTCTCAACTACAAAAATTGTCCATTGGACTTTAAAAGAGTTGCACCAAAAAAAAAAAATGGGGGGGGGGGGGTGTGGTGTTGTCTGAGCATGAAAGAGAGGAAGTCTGGCAGCCAGGACAACAAAAAACCTTCTACAGTGACCTGAACAGACAAAGCCATGGGGAAAGCCAGGAATAGCTCTGCTTCCCGATGGCGTTCCCCACAGGCACCAGGCACACAGTTGTGCTGCCAAATACCAGAGATATTCTGGACACAATCTTTCAGCATGGTGGCGTCTTCCCTGAGAAGCACACAGACTTCCAGCCATGCTGCATCCCAGCAGAGTCAGAGATCAGAGGCACTGGTAAGCAATCTCCCTCCACCAATACCCCCAGCTCAGCACACCTCTCCCACCTTGCAAGATCTGTGCCCAGTAATGGCAGATATTAGGGGGAGAGCTTCTCGGCTGCATTCTCAGCAGCTTTGTCTGATCTCCATCATGACATTTAAGCCATAGCAGAGAGGGTGCAGGAGGTGGAAACAGCCACCTCTCACCAGGAGACACACATTCACCAGCTTCACTTAGTGCAGGTTGCCCATACACTTCAGCTGAGGGATTTACAAAGACATATGGAAGGCTTAGATAACCAGGGGTGCAGAAAAAACCCGTGAAATACCTGAATCAGTGGAGCACAATCAAATTCAGCAAGTGGTCTTTAATGATCTCCTAGACAGCCCCCCTGCCACTGTGAGTGGGATGGAAAGAATTCTCCGGCATTATGCCCAAGAGGCAGAGACACTGATCCACCAAGAGACATTATATGCTGTCTTTCTAGCTTTAGCATTAAAGAGGATATCCTTAGAAAGGCACGCAACGGATTACATATCTCATATGAGAGTGCAGATGTTAACCACTTGACGGCCACAAGGGGAGAGGCGCCTCTGGGTGTAAATATAGGACAAGTTTTAATGTAGATAAAAATACACAGGCAACTCAATTTGTGTTGTCAAAATGAGCATTGGTCCCAACATAGGGGTATCATCAGTGTAGTCAGTCCATTCCTGTTTTGTGGGTGCTCTTGGCTCGCTACAGATACCGCTGGATGGTCGTCGGCCAGCCGCAGTGGAGGTTTACTCAGAACGAGGCTTGAGGTGCAGATGGTTACAGGCGAGGAAGGATGACGTCACTGGAAAGCGATGCGTTTCATGAGCGTACAGGCTGCAAGTGACGTGGCAGCCATGCTCCTTTTTCAAGCTAATTGATGGGACTCAAAGACTTGAAATATAAAGTATAGGAAGGGGATGGGTATGATATCATGATTTTGTGATATGGGGTAAAAGAAATGGTAATGGAAATACAACATACAGCATGTGTACAAAATGTAACGTGTAAAATTGCGACATGCACAAAATACACTGTATACTATGAGTGGTATATCTGATATCTGGATGCAAATTCTACAAGGAGTACTACTAAATAAAGGGGAGGGTTAGGAACTGGGAGTGTGACCATACTTATGGGTACCCGCCCCCCCATAAAAGAGAGAAAGGAAGACCAACCTAAAAAATACATAGATATATAGTTAGATATGGTAGGTGACATAATAGGCCTAAGGTGCAAAAAGGCACATATAACTATAAATGGATCTAAGCAAAGATAGAATAAATTAAATTAATATGATTGTACTAGAGAATTGTGGCTATTTCTATACCTTCATTGATACCTCCTGGTGAGAGGGCATCTAAACTGTATATCCAGTAGGTCTCTCTATTTTTTCCATTATTTAGCAATAATCTTTTCTCCTTGTTTGTATCCCATTTTCTTGTCACCAACATGCATTTACTATGGACCTCATTTTCATCATAAACAACCATAGATATGTAGTTATGGACAAACTATACTCCACATTAGCACCTGTCACTTTCTCCCATGATGCCAAACTCATGGGTAAAACGCGGCACAGCCTCTGTGGCAAATTCAAACAACTGGAGAGAACAATCCACACCACAAACCAACAGTGCTACCTACTGGCCGTAGGCCGCTTTTCAACTCCAGCCCTACTGCCTCTCCTGCACATTGGAGATCCAGGCAGGCATCTTAGACCCCATCATGGTACAGAATCCTGAACAACAGTTATGTTTGTTATCTAGACCATTATCTGGAACTGTTTTCATATGCATCTATACTAGAACTGTCTAACCACCACCCCCTCAGAATGATATACAAGGACTCAGATACTACATATACATGTTAATGTGTCTATGTTACCCATATCTATATTTAGACGCTGTTCTTGTTTTCTGTACCAGATTGATATCCAGACTACATGTCTATTGAGGCGGTTTTCCTTTTCTTCTATCAGGGTCTATTATGTTAGGATGTAAGAATTCCTCATCTATGACAATTTAAACCAATCTACCTGCCTTTTGGATTTGGACAAGGGATATTGCCCCCCTTGGAGACAGTCCTACTCTCCCTAAAGCACCATTGATGACCTAAGCTGTTATATGATAAAGGTAATTTCAGCCCACTGATAACATGTAGAACAATAATATAAACCACACCCCCCTTTGGGGACCTAGATAAAGCTAGATACTCATATTAATTTCTAGATATTTTATCTCCTTGATCTCCATCTTATGTCAATATCCCTTGCTCTTGTCCAAGGTTTGCGCTGAAGTAAACTCTGATCCCAAGTTACATGCTCCAATGTTTATGTCGGGCCTTAAACTCATGGGACTTATGCTGGTTGGTAAATTATTTCACAAAAGGCAGTTGCTAGAGTTATCTGATTAATGGTTTAGTTCACCTGCAATGTCATTTTAAGGATTCCTTTATGACTAAGTTTTGACTTCCTAGTTTGAATATTAAATAGGAGGTCCGCCACTGCGGGTAAGGGAAACTGGTAGTGCGGCATTATGGCTTTACGGGTCTCTACTGCACTCTCCTCCTGGCTTGGCAGCGGGGGAAAGAGGGGGGAGGATGAGGGAGCCGAGCCACTGACGTAATTCACAGCAGCTCAGGCTCCTGTCTCCTGGAAGTTGGGACAGAATAGGTATCCACCCCCCCCCCCCAAAGGTGCCAAATGTGGCACCGAAGGGGGAAGGAGACAAATGAGTGGAAGTTCCACTTTTGGGTGGAACTCTGCTTTAAGTATGCCTCTAACCTAGTATTTACTAAGACATGGCCTCACTCAAAACCTTGTGTTTACTGTGACCTATCACATTTTATCAAAAGCGCAATCTGACACGAGAACTGAGGAAGGGCACCTATCTCTTGCATACACATGAGTGCTTCAACCTAACCCCACTACTTTACATTGAGTACAGACCGCGGTCCACTGATGAGGTCGCCTTCTCACATAGTAATGCTAGCCACAGCTATCTAATACCCTTGTAGACAGATTATGCTTACCCTTAGTGGTCAGTAACTTCACAGAACATTTCTATGGGTATATACTACCTGATCAGTTCCTACTCCTACTTTACTAATGGAGGCTCAAAAAAAAAGGCCTCTACAGCTTTGACACTAGTCTCAATAGATGCACAAGGCTTAAATGTACCAGAAAAACGATCCCAGCCTATATTGCTGATGAAGAAGCTGAAAGCAGACATGGTATGCGTGAGGAGGGCAACATGGTGCCGCAGTGCTCTCCAGGTACCTCCCCTCTCCCTCCTGGAGACTCGGGCTTGAGCCAGACAGCAGCGCTGAAGCCCGCTGGAGACCCCACCATTGGATAGTCATCTGGACTTTCTTCCGCTACATCAGCACTATCATCGGTGCACGGGCAACATCCATCACCTCATGAGGATTGGGCTCCACCAGTTTGTCAGACAGCTTCCGGGACTTTTCCTAATCCCTGCAATGGCTTCGGCCCGCTGCCTCTACCATCCAGATGCCACCATCACTCCCGGGCTCACCAAAGCGACAAAGGGCACTTTGTTCGCGGGAACCAAGCACTACCCGCCTGGACACAGCCACTCCAGCAGCAACCCCTTCCCCTACAAGCTCGAAAGAACCCCTCTTGCCCTCCAAATTAGCTGCTTATCTGAATGAGCAAAGAGAGTGATTTGAATCGCTCCCATTCTAGAATACCCTCTATTCTCTAAACATTCCCACCAGGATAGACTTGGAGAATGTCTTAAAACTTTACTTTGTGGTAAACAGCACCCCAGGGATCTCTACAGGGACTCTCTGGGAGGCACATAAATCAGTAATCCACAGACAATGCATCTCTATTTCTACTGCTTGGAAGAAAAACACCAAGCTACTTAGATGCCAAATTAAAGAGAGACTTTGAGATCTTGAGTCTCGACTCACCTGCACTTCTTTGATTCGACTTCTTAGGGAAATGATACGCCTCCGCGCTGTCCTAAAAAGTATAGACATAGTCAGGGTTTAAAAGGCCCTCCAAAAACTGTGCCAGATTTATTATGACAAAGGCAATAAAGCCCACACCCTGTTAGCACGCAAACGTCGGGAGCGGACTCATACATCCACCCCTCAGGCCCTATGGGACTCTATAGGCGCCTTGCACTATCACTCTGAATACATCACTCGTATGTTTCATAACTACTTCTCCAATCTTTATGATAACCTATCCATACCACACTTACCAGCTCAGGAAAGCTTTAGAGATCGGGTTCGAACTTATCTTATGAATAGCGAAGTAGCCACTTTGCCGATGTCTGGCCTGTAGGCCCTTAACTCCCCAATTACTGAATCGGAGGTGTCGGAAACTCTAAAACTTCTGCCAAATAACAAGCCTCCGGGGCCTGATGGCCTCCCATATGAATATTATAGGACCTTCCTGTCCACCATCCTTCCATACATGACCCATTTATTCAACGGGTTTATGCAAAAAAGTGAGATCCTGAGGGACATGCAAACTTCTCATCTGACTCTAATACCTAAGCCTGATAAGGATCACACAAATGTGCGAACTATAGGCCCATAACCTTATTAAACTTGCTTAGTTTAGATGCTGAAAATGCCTTTGATAGGCTTAGTTGGGCATTTATGTCTACGACTCTTCAGCATCTGGGCTTTCGTGGGATCGTTCCTCAGCAGCTCCCTCTGCTTCTATCAAAACCCTCTTTGCAGCCTCCCCTCCATGTTTCCTACAGAGATGCAACACCTCTCCCAAAACTTCCCTTATTCATGGAAAACCCACACTATCAAATATCTAGGGGTACACCTAACCCCCCAATATGAATCACTGTATGAAGCAAACTTTAAACCTCTCTTGGTGTCTATCAGATCCCTTCTAGCTACATGGAGACACTATCCAATTTCTTCGTTAGGACGTATAACTTCTGTCAAAATAACGATTTTGCCCAAGATCTTGTACAGTTTTCTGACCCTGCCAATACCCATCCCCTCTGTACAGATCAAGAAACTTCAGGCGGACCTTCTAAATTTCATTTGGAACCATAAACAGAACAGAATAGCCCGCTCAACATTTTATGCCTCTCGCAACGAGGGGGGTTTTGCTTTTCCAAATTTACTCCATTACTACCATGCTACTTAACTATGGGCTGTAGCATCATGGATCACTCTTCCGGCATTTAATTGCTGGACCCAAATAGATAAACTATGGATAGCCCCAATCCATTCAAACAATAAATTGTGGAACTCTGGCACGGACATCCCCTTTGCCTCTCTGCTGCACACCATGAACTTGGTGCGCAACATATGGCAACAGCTAAAACGTGTCCATTCACTCCAATCTGAAGCCTCCCTGCTGACAGCTTTCCTATATAACCCTAAACTGCTAGATAATCTTACTTATCAGATGATCTCTCCTTGGGTACAGAGGAATCTCTTCCATTATGGTCATATAGTGAACCCAGTAACAAGACTGCTATTCTCCTTTGCGGATCTTAGGGAGAAACATGATCTACCCCATAGTGCCCTTTTCGGTTATCTTCAAATCAGGCATTACGCCCTTACTCTAACATCCAACCTCCAATTTTCTAAATTATCCCCATTTGTGTGCCTAGTCCTGTCTTCACAAAAGGGATTTACTTCAGATATGTATAAAATTTTAAACACATTTAATGTAGGGGCTCAGGGGAAACATAGTTACATGCTTAAATTGGGAAAAGGCTCTTGGAGAAGAAATCCTCCCAGAACAGTGGCAAATTATATGGTCCCGGGCGGCTAAGAGTTCTCTCTGTACGCTATATAAAGAGAATACATACAAGTATTGTATTTCTGGTATATGACACCAACCCGTTTGCATACTATATACCTTTTGGCCTCGGATTGCTGCTGGAGATGTCTCAGTGCTCTGGGCACTCTACTCCATGTCTCTACAAACTTACTGGTGTTTGGTTCGGGATCTTCTCCAGCGGCTTTTCAAGATGGATGTTCCCCTTCATCCAAAATGTTATCTATTAGGACTCCTTCCTCCTAAAGGAGCCTAGAAGTTGGCCACCCAAATCCTAACGGCAGCCAATTGCTTAATAGCTCTTAATTGGAATGACTTCTCAAGCCTCTTCCTGTCCGAAAAGCAGATCCTGCTGGTCCTGGAGTGATAAGCCCGCTTTGGTTGACCTAATCTTTCAATTCTTCCCCCTTTTTTCTTTTTTCTTCTTTTTCTTCTTTTATTTCTTCTTTTTTCTTTTTTCATGGCTTCACTGGTAAAATAGTACAAGAAATCAACCTACTGATACTGTGTACATGATCGAGATCTCTGCACTTTCTCTACTACAACATTACATACTATTTTTTTGGGCTATATCCCAGAATCGAATGAATTGTTTATTTTTCTGTAATTATTGTTACATAGATCATTATCAGCTTGTATACTATCCAGTGAAAGTTATCTTTTATCTCTCTTTACCTTATTTTTGTATTGAAAAATTTTAAATTTCAATAAAAATAAAAATAGTATAAACCGCTGGCAACAAAAGTGAGTACACCCCTAAGTGAAAATGTCCAAATTGGGCCCAATTAGCCATTTTTCCTCTCTGTGTCATGTGACTCATTAGTGTTACAAGATCTCAGGTATGAATGAGGAGCAGGTGTGTTATCATTTGGTGTTATCGCTCTCACTCTCTTATACTGGTCACTGGAAGTTCAACATGGCACCTCATGGCAAAGAACTCTGAGGATCTGAAAAAAGAATTGTTGCTCTACATAAAGATGGCCTAGGCTATAAGAAGATTGCCAAGACCCTGAAACTGAGCACGGTGGCCAAGACCATACAGCGGTTTAACAGGACAGGTTCCACTCAGAAAAGGCCTCGCCATGGTTGACCAAAGATGTTGAGTGCACGTGCTCAGCGTTATATCCAGAAGTTGTCTTTGGGAAATAGACAAATGAGTGCTGCCAGCATTGCTGCAGAGGTTGAAGGGGTGGGGGGGTCAGCTTCTCAGTGCTCAGACCATATGCTGCAGACTGCATCAAATTGGTCTGCATGGCTGTCGTCACAGAAGGAAGCCTTTTCTAAAGATGATGCACAGGAAAGCCCGCAAACAGTTTACTAAAGACAAGCAGACTAAGGACATGGATTACTGAAACCATGTTCTGTGGTCTGATGAGACCAAGATAAAAGACAAGTGTGTCTTTCTTACAGTCAAGCATGGAGGTGGGAGTGTCATGGTCTGTGGCTGCATGAGTGCTGCCGGCACTGGGGAGCTACAGTTCATTGAGGGAACCATGAATATCAACATGTACTGTGACATAATTAAGCAGAGCATGATCCCCTTCCTTCGGAGAGTGAGCCGCAGGGCAGTATTTCAACATAATAACGACCCCGAACACACCTCCAAGACAACCACTGCCTTGCTAAAGAAGCTGAGGGTAAAGGTGGTGGACTGGCCAAGCTTGTCTCCAGACCTAAACCCTACTGAGCATCTGTGGGGCATCCTCAAACGGAAGGTGGAGGAGCACAAGGTCTCCAACATCCACCAGCTTCATGATGCCATCATGGAGATGTGGAAGAGGACTCAAGTGGCAACGTGTGAAGCTCTGGTGAACTCCATGTGCAAGAGGGTTAAGGCAGTGCTGGAAAATAATGGTGGGCACACAAAATATTGAAACTTTGGGCCCAAATTGGACATTTTCACTTAGAGGTGTGGCAGCGGTTTAGACATTAATGGCTGTGTGTTAAATTATTTTGAGGGGGGGGCAAATTTACACTGTTATACAAGCTGTATAGTCACTACTTTACATTGCAGCAAAGTGTCATTTCTTCAGTGTTGTCACATGAAAAGATGTAATAAAATATTTACATAAATGTGAGGGGTGTACTCACTTTTGTGAGATACTGTATACTGTCCTAACTTGAAACAGGTAACTTTTCTTGATTCGGTAGTAAGCCACTACTTTTCAATCAGGCACATTAGTGCTTGGAGGAGACTTTAACATTACACTACAACCCCTCTTGGATATTTCTATTGACACTTCATAGTTACCATTTAAGGCTATTAAATACCCTCTGACTCATATCTTCATTTTCTAACTCTCTGATAGAACATCTTCCCAAACTCTCTAAAACATGCGCTAGTCACCCACATACTTAAAAAGCCCTCACTGGACCCCACCAATCTTAACAACCTACGTCCCATCTCCTTACTCGCCTTCTCCTTCAAACTTCTTGAAAGATTGGTCTACAACCGATTAAGCGACCATCTGACCATGAATAAACTTCTTGATCCCCTTCAGTCCGGATTTCGCCCTCAACACTCCACGAAAACTCCTCTCCTTAAACTCTCAAATGACCTACTAATGGCTAAAACCAGTGGACACTACTCTGTACTACTTCTCCTGGATCTCTCTGCTGCCTTTGACACAGTGGACCACCCACTCCTCCTCAATGAACTCCACTCCTTTGGTCTCTGGGACTGTACTCTTTGCTGGTTCTCATCCTACCTATCTCACCTCTCCTTCAGTGTCACTTACAACTCTACTTCCTCCTCTCCTCTTCTTTTCTCTGTTGGGGTCCCCCAAGGTTCTGTTCTTGGACCTCTCATTTTCTCAATCTACACTACCTCCCTGGGTCAGTTGATTGCCTCCCACAGCTTTAAATATCATCTCTACGCTGATGACACCCAAATCTATCTCTCCACCCCCCATCTCTCTCCATCTGTCTCCTCACGCATTAACAGTCATATCAGCCTGGATGTCACATCACTTCCTCAAACTCAACCTATCCAAAACCGAGCTCATGATATTTCCTCCCTCAGGTGCCACTTCCCCTGATTTCTCTGTCAATATCAACGGCTCAACTATCAACCCATTTCCCCACGCCAAAGTCCTAGGTGTAATCCTGGACTCTGAACTAACCTTTCGGCCCCACATTCTATCACTATCCAAAATTTGCTGCCTCAGCCTCCGCAACATCTCCAAGATACGCCCCTTCCTTACCAATGTCACCACAAAGCTTCTAATCCACTCCCTGGTCATCTCCCGCCTCGACTACTGCAACTCCCTCCTTATTGGCTTACCTCTAAATAGACTATCCCCACTTCAGTCCATCATGAACGCTGCTGCCAGGCTTATCTACCTCACAAACCACTCAGCGTCTGCTATACCCCTCTGTCAATCCCTCTGCCAATCCCTCCATTGGCTGCCACTCAGTCACCGAATTAAATTCAAGATACTAACTATAGCTTACAAAGTCATCCACAACCTATACTGCAGTATCCCCCATAATAGGAATATTGAGGTGGTATGTTCTTATTTGTTCCAAAGGGGTCAACAGGATCAAAACCATGACAATTTTGTTATCAACCTTTTGGACTTCATTCTAAGGCACAGCATTTTTGTTTTGGCGGCTCCCACTTTCTCCAGGTACAAGGTGTAGCGATGGGCACTTATTGTGCCCCATCCTATGCCAACTTGTACCTGGGGGGTGGGAGCGCCACATTTTTCAGATGATGGTTTCACGATAAGATGTGGCACAGGTACAGTGACCATATCTTCACCATTTGTAATGGGTAAAAACGTTATTTGATCAGTTTGTTGCGAATCTCAATCTTACTGATTCAAACCTCCAGTTCACTATGTCATGTCATCACACTGAAGTTGCCTTTTGGGATATTTTGATTAAGAAAAATGATGAAGGAAATACTACTAGTGCACTTTACCATAAACCAACTGCGCTAGTTACACAGACCACCCTTTTTACACGCTTTTACATGCTAGTAGTGCATATCCTTCACCATTAGTACAATTGATTTCTTATGGACAATATCTATGATTGAAAAGCAAATGCATTGATAGTGATACTTTTGAGATGGAAGCTAAAAATCTGAAAAATAGGCTCTTTTCTAGAGGTTATTCTAAGAAATGCCTGGGGATGGCATATAATCGCACTAATCGTCAATCTCGTGATTTGTTGTTGTTTATAATATGTTGTGTTATATATGTGTATGTTGTGTTATAACTCGTTAAAATAATCAACATCAAAAAATTAGACAAGTTCTGCAGAAATATTGGTATCTTCTTACTGATAGTTACATAGTAGGTGAGGTTGAAATAAGTCCATCAAGTCCAACCTATGTGTGTGATTATATGTCAGTATTACATTGTAAATCCCTATATGTAGCAGTCATTCAGGTGCTTATCTAATAGTTCTTTGAAACTATCGATGCGCCCTGCTGAGACCACCGCCTGTGGAAGGAAATTCCACATCCTTGCCGCTCTTACAGTAAAGAACCCTTTACGTAGTTTAAGGTTAAACCTCTTTTCTTCTCATTTTAATGAGTGGCCACGTGTCTTGTTAAACTCCCTCCTGCAAAAAAGTTTTATCCCTATTGTGGGGTCACCAGTACAGTATTTATAAATTGAAATCATATGCCCTCTCAAGTGTCTCTTCTCCAGAGAGAATAATTTCAGTGCTCGCAACCTTTCCTCATAACTAATATCCTCCAGACCCTTTATTAGCTTTGTTGCCTTTCTTTGTACTCGCTCCATTTCCTGTACATCCTTCCTGAGGACTGGTGCCCAGAACTGAACAGCAAACTCTAGGTGCGGCCGGACAGAGTCTTGTAGAGCGAGAGAATTATCGTTTTATCTCTGGAGTTGATCCCTTTTTAATGCATGCCAATATCCTGTTTGCTTTGCTTGCAGTAGCTTGGCATTGGAAATTCCGACAACAAATGTCCAATGGAACCTAAACACGGTCGGAATTTCCGACAACGTACGCGGCATAAGATCTGAATTGTGTTACTGGCCAGATCACCAGGTAAAATAAAGGGAAAAAAAGCTTATAAAAACAAAATTAAAGGGTAAGTTCACCTTTTCAAGCATAACTTCTCTTTCATATTAAATAGAAGCATTTTTCAATGTCATTTCTCGTCTAACCATCCCAATGTGCTTTTCTCTCACTTAACTCATCCACAGAAGGCTTAAAATCTTGTCAGTTTATTTGTATTTTTAAAAGGATTTTCAGATTCCATCACTTCCTTAGCTTTCACTTTCTGTAGGTCATCTCCCAGAAGCTGTCACTTCCTTGTTGCATCACAGAAGAGGGTGTAATAGGGTGTGTTCACCACTCTGGACCACACCTCCCTCATTACAATACTACCTTCCACCCACTTCCTATACAATCTGATTGTACAATCTCCTTTAGATCTCCCATCAGCTATGTAGTACAAAGACCTGTCTGATTTGATACAAATTGATTGGATTGGTCAGATGGGGAACCATTCCATAGTTCTGGTAAATCTAAAGAAAATTGTACAGAGATTGTACAATCAGTTTGCATAGTGTATGACCATCATTATTACAAGTATATAGGAGGGAGTATATGGAGACACTCAGTTGTCCGGGCCTTTTCATATCTCCACGTAATGAAAACTCACATGCTCCAGTACTTTTGTTTGGAGCAGAGCATGGTGCATTACCACAGTTTTTTGGTGCGTTTGCTGCACTTGGGGAGCCTTTACATTTAATTACAACACAAGCACAATGCGCATTTGCAGCGTCTCTGAAATGCATGGAAAAGCACACATTTACTGTGTGGTTTGCCATGCGTTTGGAAACACACAGACGTGAGTGGAGCCTCATTGTGTTCTTGTTGGCAAAGTAGCTCATGGCACATTTTGGTGTGGTGTAAGTTGCACATTTTTTACTGCATTTGTCACTTTTACAATTTTGCTTTTTTTTTATGTGGCAAAATGTGTGTTTGCTTCTGTGTTTGGTGTGCCGTTAACAATTAATGACACTGAAAGGGTTAACCAGGTAATTGTAGGTGTAGAAAGGTGGCCATACACTATACAATCTGATTGTACAATCTCTGTACAATCTCCTCTAGATTTAACACAACTAGTGGTGTTTTGGTAAATCTAGAGGACATTGTACACAGTGGTGTAGCGCCTAGCACTCTCGCCTCTTGACCCAAAAAAGGGTCGCTGGTTCAAATCCTAACCACGACACTACCTGCCTGGAGTTTGCATGTTCTTCCTGTGCCTGCGTGGGTTTCCTCCGGGTACTTTGGTTTCCTCCCACACGCCAAAGACATGCTGGAAGGTTAATTGGCTTCTGTCCAAATTAGCCCTAGTATATGAATGCGAGTTAGGGACCTTAGATTGTAAGCTCCTTGAGAGTAGGGACTGATGTGAATGTACAATATATATGTAAAGCGCTGCGTAAATTGACGGCTCTATATAGGTACCTTAAATAATAATAAATAATAATAATATAATAGGAGGACACACCATCTATTTAATCACTCTGTATCCAATCAGGCAGGCCCTTGCACTAAATCAGGGGTGTCCCGTGGGCTACATGTAGCCCCATGGAGTTTAGCATGCAGCCTGAGCCCGTCTAAAGGGACTCTGGGGAAGCCAGGCAAATACACATGTGAAAGAATGCTGGGGGTGCTGTGAAAATGTAGTTGATGGGTGAAGGTGTGCTAATGAGGTCAGCTGGTAAACTCCTTCCTATGTCTTACTGGTTTGTCTGTCTCTGTCTGTATACCAGGGAGTCTCTGGAACTTTCTAAGAAATAAAGCAAGGGCTAAGGTAAGGCCTGTCAGAGCTGGGCCCAGCCCTTCCTTCTCAAAGCTGGCCGCTCAGCTGTCGGCCAATTGCCAGCTCCTATCTTTTCACAGTGACTCACCTGTTGATGATACCCTGCTTGTCAGTCCTGCCTACTTAAGCCGTCCAGTCCAGATGACCTCTGCGTTTGCCTTGGTCACATCCCTAGAGACGCTCTCCTGTGTTCCTGTTAAAGACTTTCTTGGCTGACATTCCTTTGGTTCCAGATCCTGCTTGCTGTTCTACTATGCTCCTCTCTGACTCCCTGATGTTCCGGTTCCTGAACTCTGGCTATGTTTTGACTACGTTTACTCTGTTTACCTTTTTTTAATATTATTAAACAAGTGTAATTTAACTGTACTTCTGTCTCGATCTGATTCGTAGTTTCTGACAGTAGGCAAAGGCCATGAATTCAGAAGATGCAGTCAATCCACTTGTTGATAATATCTTTTCCAGATTGGATGAGCAGGATCCCAGCATGGATCAGTTTGCCATGGCATTACAAATGTTCCTGAGTTGCACGGCTCACCTGAAATCTCCCACTGTAGCTGCTCCGGTACAACCTGTGTTGCAGGCCATCCCTGCTGCTGCTTCAGTCTCTGTGCAGGCACCCACCTCGAATATTACCTCTATAAGAGGTAGTGTTTGTCTGGTTCCACTCCGCTTCCTCAGCAATTTTAGGGCGATCCAGTCCAATGCAGAGGGTTTCTCAACCAGGTTAAGATATACTTTGAGATGCTGCCCCAGGCGTTTCCCACGGACAGAAGCAAAGTAGGTTTCATGATATCTTTGTTTTCTGAGAGAGCCTTGGCCTGGGCAAACCTTCTATGGGAGATGCAAAAACCTGTTGTCTTGAGTTACCTTGAGTTTGTGGCTTCTTTCAAAAGGGTATTTGACGTTCCCACACGCTTCTGCTGCCAAGTGCCTCATATCCATCAAAAAGAGTACTAGAACTGTTGTCGATTACGCCACTGAATTCCGTACTCTGGCAGCAGAGGTTGCTTGGAACAATGATTCCCTCGTAGCTGCTTTTTCTCATTGGTCTCTCGGATACTATCAAGGATGAGATAGCAGCCCGAGATATATCCACTGAGCTGGAGAAGTTGATCACGTTTGCCATCCTCATTAACTCCAGGCTCAGAGAAAGACTCCCTTTTAAGGAGCACTTGCGGAAGCCTCCTGTACATTTGTCTCCGAACTTTGCAGTCCCACCATTCCTCCTAGTACCGAGTCAGTCTGTGAAGATGAACCCATGCACTTGGGCTTCACGCGTCTCTCTGTGGATGAGAGAACCCTTAAGAGGAGGGAGAGATTGTGCCTTTATTGTGGCCAGGCAGGTCACTTTTTGAAGTCTTGTCCTACCCGTCCAGGGAATGCCCGAACCTTGAGGTCCTGTCAGGGACAGACCTTAGGTGGCGTTGTTTCATCCCTAGTTATACTGAAGGATAAACACCTGGTTTCAGTTACCCTTCCTTGGGCTGAGTCATCCATCGAGATACAGGCTCTAATAGACTCTGCAGCTGCGTGACACTCCACTTGCCATTGAGGCTCTTCATGGGAGACCTCTAGAGCCTGCCCATGTAACTCATGAGACTATGCCATTGTCCATGGCCGTAGGAGCTCTCCACCATGAGATAATCCAATTACAGTTATTTCCTCACCTAATTTTCCGCTGGTTATTGGTTATCCTTGGTTACAGAGGCACAAACCCTCTTTTGATTGGCTCCGTGCTGAGGTTCTCTCCTGGTTGCCACAATGCAGTAAGACATGCTTCCAGAAGGTAGCCAAGGTCCTGTGCACCTCTTGACTCTCCTCCCTCCCGGAAGAGTACCGGGATTTTAGCAATGTCTTTAAAAAAGGTCAAGCTGGTAGTTTGCCTCCACACTGGTTGTATGTTTGCGCATTTTGACCTTCAACCTGGTGCCATACCCCCTCGTGGCTGGGTTTACCCTTTGTCAGTCTTGGAGGATAGGGCCATGGAGGAGTATTTTGCAGATGCACTTTCTCAAGGTTTCATCCACAAATCCTCATATCCTGCTGGTGTTGGTTTCTTCTTTGTGAAGGAAAAGAGTAGTGAACTGTGGTGTTGGACTTCTCGGATGGCCTTCCGTGAAAATAAATGGTGTTTGGGAAACTGCCACTGAGGTACCGCACATTCCACAAATTCACGAAAGGGGGCAGAATCTACCAGCTGAAAAGGCAGCAGTTGCAGTGCTAGCAATTTGGCCAAGCTAGCATTCAGACGCTGAGCATGTGGATGGCTGGGACCACATTTCATCGACGGTTTAGCAACTGGAGTAGGGAAATTTGCCTGCTAAAATTCAATGTTAGTGTACCGCTAGCAGATTGGCCGCAAGTACTTGGGAAACCTATTTCTATATCTTCATTCCTCTCAGTGCAGGTTTCTGAGAGGACTGGAGGTATAGTGGGGTTGGAGATCCCAGATGATGAGGAGAAAGGAGAGGTCTGCCTTGTTCTTTGATGTGGGTCTATAAGTGCTGTTGCCAATGGACTGCATGGGAGTTCGTCATATGTCTGGTCAAGCATGTGGTTCCCAAGCGGCTGCTGTTTTAGCCACGCTTGATACACGTGAGACATATGTTGCAAACAGCAACGGTGCGATCTGCTGCACACGTGTCAAAAAAGGCCCATACCAAAGAACTTTTCAAAATATGCTGGGAGTCAGCAGCGCCCTGCACCTGCTTAGCTCTGTGGTGGGAGGCAATAGGGTGGCTGCCCTTAAGCTGCCCCCTGGAGGGCATCCTACCTTGTTGGAGATGTGCCTCCTTCTCCTCCTCTCTTCTATCAGGCACCCAAGTTGAGTCAGTGACCTCATCATTCCCTCCCTCCTTGTCACTGGAGCAAACTTGGCAGTATGCTGCAGCTGGGGGAACATGACTGCCAATTTCTTGACCTTCTTGGGCACCCCCTCTCTCTAGGCTGACGTTACTCCCTTCCTCAACCTGGGTACCATCATCGGAGGCTTCAAATCACTGCGCATCCTCCTGCAGCATGTACCCGACACTGTGGTCGAATAGTTCGGGGGACTCCTCCGTGCATGATGGTGGGGCTAGGGAAGGAGTGACTGTTGACATGGAGCCAATGGAATAGGCCACTTTGGCAGCTGCATTGGCAGGCAAACTACTCTGAGCCTGGGTGACAGAGGATGAGGACGCTTTGTTATCCATTCCACCAACTCTTCTGCATGTTTTGGCTCAATAACTTGGCCAGCTATATTAAATACACTGCAGCTAACTGAATCACCTGCCTGCCTGAAGTATATTAGAAAGAGTACACCAGGAACAGCCTGCAGTCAGATCTAGCTAAACTGGATACAGTATATATATGAGACTGACTGTATATATACATATATATATATATATATATATATATATTAAATACACCGCAGCTAACTGAATCACCTGCCTGCCTGAAGTATATTAGAAACAGTACACCAGGAACGGACTGCAGTCAGATCTAGCTAAACTGGATACAGTGGATATTTATATATATATATATATATATATATATATATATATATATATATATGAGACTGACTGTACATATATATTAAATAGACTGCAGCTAACTGAATAATCTAAATGACACTCTCTCTCCATCCACGCCAACGACACACTACACAAGGCTGACGTGCAGGCAACATTATAGAGCATGGGGCGTGGACTTAGTCCCCCTGAGCCATGATTGGCAAAAAGCACCCTGCCTTTGGCCAATTATGGCTCTCTTAGCTGAGGGTGCTGTGATTGGCCAAAGCATGCAGGTCATGGTGCATGCCCCGGCCAATCATCATACAGCAATGCACTGCGCTCCCGCAGTGCATTATGGGCCATTACATGCCGCTCAAATTTGGCACGAATGGCCCATAATGTTTGGTTTTCGACGAACGGGTGAACAGCCAATGTTCTAGTCGAACTCATGTTCGACCCGAACCGAAAGCTCATTCCTATTTGAGAGTCTCAAGGCTGCCTTTGCTTCTGCTCCTGTATTGGCACATCCTGATCCTACGTTACCTTTTACCTTGAGGTTGATGCTTCTGAGACTGGAGTTGGCGCCCTTCTGTCTCAACGTCCTACCTCTAAGAGCGCTATGCATCCTTGTGGCTACTTTTCCAAGAAATTGTCACCTGCAAAGTGCAATTTTGAGATTGGTGACAGAGAGCTGTTATGCGATCATTTTAGCCCTGAAAGAATGGGGACATCTCCTCGTAGGTACCACTGTGCCGGTTCTCATTCTTACTGACCATAAGAATCTCACATTCTTGTCTGAGGCTAAACGCCTTTCTCCCAGAAGGGTGCGATGAACTCTTTTCTTGTCTAGTTCCAGTTACATTGTCTCATTCTTACCCAGTACTAAGAATGTAAGGGCTGGCGCTTTGTCGCGACAATTTTCCTCCACTTCCAAGATGGAGTCGATTCCGGTTCCTGTGATTCTTCCTGATCGTATTCTTGCACCAGTCTCACTTCTCTTTGGGTGACAAAATTCTTGCTGCTCAGGCCATGCTCCTCCTGAGAAACCTTGGGATTGCTGCTTTGTCCCATAGAGTCTCCGCACTGCCATGCTCCAGACTTACCATTCTCCCAAGGCTGCTGGCCACCCTGGGAAAATTCAACTCTTTTGAGCCATTTCCCAACAATTCTGGTGGCCTAGTCTACGTGCTGATGTAACTGCCTTCGTAGTTGCCTGTTCCATGTGTGCTCAGAGTAAGACTCCACGACACCTTCCAGTGGGCCTCCTACAACCCATACCCAATGGAGAGAGGCCCTGGACCCACCTGTCTATGGATTTCATTGTGGAGTTACCCAACTTCCAGGGCAACACAGTTATCCTTATGGTGGTTGACCGGTTCTCAAAAATGTCCCATTGTATTCCACTTAAGAAGTTGCCCACTTCTAAGGAACAGGCTTCCATTTTTGCTCTGGAGATCTTTTGCTTACATGGGCTACCAAAGAAGATTGTCTCGAACAAGGGTAGTCAGTTTGTGTCCTGGTTCTGGTGAGCCTTTTATGCACAGATGGGAATTCGGCTTGCTTTCTCCTCTGCGTATCACCCACAGTCTAATGGGGCCACAGAACGAGCCAATCAGTCCTTGGAGCAATTCCTATGTTTCTATTTTTCTGACCATCAAAACAACTGGTCAGACCTCCTACCGTGGGCGGAGTTTGCTCACAATAGTGCCTTGAATTCTTCTTCCCAATTGTCCCCATTTATGGCAAACTATGGTTTCCAACCTTCCATGTTGCCTGACTCATTTGTTCCACAGAGTATTCCTGCGTTAGAGGAGCATCTCTGTGGTCTTCTGTCCAGTCCAGATGATCTCTGCCTTAGCCTTGGTCACATCTCTAGAGATGCTCTCCTGTGTTCCTGTTAAAGACTTGCTTGGCTGATATTTCTTCTGGCTCCAGATCTGCTTGCTGCTCTACTACGCTCCTCTCTGGCTCCCTGATGTTTTGGCTTGTCTGACTATCTGCTCCTGTTCCTGAGCTCTGGCTATGTTTTGACTACATTTACTCTGTTTACCTTTTTTTTATAATTATTAAACAAGTGTGATTTAACTGTACTTCTGTCTCAGTCTGATTCATGGTTTCTGACAAGGCCTTGTTCTCAAAATAAAAGAAAGCTTGTATTTTTCTGCAACCAAGGTACATTAACCACTTCAGCCCCAGATGATTTGCCCCTTAATGACCAGGCCATTGCATCACTTTAACTTGCAATTTACGGTCGTGCGATGCTGTACCCAAACAAAATCGGCGTCCTTTTTTTCCTACAAATCAAGCTTTCTTTTGGTGGTATTTGATCACCTATTAGTACATAATACATAGGGGAGCTATAAAAGTCAGCAATGGCTTGTTTTAAAGAAGTACAGACAAAGTTTGCTTGGCTGTACTTCTCCTGTGGACTACAAGAGAGCAGTTCGTTCTGCACTCCTGTGACCCACTAAAGCCCGCTGTTTGCTGTCCTCACAAAGCCGGTCCAAGTTAGTGAAAGATTGCGACCATATGGTCAAGATCTACTCAGGAGGGGCACCTAGATCAGCCTCTCAGCAAGTCACTGAGAGCCTGAAACAGCCGCTCCCGTCCCCTCCACAGCCCAGTGCTCCAGTGAGCACTGCATGAGGGCAGAGCGGAGAGGGGTGACTGACAGTCACCCCTCTCTGCTCAGAGCAGCGGGGAGAACTGAGCAATTAGTGGTGTCTGATCGCGCAGGTCTCAGCCTTAGAGCTGGCATGGGACAGATGCAGCATCGGATCAATGCTGCATCCACCTAGGTAAGTATTATTTAAAAAAAAAAACACAATCCCATGCTTCTCTTTAGAAGCTTATTTATGGCTTGATAACACTATGTAACCACCCAGTGTCCCCCACCCCTCTATGCTAATCTCTCCACTGGCATCTAGACATGTGCGGTTCGTTTCGCTCCGAAATAAAACTCGGCCAAATTTTCATTTTTCGGAAATTCGGATGTATCTGAATTTCCGAATTACAATAGTACCGAATTTAAACGAATCCAAAATAACAAAAAAAATAAATCCAGACGAAATTCGAATTCAAATCATTTTCGAATACTTTTCGAATTAGAACAGTTTTCAAATTCGAATTCGAAAAGTTTTTAGATTCAAATAGTTTTTGAATTAAAAAAGTTTTCGAATTCGAATCATTTACCAATTTCCAAAGAGAATAAAATAGAATAGAAAATAAAGGAATAGAATAGAAAAATATAGATCAGAAAAGAATGTAACAGAAAAAAAAAGAATAGAAGATAATAGAATAAAACAGAACAAAATAGAATAGAAAATAAAAGAACAAAAAAGACTAGAATATAATAGAAACAAATAGAATAGAAAAGAATAGAATAGAAAAAAGTATTGAATAGAATAGAATAGACTATAATAGAATAGAAAAGAATATAATTAAAAAAACATTATAATAGAATAGAATAGAAAGAATATAACCATTCCCAAAATTCAAATAGAATCAATTTGAATGTGAATAGAATAGATTAGATTAGAATAGAATAGAATAGAAAATAATAGAATAGTATAGAAAAAAAACAACAGAATAGAATAGAAAGAATAAAACCATGTTCCGAAATTCAAATTTCGAATAGAATAGATTAGAATTGAATAGAAAAGAATAAGAAATAAAATAATGGAATAGAAAAGTATAGAATAGAATAAACAAATATAAAAGAAGGGAGCAGAGCTAGCTGGAGACCGCGATGGATGCCTGATAGCGGAGCTCCAGGCACCAGTGGGATATCCACGGCCTTTAGCGACCCATCCGAACTACAAACAAACATGGCGTTCCAGCCCTACAGCACCAGCGGAACATGGCGCTCACATGCCCAGACACAGAAGAGAGAGGAACCGTCCCCAGAAACTGACGGAGTTCTTCACCCTCAGTCCTAAACAAAATGGCGCCGGCTCTGTATCCACTCCAGTATCTGGTTCTCAAAAACAGCTAGCACAACAGGGGAAAACAAAAAATGAAACAGCCCTCCTAAATTCACTCAATCTTCGCCAGCTACACCATCATCTGGGAGCCCAGAAAAGGCGAGATTCCGGATGAATGCAGTGGATGCAGAAAATGAGGTGACCTCTTTCCACGACTCAGGGGATGACACCAGGGAGCTGCCAGACTCCATAGACTTATTCCTCACTAACAACCAGCCAGTTTTAGACACTGTCCTAAAGGAGATGTTAGTCTCCCTGAGGAGCTCCCTACACTCAGACATGATTTCTTGTGTGCACAAGTTCAGCATGGACTTAAGATCTGTATCTGACAGAGTGTCACATATAGAAAACAAAATGGGGGAATATGCAGCCACAATCAATGATCTGTTTGATGCAAATGAAGGAAAAGAAGATGAAGTTGAGGTCATTAGAGTTAAAATGGCAGACATGGAGGACAGATCTAGAAGGAATAATGTGAAGATAAGGGGAATTCCAGAATCTGTCCAGCAGCAGGACCTGCGCAATTATTTCTCCCAGCTCTTTAACACAATTTTGCCTGATATGTCTGCCTTAGACTTCACAGTAGACAGGATACACCGTCTCCCTAAGCCCTCTTATCTCTCTGAGAATATCCCAAGAGATGTCATAATGAGACTGCATTTCTATCACACCAAGGAGAGGCTTATGGCAGCGTCCAAACAGAGAGATCAAATTCCTATGCCATACCCCACTTTGCAATTTTATGCCTACTTATCACAGTTGACTCTCCAAAAGCATAGAAACCTGAACACAATAACAAAAGGAATCATAAATTAAACTACAAATGGGGATTTCCGACAAAGCTAATTGTCACCAAGGACAGGGTGGATCATGTGACAGAATCGGTGGCAAAGGAAATGACCCTACTTAATTCCTGGGGGATAATTCCAGAACCACAACCTCAACCTCGCCAGCCTGGCAACTGCACCAATCCCAAACAGGAGTGGCGCACAGTTAACCAAAAGAATGCTCGCACTCACAACTGACTCGGATATGGGTAAACCCCTAACACATACCTACCCATTGGGGAGGATTTCCCTTGTGTCCGAACTGCTTTTCTAGCTCACACTTTATTTACCCTACTATTTTCTGAGTGGCCATGAGCCACACCCAATCTTTGTTTCTCACTGTTTGGCTATTAGCCACTATTATGTTATGTTACTGTTCAAGTAAAAATTACCCTTTTATCTCACCAGTCAGAAGTGAACGCACCTCACTAATGATCACTAGGAACTTCCTTGAGAGGACATCATGGACTTCACAGCACCCCCGGCCTCCACTCCTCCTCCAGATACGGACCACAACACTACCAACTGTAGGTTAACCCTATGCACCACATGTCACCCAGCACCACCTCGTGCTCCAATGGCGGTAAACTTTTTGACTATCAATTCTAACGGTCTCAACCACCCGGCCAAAAAGACGATCCTTATGGAAGGAAGCTCTCCACCAAATGTGTGACTTAGTGACTTATTTTGTGTCCAAAGAACACACTTTCACAACCAATCTCCCCCTAAATGCTCCCATCATAAGTTTCCATTCCTCTACAACACCAATGCAGAAACGAAAAAAAAGGGGTGCTGATAGCAATAAAGGACACAGCAGCTTTCAAACTCCACAAGGTCAACATAGACCAACAAGGCTGCTTCATAATCTTGGTATGCAATATTAACTCCATCACATACACAGTGGCAAACATCTATGCCACAAACACAGGCCAAATCAGGTTTTTTCACAGAATTATGAAAAAAATGGTCGACACAGAAAGGCATGATGGTGATATGTGGTGACTTTAACATTACTCCTGACCCATCCCTTGATTCCACCGCTAAACCAAAACATCCTCCACCATCACTCAAATCGGTCTTGAGGACCTATGAACTGTATGGCTCCTGGAGATGCCTCAAACTACTCGTTCTTCTCAAAGAGTCATAGATCTTACAGCAGAATTAACTTAATATTAGTAAACAAATGGTTACCGTTTAAATGCAAAGGTGCTAAAATTAATAACATCACTTGGTCGGATCATGCCTCGGTGAAGCTAACAGTGGGAGATCCTACTAACCAGAACCCTACATTCATCTGGAGAGCCAACCCCAGACTTTTCCAGGATGCTCCGACCAAGTCTAGAATTAACAGTCAGCTGCATGAATTTTTTGAAAATAACCTTCAATCAGTTTCGATCCATTTATTGTGTGGAATTCCCATATGCCCATAAGGCATTTGCAAGAGGTATCTTGATACAGCAGGGGGCGAGAACTAAGAGGATGAGGCAGCAGCACACTATACAATTGGTATCCACCATAGATGCACTTGAAAAACAAAATATGGCCCACCCATCCCAACAGCTTACAGCCCAACTGACACAACTCCGCAATGATCTAAGGCTGCTATTTCTGGAGGACTTCGAAAAGGCCTCCAGAAGACTAAAATTGTCCTATTATTCAATAGACATGTGCATTCGTTTTTGTCCGAATTCATTTTCGTCCGAATTTCAGGTATTTTCGTTATCGTTTTAACAAACGATAACGAAAGTGCAGAATCCGAAAAACTAAAGATCCGACATAAACAAATGCTTTATTTTCATTTTCGTTGCTACAACAGTTCGATATAGATAGGAGATTCGACATGATGATGACAATAACAATCTGTGTCAATCAAACCTGTGGTCGAATGTGCCTAACCTTAACTCTATTAGTCCAAGATTATTCAACATAGAGAAAAAAGATTCGACATAGAGAGAAAAGATGTGACGTAGGGGGAGAAAAGAATCGACGTAGGGGAGAAAAGATAAATAAAAATAATGATGATGATGAATGTTATTGGCTGATTGTAACCAAAGAGGAGGAGCAGTAAAATAGCTAGAACTAAGTACACACGTACTTTGGCTTATGGTGTCTGTTGAAAGTTCTAAGAAGATTCGACGGAGCAGGTAAACTATACGGCGTCATACAGCTTAGCTGCTCCGTCGAATCTTCTTTGAATATTCGACAGACACCATAAGCCTTCAATGACAGATTCGACCACAATTGGGATTTTCGGACGAATGCAATTTTTAATGAAAAACGAAATAAATAAAAACGAATTTCGGGAGTAACTAAATAAATTTATTTTTTGGACGAAAACGAAATTCCGAAACGAAACATTTCAATGTGCACATGTCTATATTCAAGCGGCAATAGAGCAGGGAAACTCCTGGCCAACAAGATTAGAGCACATAGATGCAAAACTCATATCCCATACATAATACAACCCAATACACAATTCAAACAATATCACCCCCAAGCCAAAGCAGGCTCCTTTAGTCAATATTATTGTTCATTGTACAACCTCAAAAATGACACCTCCATACCACAACCAACACCAGCCATCATTAAAACATTCCTACAAAAAATTGATCTACCTAAACTTTCTCCTGAACACCTCACCAAACTAAATTCCCTTATCACTTACTCGGAAGTGAGACAGATCATACACACTCTCCCACCTAACAAATCCCCAGGCCCACACAGCTTCACAAGGGAATATTATAAAGCTTTCCAAGATACACTAATTCCACATTTGGTTGAGATCTTTAATTCAGCTGCTGCCTCATCCTCATTCCCCCCAGAGATGCTTAAAGCCATGATAATTGCTCTTCCGAAACCAGGTAGGGACCCTGATACTCCTCAGAACTTTAGGCCTATATCATTACTAAACAATGATCTCAAAATATATGCAAAGTTATTGGCTAACAGACTGGTGGACATACTACCTTCACTGATAGATGTGGATCAGTCTGGATTCACTAAGGGGAGTCAGACGTCGGATGCTACCCGTTGCCTGATTAATGTGATACACATGGCCAATAAGCACAAAATGCCTTCTCTGGTACTGGCATTGGATGCAAAGAAGGCATTTGATAGGATACACTGGCAGTTCCTTGCACAGGTACTTGGCAGGTTGGGTTTCAGTGGCCTCATCACCTCAGCCATAATGGCACTGTATAACCATGCATCGGCCCAAATGTATATTTCAGGAGCACTATCTACCCCGTTTGCTATAACTAATGGGACAAGACAGGGCTGCCCCCTTTCCCCACTGATTTTCAATTTGTTGATGGAGCCTTTGGCCTCCTACCTGTGTTCACACCCCAACATAACGGGTATAAAGGTGGGAAAAAGACAACAGACCATAAGCCTATTCGCTGATGATATAATTCTGATGCTCTCAAATGGGGACACATCTCTCCCCATAGTCCATCAAGCACTACAAACATTCAATGGAGTATCATACTACAAAGTGAATGAGACCAAATCCTATATATTAAACTTAGGCATCCCAGATGTGATCGAACAAAAACTTACGCAAAAATTCCTATATATATGGAAAAAAGAGGGTATCAAATATATAGGTATTACATTGACTCCTAAACTAGAAGATCTTATACAGGCCAACTACACGCCTTTCCTAAACACACCAAGAGCCTAATTAAATAAACTTGCTCTAAATGAACTGTCATGGCTTGATAGACTCGCAGTCTTTAAGATGCAATTATTATCTCAACTATCAATTATTGCCTCAACTACCTCTTTAGGACCCTACTGATCCCAATACCCAACTCCTATTTCAATACCATACAACCTTTACCGAACAACTACCTCTAGTGAGGCACAAGGGCTAGATGCGCATTCAGCAAGCTAATTAAACATAGGAAAGCGGGTGGAATGGGTGATGTACATTTACAGGACTACTACTTTGCAACCATACTAGCGCAACTAAGACACTGGATGTCACCAGATTCCAAAACTCTATGGAAAGAATTGGAACTAGCTCAAATTCCAAAAGGGAACTTACAGTACAAGCCTTTTTAATGACAGCACACCTCAACACATCACTAGATACTAAACTAGCACCTCCTATCCTAGCATCAATAAGAGCATGGGTTCATCTCCGAAAATACCAAAAATGGAATGGCAGACTAACTCCCCTGAAACTTCCCATTTCTGTAATTATCCCCTTAATACCCAATATCAACTTTAATACATGGATAGGTAGCGGAATTAATCATCTTGAAGATATATTAGATTGCTTACAAATAAAACCGTTTAGAACCTTACAACTAGAACATCAGCTACCTACCACTGAACAATATAAACATAAGCAAATAGACCACCTACTAAAAAAGAACCCCCAGATTCTTACATTATTACCTGATAAAATAACACAATACTATCAAAAAACCTCAATCTTAACTAAATGTATATCCATCATCTACTCAAGCTTACAAGAAAAAGACATATGTGAAAAATCCCAATCAATAATAGCGTGGGAACAGGAAATAGGTGTAGAATACACAACCCAACACTGGGAAAAAAACCTTTCTTCTCATTTATACCTCCACAAAAGGTACAAACCTATGGGAAATGCAGCAAAAGATAACACTTAGATGGTATCTTACACCACACCGTATATCAAAGATTTACCCAGAGGCTTCCTCAAAATGCTGGAGATTATGTGATTGCTCCAGTACACTAATCCATATTTTATGGATGTGCCCTCAGCTCTGATTATTATGGTCCCAAGTTGAAAGAATGATATCTATAACCAACAACCACTAACACCAGGAATGGCAATACTGTCGCTTGAATTGCATGCTACACCCTTACCCTACCAAATTGTAGCATTACACATTCTACTAGCCACACGTCTTACTATTCTTAGACACCGGAGAGCACCAACAACGCCCAAAATTACTGAGGTAATACACACAATACATACACATGGCACTTATGAGGTACTACATTCCTCAACGACAGGAAATTATGGAAAGATATTTAAAAACTGGAGTCCTTGGCTCTACTGGTACTCAAAAGGAGCAGTCCTCTAACAATATTTTCTCTTTGGAAAGGATGTATAAAAGAATGTGTGTATCATCACACGGAGTGGTGCCGTGGATACACTAAAGGTAGTACCGTGCCGCGTCCTATCAATTGCATATATCCAAAATGGGGGAAGGAGGGACTTATGGACTTTTCAGGCACCACAAAATAGTAGATAAAAATTCCTTATTTTATTTAATTGATATCAAAGATTACACATAACAAAACAAAACAAAGATAGTGTAGTTTAAAACACAACATGTGTCTGTACTTGAATCAATGCTATACAACACCGTCTACAATATGAAACTCTTCGGGCATTAGGAGAAGTGGCTTATGTGTAATCTTTGATATCAATTAAATAAAATAAGGAATTTTTATCTACTATTTTGTGGTGCCTGAAAAGTCCATAAGTCCCTCCTTCCCCCATTTTGGAAATATTTTCTCTTTATCCCTTTTATCCTTTTTAGATGTTCTATAAAAAGGATTAGTCAACCTAGTAAATTGTCCAATGCCACAGATATCACCCTGACTGAAATGAGTAGTTCATTGTATGTTAGTTTTATGTTGTTAATGCTTACAAATGGTCACAACACTCCTGAAATATAGGCATACTGATAGACTTAATGAGCAGGGGGATAGAACACCACTATCAGGGTTCAGCCACCGCGACCACATAGAGAGCACATGGGGCGGAACCTAGTGCAAAATCCCTAACTAAGGATACCAATCATAACCTCCTGGTAACTTAAACTTAAGAGTATATAACCCAATATACTGAAAATGGGTCACAGATTATATATTTGACCATGAAATAATTTGTAATGCATTCTATGTGTTTGTTTTATTGTGAAACTTGTAAAACTCAAAAAAAAACTTATTGAAAGACAAAAAAAACACAATAGAATAGAATAGAATAGACTAGAATAGAAAGAATATAACCATTTCCCAAGATTCAAATAGAATCAATTGAAATTGAATAAAATAAAAGAATAGATTAGAATAGGAAGATGGTTATATTCATGCTATTCTATTCTATTCTGTTGTTTTTTCTATACTATTGTGTTATTTTCTATTCTGTTCTACTCTTTTCTTTTCTATTCTATTCAAATTTGAATTGATTCTATTTGAATTTTGGAAAATGGTTATATTATTTTTATTTTAGTCTTTTGGTTTTTTTTAGTCTATTCTTTTCTATTCTATTCGAAATTCAGAAGATGGTTATAATCTTTCTATTTTATTTTATTTTTTTATTCTATTCTATTCCTTTCCCATTCTTTTCAATTCCATTATATTCTGTTCTTTTACTTTCTATCCTATTTTGTTCTGTTTTACTCTATTATATTATAATCTTTTATTTTATGTATATTCTTTTCTGTTCTATTCCATTGTTTCTATCCTATTCTATTTTTTCTATTCTATTCCTTTATTTTCTATTCTATTTTATTCTCTTTGGAAATTGGAAAACTATTCAAAAACTTTTCAAATTTGAAAACTTTTCGAATTCTAAAAATTTTCAAATTTAAAACTATTCGAAATGGATTTGAAAACTTTTTGAAATCGATCCGAGTTCGAAATTGAAAAATTCAAATCGATTTACAAATGAATAAATGAAAAACGAATTCCTAAAACGAATTAAACAAATGAAACTAATTTAACTAAATGACAACAGAAAAAATATATACTCAGCGCTGCCTCTCTCAATCATAAATGTGCATACACTCACATCAAATATGTGTCATATTACAACATGTGTAACAAAGTGCCAATATAGTGCAAAAAAAGGGCATACAATAAAGTTCAAAAATTCAAAAAAATTACAAAATAAGGTGCAAACAATAAAGTTCATCAAGTGTGAGGTGCAGGGCTGGTGACGCGTTGATGTAATCTTGGTGAATTCCTGTGCTCCCTCCTGGATCCCCACTCACCAGATAAAGATGAATAATACGCCTGTGTATATCAAGATGGTGTCTCCTGTCCAGCAGATATGTAGGTAGGTTGTGCCTCAGAGAATGAAATCACCTCTCCTTCACCACTTGATTGTGGATCCTACATACTTTACTTAGTCAAAGATGATCGGAGTAGTAAAGTTTGGACAAGTGAAGAGAAGAGGGCATATAGTGTAATACTGCAAGGTTATTAAAAGTTTTAAAATCATTACATTTACGTCACAATCTTTAAAATGTGCAAAAATTGCCGCCTTGGCATTCAAACAACCTTCACAGATTATCCTTAGCTTGACATGTTTCGCCCCTCCCACTGGGCATCATCAGAAGCTTATGGAGTCTGTGGGTGGCTGCCTTATATACTTTAAGTACCGCCTACTACACTCAATGACTCCCACTACTCTCATTGATGGCGCAGTATGAAATTAACCTCACTTCCGGTTTCCACTGGAACCGAAAGTGACGTTTCCGTCGAAACCGGAACTGATCAGCAGAACAGGAAGTGATGTAATCCTTGTTGCCAAAAGGTAAACATCAACATCCTACTTCCTGGATTAACAGGGAGTGATCAGAGGCCATCTAGTGTTGGTAATTCGGTATTACATTAAAAAAAATCAAGGTATATTGTATTAAATGAACCATTATGACAATGACAGTATACTCATACACTCATACATCTGGAGGAAAATATATAAGTAATTAGATAGTTGGAAAAAAAACATATAATGAGAACCTGGTCTGACAAATAATGAAAAATTGAAATAACTAAGAAAAAATAAATAAAAAAAAATAAAAATAAAAATAAAATAAATATAAAATTAAAATAAAAATAAAATAAACAAATAACTGTAAATAAAAATGAAAATAAAAATAAAATAAAAAATAAAATAAAAATAAAGTAAAAACAAAAATAAAATGAAAAATAAAAGAAAGAAGAAAAATAAAATAAAAATAAAAATGAAAATAAAAAAAGTGGAAATAATAATAAAAATGAAAATAAAAATAGAAATAAAAATAAATAAATAATAAAAAATTACTAATAAAAAAAAATAAAATCCACATTTAACCCTTTCAGCGTTAAAGAGTGTAATTTGTATATCCATTGGGTCTCGTTTTGGGAAATAGCCTGTTTAAAATTGGTGCCCCTCCAATGTTTTTCCACCCTATCAATGCCACAAAATGTGAGTTTAGATGGATCTCTATTGTGGAATCTCCTAAAATGATATGATAAACTGTGTTTTCGGAAACCCTTTTTAATATTATTAATGTGTTCCCTCAGTCTAACTTTAAGCTCTCTTGTGGTTCTTCCCACATATCAGAGACCACATTCCAAGAGGTATGTGACATGTGTGGTGCCACAGGTTATGAATTTGGGATTTCATATATTTGTCCTGTTACTCTAGATTTGAACTGCATAGTCTTTTTGTTTCCACCGTTACATGTTCTGCAGATTAGACATGTGCCACATTTAAAGAAACCTGTTTGGTCGAGGAAGGTTGTCAGCTTCTTAGGGGGGTCAGGGATGCTTTTAACAATTTTGTCCTTCAATACAGAAGGACGTTTGTAGAAATTTCGGACGTGGAGGTAAGGTTTTCAATAAAACTGGATCTCTAAGTAAGATGGGCCAATGTTTTTTAAAGATCTTTTGTATTTGTTTATACTGTCGGTTGAATTCTGTACAGAAGGTTAGATCATAACTTTCTCTCTTTTTAGAATTGGGGACGAGTAGTTGTTCTCTATCCATTGTTCCTACTTCTTGTTGTGTTTTTAAAAGTTGTTGTCGTTTATATTCTTTTTGCTCAAATCTGTCCACCAGCATGTTGGACTGGATTGTGTAGTCTTCCTGCAAGTTGCAATTTCTGTTGATCCTGATCATCTGTCCTTTGGGTATCCCCGAGATCCGTCTCGGGTGGTGGCCACTAGTTGTTGGAATATAACTATTCCTATCCGTTTTTTTAAAAAAAAGTTTGTGTATATAGACGGATGTTGGAATGGAAAATTTCCAGGTCCAAAAAATTGACCTTTTCTTTACTATAGTTTGATGAAAAAGATATGTTTTATTTGTTAATGTTAATCTGCTTCAAAAACTTTTTCAAGGAATCCTCACTGCCCTCCCAAACTAGAAAAATGTCATCTATATATCTTCTGTATGTTTTCAATCCTACTATATTTCTCACAAATATTTCCTCTGACTCCCATTTACTCATAAAGATGTTTGCCACCGTGGGAGCATATTTAGCTCCCATGGCTACTCCCCTTATCTGTTTGTAGTACTGTTTATCATGCCAAAAGTAGTTATTTTCTAATTGTAGCATATCTAGCATGAATTCTATTTGGGTCCTATGTAGCGTTGTTTTAGTCTCTAACGCCCATTTGATCGCAGAAGTGGCGTCTTTCTCTTTTATGTTAGTGTATAGGGAATCAACATCTATACCTACCAGGAACGTTTGTTCATTGATTGGAACGTCCCTGATAAGATTGATGAGGTCTCTACTATCTTTCATGTAGGATGGAAACTTCTGAGCAATGGGCTGTAGGAAATGATCTAAATAATCCCCAACTCTAGAAAATAAGGAATCTACCCCATTAATGATGGGGCATCCTGGGGGTTTCTGGATATCCTTATGTATTTTGGGAACTTGATATATGATGGGGGTTTTGGGTGCTGCTGGTACTAGATACCTCCCCCCCTTTCTGCTGGTCTAATTATGATGTCTTTCTTCTACTCTAGTTCCTTGAGGCCCTGTTGGATTTTTTTGGTGTCTCTGATGGGGTGGATATGGATATCCTCTATATCTTGTTCAACCATCATCTTGAAAAAATCCAAACATTGGTTGTTGCTGTGCCTAGGGTTAAATGTGGACTTATTTCTCAACCACTATGTTCAAACTGTGGATCTGTATCAATAACATTTTGAATTTTCATAGCAACATGTTTCTTAATGTTAACTCTCCTAATAAACTTATGTAAATCTATAAAGGTTCTAAATTTGTTAATGTTCTTATGCAGAGCATATTTTAAACCCAATTCCAAAACTTCAAGTTCCTCCTCATTAAATTGTATGCTGCTAAGATTAAATATTCCTCCATCTAGGTTTCTCTTTTTCTGACCTCCTCTATAACCTCTGTTCTTCCTTCTCCATTTTGTTCGGGAGGTGGTGGGACCTCTCCTGTGTGTTGTTGTGGGGGGTAACCTCTGTATCCCCCCTCGGTCTCCAATAATTCCCACCCCTGGGTGGACCCCAGTAATCCCCTCTCCCCTTCTGTCCTCACCAGGGAGGTCTGTCATGACCCCTGTCCCGAAAATCCCCTCCATAATAGGGTGTATAACCAGAGTTTGGGGTCTAAAGGGTTCATATCTGTTACTTGTGGGAATGTTGTACCAAGGTGTATCATTCCCATATTGTGGTCTATTGTGTTGTTGTGGAGTATCTCTGTGTGTGTAGTTATTACTTCCTTTGTAGTCCCTTCCTCCCCTTGTTGTATTTGGTGTCAGAGTTTGTGTGTAAGGTACAGATTCTCTTTCTGGAGAGGATTCCCTAGATTGTGGGTCATCCTCTATTTTTTCTTGCCATTTGTATACTGAACCTTGTTTGTAGTCATTGGAATCATGATGGAATTTTTTAGTCTGTTTCCTTTGTGTATCTCTATCTAATTTAGTAATATATTCTTGTATTTGTGTCATTTTGTCTTTGAATTCTGATGTGTTCAATATAGGGTTGAGTTGTTCTCTAAGGTTTAATATTTTACTCTCCAATAATTTTAATTTGATTCTCCTTCTGGATACAATCAAACCCAATAATTTTTTCAAATAATTGGCGGAAACGTCACTTCCGGTTCCAGCGGAAACTGGAAGTATATAAGACAGCCAACCACAGACTCCATAAGCTTCTGATGACGCCCAGTGGTAGGGGCGAAATATGTCAACCTAAGGATAATCTGTGAAGGCTGTTTGGATGCCAAGGCGGCAATTTTTGCACATTTTAAAGATTCTGATGTAAGTGTAATGATTTTAAAACTTTTAATAACCTTGCAGTATTACACTATATGCCCTCTTCTCTTCACTTGTCCAAACTTTACTACTCAGAACATCTTTGACTAAGTAAAGTATGTAGGATCTACAATCAAGTGGTGAAGGAGAGGAGATTCCATTCTCTGAGGCACAACCTACCTACATATCTGCTGGACAGCAGACACCATATACACAGGCATATTATTCATCTTTATCTGGTAAATGGGGATCCAGGAGGGGAGCACAGGAATTCACCAAGATTACATCAACGTGTCACCAGCCCTGTACCTCACACTTGATGAACTTTATTGTTTTCACCTTATTTTGTAATTTTTTTGAATTTTTGAACTTTATTGTATGCCCTTTTTTTGCACTATATTGGCACTTTGTTACACATGTTGTCATATGACATATATTTGATTTGAGTGTATGCACATTTATGATTGGGAGAGGCAGCGCTGAGTATATATTTTTTCTGTTGTCATTTTTTGGGGTATTCACCCCGCACTACAGCGGCAGCCCTATTACATATGTACATGTGGGTGAGTGTGTAAACGCACACGTATATGTACATTTTGTATTTATTTTATAATTTATTTGCAATTTATTTACAATTTTTTTTTCTCCACGGCGCGGGTCCATCCTTATCACTTTTAATTTAACTAAACAAATTTATGTAAATAACGTATCGAAACGAAACAAATTTTTTCATTCTGCACATGTCTACTGGCTTACACTCACCCAACCATTAAAATATAAAATATTAGCAAAAACTTACAGATACACAAATCTGCCCCCAACTACATTACCAACCTCATCTCAAAATCTCAACAAAACTCCTCTTTCACTCTCCGCTCCTCCTTGGACCTCCTGATCTCTAGCTACCTTGTCACCTCCCCCAAACTTTCCTCCAGGACTTCTTAAGAGCTTCTCACATTCTCTGAAACTCCCTACCTCAATCTGTTCGACTATATCCTACTCTGTCTGCCTTTAGGCGATCCCTTCAGGGAAGCCTACCCGGCCTCTACCAAAAAATGTAACTTTTACTTGCTTGAACAACTCATTCCCTGACAGTTATTATCTTTTTTATATATTGCATTATAACTTTACTGTCTCTCTTTATTTATAAGGTGCTGTGAAAACTGTTGGTGCTATTTAAATCCTAAATAATAATAATAGTCATATAGTTAATAATAATAACCAGAGCCATCTAAGGCAGGGCAAAAGTGGCAACTTTTGTTGTGAGGCCCAAAGCAGCTGTCTCATACTTGCCAACTATCCATGTTCAAATTCCCTTGTCACTTGACATTTTAGTCCTGTGCTGTGTCCCAATATCTTTGTGGGAAGTTATATTACTAATGCTGCCCAGCTCTGCCCTATTGCCATCAACAGCCGACTCACCTGCATGAGTCTGCATTGATATGTAAATATCAGGGGCATAATATGTAACTAGCCGTGGACTGGCAGCACTGATATGTAAATAGAGGCAGAATTCATATGTATATCATGCCCCCTGAGGTCATATCCACCATCACTTCTGCTGAATGCTGCACACTGGGGAGGTAAAGGGGCATGCTGGAAAGTTTTGCCTACAAATGGGGCCATTAAGCTTAACATCAGCCTGTTCTGCAAAGGTAAGAAAATTGGAGGTGGAACCCTTATTAAAAATAACATGGTGCCACAGCACCCTGAATTTTGGTGCATGTGAATATACACATCTCAGTAGATGCGTGAGGGTGTAATTAACAATTAATGGCACTGCTGTATATCTACTAAAGTGCAGCACATTTCTGTGGTGTCAGGAAAGTGATTTGCATGCATTCCCGACACACACAAATGTGAACGCAGGCTAAATGTCTCAGTTACATTGGTGGTCAGTAGGGATGAGCTGAACACCCCCCTGTTCGGTTCGCACCAGAACATTTCTCCATTACATTATGGTCAGTGCAAATTCCCCCTCACATTGGTGGTCAGTGGAAATCCCCCCTCACATTGGTGGTCATTGTAAATTGTAAACTATATACTTGCCAAAGATTTGCATCTTTGCTCTACATGATTCAGAATTGGCCACAGTGTACTGGCTCCTAACTAATCCCATCCCCCCACCACTGACACTGATACCATCAACCCCCCGAGAATTGCCACTGATCATCCACCTCCCCCAGCATTGCCAGTGATCCCAGGAGTTCAAGGATCCCTAGGAGTTTTCTGTCTACTGATGGGTCCCCTCACCTCCCCAGTCCATGGTAGGCAGGATTGAGGAGATGATGTGCTGTAACCTTTAGCAACCAATCATTAAGCAGTAAGGATATGCAGTAACCTCAAGTAACCATTCATTGAGCAGTAATACTGTGCAGTAACTTTTAGCAGCCAATTAGTGAGTGGTATGGATGTCCAGTAACCTCTAGCAACCAATCAGTGAGCAGTATTTATGTACAGAAATCTCTAGCAACCAATCAACAAGCAGAAGTAATGTGCTGTAACCTCTAGCAAACAATCAGTGAGCCATATGTGTGTTGTAACCTCTAGCAGTCAGTCAGTGAGCAGTAATTATACACTGTAACCTCTGAAAACCAATCGTAATTGCTGCCTGATCTAATTCAGGAAACTGATTTTGAGTCTAGCTGCTATTTATTGTATGTCTCAGAGCAGGCAGAGAGTGAGATTGCATGGAGGGGGGGGGGGGGGGCAAAAAAATGTTTGCTCAGGGTCCAATCAATATTGAAGACTGCCCTGATAATAATGTTTCATTGTGTGCTTTTTATTTGTTTAAAATTGAAGCTTAGGGCTTTTATACAGGTCCATACACATTAGTTATACAGTGTCTTGAAAAGGTATTTTAATGGGTTTTTATGTGATAGACCAACACAAAGTGGCACATAATTGTAAAGTGGAAGGTAAATAATAAATGGTTATCAACATTTTTTACAAATAAATATGTGAAAAGTGTTTGTATTCAGTCCCCCCCCCCCCCCGAGTCAATACTTTGTAGAACCACCTTTCCCTGCAATTACAGCTGCAAGTCTA
Source organism: Lithobates clamitans (assembly GCA_037952925.1). Lineage (NCBI taxonomy): Eukaryota > Metazoa > Chordata > Amphibia > Anura > Ranidae > Lithobates > Lithobates clamitans. The sequence goes on from JBBGZY010000611.1 coordinate 328,774, forward strand.
TTTGGGTACGTCTCTCACAGCTTTGCACATCTAAAGAGTGACATTTTTGCCCATTCTTCTTTGCAAAATAGCTCAAGCTCTGTCAGATTGGATGGAGAGCATCTGAAGGTGAAGGTAATTAGGCAATTGGTTCCACTAGATTCTAGTTAGAGGTATCAGGGTAAAAGGGGCTGAATACAAATATATCCCACACTTTTTAGATGTTTATTTGAAAAACATTTTGAAAACCATTTATCATTTTCCTTCCACTTTACAATTATGTGCCACTTTGTGTTGGTCTATCACATAAAATCCCAATAAAATACATTTATGTTTTGGGTTGTAACATGACAAATTGTGGAAAATGTCAAGGGGTATGAATACTTTTGCAAGGCACTGTATGTAATAGTGTGTTTTCTATAGTAAGCAGGCTGCTACTTATGCAAAAATCCACCCACCTGTGCCGCACAGCCACCAAATACTGTCCATATCATGATAATAACATTTAGTTGTAGGCCCCATTTACACAGTCATATGAAAATATCCTGCATTGGGGGGAGATGGGCGGAGCCTAACGGAGCAGACATGCATTGTTAGAGCTCTGCACCGCTGAGGAGAGAAGAGAAGGACAAAGCGGAGCCTGCAGGCTCAAAAGGTATCCATTTGAACCTTTTTACCCCAGGGAACAAACTGTGAAAGTTTGGGCAGGAAATATGGTACTGAGAGGAAACCGTGGCAGAAATAAAAATCACCTCACAAAGAGCTCACAGGCACTCACTGCAGCTGAAGCAGCTCCAGTCACCTCACAAGATACAGCATCAGGGCGCTCTCACAGACAGAAAATGTCACAGCAAGACTCTCTATTTGAGTCAGATACAGAACAAATCCTCTCACAAACTTCTCCACAAGCCTCCTCAGTATCCCCAGTAATATTATTACAATTTGAAAAGATGCTTCATAAGGCTTTAAAACAAACCTCAGATCAAATAACAAAAAGCCTAACCAAAGAAATAAGAGAGCTGGGAAACCGCACCGCAGCCTTAGAAATAAAAATGGATGAAATTGAAATTACAACCCAAGTAAATATAACAGAATTGGAACAATTAAAAGAAGAGAATTTAATACTTCAAACTAAGCTCGAAGATTACCAAAATAGAGCCGGACGTTCAAACTTGCGCATAAGGGGAATACCTGAAACTGTGACAGACCTGCAATCTACTATTACTGCTCTATTACAAGAACTAAAGCCAGATATCCCTATTGAACGTTTAGAACTGGACAGAGTACACAGAGCTCTCACAGCCAAAAAGAAAGATGGACCCCCACGTGATATAATCACAAAATTTCATTATTACAGAACAAAAGAATAAATACTAATTGCTGCAAGAGAAAAAAAGGAGCTTAATTTTCAAGGACACAATTATCAAATTTTTGCTGACCTATCCCAACTTACTATTACTAAAAGACAATCCATGAAACCCCAACTAATGGAACTGCAACGCCACAACATTATGTATCAATGGGGCTTCCCCTTTTCAGTCAGATTTAACTACCAAGGTACAATTTACAGAAGCAGATCAGCAGATGAACTACAACAAACCCTTTTAAAATTAAATCTGACAGAACCCACAAGCAGCAACTCTCCCACACGCAGAAGAATGACATCATCTTCACCTTCAGGCAGCACCCAGAAAATTTCAGAACAAAATGGGAATCATCATTCTCACAAAAGAGGCCGTTATGCCACATCATCCATGGACCAAGAAGATTCAATGGACTGACATCCTAATTCCTGATATCTCCTCATTTATTATACTAAGAGATGGTTCTCTATAAAAAACCTGTATTTATAACTGAATGTAAATGCATTCTGATAGTCACACACTGTGTGGGATCATGTTACATTCCAGTTATATTTCTTATTACTTCTGATTCATATAGCCTTAGAATATATAAGTGAAATAAGGAAATTCTTGTTCAGTTATATATTATCAGGTAATAACAATAGATTTATTACTTTTTAGGACAAATATGTTCAATAATCCAGAAGTAATGGAAGCTTTTTCTTTCTTTTCCTAACTAGTTCCTAGAATTATGTTTTTGTTTATTCTAATCTGAAGCAATACAACCTCAATTTTATGAGTTAACATATCTAAACAGTTACATATGAATAAAATATGTAATTGTTTACTCTAAAAGGGTTAAAATCCCAAAATAATTCAAACTATCTTCATCAATACCAAAGTTATTAACAGTACCTTTCTAACTGAATTATTTAGCCTAGGGCAAGACTAACCATATACAACCACCCTGGAATAAATAATTTCAACAAAAACTATATTCTGCACTCCAATTAATGAAACATCATTTTGATGTCTTTTGACATAGCACTTCTCTCCTGTAAGCGGAAGATCCGTGTACCCCCATTAGCCCTCCTCATTCTCCCAACCATATTATGTGGGAGTGTGACAAAGGCACTTATTCCCCTGAGAGAGATATTTATTCTCTTTCACGGGTAAATTGTGATTACTTGCAAAAAATAATTTATACAATGTATCAACTAATCTCATATGTTTTTTGTTTACTCTTTACTCCAGAATTCACTGGTTTCTTTTCTATCTATTCATCTCTTCAGTCCACACAGGTTGATCTGCGCAGTCAGCTCTGCATAACAAAAAGTAAGTCAAAACTATTTGATCTGTTACCATGGCACCACTGAATATACTTTCCCTGAATGTTCAGGGAATAAATGTCCCTCAAAAAAGGACCAAAGCCTTCCGTACTTTTCATAACAAGAAGGCTCACATAGTATGCCTCCAAGAAACACACTTCACCAAAGATTCTACTCCAAAATATATTTCTCCTTTTTATCAACAAATTTACACGGCTTCTGCCTGTACCAAGCAAAGGGGAACTCTAATTGCATTTCACCGATCCACACCATTCACCTTATCATCAGAAATTAAAGACCCAGAAGGTAGATACCTGATACTCATGGGTTATATAATGGATACAGCAATCACGGTGATTTCCTACTACGCTCCTAACAAACAACCTACACCATTCCTCTCACATATATTACAAGTGATTAATACACACAAAATAGGAACAGTGATATTGTGTGGGGATTCGAACCAGGTCCTCCTCCCATTTCTAGATAAATCACCTTTTACACCATCCAAAATAACCTCTAGATTACCTTTTTCTCAACTTCTTTCCAAATACAATCTGGTAGATTCGTGGAGAGAAAGTAACCCAATGAAAAAGAAATTCACTTATTTCTCGCACCCTCATTAAACCTTCACCAGAATAGATCATATTTTTCTAACAATAGGAATGATACCAGAAATTATTGCATCAGATATAATTCCGATTCCGTGGTCTGACCATAATGCAGTATACACTACTATAGCCTCAGCCATACCAAAAGCGCATGACCCAACGTGGTACTTACCGGACATAATGCTCAAACACCCACTACATCAGATGGCCATTGAACAAGCTTTAAAGGAATACATATCAATTAATAATACAACAGACATCTCCCCAATAACACTGTGGGAAGCTCATAAGCCTGTCTTGCGTGGTACAATACAAAGACAAATGGCACTATTTAAACGGGAACGCAAAAATCTAGCAAAAAAACTAGAACTCAATTTTAATGCAGCCTACATATCATTTCAAGATAATCCATCTCAGAGTACAAAATCTCATCTGGAAAAATCTAGATTGGAATACGATCTATTTCTCACTGAGTCAGTTGATAAATCCCTCAAACGCTCCAAACACAATTTCTACATGAATACAAACAAACCAGGTACATATTTGGCTCGGGCATTAAATTCAACTAACAAATCTTTCAAACCAATACGTTTGAAATTATCAAAAAATGTTTACACTTGTAATCCAGTTAAAATAGTCCATAAATTTCACTCACATCTCGCAACTTTATACAAGACAAACAATGAATTTAATCCTACAGAGGCTGAATCCTTCTTCTCAAAAATAACCTTACCTGAGTTATCTCAGAATCAAAAAAGCAGTTTGGATGAGCCTATAACTATAGATGAAGTTGCTAACGCCATAAAAAACCTAAAACTTAACAAAAGACCAGGCCCAGACGGCTACTCGGCTTTATACTATAAAACATTCTCAGAAATACTCTCTCCCATTCTCACTGAAACTTTTAACAAACTTCTAGATGGACATTCTTTTCGGCAAGAAACACTAATGGCAATTGTTTGTATGATCCCAAAACCCCTTTCTGATGATACTTCCTGTGTGAATTATCGGCCTATCTCTCTGTTAAACCTCGATATTAAATTATTAGCAAAAATAATAGCAAAACGCCTCAATAGCATTATAGGAAAATTAATACATAGAGATCAAGTAGGCTTCATGCCTAATAGACAGGCAGGTGATAATATACGCAGGGCAGTGTTATTGGCACATATTGCTAAAAAACGGAAAATCCCTTTATGTTTTCTATCTCTCGATATTAAGAGGGCATTTGACACAGTATCCTGGCAATATATGCAATATTCATTACAAAAATGGGGTTTTGGACCCCACTTTTTAACATGGATCAAAGCATTATATAATAAACCCAAAGCCTTAATAAAATATGCTGGATACAAATCTGAAGCCTTTAATATCGAAAGAGGTACCCGACAGGGTTGCCCATTATCTCCCTTATTATTTGCCCTTATACTCGAACCCATGGCCCAATACATCAGAACAAACCAAACTATAACTGGCATTGAAGTAGGAGGTATTACACACAAATTATGTATATTTGCAGACGATATATTACTTTTTCTATCATCACCACAGGTCTCTGGTCCTAACTTAATACCAGCTCTTGATGGATTTGCAGCCCTATCCGGCCTTATGATTAATCCTAAGAAATGCCTAGTGCTTAATATTTCACTCACAAACATGGAATTGATCCCGGCTAGGGCTGCACTCCCATTCACATGGGCAGAAAAATCAATCCCATATCTTGGAATTCATTTAACAGCATCTCATTCTGACTTATTCTCAACCAATTATCCTCCTGTATTAAGACAGATCACAAATCTAATAAAACAATGGTCGCAACTTCCTTTATCCTGGATAGGGAAGATTAATGCAATCAAAATGACTATTCTACCCAAATTGCTTTATCTATTCAGAGTCCTCCCTATTACAATTCCTTCCTATTTTTTGAGAATAGTACAAAAAAGAGCAACTTTGTTTATATGGGGCTCTTCTAAACCATGTATACCTATACACACACTACATCTTCCCAAAAATAAAGGAGGCCTGGGATACCCTAATTTTACTAACTACTACAGAGCAGCACATTTAGCCAGTCTGTCCAAATACCATGCAAAACAGGAAATCCCATTATGGGTATTTATAGAGGCTTCAGAAAATGACCCTCTATTAATATCAAATTTATTATGGCTTGATCCTAAAGACCGCTTTAAAATTCATAATCCCATAACTAAACACTTCTTATCTCTCTGGGATAAACTAAAAACCAAATATCAGTTACAATCTCCACACAATCCTCTCCTTTCTTTTATCAGAAATCCGGCCTTTTATCCGGCATGGATCTACCCAAATTCTTTTAAAGCTTGGACAACATCAGGCATTCAGACACTAAATGACTTCATAGCATCTAAATCATTCCTTTCATTCCCATCCCTTAGAGAAAAATATGATCTACCAAACTCTGAGATATTTAGATATCTCCAAATCAAAAATTTCTATACACCATTCCTAAAGGGGGATACACCATTATCCCAATTATCCATTTTTGAATCAATCTGTACAAAAGATCCATTTGCTAAAGGTACAATTTCATCACTTTATAATCAATTATATGGAGTAGCAAATCTTAATAGACCCTCTTACGTTCAGAGGTGGGAGGAGGACCTGGGACGAACTTTAGAAGACACGGACTGGTCTAACATATGGCTCACATCTAAGTCATCTTCACCCAACATCTTAGCACTGGAGACAAATTATAAAGTCCTAACTCGCTGGTACCTTGTACCCGCTAGAGTGGCAAAATATTCACCTAATACCTCAGCTCTTTGTTTTCGAGGATGCCCAGAAATAGGCACATATTTACACATATGGTGGACGTGCCCAGTAATCCAAACCTTCTGGAAGGAAGTCTTCGTGATTGCATCTAAAATATTTAAAAAAATAATACAACCAGATCCATATTTAACCTTACTTAATCTAAAACCGGAATGGTTAACACTCTCTCAATTCAAACTTATGATCCAACTAATAACGGCTGCAAAACAAACAGTGGCCAAGGCATGGAAATCTCCTACATTGGTACTAGCAGAAACAATTCACAGAATGAATAATACAATGTCCCATGCTAAGATGGTAGCCATCGATCAAAATCAAATTCCAAAATTTGAGAAATATTGGCACCCTTGGATAAAACAACAGTTCCTGTCAAACTTCAATGACTCTGTCCTGTTGCCATGGTAACAGATTAAATGACTTACAGAGACACCCATTCTAAGGCTTCAAAGAGAACTAAAAAGAATAATAAACTGACGAGCGGGACAACCTTGTGGACCATACCTCTACCTTTCAACCCTTTTTCTTCTTTCTCTTTCCTTTTCTCCACCTTACGATTAAAGCTCATTATCAGAATTTATTTGACCTATATACACTCTACTTGTAAACAATATGTATAGTAGGTATAAATCATTCAAATACCTACAAAAGTAACTAAGGAAATGATATATATCTTTAATTTAGGTTTACGTGAACCCAATGTTTAATATTTGAAATTTCATGATATTTACCTATATAAACCCTACTGTAAAACAATGAGCTTACTTTATAGATCCTTGTAAACTTACTTTATGTATCTTTATAATATTGTATACTCAATAAACTTCTTTTGACAAGGAAAATATCCTGCATTTATTCTGCCAGAACTTGGCAGAAAAAAATGCCTCTCGTGTTGTATTTTAATGCACTTTTAGCAGCGTACTGCAATTAGATGTGCAGCTCATTCTCCTGGCTAGAAGATTCATTTATTCTAGCCATTAGATTAAATTTACACGCATATGCCCACGTTTAGGCATATTTAGACCAATTTATGAGCATATAGGTGTAATGGACTCTGGAAAACTCTTCTTTTACTGCAGGTTTGGGGAATGTTTAATCACATGGCTGTAGAGCCTCATGGACCACTTTCATTGAGCAGCTGATAAAAAATTATACCAACAAAAAATCACACCTCTAAAAAATGTACCAAGCTCATGGTTGCAGCTGCAGCCATGAGCTTGTTTTAACCACTTCAATTCAGAACGTTTTTATACTTCCTACAGCAAGTGGTTCAGCTCTTCAGTTAGCAGTACCACAACTATTGTCACTATTTCAGCACATGGCACAAAAATGACATAAAACTATGTTTTGGCATTGCATGCTGCATGCACCCCTTTTAGCCCCACTGCCTCCTTCACCCAGGAAGGGGGAAACACAGTTTGCCATCTTTGCCCCGGGCACTGGATAGCCTTGTCCTCGCACTGCCTATGTATTATAATCTATTAGCATATTCTAATATATACTTGTTTTTACCTTGTTTGCACTCTTTGTTTTATGTCAGTGCTGCTGATCTCCTGCAGCCATTTCCTAGCTACATGAACTCATTCCTGCAATGACTGCATAGCATTTCTCAAGGTGGGTTTCCGAATAGTGACAAGTTGACAACAGTGGAGTATGCAGTGTTGAAAAAGTCCTTTGTAGTCCCCATCTGAAGCTTGTGTGACAGGGTGAAAACTGGGAGACAGGGACAGAGCTTTGTCATTCTATGAAAGTAAGTGTAAGGACTTTTAGAGCAGGATCACTAAGAATTTTACCAAAAACTGATAGAAAGATTAAAAAATAATTTGAAATGGCAATAATATGATAAAGCTCATATCAGATTCTAGAGACCAGTTTGACATCTAATTTAATAGATTTGCATTGCTAACAAAATGGTGCTCTAATCTCCATTAAAGCGGAACTTTACCCCAAACGGGAAGTTCTACTTTTAAGAATCCTCCCCCTTTCTCTAACATTATTGGTTATTGATTATTGGTTGGTGATTATTGGAGGTTTATTTATTTATTTTTTTTTGGGGGGGGAGAAGGTACCTAGTTTCGCTCCCCCCCTTCTTGCTTGCAAACTCTTGGGACAAGTCACAGGTCCCATGGGGCTGCAGAACCATTCATAAAGCACAGAACAACTTGCACATGTGTAGTGGGGAGTATAAACAACTCCACATGTGCAGTGGGGAGTATGAACCCTCAAGGAGTTACAGACAGCTTCCCACACTAAACATGCCAGTACCGGGGATTCAAAAACCAGTAAAGACTCAGCCCAGGTGAGGACAGAAGTGTACTTTTATTAAAAGTCATCAGCTACAGTATCTGTAGCTGATGACTTGTTTTTTTGTTTTTCTACAAACTGAAAATCCTCTTAAAAATTTTCATGTCAGTAGTTTCAATCAACACTTCAGATCCTGCACATGAATTAGAAGTAGACCTAATTCTGAACTGCTCTTTTAAAATATGCATGAGTTTTCTAAAGTTGGAGTAGGATATGTTTACAGAAAAGAAAATCAACTTATAAAAGCATTGCCCTGAATCCGTCAATTGTCCCAGTGTGCAGAAAATGTTGATGATTGAAGAATAGGAAAAGATTTAGCTGAGATATTTGGGGATCCATAAACTAATATGAAAAAAGAAAAGAAAAACTGGAGCCTTGCTTATGGGATCCTTTCCGTGGGACAGAATCCGCTTGCTCAGCGGGGGATCTCCTCTATGGGGAAATCGGGTGGAAACAGACTGTCTGTCCGTTTTAACCCGATCCGCCAGATGGATGGAAAATAGGACTACCATCTGTCTGGATTTTGCAGACAGGATTGGATCGTATAGTGGTAGATGTCAGCGGACATGTCACCACTAACATCTGCCTCTCCATAGGGGTGAATGGAGGGTCCGATTAGGTCCGTCTGAAAAACTGACAGGCAGACCTGATCGGACAGCCCATGTGAAAGGGCCCTCACACTGATGATTTTATAGGAGGCTTCACTGTTGCTATTCTTTCATTGTCCTGTCAGCTGCCTGGGGTTTTGAGACCAAGTAAGGCAGATACGAGAGAATATTAGCATTGCCCCAGGAACGCCTTGGAATGTGTCCCTTGCCCTCAGCTACCTTCTACTAGACGTGCTCTATTTCCTTTGCAGCCTTGAATGAACTTGTGCCCTACAAGAAGAACCGAGTAGTCTCAGGCTCCACCCACCTTATTCTCAGCTGGTTATAGTGTCAGGCTCTGCCCACCTCCCACTCACAGGGTATAGCCTCAGATTCAACCCCCCGTCCACTCTCTGCAGGGTAGAATCTCAGGCTCTGGCAACTTCCACTCCCTATGAGTACAGCCTCATGCTCTGTCCACCTTCAGCTCTCTGCAGGGTACAGCCTCAGGCTCTGCCCACCTCACACTTACTGCAGGTTACAGCCTCAGACTCCACCCTCCTTACACTCTCTACAGGCTCTGGTCACTTCCCCTACCTACAGGTACAGTCTCAGGTTTCGCCTCTGAAGGGTGCAACATCAGGCTCCGCCAACTTCCACTCCCCATGGGTACAGTCTTAGGCATAGATGAGCTGAAAACTGAACAAAAGATCTTGGTAGTTCATTTTTCTAATCATTAGTGTGCCAGCTGGGATACACGATTTTCATGTCGCAATCAAAAGATCCTGATCCAACATGCTGGATTTTGTTTTGAAAAACGAAACAAATGATGGCACAATCATATGGGCCATATTGTTTTTTCGATCAACAGAATGTTTGGTTTTTGACTTGTCTATGTCCTGCCTAGGGTTCTACCCATCTTCCACTCTCTGGAGGAGAACAGAAACTGCAGAAACATGATAGAGCTGCTTTTCTTATCTGTAAGTAATGGGAGCCTGGGCTGTGATTGTGCATATAGTGTAGACTTATATTGTTATTGTTGTTTCAGTTTGTGGCTTTTGTTTAAATGTAAAGGATAAATTTGGTTTTATGTGAAAGAATAAATAAAAGTGTTCATCAAGTTCTCATCTTCCAAGTTTTATGCCAAAAATAAGACTTTACACACAGCATTAGTAAGTTGTTTTTTGCACTAGTCCTTAGGGTCTTAATAGGCATGCTAGGATGCTGTCACTACTGTGTCCCCCTAAAAAAAGTAGCACTTATCTCCTACTCCCTCCCCTCTTCATTGTGTCACTCATTTCCTTCTTCTCCCCTCTCAATACCATCCCTCAAGGGGAATTTACAAAGACTGGAGCAGACAGAATGTTGAGCAGCTGTGCATATCAACCAATCATCTTCTATCTTAAAATGAAAGGCCTAATGGAACCCACTCTTCATCTCTTCACTCTTGATCTATAGTCAGCAACCCATTTGATTTATATGCCACACACACAGATGTGGATTTAGATCAATAGTTAGAAAATGATTGTAACTAAGTTATCAATCACATCTGTTTCCGCCATGTAATGTCATAATCTGATAATTCGAAATATGATGGTATTCATGATAAAAGTATCTCAATGCTGCTTATCGATGCAAAGCAATAACAAAGGATTGAAGTTTGATCAATTCAAATCTAAATTAAGTCTAAATTGATCAGAAGAGAAGTTATGTCTATTTGATTGTTTGTGGATTTGATCATTTGGATCAAACCACATGTCAATTAGATAGTACATTTGAAGAATGTGTGGCCACCATTACAAGACAGGGGAAAGGTAGAAGACATGTGCTGCTGGGTAATGACAAAAAATCTTCTATTGTAGGGGACATTTATCTGCATTTGTTTAACCCCTCAGGCTTGCTTTAAAGTGGTTGTAAGGGCTCATGTTTTTTTAATGTCAAGCATTGCATGAATAAAGGTAAAATACTTACCTAAGCTCCACCTCGATCCAATAATGAGCACAAGAGCATCAGTTCTCTTGGGTCTCTTCCTCCTCATTGGTTGAGACAGCCAATGAGCCAATGAGGAAACAGTGGGGGCAGGTTCGAGCCATGCTCCGTTTGTGAATGGACACACAGAGCAGCGGCTCAGGTGCCCCCATAGCAAGCTGCTTGGGGGCACTCAGCAGGAGGGAGGAGCCAGGAGTGCTGGCAGGAGACCCGAGAAGAGGAGGATTGGGGCTGATCAGTGCAAAACTACTGCACAGAGAAGGTAAGTACAACATGTTTGTTTAAAAAAAATAAAAAAAATCACACTAACCATAAAGCCTTATTCACAGCGCCATATATAAAAGATGTACAAATGTCTATGAGCACAGTCCAATGTGGAAAGAAACAACAACTGTTGATGTCAGACAAACAGTGTTAGAGGTGAGTCCAGCTCACCCACCACAGACAAATCAAGCCTCTCACCTCATACATTTGACCTAAAAAGGTCACTCAGCATTTTTACATTTCCTGGAACACAGGCCTCCAACAATCGAACAATGTATATGATACGCTCCACTGGACATGTGTGAAAGAAATAAAAGATGATCTAGTTCTCTCCGTATTGACTGTTTATTGTAAAAAAAAAGGATTAAAATCACTTACATAAAAGGCACTTGAGCCAAGTGCAAACGTAATGGCATGTTATGTAATAACGTCATTCAAACTACACAGATGGCCACGGGTGACGTCATCCGTAACTCCTCCCTCTATACGCATTACATCCATGGGTGAGACTTCTTCAGCAGGATCAGTGAAGTTACTCAATTGGCTGATCAGCATCCAGAGATATGTGAACCAACTGAACAGGGATGGTAACTGGAATGAGGTTTATCAGTACAGTCAGTCTTTAACAAAACATAAACCTTTATATGATTTTGGAAGGAATTACTAGTTAGGTCTGTGAATATAACCTAATAACTAGTTTGTTTATGAGCCCTTTCACATGCACATGCAGTAGTGAGCATACATGTTTTTTTAGGCATTTTTAATACCGTTTTTTCTGCTGGTAAAACTGCAATAAGAATATGAAAAAAAGCCAGCGTTAGTTTCAAAAGCCAAGAAATTGTTTCCCTGAAAATGTAACTAATGAAGACTTTGAAATAATGCTATCACTCCTAAAACATATTACAGTATGTATTTATTATTAACTCACTATATTGTGTTTAGTTAAAACAAATCCCTATCCATAAAACACGTAATTAACCCCTATTTGCAACTCCTTCTACACCTTAATCTGACACTTACCATGAATTAAAGTAAAAATATAAAAGATTGTGCTGTCTCATAAATACAGAAAGAACTCTTATCAGAAAAGTTATAGCAAACACAGTGTAACAACTAGTGATTAATGAAAAGTTCTATAAACAAGTGTCCATGTGTATCAGAAATTATTCCATTGGTTTTTTATTCATTCCATTCCACCAACTAAATGTGCTATCCACTGTTCCCAGTAATAATAAAGTATATCAATTCAATTGAAAATAAAATTGGCCTCTTACCAGATCTCCATGATCTCTAGATTATAAGAGATCATCTGCCGCATGAGGTAAGTAAATGCCAGGTGCCTGACCACATCATCTGTGTGTTTCCTGACCTCCAAGATGAATGAATCCAACAGTCCCTGGCTCAGCGTCCCCACACTGCACTCTCCAGACTCTGACTCTTCACTGTGTGTACTCCACAGCGTCCCAGCATACTTAGCCTCGCTCAGGGTGATCTCTGCGCTTCACTCATGCACTTACAACAAAGATAAAAGTATTGAGCAATAGAGAGAGAATGATCCAGCATGGAGTTCACCAACCATCCTGGATGCTCATCATGTCACAGCTCCCGTCTCCTTCCAAGGCATTTCCCTTTAACAGGCTACGTCCTGGAATGGAGCCACCCCCTAATCCATGCACCAAGGCCCCTAATCTAAATGCAGGGCACCAGATGCATGGATTTCAATGGTGTTTTTTTTTCTTTTTTGAAGCACATGATTAGAGCCGGGGGCTCTAATTGGGTATCACCCAGTTGTGCAACATTAGCAAATTAATATTTGCTAATGTCTTCCTGCTTATCCTCCTGGCCAATCAGGAAGCAGGTCTTAGGACTCCCGGTCAATTGGAGCTCAGGACCCACTTCTTGTTCGGCCGGGAGGAGAAGCAGTGGCCGGCCCTTCTCTCAGCAGGCTGCAGCAGGTGGAGGGGTGGAGGGGCAGCTTCCAGGAGCCCTACTCCAATTCCAGCACCACCTCCTAAAGTAAGGACATGGATGGCCACCTTTCCGTCCGACCCATCCGGGCAGAGGGGGTTAGTATGAGTAAGGGGGCCAGGGGAAGCTTCCAGGAGCCTGCACCAACTCTGTCCAAGGCCCACCATCCGATTGGCGCCTTCCCATCTGTCTCCTGCGGGGGGGTGGCGGTGGCAGTTGTGCGAGTGAGGGGGGCAGGTTTGTTTGCTGCCCCCCCAAAAAAATATTGAGCACCAGCCACCACTGCAGATATGTGATCCTGTGTCAGCCATGAGTGGCTGCAGGGGAATGGAGAGAGCACCTGGCAACGGCTGTAAAAGCTGGTAATATTGTGTCACATACCTGTCCGAGGCTGACTTGACAAGAGGGCTTCCCATAAATCTATTGTACTGTTTCCCCTGGAGTTGATGACAAGGTATAAAGGGGGAAAGAGTGGCACAGGTGTCTTTAGGAGATCCTGGCAGGGGCAATCTGTAGCAGGTGCAGAACTGAAGGCTAGCAGCTGTCACTTCTTCTGAACTCCAGCACAGTTTTAAATAAGCAGATAGGCACCAAAATGTCAATGCTCAAGTGCATGCTTGCTGATGCTAATGTGCTTGAGCAAACTCGTCCACGTTAACATGCTTGTGCATGCCGCAAGACATGTACAGTTCTCATTTTTGATGTATGAACATGCGCAAATCTTCACATGTTGGCTGCGCACACAAGTCTCCTGACACAATAACATCACCAATAGGCTCCCATGATACAGCTCTTGTCAGTACTCCCTCTTTTCCCCTGAAGCACCCGGTGCATTATGCAACAGGTCCAGAGCGGGCTGAAGAAGGATAAGTATGTACATCTTTTTTCACACAGGTTAGCTAACAACTATACTAACTAATTTGTGTAAAAAAATCTGTAAATACTTACTGGTGGCAGCAGGAGAGATAAGGGAACACTGTCGGGCCTCCATTCCTCTGCAGCCGCTGCTGGCTGACACAGGATCACATGAAAAAGGTGACTATATACATCTTTTTTTACACAGGTTAGTTAGTAAAGGTGTTGGTTTGGTGAGGGGGGATATTTTTAGACTAGTTAGACTTTTCCTGGAACTCTGCTTCAACCATAACTGCAAAACCTAACCCTTAGGCCATCATAAAATGTATTTGGATCCAAAATGATCTCTTTCTGTGTCTCTATTAACCGCTTCCGGACCAGCCACTGCAGTTTTACTGCAGCTGGTTGGCTCCCCTGTGCAAAACCACGTTACTGTACGTGGTCTGGGTCCGGATAGCAGGTGATGACCACCGGCCACGAGCGATCATGACCAGGAGACACAGAATAGGGACGAGTGTGTGTAAACACACACTTCCCTGTTCTGTTCTGACAGGAGTGACAGATCGTGTGTTCCTATTAGCTAGGAATCATGATCCGTCACTTCCTGTAGTTAGTCCCTCCCCCTTCAGTTAGAATCACCTCCCAGGGAATGCAGTTAACCCCTTCACCGCCCCCTAGTGTTAACCCCTTCACTGGCAGTGACATTTTTAACAGTAATCAATGCATTTTCAATCGCACTGATCGCTGTATTAATGCCAATGGTTCCAAAAATGTGCCAAAATTGTCCAGTCTGTCCGCCATAATGTCGCAGTCAGGATAAAAATCGCAAATCACCGCCATTGCTAGTAAAAAAAATAAAATAATAAAAATGCTTTAAATCTATCCCCTATTCTGAAGACGCTATAACTTTTGCGCAAACCAATCAATATACGCTTATTACGTTTTTTTTTTACCAAGAATATGTAGAAGAATACATATCGACCTAAACTGAGGGAAAAAACTGTTTTTATATATTTTTGGGGAAAAATTTATTATAGCAAAAAGTAAAAAATAATGCGTTTTTTTCAAAATTGTTGCTCTTTTTTAGTTTATAGCGCAAAAAATAAAAACTGCAGAGACGTTCAAATACCACCAAAAGAAAGTTCTATTTGTGAGAAAAAAAGGACGTCAATTTTGTTTGGGCATAACGTTGCACGACAGCGCAATTGTCAGTTAAAGCAACGCAGTGCCGAATCACAAAAGGTTCTCTGGTCAGGAAGGGGGTAAATTCTTCCGGGGCTGAAGTGGTTAAGGGGATTTTCCCTCTCTGTTTGTCATTGTCATTGGCTCAGAAAGAGATGGGAAATCCAAAATTTTTATTTTCACTGGAATACAAAGTAAGAAATAAATATTCAGTTGTAGTCACCTGTTCCAGCAAGAAAAGCAAAAAATGTTGCTTTTTTACTCCCCCTTTTATTTCCATAACATGTACAGTAGTTAAGATAAATCCCCCCACACTTTGGGCACAGACCACATAAAAAAACTGATAGGGAATTTAATAATTTCTTACTCTGTTTAAAGGTGTGACCACAGATTCACCTTATCTTTAATTGAACGTAGTTCAAATAAGTCACCAGCTAATATTTTCAGATGTACATATCACTCTTTCAGACTGGCAGCTAAAAAAATGCCAAATTAACAGTGCTAGTTTTCTCTAACATTTTTTAATTTTTTTTTTCTTTATTAATTTTCTCTTCTTTAAAAAAAGCATGTATTTACACACCAAATTACAGACAATGATGAATCCAATTACACAAAGATGCTTTACAATCAGCAGATATTCAGGCATTAAACAGTAGATCCTGCCCCATGCTTTTAGAACCCTCTTCCCCCCCCCCCCTCCCCCCCACCCCCCTGGAGCAACCCCCTCCCACCTATCCCTAGTAATGATCTTTAGCGAAAGGGTGCATGACCGAATCACTGTGTTATCCTCATGCCAGCTGCTTGGCCTATCTTCCCTGGTACGCTTTCACTTCCCCACTATGCTACCGGATAATCTAATGCCTTAAGCCCTTTTTGGATTAAATTCAAGTCAGGGGGCTATGCCCAGCCAGTGTAACCAGGGTCTCCAGATCTTTATGAATTTACCATAGCTACTCCTCCTGGTGTAGACTGTCTTTTCTGTCCACACCAGTTTGTCCATTGTCCTAAGCCATTCTTCCAAAGTTGGAGGCGAGGTGGAAAGCCAGGATTGTGCTATTAGTTTCCTAGCTTGGTAAAGGCACCTCGCTATGGCAATTTTCATATTATTACACCCCGTGTTTTCACCTATCAGGCCAAGGATACAAACCCTGACCTCCTGTTTCAGTTTAATGTTAAACCTAGTTTCTATAATCTTAACTATCCCTGACCAGTATCTTGCCAATTTTGGGCATCTCCACACCATGTGTATTAGATCTCCTGTCTCCAGGCATCTAGGGTATTTGTCGTCCATTCTACAGCCGAACCTAAATAGTCTCTTAGGGGTGTAATAGACTCTGTGTAACAGAAAGAGATGCGAGGCCTGCTGCGACGGAGAGACGAACACCAGCGGACCAGTCTCCAAAATTCTTTTCCACTGACTATTAGTGGTCTCCCCTATGTCCTCCTCCCATCTCTCCCTGACACGCAGATGTCATTTGTAGAGCCAACAGCCTTTCAGAGATTTGTCCATATGACATTGCTATCAAACCCTTGGTGGTATTTGTTCTAGTGATTTTATTAAGGAGTGGTGCATTGCACCATTCCAATGGGCGATTTCTGAATTGAGTGTCAAGGGCATGCCTGATCTGGAGGTAAGTGTAGAATGTTTTATTTGGGATACCGTATTCTCGCCTCAACTCAACAAAAGATTTCAAAGCATTGGCTTCATATAGCTGTGCCAGCCTGCATATTCCGTGACACACCCATATCAAGTTTTTTTTCCGATGATAGCAGTTCGTTCAAGCCTTTATTATGCCATATGGGCGAGAATTCGGTAAGTCCCCCATAACCCATGATCCTCTTAGCAGACTGCCAAACTTTAGTAACTAATTTATATGTTGGGGGCCCGTCCTGAAATGACCCGGCCTCTAGCGCTTCCGCCAGAGAATTATGTGGGTTATCCTGCAACATAAGTTTCCCGTTAGTATTCAACATACCTTGGGATTCACAGCCTCCTAAGTGTTGTAATTGAGCCGCCAAGTAATAGCTATATGGATGAGGTATTGCCATTCCCCCTTCCCTGACAGGTCTCTGTAGCGTTTGTAATCTGATCCTTGCCATCCCTTTCTTCCATATTACTTCTCTAAATAAGGTGTTCACAACTCTAATTTAGATATATAAAGATGAAAATATATTATAAGAACAAAATAATAACCCTAGTAATATTACAAAATAACATTTTTTGCACTGAAATTTGCAATAGCCGAAATTTGGTCAACAGAAAATCAACTCTGAAAATTTTGCATCTAGAACTAAGAATTTGGTTTTGATTTGAATGCCTTTACAGTATAGGATGTTTTATTTTTATCTCTGCAATAACTCAATTTGACTGAAAAGTAATATTTATTATCTGCAAGGAACCAACTGTGCAGCAAACTGAGCATACCATAAAGAGTTTTCTCCAGGTTCCCCATAACATGCTCCATAAAAATATTTTTAAAGACGTTTATTTGCTATAGTTTGAATTTGTATGTAGATTGTCTGCAAACCACTTTGCTCAGGCATGGAACAATCATTTCAATTTTCCCCTCATGTTTTTAGAATGATGTAAGGGAATAGAAGCTTATGAATTGCAAAGCTAGGGAAAGCATAGTGCATAACATTCTATGAATTTCATTGAAATAATTCTGCAAAACCCTCTTGTAACAAAAGGTACCTGCATGTCTTACATCAGAAATTCTAAATATAAGGGTTTTTTTCCCCTTACTTTAGAATGGTCATGTAAATGATTTCTTCCTTGCCACTGGAACAACTATTCACCCAAACCGGCTGTATTACAGTGTATAAGCTGTATAGCCAAATATTATACAGTCATTTATACCAAAGTACATGCAGCTGTTTTAGAATTGTTGGTCATCATCTGTGCAGTGTATTAAAATTATGACTTTTAAGAGTAGATCTTGGAGACTAAAATTACTGTATGATCATACTGATTATGGTTGGCTGAAAGGTACTAAGAAGGCCCCCATCAAACCAGTGTCAAGCACAGCAGTACCTTTTTAAAACAGAATCAGCATGTGTCACTTCTATTAGAAATATAAAACAATTTTTTTTCCTCATTTAACAATAGTACCTGGGGCCATGGTAAATCATTTACAATTGCCTTGGGGCCAACTGTGTATCCAGCAGAACTATTGGGTTACAGCTCATTTACAGACTGAAATTATAAAAAAAATTTCCAAACTACATAGAACTGTTAAGTAATGCTTGTTGGCCATTTGTGCAGTCTTTTAAATCCAAGGCACCCGGGGAGTAAAGTCTGGGTACCCATTAGACAGTAAAACCAAATTAAAGATTATAGTAAGGTGGGCTAAAAGAAGCCAAAATGTCCTTTATTATACCTATGTAAAACAAAGCAGAGCCTTCTCTGAGATAACTGAGCAACCAGAAACACATGGCTATCATCAAAGCAGTGTTTAGAAACTATAGTTTCTATGGATTAGGGCTTGGGGACCAAGCAGACTCTTTATTTTACCTTCTTGTCCGAATGTTAGCACTTGCCTGTCTCACCTCTCTATGCTTTTCTTATGTGGTGCATTCTGCCACTTACTTCTGTAAGAAAATGCCCATTTACTTACTATGCTCAGATAAAGGGGCACATCCCTTTAACTCCTTTTTGCACAACTCCTTTGGTTCTTGGACTCACCCAGAGGAGGTAAGTTTCTCTGCTTCCCTCTGTAAGCAGTTCAGAGATGCCACATCTGATCAGGCAGAGGTAGCTGGGCGAGTGATATGCAGCCAGGTGAAAGTCCCTCTGCTGTCAGAACAGCAATGGGCACTCAGGCAGTAGTCCAGTAGCACACAACTTCTCTGGAAGCTGAAGCTACTGTGAGGAGCACATAACCAATTGCTTCCTGAGGACCACCTGTGTTCTC
Organism: Lithobates clamitans; assembly: GCA_037952925.1. Taxonomy (NCBI): domain Eukaryota; kingdom Metazoa; phylum Chordata; class Amphibia; order Anura; family Ranidae; genus Lithobates; species Lithobates clamitans. The sequence goes on from JBBGZY010000611.1 coordinate 347,906, forward strand.
TGTTACCAGAGCTACCCTAGACTTCACTTAGAGAGATGTTGTTTAAAGGGCCAATGATAGGGGGGTACAGGCAGCCCTCCTTAACTGGCCCCAACCCCTATTGGTTCAGCAGGGGGCCTGGGTTTGGCTTGGATCCAGGATGATTCCCACACAAGTATGTACAGGCACAGTTCTCACTGGCTCTGAACACCACTTTAATGACAGCCTTCCCCACTGGCCACTGGAGCTTGGCTTGCTTTTGTTAAGCTGTGGGTAAATGGAATGTTTTAATTGGTCAGTAGTGCTGTCCATGAGGCTTACACTGGCCAAACCCCTGGCCTTATACCTAGCTGTTCACAATTTCTCAATGAGCAATTGGGACTAGCAGAAGTGAGCTGCTCTTGCCAGGAATGTAAGTGTGACTTGCCCCCCAAGTTGCAGTGTGGTGTCAATTATTTGCATGCTGTAAATCAGCCCTCAAAAATTCCACTCGCCTGCTCGCATTTGGCGAGTGGATTTTGAGGGCTGGCAAGGAAGGGCTTCCTGGGAGCGCGGGGGGGCACCGCCGGAAGGCGGGTTGTACAGGAGTTCTTATCCCAGTGCTCACGGAGGGCAAAAGAGGAGAGCAGGGGGCGGGATCATCAGAGTGGCTTTCATTTCAATAGCAGAGTGTTCCCCACACTCACTGTCACACACAGCCCTGCCCCCTGGTCCCAGGACTTTGATAGACAGATCACCTGTCCAATTCAAGAACGAATGATGTGAATCAAAGGTCCCTGGCCAGGGGGCAGGGCTGTATATGACGCCGAGCTGCGGGAACACACAGCTATTGAAATAAAAGCTGTTCCAGCGGTGTTCCTCTGCGCTCTAATTATCCAGCCGGCAATCCCCTTCCTCTCCTCTGTTCCCCTGCATGGTGGACATAGGTAGGCTGCATGATGGACACAGGTAGACTTCATGGTGAACACTGGCAGGCTGCATAGTGAACACAGGCAGGCTGCATTGGTGGACAATGGTAGGCTGCATTGGTGGACACGGGCAGGCTGCATTGGTGGACACGAGCAGGCTGCATTGGTGGACAAGGGCAGGCTGCATTGGTGGACAAGGGCAGGCTGCATTGATGGACATGGGCAGGCTGCATTGGTGGACACAGGTGAGGCTGCATGGATGAACACGGATAAAGTTGTTGTTAATATTTATTTTTATTACTTAATTCTGCATAAAACATTTAAGTGTCATTTAATGAGCTATTTTATGAGGGTATGTTTAGGAGTGGGGTTGGGCAGGGTAGGGGTTGGGTGGGGCAACTTATGACGAGTAACCCTCGAGGCCCGGCTAGTAGCTTAGGACTTGAAATTTTGAGCCCTGCTGTAAATTATATTTAATCTGTTTTGTATGTGCTAGCTGAACAGATGACAGCACGCAGAAGTAATGCCGCATACACACTGTCGGACTTTTCGTCTACAAAAGTCCGACAGCCTGTCCGACAGACTTTCGACTGACTTTTGTTGGACTTTTGGCGGACTTTTGGTGGACTTGCGGCAGACTTTCTTACGAACGGACTTGCCTACATACGATCACACAAAAGTCCGACGTATTCGTACGTGATGACGTACACCGGACTAAAATAAGGAAGTTGATAGCCAGTAGCAATTAGCTGCCCTAGCGTGGGTTTTTGTCCGTCGGACTAGCACACAGACGAGCGGATTTCTGGGTCCGGCGTAGTTACGACGTAAAGATTTGAAGCATGTTTCAAATCTAAAGTCCGTCAGATTTGAGGCTGGGAAAGTCTGCTGAAAGTCCGCTGATAGTCCGGGGAAGCCCACACACACGATCGGATTGTCAGCCAGCTTTAGTCCATCGGCATTCGTCGGACTTTTGTAGACGAAAAGTCCGACCGTGTGTACGCGGCATTAGTGAGCTATGTTTATCAAGTTTTGTACATGCATGCTTACCTTTAGGAGAAAGGATTTTAGGTGAATTTTCTCCTTTTAACTTTAAGGCATGGGGCAGACTCTGCAAGGAGTCTGTCTGCTCAGCGGGGAATCTGTTCACTGATCCCCACTGAGCAGGCAGATGACTTGTCAGTACACAGACACAGCCCGTTGTTTTCTATGGGCAGTCGGATGTAAACGGAACACCTGTCCATTTACACTTAATGGCCATTTGATCCACAAGACGGATGGGGAACACATCCCCATCCATCTGTTTTTAGTGGATAGGATCGGATTGGATGTTGGTGGGTGTCAACAATGGATGGTCCAATTGGGTCTGCCTAAAAAACTGACAGGCAGACCCGATCGGTCCACCTCTGTGAAAGGGGCCCAGGGGTTCATTTACACCATATGCATTGAGTTGCGCTGATATGCACAGATTAACACAGGCTCAACACTAGGTAACATAGACAGCAATTGTTTTACATGCCCTGTTCACACCCGAACGCTACTGATAGCTGCAGAGAAATGCAGACATGCTGTACTTGTGCACAGCACGGTTCATCCCAATGCATGTCACTGCAGCACATGGATAGACCTAAATGAAGTGTCAGTTTGTGACACTTCCATAAAGCTGAAAAAAAAGGCAAAAATGTAAACAATGTGATGCATTGTAACAAGGCCGTTGTACCTGACCCGATATTACAGACATTAGCCTTCTTATTAGACACTGCAGTCTAATGCCCCGTACACATGGTCGGATTTTGTGTTGTCAGAAATTCCGACCATGTGTGGGTTCTATCTGACATTTTCCATCGGATTTTCCAACACACAAAGTTTGAGAGCAGGCTATAAAATTTTCCGACAACAAAATCCGATCGCGTCAATTCCGACCGTGTGTGGACAATTCCGACGCACAAAGTGCCACGCATGCTCAGAAGAAATTCCAAGACGAAACAGCTCGGTCTGGTAAAATTAGCGTTTGGAATGGATATAGCACTTTCGTCAGGCTGCAATGTTTAAAATTGTTTAATGCAGCGCACTCTCTTCTTTATAATGTGAGAAGAATGGAGTTGTTTTGCTGCTCATATTCACACAAAGTTCTTACAAACTTCTTTATTATTTATCATGATTTCATCAATATATTTTGATTTGTCACATCTGCCTGTTCCCAGCTGTGGCTCTGGTGTTGGAGGTGTGGCAAGAGAAGGAGTAGGACCTGGAGGAGGAGGAAGAGGACCATGGGTGAGCTCACAAATGTGGGTTTTACATGTGAGTTGGCCCCTCAACCCCTTATTTAGAGCTTCCAAAATTAAAAACTCGCATAAGAGGCGTTGGCCCTCCTTCATCTGCATCATTTTGCATGCAGTTAGCTCTGCAAAATCATCTTCCACACTGTGGGGTGTTCTGAGGGCCTCAGTAGCCTTCCTAAATAGGCCTATTGCAGTCTCCTCCAGGTTACTCCTCTTCCTGCCACTTTTTCTTTGAAGGCGGAGGGTAGGGACCTGGGTATCGGGCAGCCTGCTTGGCCCAGCCACTTCCTGGCTGAGACTTCCCTGTGTATGAAATAGGGACATTGTTTTAGTTTTTGGTTCATCAATTACAATCATAAATTAGTACTCCAAACTAACATATATTTAACATCATTGATTGGACAACCAGAAATATTTCGAAGAATGCTATACCTGGCTCAAGCTGGGCTCCTCCACATGTTGCTGCCTGGAAGGCCCAGGTTGGACATCAGAAGCCTCAGCTGGGGGGGAAGGAAGCGTGGAAGGAAGAGTGGAGAGTGCTGGCCTGGGTTCAGTCTGACCTGCAGCCTGTCAAAGTACCACAGCCTGGGGACATAAATGTCATCTGCAGCTCCTGATCTCTGGGAATCCTGGACCTTCTTGTGCTCCCTTAGATAAGTGCTCCTCATGCCACCAATTAGGATCTTCAAATAGGTGATGTCTGCCCTGGGGATCACCGGCTTCACAAATTGCAGCAAATTATCCAGCGCTGCCTTTCTCTTTGTTTGGTTCTCTTAATCAGGGTGGTTCACCTGCCACAGACAAGGCAGCTCCCTGAACATATCTATGAAGATTGTCATAAAGTCCTGATCATTGACTAGATCCATTTTCACTGAAAGACACAACACAAGACAAACCCTAATGTCAGGCTAAAGTCTCCTAATCTTGTCACAATACAGGCCTCAATCTAGAAGCAGTATAGGCCCAATTTTAAATCTTACCTTTGTTATCACGATCGGCGCCTCCGATACTCCTTCCTCCGCTCACAGATCGTACGTACTACGCACGCGTGTTACGCTTTATATACACTGCGCATGCGTTAAACTCCGCTTGCCCCTGACGTTCTTTCTAGTCTATTAGCTGCCCCTTCTCATTCGGCACAGTGGGGAAGAGCACATGGCGGAGACAGAGCAGGTGTCTGATAATTACACCGAGGAGGAGGAAAGCCCGGAGCCAGAAACGTCCCGATCCCGGAAGAGACGATTTAAGGCCTCAAATATGTCCTTTAGGGAGATGTTGGAGATGGTTGACATAATGAAGTGGGCCGACTATGACAGAAAGTATGGACCTTACCCCAACCTCAATGTCAGAAAGGCCAAGATCATGGCGAAAGTAGTCAAAAGTCTGCAGAAGAATTTCGGGGTACGACGATCCAAGGATCAACTCCGGAAGAGGTGGTCGGACCTCAAATTAAGGGAGCACGAGCAGTACAGAAGGATCAGGAGAGTGCTGCAAAAAAGTAAGTAGTTGTCCTGTGTTCCTATTCTTTATTTTTATTACAATCGTGCTTCTCCATGTACTTTTCTTTACTGTTGTACAGTTTAAAATTGATTTTGTGTAAGGAGAGGACACTCAGCAGCTGTTTACACATCTGGATGCTGGAGCACTAGTGTGGGACAACAGAACACCCTTTTTACTAGGGGGTCCCACACAGGTGCTCCAGTGTATACTATAGGGGTGTCTCCATCTGTGAAGCTTGTACAAAACAGGTAAGTATTCAAGCTTGACAAAGGAAAAAAATATTTATTCATCTTGTAACTCTGACCAAACAGACAATTGTACCCCACTTCCAAGCAATGCTTCATATTCCTATTTCTGCCATCAAATATCTGTGTGCTAAGTATACCTATTTTTTTTACATAGGGGAGAAAAGACTCGGAGGACACCCCTCATCAGAGGAGACCACAGACCCCCCACCTCTGGAAAAAGGGGAAATCCACCAAAGCCAAGCAGAGCAGGAGGAGGAAGACATGGTGGAAATAGTCACCGCAACAGGTGAGTGTCTGCTACCACAGGCTCAGGTAAGAGATGGATGTCGGCAGATTTATAATACATGGTGTGTTTTTTTTGTTTTTTTTTGTAAGTGATCGTGATGCTGTGGATCCAGGTCATTTCACCAGTGAGAGTGCCCAGATCCTGATCATGGGGTGTAATATGGACTTGGAAAACATCCAGAAAAACATCAATGAGGTTAAAAACAAAATGAAGAACATCACTGGTGTTTTAGGGAGAGTTTAAAAGACCTCCAAATCCCTTCCTTTTTTGTGGTATTTGTAATTGAAGAATTTGTAACATTTTTGACATTTTATAGAAAAGCCAAATTTTGAAGATGCACACAGTGTGTCAACATGTGCTCTCTGCCATCACGGGAGATCAATGTAGGCGTTTTGGGGGTGCAACCCCTTCCTCAATAATAAAGTAGCTGTGAGGAAGGGGTTGCACCCACAAAACACGTCCCTTGATCCCCTGTGATGGCAGCTAGCATATGTTGACATTCAGCAATTTGTTTGCATTTTCAAAATTTGGCTTTTCCAGGAGTGACTTCACCCCATCTGAACGCAATATCAAACACAGTTTATAAATACTCATGTCTGATATTGTCTGATATTGCCTTCAATTCCTACAAAAGTTGAACTTTGTAAGTTCAATATTTGTGTATTTCTTGTTTGTTTGAAACATGTTTTACCTTAAATGGACATTTCTACTTTTATTAATGTGACCCAAAAAATTGTTATACAACAAACATGTTGGTTTGTTTTAAAAACCTTTTATAAATGCACATGTGATTGTGCTGGTATTAAAAAGATTGATACTCAAGAATGTGTGGATTATTGTTTCAATGCTCCTTACATTTTGTGGTGTAAAAATTGTGGTTTTCAGTGACAATGGTGGTTATTTCCTAAGGGCAAATCCACTTTGGACTACAAGTGCAGTTTCAGTGCAGTCTCAAGTGCACTTGTAGTGCAAAGTGGAATTTACTTTAGTAAATAAAACCCAACAGTGCTTTTTTATGTTACACAATCACGCCATTTTCAGGACTCCCCACATTTCTGTCAGGGTCAGCTAAAAGAAACACAAGTAGTAAATGTCAACAAAGATTTTGGTAGTTAAAATGCTTTTTTAATTTTAAAAATGTATCATACATTGTCTAGCATATTGATGGCCCCCCTACCCGCAAAGTATTCAAGGTATCTTAGACGGACCTCGCGGGCACTCACGTGGGCAAGCCAGGACGGCCAGCCTCAAGCGCCGTCAGGGTTGTTTCAGTTCCAGGAATTCCAGCCTCAGGCCCAACTGAGGCAGCATAGTTGGTAGAATTTTGTGGTGAACGTTGTGGAAAACACAGCACACTAGGATTATGATTCAGTTAATACTCCACAATGTGTATGGGTGTAAGAAATAGGTGGAACCGGCTGGCTATGATTCCAAATGTGTTCTCCACCACTCTTCTTCTAAAAACCCTCTGGTCTGGGGTGAGGGTCCTCATAGCGAATGGCCGCATAAGATGGTCCCCCAGCGCAAATGCTTCATCTGCAACAAAGACGAATGGGAGTCCTTCCACATTATCTTCTGAAGGTGGCAAGTCCAAGCTGCCATTCTGGAGACGCCTGTAGAACTCCGTCTGGGCGATGACTCCACCATCTGACATCCAGCCATTCTTCCCTACGTCCACATACAGGAACTCATAAGTAGCCGACACCACCGCCAACATCACAATACTATTGAACCCCTTGTAGTTGTAATAGTATGACCCTGAGTTGGGTGGTGGGACAATGTGGACGTGTTTCCCATCAATTGCCCCTCCGCAGTTGGGAAAGTCCCACCTCTGGGCAAAGTGGGAGGCCACAGTCTGCCATTCCTGTGACATGGAAGGAAACTGTGGAGTCAAACAAGAAAAGAAAATTAATCATTTTGCACATAAACATGGAAAGCAGATTAGACACAAACATGCTTGGCCAACATCAGTATAACATTTATTTTAGGGAGTATTTAAAGACAAAGGTATAAGGTCCACCAATCAGATTCCCCCCCGCTCCCCTCATGGGCCATTTGCTAAATTTTATGGGGGGGATATGTTTGGGACAGGTAACCCTCTCCACTTCATTGAGAGATGAATACATAAATGTGTGTATTACTTTGGCCAGCTCCACCTTACTTTACAATATTGGCAGCCCACTGGACAGGTAAGAAGTGTCATAATACAAAGAGATAAATACACACTGTACAAATGAAAGCACATTTTTACATTCTGCTATTACCTATCAAGATAATAATAGGATACAAAAACTTTAAACAGTACCATTTGTAAGTATTCAGAGAGGCCCTTGCACTACATGCTTTGGGGAATTCATCCATAAATACGGCCACTAAAGAGGTGGGTATAGTTTGTATGGGTTTGCCAAAGTCAGCAGATAGAGGATTGGTATCAGCCGAGTTAGCAGTTGGGGGGGAGGGAGGGTTCCAAATGATTTTGGAACACAAAAAAAAGCCTCTGGCACTCTGCCAGAATTTCAAACACACATCACAAATTCCTACATTTTAGGGTGTTTTTAGGGTAAGGCACTACTATGGAGTTGACAAAATACATTGTTAATTGACTACACAAGATGAATATAGGCCCTGGAGAGCATGCTGGGGAGGTAAGTGAAGGCAGATATGTATGAAGGACAAAAATAACCTAAAATTCCAGCATGCATGAGGACAAAGGGGACATTCACAGCATATTAAAATCATGGTAATTAGGGAATGAGGAAAGAAATACAATATATTATCAAACATTCTATACAATAAAATGTGATGTTAAAGGATAAAAATCTTACCTTAATATACTCCTTCCGCAGGACCTGAATGATGGCAGAACAGGTCTCCGGGATAATAATCCCCTGTCATGACCTTGCAGTCAGGGGCGTAACTAGAAATAGCAGGGCCCCATAGCAAAATGTTGTATGGGGCCCCCCAGCAAACAGCCCCCCCCCCACAGCTGCCCTAGTGTCAATGCAGCGTGACCTGTGCCACATACAGCGTGACCTGTGCCCAATGCAGCGTGACCTGTGCCCAATACAGCGTGACCTGTGCCCAATACAGCGTGACCTGTGCCCCATACAGCGTGACCTGTGCCCAATACAGCCTGGTCTGCCTGTGCCCCATACAGCCCCACCTATGCAGAGGAAGAGGCAAGCCACCCGGATCAGCAGAGAGCGGGATTGCCCGCTGTAATAGCTTTCATTTGAATTTCCTGTCTTCCCGGGGCTCATCGTCACATAGCCCCACCTCTTGGCCCAACGGCTTTGATGACGTCACATGTCCCGCATTGGATCGACGTTCTGTCTATCAAAGGCATCGGGCCAAAAGGTGGAGCTATGTGACGTGAGCCCCGGGAACACTGGAAGTTCTAATGAAAGCTCTTACATCGGGAAATTCAGCTCTCTGCTGATATGAACAGCTCGCCTCTTCCTTTCCTCTCTCTTCCCCTGCCTGGGAGACTATGCCGGCGGTGCTCTTATCCTCACTGGGCCCCACTCTGCTGCGGGCCCCATAGCACCCGCATGGGTCGCTATGGTGGTAGTTACGCCCCTGCTTGCAGTAATACATTCATGACCTGTCTGTCTCTTACCTGATCTGTGTATCAGCCTTGAGACTTGTACTCTCACACCTGCATGCTTAAGTAATCTTTCCTCTGTGTGGCTCCACCCTAGCCTCAACAGGAACCACTATTTAACACCGTATTCTCCAAGCCTGCCTTGCCGTGCAATATTGTGTGTTTGGCTTCCTGTTTGCCATGTGCTCTAAGTTTGTCTCTGTCTCTGTTACCGATCTTGGCGTGTTCCCGACTATCCCTGTTTGCCTGTGACCCTGACTTTTGGCATGTTCTCTGTTATCCTTGTCTGCTAGTCGCCCCGACATTTGGCTACCTCCTTACTATTCCTTGCTGTACTGGGCTGCTGTTTCCTCTCCATCCTCCTGTAGCCTACCGTGAGCGTGAGCTGGGAGACCCTGGGGGCCGCGACCTGGAGCCAGTTGCAGCCCAGTCCATCCTCACCACTAGAGGCTCTGGTGAACACCAACTGGCTCTTAGACTCCTCGCCCTGGGGAATCTATGCTCTAACTCACTGTGGGATCCGTGTTGGTGCTCCAGGGGACCTGCCTTCCTGAACCACCCCGAGTTCCACCTGCAGCAGTCAGCCTTAGCGTTGTGAAGATATATAAAATATAGGAACCCATATCTTCTTGTATATTCAGAGTTCTCCTTTTTTATTAAAATATATATTTCTGTATTTTTTAAGAATCTGTGTTCCAGTAAACAGTTTCTGAATTCTTTGTATTGCAACACATGTGGCTGGGTTGACCAACATCTAAATGTTCTGCCAATGATTCTCGGAATATGAGATAGGGAAAGATGTTGACATAAAAAGTCCCTGTCCAAATGTCAACTTGACCTCTTTTCCAATAATTATTTCTTGTAATTATTTCTCCCTTTTCTGTCAAAACAACTTATCAGTTTGAAATATTCTAGGTTATGATGACCCCTAAAAGTTGGACTTTGTGGCCAAAATCGTTAGCCAAGCATGTGTTGAAATACTAAGTGAAATGCGCACGTATGACGCATAACTGTGGGCTTTGTGCCCTTTATAGGATCCAATGTAACCATTGTGTATAAATATTGTACTTTTATCCCTGTATGTCACTCTGACTCCAAATGTTGTGGATAAAGGGTACTTCATATGGAGAATATTTATTGAGTAAACACCTGAGACGATTGACTGGCGTTGATGTCTTTCATTGCAAAACTATACTTCTCATTTGGTGACCCTAGACGTATCTTCTTGTCTGCATCTCCACCACCGGCTCCCCACCTTCTCCGGGACGGACAGCAACAAAGAGGCCTCAGGTGAGAAAAACAATTTATTTTCTCATTATAAATACTGTCTTTCCTGTGTGGTGTGGAGGGGTCGGTTGGGGGAGTGCAGCCACAGAAGGTAACACGCATGTTTCCTTTTTGGTTTTGCCTGCAAAATTGTCTCTGTGTGGTTACTAAAGAATGTTAAAGGTACCTAATATAATATAAAGCATGCTAAAAAAGAAATGATCATTTTAAATGCTTGCCTTTTTTCTCCTTGTCTCCAGAAATGACAATATATATATATATGTTGTATAAAGGGATGTATAAATGCAGGTACCACAATTTCTAGAGAGTGAATAGAAGTTGGTGGTGGTGTTGTTTTTCTTTGTGTATGATTTTTTTTGTATGTTTTTTTTTGCGCATTTGTGGTCCTAAGGCGGATAGATATTGCCTTCAGCGGATAGCCACAAGTGAGGTGAATGACCTGCTGTGTGTTCTCTGGAATAGGGAGTCTAGATAGGGACTAGCCTATTACCACTCAGAAAGGAGACGTCCTTCTGAGAGTAGAACGAGTGAGATATCTCAATATAGTACTGGGCTGCTGGTACACAGCCATAAAGATAAACGGTGGAGCTCTTGATCCCGGAGTTCCAAATTATTGTCATTTCTGCAGAGATTAATCAGAAACTGTGATAAATATGGGAAATTTGCTTGAAAAAAATGTTTTACCTGTCATGAATACATTTGGGTTAACAAATGATAGGGCAAAAAAGTTATTGAAAAAAGCTAAAGCAACAGGGCTAAATATTGTTAAATTGCAACCAAATGCTCCTATCATTAAAATGATGGTGAGTGGAGACCCAGATGCCCTGAAACATCATGTAAAATGGTGTAAACTAACAAAGAAGGAGTATAAAAGGGACCCATCTAAATGGTGGCCGCCAGAAGGTTCTTTAGATACTCCTATAATTGATGCATTGTTTAACTTACTTTTTAAAAGGTCTGATTGTGGGGGGATTGAATGTTTAGCAGCCTGGGAAGAGTTATCTAGGAAAAATAAAAAACCACCCCCTATAAAATGTGTTCAGAGAAAGCTGCTTTACAAATAGAGGATGAGGATGAAATGCCCAATGCTTGGGCTTCCCCTTATGATATGGTAAGAAGGGAATTGTTAGAAGCGTCTGCGCCAGGTGTACAGCAAGTGCAGACTGCAGAAGGGGAGCCAGCTGATGGGGATAGAGAAGAGGCGTCTGGTTATCGGCAAACCACTCCACTTACTATGATAGAAACGCCACAGTATAAACACATAGGTAAACTCATGAATAAACAGTATTCCCCGCATTACCGTAGAGAACAATCATTTTATGATGTAAATAATACATTGACATTTGAAAAAGATGGGAAGCTGTGGCAGTTTACTCCAGCAAGAACAGACGCCTTAGCAAGATTTAATAAATTGAGTAAAACTGATACCAATACTCCTCCAGGAAGGAGTTCTAGAGAACATGCTTCACCAGTATTGACTAGGCAACAGGTGAAGCGAATGGGATTAGTACCCCAACGTACCCCAGAAGATAGACTAAGAACAAAGGAATACTTTAAATCCAAGTTAGAACCGTTCGGACAAATGCCCTTGAGAGAGGTGGCTTTACCAGGGGAGGAGGATGACCAAGGTAATTACGCCGCAAGAATAGGGAAAGTGTATGTCCCCTGGAAACCTAATGAAATTAGGGCAATTATTGCAGATTTGCCTAACTTAGAGAGGTGTCCAAAAAAGTGGTATAAAAAGTTGATGTGGATAGAGAAAACACAACAGGCTACGTATATGGATATGTGGATCTTGATTGATTGTGCTGTGCCAGAAAAGTATGTGGATGTATGGAGTGTGTTTGCAAGGAAAAAAGGAGCATGTGATCAAGGGATTTTTAAAATAGAAGATCCTCCAAGAGATCCAGTTGTGAATTGAATGAGATTTTGAAAGATTGGGTGACAACCACTTTTGATAAAGGACAAGATATGCGAGCATTAATGGATGTGGTGCAAAAGAAAGATGAAGATGTGTTAGATTACTGGAATAGATTTAAAGATGCTATTCAAAAGCATACTGATTGGATTCCAGATGATGAGAGTGATATGAAGCGAGCAGAGTTGGTGAATGTGTTGGTAGGTGGCATGTTGCCTGAAATTAGAGAAGAAATAGAACTTCGCACGGTGGGGTGGAGAAAAAGACCTGCCCCTGAATTAGTTGAGATTGCTCAAATAGCGTACCAAGTGTTACAAAAGAGGAAGGATAAGGTAGAAAAGAAGGAAAAAACAAAGATAATGAATATACAACTACTAGAGCTTAAAGAAAAAGCCGTTGAATCTAAGGGAGTGCCAGTATCTACAGTACAGGTAACACCCCAGGGTGTGCCAGTAGCGGCCCCCCCTTACCCACCTTCGGGAGTTGTATATATTTCTAATTATGGGGCTCCGCGTCAAAAGCGAGTTAATTGGAGATGAAATGAGGGACAACGTATGAACCCTAGAATTCAGTCTCGATATCAACAAATCATCCCAAATAGGGCGAGGCTCTTCACCCAGCAGCCTCGTGCCTTCCCCACTTGCTTCAATTGCGGATTAAGTGGGCATATGGCCAAGGACTGTAAGGGACGCTAGGATGAGGTGGAATATGGTGACAATATAATGATCCATTTATTCAAGTGTTAAATGTAATTGAACTTGATTCTATTGATGAGCCAATGGTTGAAATAAATGTAAACGGTATTGATTTGTGTGGACTCATAGACACAGGGGCTTCATGGTCTCTCTTGAATGTCTTTGATGCTAACTTACCACTTTCCAATGAAAAAGTTTCTTTGGTGGGGGTAAGTAATAATATAATCTCACGCAATCTCTACCGGTAACATTGGGAGAGCATTCGACAGAACACTCATTTGTATTGTCTCCACATTCCCCCTGCAATTTATTAGGAAGAGATCTACTTTCTAAAATGGGGGTAACAATTCCATTATCTCCAGATAAAACGGTTATTGATATACCGCATAGATTAAAAGATGAAGCAACTGACTTGTTGTTTATGCCTTTATTAGAAATTGATATGGAGGGAGGAATTCCAGAAGAAGTAAAACAAAAAATTAACCCTTCAATATGGGTAACAGGAACGAACACTCCTGGTCTCATGAAAGTTGCTCCTGTGCGGTTAAATAGGGACCACACACTACCAGTACCTAGATTACCTCAATACCCCTTATCTCCTGAATCAGTTGAAGGGATTAAACCAGTGATAGAGGAGTTACTACAGGAGGGTGTTCTTACCCCTTGTAGGAGTTCTGCTAAAACTCCTATTTATCCAGTTCCTAAGCCTATGAAATCAGGAGAGGATAGACGTCGATGGAGATTGGTACATGATTTACGTGCAGTCAATAAGGTAATTATACCATCAGTACCCGTAGTACCCAACCCGTCCACTATACTGGCAACAATACCACCTTCAGCAACTCACTTTACTGTAATTGACCTTGCCTCAGCATTCTTTAGTGTACCGGTGCATCCTGATGATCAATGGTTATTGGCTTTCACCTTTGAGAAAAAGCAACTTACCTGGACTAGATTACCAATGGGATATCATGATTCCCCCAGTTGCTTTTCTCAGGCACTCAAGGATAAATTAGATGAGTGGCAGCCACCTATGGGATCGGTATTAGTACAATATGTGGATGATCTTTTGCTAGCATCCCCTGATGAACAGGCAGGTACTGAGGATTCTATTTCTTTAATGAATTTTTTAGCCAGTATAGGACAAAGAGTAGATGCTGCAAAGGTACAATGGGTTAAATTGAAAGTACAATACCTGGGTCATTGTGTTTCCAAAGGTATCAAACATTTGACAAATAAAAGAAAAGAGGTAATTGCAAAGCAACGAATGCCCACAACACTGAAACAGTTGAGAGCATTCCTTGGACTAGTAGGGTATTGTAGGCAGTTTTTACCTCAATACTCTACGACGGTTATAGGTCCCCTGCAAGGTTTGTTAAAAGGCCATACCAGAAGCAATTACAAATTTACAGAAGAGGAGTTAACTCCATCGGTCCAAGAAGCATTTAAATTGATAAAAAAGTCTTTGTTAACTGTACCCAGTTTAGGGTTGCCTGACTATAGCAAGGATTTTTATCTTTTTTGTACAGAGGTAAATGGCCATGCAAATGGAGTTTTAACACAGCATTTCTGTGGCCAGCAACGTCCAGTAGGGTACTATAGCTACCCCCTGGATAGTGTAGCCAGAGGACTTCCTGGATGTTTAAAATCAGTAGCAGCGGCTGCTCTACTGGTAGAAAAAACTGCTGACATAGTACTGGGAAATACATTGTATTTAATGTGTCCGCATGATTTGGAAGCTATGTTGAATAGTGCTTACACTAAACATTTTTCTGTTCAACGAATAACACATTATCATTTGGTTTTGCTATCAGCTTCCAACCTCAAAATCCAACGCTGCCAGTCCTTGAATCCGGCCACCTTCTTGCCGGAAGATGACAACGAGGAAATTGAGGATTCTGTCTACCTAACTCATGATTGTGCTAACCTTATTGACAGTGTGACTAAGCCCCGACCTGACTTGCAGGATGAACCCATCTCAGGTCTGCCATCTTGTGCTGATCTGTTTGTAGATGGCTCTTCTATTAGAAGGACTGATGGCCTCACACTTGCTGCTTGTGCAGTGGTCAATGGTGACAACAAATTATTACATGCAGAGGTTCTGCAAGATTCAAAATCAGCACAGGCAGCTGAATTAACTGCTCTTTGTTTTGCTTTGGAACTAGCAGAAGGGACTGTTGTAAATATCTATAGTGATTCAGCATATGTTGTAGGTATAGTGCACAGTTTTGCACAATTGTGGCAAGAAAGGGGTTATTTAACAGCAGCAGGAACTCCTATACAGCATAAAGAATTAATTGTAAGACTGTTGGCAGCGGTCCAGCTGCCTCTTAAAGTTGCAGTAATTAAATGTAAAGCACATACCAGAGCAGATAATAGTATATTGCTTGGAAATGCTTTGGCTGATAGGTATGCTAAAGATGCTATACATTCTTATGAGCCAACTACAGCATTTACAACATTCCTGCTCACAGATCTTCAAGTGGATCTGGATATTGTATCAGCTCTACAGGCAAGTTCGCCTTATACATCTTTTTGGACCACAAAGGGAGCTGTTTGTGGAGCAGATGGTGTATGGAAACTAAAACACAGACTGGTTGCGCCTCCGACATTATTTCCTTCTTTGTTTGCTTTGAGCCATGGGCCTTGCCATGTCTCAACAGGAGGGATGTGTCGGGTGGTAGCCAGAGATTGGTGGGCTCCAGGTTTTTCTGCATATGCTGCTAAAAAGGTTACTGAATGTTCTATATGTCAAATGCATAACATTGGAAAATCAGTGCCCACTCCCATGAAGCATATTCCGCATACTGAGGAACCATTTCAAATTGTGCAAATTGAATTCTCAGATATGCCCCCTTGTGGTCGCTTTAAGTATATTTTGGTTTGCGTTGATCAATTTTTGTCGTGGCCCGAGGCTTGGCCCACGTCCAAAAATGATGCCAGAACTGTGGTAAAGTGTTTGACGAGAGAATTGATCCCAAGGTTTGGTATAGGGTCAATAATTTCCTCAGATAGAGGTATACATTTTGATAACAAGCTCATGGCGGAAGTAGTAAGTATTCTGGGTATGAAACAGCAATTGCATACTCCTTACAGACCTCAGGCTAGTGGCCTGGTGGAACGTAGCAATCAGACTTTGAAGCGGTATTTGGCCAAAATAACTGCTAATGGACAAAGTACATGGGTAGAAGCGTTACCTATAGCCTTGGCAACCATTAGGACTACCCCTAAAGAGAAGCATGGACTGTCACCTTTTGACATATTATTTGGACGACCACCTAAAAGACTACCTTCATCCCTGGTACAACCAGAGACAGTAACTTTAAAAAATGGTCAAGATTCCATGATAGAATATGTTCGCAAATTGGCAACTGTGTTTTCGGATACTTTTTCCAGAGCCAAAGCAGGACAACCTGTGGATACGAGTGAAGAGACTCATGGACTAAAGTCAGGAGATTGGGTGTATATCAAGAATCACACACCCCGGACTACTTTGTCTCCTAAGTGGAAAGGACCATTTCAGGTCATTCTTGTATCTCCTACCGCAGTGAAGCTGAAAGACTATAAGTATTGGGTGCATGGTTCACACTGTAAAAAGACTGTGACTCCAAAAGAAAATATAAGCCGGCTGGCTGCTGGCAAGAATTGTTCTGTATCTTTATCTTCCAGGTCATCTCCTCCACTGACCCGTGCGCGAGCAAGAAGACTGCAGAATGAATCTCCTAGGGCCTAAGATGAATGTGTTTCATCATTGATTTGGCAGATCTGATGGATAACATTACTGCCTTGTATGATAGAAACTTTATATCTCTTGCTTTAGAATTAAAAATGATCAAAAAGGAGGTTTTGCAGCACCGGCTTGTGCTGGATTATCTCACGGCCAGTCAAGGAGGAATATGCGCTATAGTGGGAACTACTTGTTGTAACTACATTGGAAATGATACAAAGACTGAAGATGCCATCATTTCACATGTAGAAAAGGTACAACAGATGAAGGATAAATTTCGTAAGGAACATACCGAAACTGCTTGGGTGGAAGGTAGCTGGGAAAGCTGGCTCTCCTGGCTCAATCCTCTCAATTGGTTTTCTGGTATTGCAGGATGGTTTTCTGGAATTTTGCATGGTATTTTATACATTGTAGGAATTATAGTTTTCATAATCCTAATAGTTAAATGTGCACCTATGTTATTCAAATGTTGTTTAAAAATCACACGTGCTGGTACTAATATTGGTTCTTCTGAGCCCTTAAGGTCTCGAGTCAGAACTACTCATGAAATGGTGGTCCGCATACCTGGAAATCAACCTAAAGACACAGAAGAAGCTTAAAAGGGATACTGAAAGAATTCTAAACACAGGAGGGGCTGTGAAGATATATAAAATATAGGAACCCATATCTTCTTGTATATTCAGAGTTCTCCTTTTTTATTAAAATATATATTTCTGTATTTTTTAAGAATCTGTGTTCCAGTAAACAGTTTCTGAATTATTTTCGGTATTGCAACACATGTGGCTGGGTTGACCAACATCTAAATGTTCTGCCAATGATTCTCAGAATATGAGATAGGGAAAGATGTTGACATAAAAAGTCCCTGTCCAAATGTCAACTTGACCTCTTTTCCAATAATTATTTCTTGTAATTATTTCTCCCTTTTCTGTCAAAACAACTTATCAGTTTGAAATATTCTAGGTTATGATGACCCCTAAAAGTTGGACTTTGTGGCCAAAATCGTTAGCCAAGCATGTGTTGAAATACTAAGTGAAATGCGCACGTATGACGCATAACTGTGGGCTTTGTGCCCTTTATAGGATCCAATGTAACCATTGTGTATAAATATTGTACTTTTATCCCTGTATGTCACTCTGACTCCAAATGTTGAGGAGAAAGGGTCCTTCATATGGAGAATATTCTTGAGTAAACACCTGAGACGATTGACTGGCGTTGATGTCTTTCGTTGCAAAACTATACTTCTGGCTCTTAGACTCCTCGCCCTGGGGAGTCTATGCTCTAACTCACTGTGGGATCCGTGTTGGTGCTCCTGGGGACCTGCCTTCCTGAACCACCCCGAGTTCCATCTGCAGCAGTCAGCCTTAGCG
This sequence comes from Lithobates clamitans, assembly GCA_037952925.1. NCBI lineage: Eukaryota > Metazoa > Chordata > Amphibia > Anura > Ranidae > Lithobates > Lithobates clamitans. The sequence goes on from JBBGZY010000611.1 coordinate 365,704, forward strand.
TCCACTATCATAGCGGTGCACTCCTGACCCCAACAGGGTGCATCTGTCACCTGGATACAGGTGACCTGACATCCCCAGATGCCCCTGGAAGACGTGATGATGTCACGAAACGCGTAGGGCGGAGCCAGACGACGCGCTGACGTCACCCCCAAGCGAGCCAATTTCCAGTAGGACGGGTTTGTCCGAGCTCCGATAAAAGTGCCCCTGGAAGACGTGATGATGTCACGAAACGCGTAGGGCGGAGCCAGACGACGCGCTGACGTCACCCCCAAGCGAGCCAATTTCCAGTAGGACGGGTTTGTCCGAGCTCCGGTGGCCACGGAGCCGGACTTAAGGCTGTTTATTCATCTGACACTTTGTAAGTGCACATTTGTCTTTTATCTATTTTAATAAAACGTTAAGTGGTTTTACACTATGTGAGCCCCTTCTATTTTTTGGTATCAATGCCCTGGGTTATTGGAGCGGCTGCTGACGAGATGACCCCTGGTGGACACCGCTGTTTATCCCCATTCCGGCTGTAAAAGATCTCTGCTTGCTGTGATCCTCTGTAGTGGGGGGTCATGGCACTTTGGTAAGGAGTAACCCCTTCAGTACCTGGTGGTGGACCCTTCCCTGTTGTCACTGATCTTCAGTATTCATCACTTGGATTTTTTGTTGTTTACACTTATATTTATTTTATTTTTTGTTGGTGATTTGGACACTTTGTGAACACTTTATTGATGTTTACTCTTTGGACTTCCTTTAACACCGAATTGAGGTTTTAATTTATGGACTTGTTTCTTCACCAATAGAGTTCTGTATATTGATTTATTTGATGTACACGAATTTTGTCACTGCTAATTATTCGATATGTTTTAATAGTATTAGCGCAACCTTTTATTTTTCTTTATGCTTTTTTACAAATTGATGTTTTTGTGAGGGTTGCTGCTTTTCACTGTATTTACTTTAGTATTTGGTTTTTAGCGCAGTTTCTTTTACTAATTTTACACTTATTTTCTGACATCCCCAGAGCCTGGGGGGAGATGCCTGTCGAGAACTTGAGGTCCTGCGGGCTTCTCCCCATCGCCAAGTATCACAGGGTGGCGACTAGTCTCTGCTCCGGAGTGATGGCTTGCCTCATGCAGGTATCCTGCATGCTGATATAAGGGGTCAGCAAAGCCAACAAACGGTGAAATACGGGGTCCGTCATCCGGAAAAAGTTCCTGAAATTGTCAGGATTATTCTCACGGATCTCACTGAGCAAAGACATATGACAGAACTCGTCACGCTGGAGCAACCAATTCTTGGTCCATGAACTCCTCCCCACCCTGTTCCTGGACTGGACTTGTGTCAAGGTAAGGACCCCGACACCAAGCTCCCGCACAGCACAAACTCTATGAGGAGTACGTATACGCAACTTGGCTAGAAAATGGTCGGCTGCTCAGAACAAAGTAACAGAACGCACTGAAGAACAGCAAGGCCTGTGAAGAGCGACCTGAAAAACAATAATGAACGAACAAGAACACAATGACAGAGTCACGCATAACTCGCTGCACGCACTGAAGACCAGATACAAACCCACAAGCACAAACTGAACAGCAGAAAACGATCTGAAAACCACGAGCCTGAAAAAATTGTCTCTCACATCAAACTTTTACTAACATGAGATTAGCCCAAAGGGTGCCGCGCTTGGTTCTGAACTGCCCTTTTATAATCTCGTCGTACGTGGTGTACATGACCTGCGTTCTTGGCGTTTGGAAATTCCGACAACTTTGTGCAACCATGTGTATGCAAAACAAGTTTGAGCCAACATCCGTCAGAAAAAATCCATGGATTTTGTGGTCGGAATGTCCGATCAATGTCCGACCATGTGTACGGGGCATAATTGTGAGGCTTCAGTGCTAGCCATTGTGGAAAATTCCTAAAATGGGATGGGTGGGGAATCTTACTGTGGATTTACATATTTTTAGGTGCTAGATTAGAGATTTATTTTAACATCTTGACATCTTGCTAGCAAAATTTCCTCCTTCCTAAACCATGATGGCTAGTAATCAGCTGACAGTGCATGGAAAATCTATTTGATACAACAGTGCAGGGTTGTGTCATCCCCTTCCCCAAAAGATATACATCAGCATCCAACTGAAGAAGCCCCAAGCCTTGGGCTGAAGGGAACCTGCCGGGTAGGTTTTATGGGACACAGGTACCCTTTTGTGTTCTGAACTTATTTACTGAAGTAATAATTCTCAGCTAGACTCTCTGTTGTTATGGATTCGTATAGAGACTATGCTATGAAGCTGCACATTACCCTGATTGACCTGCAGAGAAATTTTGCATCCTATTACACTTTTCCTTATGTACCAGCTCTGTCCTTTCCTGTCCTTGCCAGTTTCACCATATTCATCTATCTCCATTACCTACAGTATGAACTCATTCAGAGTTTCATAGTTACATAGTAGGTGAGGTTGAAAAAAGACCATCAAGTCCAACCTATTGTATGCTGTCTCCTAAATAGTTAAATTGGTTCTAAATGAAAGACTTTAAAAAAATAGCAAACATGTTATACTTATCTGTTCTGTGAAAAGGTTTTACACAGAGCAGCCCAGATCATCTTTTTGGGGTCCCCCGCCCGCGGTAATGGCTCCTCCCCCCTGCTGATTGCCCCCAATAGCAATCCTCTTGCCAGGGCTCAAAATGTCAAGTCCTGAGATACTAGCCAGGCCTCAAGGGTTACTCTCCACCAGTTGCCCCACCCAACCCCTACCCTGCCCTGTCCCAATTCCACCCCTAAACACGCCCTCATAAATTATCTCATGAAATGACACAAATGTTTTATGCAGAATTAAGTTATAAAAATAAGTATTAAAACAACTTTATCCATGCTCATCAATGCAGCCTCACTTGTGTCCACCAATACAGCCTGCCCATGTCCACCAATGCAGCCTGTCCGTGTCCACCAATGCAGCTTTCCCATGTCTACCAATGCAGCCTGCCTGTGTCCAGCAATGCAGCCTGCCCGTGTCCACCAATGCAGCCTACCCGTGTCCACCAATACAGTCTGTCCGTGTCCACCAATGCAGCCTACCTGTGTCCACCAATGCAGCCTGCCCGTGTTCACCATGTAGCCTACCTGTGTTCACCATGCAGTCACTGTGGAGAGATAGGAGCTGGCAATTAGCTGACAGCTGAGCGGCCAGCTCAGAGAAGGAAGGGCTGAGCCCAGCCCTGACACTGTGTTCACCATGCAGCCTAACTGTGTCCATCATGCAGCCTACCTATGTCCAACATGCAGGGGAACAGAGAAGAGGAAGAGGATTGCCGGCCGGGTGATTAGAGCGCAGAGGAACAACACTGGGACAGCTTTCATTTCAATAGCTGTGTGTTACCGCCGCTCAGCGTCACATACAGCCACGCCCCCTGGTGGGGGAACGTTGATACACGTCATTCTTCCTTGGATTGGATGGGTGGTCTGTCTATCAAAGTCCCGGGACCAGGGGGCAGAGCTGTGTGTGACAGCGAGTGCGGGGGAATACTCTGCTATTGAAATGAAAGCCACTAGTGATGTTGCTCACACTCTAATGATCCGGCTACCTGCTCTCCTATCTTCCACTCCGTGAGTGCTGGGAGATGGACTCCCATATAACTCGCCTGCTGGTGGTGCTCACCCCCCCCCCCGCTCCCAGGCAGCCCTTCCTCGCCAGCCCTCAAAATTCACTTGCAAAATGCGAGCAGGCGAGTAGAATTTTTGAGGGCTGCTCTTAATATGGGAACAATCAAGCAGGCTCACTCCAGAGACGTGCTCTGTTTGTCCATTCACACACAGCTTGGGCCCACCCCCTCCCCATTAGCTCACTGGCTGTGATTGACAGCAACAGAAGCCAATGGCTCCCACTGCTGTGTGAGCCAATGAGCAGAGAGATACAAATAGGCTATCAACTCAAAGAAACTATTTGCTCCGGGGCCGGAGTCCAGTAACGGAGCATATCTGGACTTAGGAAGGAGCGATCAGAAGCATTGTCTTGGTTTTAAATGTAAATGGATGCTGTTCAATAAATGTCATGAGTTTTTAATTCTACACAATGGAAGTTTGTTCATTTTGATCGAGAGACGGTGAAGGAGTAAGGAGTATATAGCTATATAACCCATTTACATCTCTAACTAAACCCGAAGAGGAGAGAGGAGGAGAGGATATCAATCAGTTATTGGAACAAATTGTAGTATACCCCAGCTGGGGAAGGCGCTGTTAGACCTATTATAGGTCTTTAACTGAGGTGAGCGCAGTGGTGAACTGGTGGTGGGGAACGCTACATATGCATTTTTTACCAGCACAATTTTAAAGAAGATGCACAGTTTTAAGGAGCAATGTGTGAAGATTAATGAACTGCTTTATTATCACATATGAACTACATTTAGAAAATCATTAGATGAACTTTATATTGGAAAATTATTTTGATTTATTAATGGATGGGAGCAATATTTGAATTTTCTTTGATGTTTCGCAAATAATTTTATTTGGACAAGCGCAACCAACAGGCATTATTTTAATGAGCAGAGAGAGACTCGGGAGATCCACTGCTCTCATGCACATCGCTGGATCGAAATGGGGCTCAGATATAAGGGGGGGCTGGGGGGGAGCTGCACCCAGAAGGTTTTTTTTACCTTACTGTATAGTATGCAGTAGAGTAAAAAAAAAAAACCTTGAGCCTTTAGAACCACTTTAATCATCAGAAAGCTGACTGTCCTCCTTCTACAGTCTCTACCACTCTTGTAAAAAGCTATCCTTGTTATAAATCTGATGGGCATTCTTGCACAGCAAAGCCCCTGTGACACTCAAGTATGCTTAAGATCACCATGGTACAATGGGTACAATAAGTGTTATTAAAATTAAGTTCCAACTTAATATACCAATTCTTGCATAGTAGACCCAACCGCAACTAGATGCAAAACCTCGTATCTGTCACATACCACATGCAAATATAATACAAACACCTCCACAGCAACAGCAAATACAAAGATACATCTGGGTGACAAACTACATCCCTATCCCCAAAGTGAACCCATTTTGACATCAATATGTAGCTCCACCATGGGTTGTAGCACTGTGAGTGCATTTGTCAATGGTTTGTTGTTTTATATCCATACCGGGCCTATTCTGGCACTTTCCTACATGTAAAAATCATCATTTTTTTGCTAGAAAATTACATTATATATTTTTTTTTTAGTAGACACCCTGGGGAATAAAGTGGTGGTCATTGCAACTTTTTATCTCACACAGTATTTGCGCAATAACTTTTCAAACGCCTTTTTTTGGAAAAAAAAACGGTTTCATGAATTAAAAAATAACAAATGGCGCCAAACTTCGGTACTTAAAAACTTTAATGCGTTCCAACCCTGTTGTAAGACCACTTTGCCACAGGGCCCCTCGCGGGCTCGCTTCGCTCACCATGCTTCGGGCACAGCCTCGCTTCTCCTGGCATAATTATAATCTAACTCTATGTCCACTAGAGATGGTGGGTCTTGAACCTGGACTCAGGGCTGTGGCCACAAAATTCTGTGCAAGCGCAGATCGCCACAGTGTTGGAACGCATATGGCGGCGTCGTGCATGCGCAGTCCAGCGGGTAGCCAAATGTGATGGGTCATCATATGTGACACTACACACACTTGACTTCAGCAACAAACCTTGGACAACATCTTCAGGGACATGTTCCTATAAACAGTTTATATACAGCCTCCTTCACAATCCTCCTGCACTTTACTTGAAGACTCCAGCTGAATTACGGAAATGTATTGGACAAGCACAGTCAGATTTAGGCATAGCCCCTTGCAGGCAAGAACTCCAAGTCCCTTGTTGTGTAGCAGAACACAGTGATTAGCTTGCAATCTCCCTCCTGTGGCTACTGGTCAAAACACCACCTCTTCAGGCACTGCCAACCCACCTGGCTGCAGCTGCCCCTTTCACTAGCCCTCCAGGCTAACTTCTCACAGCAGTCCTCCATACTGACTCTCTCACCAGCCCACCCAGCTGACTCTGCAGGAGATCTCCCATGGTAGGGATGAAGACTTGGCACAACGAGGTTTTCAGGGAGAACTGGCTACATGTGGCAGTCTCCTCCCTTGTAAGCCACCAGTAGAGTTGGCAGGACAATCTCTGCTGCCAGGGAGACACAAAAGATTTAAACTTACAAGGATAGTGGCTTATCTTATCTCCCTGATTCCTTTCTCCCTCAGCAGCATCAGCACTATGATCTTCAGCACTATAAGGGTGCATTCACACTTGCAAATGCACCCTGTCTACAATCAACTGCGAGAACACCATCAGGGGTTTTCATGATTAGCTGCAAGTAGGCATTTAAAGCAAGACTAATTTAAAGCAATGGTAGGCTGCTGGCTCTCACAGCAAATCACACCTACTCACATGTAATCGCTCAAGCAGTGATCACATGCAAGTGATTGGCCCTGGATACAGGCAGTCTGCATTCAGGGTCAATTGTTTGCATTTGATTGCTCCATGAATGATTACATGTGAGTGGGCATGATTAGCTGCAAAGCCAGCAGCCTCCTATTGCTTCCAATGGGGCTGTCTACTCACAGCTAATCGCAGGAACTCCAGTTGTGGTTTTTGCAGCTGATTGCAGACAGGATGCAATCGCAAATGGTGATGCTCCCTATAGATTCCGCAGCCTTCCTCTCTAACTGAGCCAAGACATACAATAAAGAATAGAAATGCACACATTTTCTTTGCATAAAGTGACATATAGTTTTTTAGACTAGGGAGAAGGGGATAGTTTTCAATAAGGAAGTGACCAGCTGATTTTGGTAGCATTATTATCAATATGGCCCTATTTTAAACAAAAATTATGAAGTATTGGTAGTAAAGACTTTTTAGAGAATTCCTAGCAGCCTGCATCCAGTATGGTGATTTCCTCTGCCTCTAGAGTTCCTTCCTCTAAGCCCAACGGCTACACAGTGGCATGCTTTGCAAGTCTCTCTGCATTTCAAGAAAGGCAGATTTTACCTATTAAATGTTTAGAATAAAGTTGCCCATCACAAGCTCAGTCTTCACATATAAGATCCAGTAATTGGATCAGATAGCTGACAATATAAGACTGATGCTGACAAAGAAAAAAAAGGAAAGCTCAGAATAGACACCATCAAGTTTGAAGAATTAATCCAGCTGGCAAAACCATCAGGATTCAAAACATTGACCTCCCTAGATATGTAAATCTAAAGCTGCACTACTATGAATGAACTGACATGTTGTCTCTGGAGCCTTTGGCTTATCTCCTTCCCCAGGCTTGCCAAACACCATCCAGCCACTTGCACATATGTGATATCACAGAAAACTGTAGCTAGCCAATCCATTATAGAAGGCTACAGCTTCTTTTAGTGAAAAAAGGAAGAATGGATACTGAGCTACTTAAAATCACATAATTGTAGACTGGAGATATAAGCCATAGGTCTGTCTGGATGTCTGTTATTCCAAGCTTTTGTCCATCTTATTCTTGTGTGGAGATGGGTGGAGATAGTGTTTGGAACAAATATTTCTCTAAACCTAAATTAGAACTATAGGCAAAACTTTTTTTTTCATTATGTATAGAGCAAGAGAAGTTTATAACCCCTGTCATATTTTCGCTATCTGTGTCCCATTGCGGAGATTTCCCTTCACTTCCTGTCTCATAGCCAAACAGGAAATGAAAGGAAATCCCTGCAATTTAAGGGAATTTCTTGGAAGCCCTAGGTCACCAGAACTAGTGTGCCCATTAAAAGATTTCCAATATATTACTTTTCTGGGAACAAGCCAAAATGTGGGATTTTCTTTTACTTTCACTTTCAATGATAATGGTAAGAAGGACAAATAGAGAGGATGAATATCCTTAACAGGGGCACAGACACGAATAAAAACCTGACAGGTGTTCTTATCCTTCTTTAACTGGCTGAATCTTTAACCACTTGGCATCCGCGCTATAGCCGAATGACGGCCACAGGGCGGACCTGAATTTCCATGAGGCCATCATATAATGGCCTCCCCTGTGCACGCTCCCTACATGGTGAGCGCGGAGCGTGCTGTGATCACTGAGTCACTGAGGCTTGGGTGATCACCGATCCGAGTAAGGGACTGGTCCCGGACCCTTACCATGTGATCATCTGTCAGCCAATGACAGCTAATCACATGATCTAAACAAAAGCTCGCTAATCTTTTTTTCTTTCTCCTCACGCTGACAGTGTGAGGAGAAAAAAAAGCCTATCACCGACTCATCTGGTCATCTGGTCAAGGGACATCGGTCCTGAAGAGGAAGAGGAAATTATGCCTCATCTGTGCACACCAGTACCCCCTGCCATTGCCACCTGCCATTGCCACCTGCCAGTGCCCACCAGTGCAACCTATCAAAGCCCACAAGTGCCACCTATCAATGCCCTCCAGTGGTGCCAATCAGTGCCACCTAGCAGTGCTGCCTATCAGTGTAACCGATCGGTGCCCATTATTGCCACCCATCAGTGCTCATTACTGCCACCCATCAGTGCCCATCACTGCCACCTATCGATGCCCCATTTGGTCTTTTTACATTTTTCTAACAAAAAATAAAAACCGCAGAGGTGAACAAATAATACAAAAAGAAAACTCTATTTGTGGGAAAAAAATGATAAAAATTTAATTTGGGTACAGTGTTGTATGACCGTGCAATTGTCATTCAAAGTGCAACAGCGCTGAAAGCTGAAAATTGGTCTGGACAGGAGGGGGGTTTAAGCGCCCAGTAAGCAAGTGGTTAACAGACAAGCCTAGGACTATAACTAGTGCCCTTTTGATAAAATATATCATTATACACTTGTCCAGATAGTGGGCCACTCTCCAAACTGCCATTTGTATATTTAAGGCCACTTTTTATCTTACCATGTACATTTACATTCCCTGAATATCTCCTTTCAGACTTAGTTATTATTGTCATACCACATTCGAATGGAGTGTAATTTCCAAGCTACACTCCAAACACTAACCTGTCTCCAGGGCAGGACTTAGGGTTGTGGGGGCCCCTGGGCTTGAGCCACTTTCGGGCCCTACCCTTCTATACATATGCACAGCTCTATAAAACAGAAATAGAAAAGGACAAGGTTCGCCAGACTCAGTGCAGTATTAAAGAACTTCTGTTTAATTGGACAAGACAAAACAGCCATATGGCTACTCACAAAAGTAGATAATATATAAGCGTATAAGTGGAGGATACTGTACTGGTATGCGTCCTGGGTCCACGATTAATAAAAGCAATAAAAATGGATAAAATGATAACTACTGTATTTATCGGCGTATAACACGCGCAGGTGTATAACACGCGCCTGCGTATATAACACGCACCCCAAGTTTAGGAGGAAATTTGAAGGAAAAAAAAACTTTTAGGAGGGAAGTTTAAGGAAAAAAACTTACATTTAAATGCCCATCAGTGCAGCCTTATCAGTGTCCATCTGCAGCCTTGTCAGGCTCTCGGCGGCTTTCGGCCGCTCTCAGTGGCTTTCGGTGGCTATCGGCCACTCTCGTCGGCTCTCGGCCACTCTCGGTGGCTCTCGGCCACTCTTAGCCGCTTTCGGAACGGGTGGGGCTGGCAGGGCCCCCTATTGGCCGGTGCCCATGAGCTTGAGCCCCATCAAACCCAATGGAAAGTCCGACCCTGCCTGTCTCTAACACTTTACCAACCCCCTAATATTCCTTAACACTTACTTTGATCTTGCTTCTGACGTTTGCAATCAAATAAACTCTTAATGTCTTACTTGTCCCTATCTCTGATATGTAATACTTATTTAACACTGAAAAAAATAGTACTTAAACTGAATAAATTTCATTGTGTGAAGGTGAGTTCTTCCAATACATCATTCTTGCACTCTGTAGTACACGGAATTCTTAGTATCCCCTCCTCCCGATATGACAGGCCTAGGTTCCAGCTGCCACTCTCCCCACAACTATCTCTTCTGCCACTTCTGGTGCCACAATGCTTCTTTTTGGCTTTTGAATGCCCACTGATATGCACAGGAGTTACATCATTCCCAACACCTAGCTCTATTCCTGGCATGCTGAGAATGAGCTGGAATGTACATTACATGGTGTATGCCCTGTGCATTATACATTAAAACAACATTTTGTCGCTGGGGTTTTCTGGTAAAGAGATACTGCATGTCTCTTTTGCAAAAAAGCTCTAACTCCTTTTTACTGCAAGACTTTGGTTCTTCTTTAAAGTCCAACTACAGCCACAATAATCAAAGACCTTAAAAACTTACATCGAGAACTCACATCAAACTATTTACACCCAACCTAATCCTAAAATGTAATCCAATCCATTTCCTAAACCTTAACCATTAACCTAAACCAGTTAACCTCTAAAACAGAACTATAATCCGAAATTTACTTTCGGGCCAGGCCAACGCTTATTTTATTGGGCTAATGCTTCAGCATGCTGATGTTCCCACTTTAGCCCTATGCATTTTATACCAAAATCTTAGTGCCTTTACAGATTAGCGTCTAAAGATCATTTCTAATTGGCTTCTGCCATGGGTTACTGCACTCTCTGCAGTGCTCGATGAACTATATGAAGTGGATAATTTCTTTAAGATAAGATATTTATTTACAAAGAATAATTCTTTCATATGCTGTATATACTTGTATATCAAAATTGTCACTAATAAGAAAATCTCACCATATTTTGATAACAAGACTAACCTTATTCACTTAGTATGCATCACTCTCCAGAGAGATATCCATAGGAGGCAACATCAAATTAAAGAGAAAGAAGTTCTTAGCGCCCTTCTTAAGCATAAAATCATTAATTACTTTCAGAATTAATTATAACTTGGTTAGGAGTTTCATGCAAGGTATGACAATTACCAAAGATGAGTGAAGAAAAGCCATAATGCAAGCCACACAAATCCCTGAAGGACTCATAAAGTCACAATAAACTTGGGAACACTATTAAAATGTATAAATGCACAGCCAGATTCAGTCATTAACAGATCTTTTCAAACTCAATTATGCCAGTCTCATTGTATTGATGTAGCTATGGATTGACTGCTGCATGTTGATTTCATATTTTTATGGAATAAATTCTTTCATTAAACATATTAAGTGCAGGTCTGCACATATAAAAATATATAGACTATATAGACTGAATTTGTCTACCTCAAAGACTGCAGACAAACCTTAGTTATGTCTGTTATCTTACTGACACTTATCGTCTCCTACATCTAATAAAAACTGTTTTATCCAGAACAGTCATTACAGTTTTTTTTTTAATTAATTAGGTAATTAGCCTAATTGTTTAAAAGGAGGGTTTATTGGTCAGTCTCACAACAAGAGCTATTTTAATGAATAAAAGTACTTTGTATTATATGGGCACTTGTCTCCTTCAAAAGCAATTTGTTTAAACAAAAACGCACTTTATTGTTAAAGCCCAACACTGTGTTTCATGCTTCCTTCCCCCTTAGAAGAAGTCCCCCCCGCCATTATGCTAGGGTTTTTTTTACTGATGTCCTCTGGCTGGTCACATGACACGAAGGCTACTCTTTGTGCTTAGTTTTCATGTGTCAGTGAGTGGCCTGATGAAGTGTATTGACAGTAAACTGGTCTGCATTTGTCATTTGCTCTATGATTCTTCTAATGCCCCGTACACACGGTCGGATTTTCCGATGGAAAATGTCCGATCGGAGCGTGTTGTCGGAAATTCCGACCGTGTGTGGGCTCCATCGGACATTTTCCATCGGATTTTCTGACACACAAAGTTGGAGAGCAGGAGATAAAATTTTCAGACAACAAAATCCGTTGTCGGAAATTCCGATCGTGTGTACACAAAGCCGACGGACAAAGTGCCACGCATGCTCAGAATAAATAAAGAGATGAAAGCTATTGGCCACTGCCCCGTTTATAGTCCCGACGTACGTGTTTTACGTCACCGCGTTCAGAACGATCGGATTTTCCGACAACTTTGTGTGACCGTGTGTATGCAAGACAAGTTTGAGCCAACATCCGTCGGAAAAAATCCTAGGATTTTGTTGTCGGAATGTCCGAACAAAGTCCGACCGTGTGTACGGGGCATAAGAATGGCTTTTCATAGGAGCAATGCTTTATATATAAATCCACGATGGTCTATTTTTCAAGCAGGTATTAAAGAGGAAGTATCTATTGTGAGTTGTTGGTTGGATTACTTTGGGTGTTGTGGCCAACCTTTTCTTCTATCCCAGCACACTCTGGACTAGCAGGTAAAAAAGTAGCTGTGCAATATGTGAATTTTTTTGTCTTTGCTGTTTACTATATTGGATTTTGATAAATGGAGGGGAAGGCCAGAGCGAATATCTTGTTCAGTCTCAGAGGATTCCAGGAATACGTGGAGGAATGTGCTTAGTCTCAAAGAGTTCCTTGGTTGCAAACTGAATGTCTTATTTCCCATTACACGTGCCGTCCTTTTATTAATTCTTTATTTTGTTCAATGAATGAATGAATGAATGAATGAATGATTTGTAAAGCGCTGCAATTGCGAACTAAATCGCCTCAAGGCGCTAGATGTATTCTCTGTAGCCAGCTTCTAGAAAAGGAAGGTCTTTAGTTTTTTCCTGAAGGCCTGGTGGTTTTCTTCCATGCGGAGGTTGGTTGGGAGAGCATTCCATAGTTGAGGTCCTTGGACCTTCAAGAAGAAAACAAAGTGGTACAATAGTGTTTTTACATGTGGTCATGTAGATATACAACATATATTCCACATAGGCATTCATGGGTTAATACATAATGCATGTTTTGAATGTCAGTATCCAATTTGCATATTACAGAGTAAGAGGTCAATGTCAACCATGGTGTGAAAATGTATGGTTTAACTTTAGACATTTATACTTTGCTAGATTTGAGTGGTGCCTTTTGCTTCCTCCAATTTTTTTTTAACTTTTCAAAGAAAGAGAAAAGAACCAAAAAGAAATGGGTTTTCCCTATCTCCAGGGTGGGGCAATAGGGGGTCAGGATACAACATGAGTCCTGTGGGGTAAGGGATCCAAAGAGGCATAGAAAAAGAGGAGGGAGAAATGATTCTGGAATAGTGGGCATGAGGTAAGGATTCGGAGCAGAAAAAAAAATCCTTTTTTAACACTTCTGGGAAGTATTGAAAGGAGATGAGTAGACCTCACTCTTGCATACCTAGGGAAGAAGGCTTGTGGGTTTCCACTGAAGAACCTCTTATCCCTTGCAAAGGCTGTTTCCATTGTCCTGGGAGGAGGTAAGTCTTTGTTTTATTCTAACCTGCATGAGTTCCAACGTACCGTAATTGTTCAGTATTTTTCAATAACATTTTATTACGATTTATAAAAAAAAAAGTAGAACCCAACTAAAAATAGACACCTGATGACTTTTAGCTGGTTTTGTACAACCACAGAGCCAATGAGCTTTGGGGGTCACCTTCTACATACCAGCAATATGCCATTCAACATTTTTACGGTCATCACCTTATCAGTCTGTAGATACCTAGACATAAAGTAGATATGTATGTATATATTAGTTTGTCTCACAATTTTTATCATCAAAAAAATAAGAAGAATTATAAATGAATGAAATGTTGAGCAATGCTTCTGCAACAGTTTTGGACACCGATTACCTATTTCTACAGCCATTTCTCAAATCATCTAATTAGTTTCTTCCTGTTTCTCCCACCACTCTCTCTTGCGCTGCTTTTACAAACTTGCACCAGTCCTAGTTACAGTGCCTTGAAAAAGTATTCATACCCCTTAAATTGATCCACATTTTGTCATGTTACAACCAAAAACGTAAATGTATTTTATTGGGATTTTATGTGATAGACCAACACAAAGCGGCACATAATGTGAAGTGGAAGGAAAATCATACATGTTTTTCAAAATGCTTAACAAATAAAAATGTGCAAAGTGTAGCGTGAATTTGTATTCAGCCCCCTTTACTCTGATACCCTTAACTAAAATCTAGAGGAGCCAATTGCCTTCAGAAGTCATCTAATTAGTAAATAGAGTCCACCTGTGTTTAATTTAATCTCAGTATAAATACAGCTGTGGAGCCCTCAGAGGTTTGTTAGAGAACCTTAGTGAACAAACAGCATCATGAAGACCAAGGAACACACCAGACAAGTCATGGATAAAGTTGTGGAGAAGTTTAAAGCAGGGTTAGGTAAGAAAAAAAATCCCAAGCTTTGAAAATCTCATGGAGCGCTGTTTAACCCATCATCCAAAAATGGAAAGAGTATGGCACAACTGCAAACCTACCAAGACCTGGATGTCCACCTAAACTAACAGCCCAGGCAAGGAGAGCATTAATCAGAGAAGCAGTCAAGAGGCCCATGGTAACTCCGAAGAGATCCACAGCTCAGGTGGGAGAATCTGTTCACAGGACAACTATTAGTCATGCACAAACCTGGCCTTTATGGAAGAGTGACAAGAATAAACCCATTGTTGAAAGAAAGCCATAAGAAGTCCTGTTTGCTGTGTCCCCCACATGGCTTCCCGCAAACTGCAAATGTGGAAAAAGGTGCTCTGGTCAGATGAGACCAAAATTTAATTTTTTGGCCTAAAAGCAAAGTGCTATGTGTGGCAGAAAACTAACACTGCACATCACCCTGAACACACCATCCACACCGTGAAACATGGCATCATGTTGTGGGGATGCTTTTCATCCGCAGAGACAGGCAAGCTGGTCAGAGTTAGACAAAGACAATTCCATAGCTCAACTCACCAACCAGTCTGCTGACCAACCAAATTAGCCTGTCTAACCGTCTGTTAAAAGCAGGGGTTTAGTTAGCACACATTTGCAAACGCATGTGAAAGCTGCAAGGCCTCGTCAAGGCACCCTGTATTACTTGCAGTCCTAACACTACTAAATTTATAAGTGTCTCCACAGTGGAAGCACATGCATTGAATGGATAGGTGTAGACAGGTGAGCCTGGAGGCGGCCCAAGCCCCCTTAAAGGGACAGGAGCACACTGGACACCCAGCAAGAGCACAATGGCAGCAAAGGTGTCCAGTGTGTCCCCGACCCAAATTTACGTACAGTAACAAAACACTGGCCACCGCCCACACCCATAACTGGCCTTCACAGTAAGGAGCACATGGAGGGCATATACATGTAAGACAAAGACAATTCCATAGCTCAACTCACCAACCAGTCTGCTGACCAACCAAATTAGCCTGTCTAACCGTCTGTTAAAAGCAGGGGTTTAGTTAGCACACATTTGCAAACGCATGTGAAAGCTGCAAGGCCTCGTCAAGGCACCCTGTATTACTTGCAGTCCTAACACTACTAAATTTATAAGTGTCTCCACAGTGGAAGCACATGCATTGAATGGATAGGTGTAGACAGGTGAGCCTGGAGGCGGCCCAAGCCCCCTTAAAGGGACAGGAGCACACTGGACACCCAGCAAGAGCACAATGGCAGCAAAGGTGTCCAGTGTGTCCCCGACCCAAATTTACGTACAGTAACAAAACACTGGCCACCGCCCACACCCATAACTGGCCTTCACAGTAAGGAGCACATGGAGGGCATATACATGTAAGACAAAGACAATTCCATAGCTCAACTCACCAACCAGTCTGCTGACCAACCAAATTAGCCTGTCTAACCGTCTGTTAAAAGCAGGGGTTTAGTTAGCACACATTTGCAAACGCATGTGAAAGCTGCAAGGCCTCGTCAAGGCACCCTGTATTACTTGCAGTCCTAACACTACTAAATTTATAAGTGTCTCCACAGTGGAAGCACATGCATTGAATGGATAGGTGTAGACAGGTGAGCCTGGAGGCGGCCCAAGCCCCCTTAAAGGGACAGGAGCACACTGGACACCCAGCAAGAGCACAATGGCAGCAAAGGTGTCCAGTGTGTCCCCGACCCAAATTTACGTACAGTAACAAAACACTGGCCACCGCCCACACCCATAACTGGCCTTCACAGTAAGGAGCACATGGAGGGCATATACATGTAAGACAAAGACAATTCCATAGCTCAACTCACCAACCAGTCTGCTGACCAACCAAATTAGCCTGTCTAACCGTCTGTTAAAAGCAGGGGTTTAGTTAGCACACATTTGCAAACGCATGTGAAAGCTGCAAGGCCTCGTCAAGGCACCCTGTATTACTTGCAGTCCTAACACTACTAAATTTATAAGTGTCTCCACAGTGGAAGCACATGCATTGAATGGATAGGTGTAGACAGGTGAGCCTGGAGGCGGCCCAAGCCCCCTTAAAGGGACAGGAGCACACTGGACACCCAGCAAGAGCACAATGGCAGCAAAGGTGTCCAGTGTGTCCCCGACCCAAATTTGGTGGACAGGCTCACCTGTCTACACCTATCCATTCAATGCATGTGCTTCCATTGTGGAGACACTTATAAATTTAGTAGTGTTAGGACTGCAAGTAATACAGGGTGCCTTGACGAGGCCTTGCAGCTTTCACATGCGTTTGCAAATGTGTGCTAACTAAACCCCTGCTTTTAACAGACGGTTAGACAGGCTAATTTGGTTGGTCAGCAGACTGGTTGGTGAGTTGAGCTATGGAATTGTCTTTGTCTTACATGTATATGCCCTCCATGTGCTCCTTACTGTGAAGGCCAGTTATGGGTGTGGGCGGTGGCCAGTGTTTTGTTACTGTACGTAAATTTGGGTCGGGGACACACTGGACACCTTTGCTGCCATTGTGCTCTTGCTGGGTGTCCAGTGTGCTCCTGTCCCTTTAAGGGGGCTTGGGCCGCCTCCAGGCTCACCTGTCTACACCTATCCATTCAATGCATGTGCTTCCACTGTGGAGACACTTATAAATTTAGTAGTGTTAGGACTGCAAGTAATACAGGGTGCCTTGACGAGGCCTTGCAGCTTTCACATGCGTTTGCAAATGTGTGCTAACTAAACCCCTGCTTTTAACAGACGGTTAGACAGGCTAATTTGGTTGGTCAGCAGACTGGTTGGTGAGTTGAGCTATGGAATTGTCTTTGTCTTACATGTATATGCCCTCCATGTGCTCCTTACTGTGAAGGCCAGTTATGGGTGTGGGCGGTGGCCAGTGTTTTGAAGCTGGTCAGAGTTGATGGGAAGATGGATGGAGCCAAATACAGGGCAATCTTAGAAAAAAAACTGTCTACAAAAGACTTGAGACTGGGGCAGAGGTTCACCTTCCAACATGACAACAACCCTAAACATACAGCCAGAGCTACAATGGAATCGTTAGATCAAAGCATATTCATGTGTTAGAACGGCCCAGTCAAAGTACAGACTTAAATCCATTGAGAATCTGTGGCAAAACTTGAAAATTGCTGTTAACAGACCCTCTCCATCCAATCTGACAGAGCTTGAGCTATTTTGCAAAGAAGGTTGGGCAAAAATGTCACTCTCTAGATGTGTAAAGCTGGTAGAGACATACCCAAAAAGACTTTCAGCTGTAATTGCAGTAAAAGGTGGTTCTACAAAGTATTGACTTGGGGGGGCTGAATACAAATGCACGCCACACTTTTTAGATATTTATTTATAAAAAAAAATTGAAAACTATTTATCATTTTCCTTCTACTTCCTAATTATGTGCCACTTTGTGTTGGTCTATCACAAAAAATCCCAATAAAATACATTTACCTTTTTGGTTGTAACATGACAAAATGTGGAAAATTTGAAGGTGTATGAATACTTTTTTCAAGGCACTGTATGCTTATACATTAATTGTACAGCTCTGCAGAATTACAGACTTAAAAATGTTTGAATTGAATCCAGATGTGGCCCTTTGCTTGCCTTTTTCAGCCCTTGTGGGACTATTCCTCATACCAATATTAGACACTATTCATCCCACTGACACCAACAATGAGGTGCCATTCCTTCCACTGGCTCCAACAGTGGGGCGCATTTCCTCCCACTGACACCAAGAATGGGACACGATTCCTCCTACCAATACCAAAGATGGGTTACTGTTCTTCCAAATGAAACCATCAATCATCCCACCGATATCGATTACAGGATACTATTTCTCCTCTTACAGGCCAAAGGTGCATCATTTACATACTTAACTATATGACTTGACTTACACATTTGCCTCTGGGGCATTTTCTACCCCCAATGGCCAAAGTTCATCCCCCTAATGTCTGAATGACAGTAAACTGGCCCTTTTATAGCAAGTTTGGAGACCCCTGCTATAGAGCATAGCCAGAAGAGTGACATCACATTCTCTGTTAGAGCTCGTTCACACCAGCGAGCCAAGCTGAGCGCATGGTCACTGGTGTGCACTGGGAGACACAGTGCCAATGCAGCAATCCCAATGCAATGCACTGATTACTTTTTTTTACAGAAGTTTATTGAAATGTCACAAGTGACATTTCAGTACAATTATGTTCACTGTGACATGGTTGTGATGTGATAGTTTTGTGTTTGGGAAACAGGATTGTCTTTGTGTAGGAGCTGCACTGGAAATAGCTGCCAGCATAGCCCCAACATATCTAGTATAAAATAATCTTTAATTTCAAGGAATGCAGTAGTGTCACCTCCTTTCCCTCTGTGCAGGAACAGCAACACACTGATATATTATCAGTTTTGCTTCTTCTGCTCCCTACTACTTCCAGCATGTTCCCTGCCAGCACATGTGCATTCAACAGAGCCTGATTGCCTCCTAGCACAGCCCTCCCTCTCTCACTAGTGCTGTGCAGGGGATGAAACCAATTCATATTCATGCACTTATACTAGCTTTGTGTAACAATGTCATTATTTTTACAAGGAATACACAATTGAATTAAATGTGTTTCCTTATCTGCTTGGAGTTCAGCTTTAAAGTGTATAATATCTGGGTTCAGACCTACAATAGCAGTTTGAAGGTACAGCAAGCAGATGTAGCAGCATTCTACCTCTGCTATAACATAACTGAGAAGATAATGATTTATGTTGCTAGCTGAGCAGTGCTGCAGTGTGCTGACTTATATGGATCCATGTCTCGTACAGTATGATAGGATACCCTGTGTATAGGCTGTTTTTTCTTCTGCATGCACATATCCGAGCAGAAGTAATTGGTTTGTGTGTGTTTTTTTCCTGCCCCCTCCCATAATCAGAAATCATGATCAGGTACTGCTGTTATGTAAAATATGGCATCCCTGTTTCCCATCCAACGTGAATGTGCTGTGCTCGTCACCTTCAGCCACTAGATGGTGTTGCGCATGTGCAGGCATCTCCTCTTCGTGCTTTTGATCAGATGCTTGTCACAGTATCTTTCATGTGATTCCAGCTAGAGATAACCCTATAATGCCTGCAAACCTGTTATCTCTCACTATTATGAAAGTGAACACACAGAATACAATAACGGCGCAATTAACTCCTTATTTGATGCCTTTGATACTGCTTGTCATACACAACAATAATAGGCCATTTGGAAGAGGATAATTGACAGCTTTTACCTGGAATAATATTCTTCCTCGCTGATCGGTCTCTTTTCAAATGTCAAAAGCTTGGTTCTGTTCTTTGAAAATCTGAGGTTATAAAAAAAATTTAATTTTGACATTTTCAACTACCTGGAAGACTTTTGTGACCAATAAAACAGACTTGTTATACTCTGAAGCTCTCATTATAAAAGGCCCCTTTCTGAAACGCTACAGAGTAATAGTTGATTCCCTATCACATAAACTTGGAAGACTAAAGAATATGGGCACCATAATCTCATTTAATTTATTTATTACAGGTATTTATATAGCACTGTCAATTTACACAGCGCATTACAGATATATTGTACATTCACATAGGTCACTGTCCCCCAAGGAGCTTACAATTTAAGGTCCCTAACTCACAGTCATTAATTCATACACATACTAGGGTCAATTTAGGCAGAAGCCAATTAACCTACCAGCATGTCTTTGGAGTGTCCGGAGGAAACCCATGCAGGCTAGAGTTGCCACCTTTTCTTCAAGCCAAACAAATACAGTAGCGGTGCACAGCATAGTATAAAAAACAAATGAAAAACAAAATGTAGTAGAAATAGATGTAAAACCTGTATTACCTTTTTAAAAATTGTGCTGCACCAAATGTTGTTACTTAATGACGCCACTGTACAACTGCAAAAGGTCTGTGTGTTTTTGTGTATTGCAGGAATGCACACAATTTTGAACACATTCCTGCAACGCAAAAATGTCCACCTAGGGCAGGGGTAATGCAACTGATTCTACTGGCCAGAATATTAGTTTATTCTGGCCACTGGAAAAAATGTACCTACATACACATGTATTTAGGTGCGTTATGTTTACATGCATACAGTATATGACTAAATTATTCTCATAAGGTTCTTTTGAATGCAGCTTTGAGCATTTTTTTCTATGCCTTGAAACGCTGTTTCTAAAATACTGTTCTAAATGCCTGATGTGCATGGCCACATAGGCTTACATAGAACTTCTTTAAAGGCACACAATATATGCATTCTGTAAAAGCGGCATTTTTTATGCCCATGTGCATGAGGCCAAACCCTGATAGACTGCTGCAGGGCAGCACATACATAACTAAGTCGATTATGAAGGGTGTGCTATAGATCCCAGGGGGCATTCATGTAATATGTTGCATGATACCTATGGGAATAAGTTTTATGTCAAAGGAATGTCTTATAAACAGTGAAGATGCCATGCATCAGAAAAGATATATATTGCATGGATGTCATATATCATGACCATATTGCAAAAGTTGTGTCATCCAACATGCAGCATATCATGTATCACAGATCAAAATGACATATATCACATCATATCATATATCATAGGCAATGCGATGCATTAAAAGAGGTACTGTGTATTTCAGGAAATGGCATTATATCATCTTAGACCTACAGTATTGCACACAAGTGCTTGTCCCCCAAGGGTAAACCGTCTGAGAACAGCATCTGCAGGACATGCACCTGCACCTGAATGACTGTTTGGACCAGTGGCGTGTCCGTGCAGCCACTGTGTCCCAATAGACATGAATGGTACTGCCTACACACGGATGCATGGATAACCTATGCATTCCGTGTGGGCAAAGACAGCCCTTTACACAGATGTATGCATAAGTACACCTGTGTGAATGAGGCCTAACCCAAGCTCACACTCATATATATATAGTCATGGCCAAAATAATTATATTAGAAAATTGTTGCAATTACAAATGTTTAGGCATTCTCATGTTTATTTCTTTTGTTTGTATTGGTATGACACTAAAGAGTGGAGAAACAAAAAGCCAAATCTGACACATTCCACGCAAAACTCCAAAAATGGACTGGACAAAGTTATTGACTCCTTCTCAAAATTGTAATGCAGCGTACACACGACCGGACTTTCCGGCAGACTAGGTCCGTCTTCCCGACGGACTTTCAATGGAGTTACGGCTGACTTTCCTAATGAACAGACTTGCCCACACACGGACAGGTCCGTTCATTTTGAACATGACTCGGGTACGACGGGACTAGAAAAGGAAGTAAATCTTGCCGCTTTTATTGGTGAGATTGGCACCTTGCGAGCCCCGTCGCGGGGCATACCAGGCCCTTAGGTCTGGTATGGATTTTAAGGGGAACCCCCTACACCGAAGAAACAGCGTGGGGTCCCCCCAAAATCAATACCAGACCCCGATCCAAGCATGCAGCCTGGTCAGTCAGGAAAGGGGGCGGGGACGAGCGAGCGCCCCCCCTCCTGAACCGTACCAGGCCGCATGCCCTCAAACTGAGGGATTGGGTGCTTTGGGGAAGGGGGGTGCCCTGCGGCACCCCAAAGCACCTTGTCCCCATGTTGATGAGGACAAGGGCCTCTTCCCGACAACCCTGGCCATTGGTTGTCGGGGTCTGCGGGCGGGGGGCTTATCGGAATCCGGGAGCCCCCTTTAATAAGGGGGCCCCCAGATCCCAGCCCCCCACCCTATGTGAATAAGTATGGGGTACATTGTACCCCGACCCATTCACCTAGGGAAAAATTGTCAATAAAAAAGCACACTACACAGTTTTTTAAAGTAATTTATTAGACAGCTCCAGGGGCCTTCTTCAGGCTCCAGGGGGTCTTCTTCCAACTTCGGGGGTCTCTCCGGCCTCTTCTCCCGGCATTCGGTTCTTCTCCGCTCTCTCTTGCCTCTTCTCTCTGTGTCCGGCCTCTTCTCCCAGTGTCCAGTTCTTCTGCCGGCTCCTCCGCTATCTTCTGCTGCTCTTTTGCTAGCGGTGGCCCGGACTTCTGCTTTGCCTTCTTCCCTCTTCTCTTCTTCCGATGTTGACACGACGCTCTCTCCGGCTGTAATGCTGTCTGGGTGCTCCGCTATGACTTATATAGGTGGTGACCCCACCCTCTTATGCCGTCACAGTCCCTGGGCATGCTGGGACTGTGATGGCATAAGGGGGCGGGGTCACCACCTATATAAGTCATAGCAGAGCACTCAGACAGCATTAGAGCCGGAGAGAGCATCGTGTCAACATCAGAAGAAGAGAAAAGGGAAGAAGGCAACACCGGGCCACTGCTAGCAAAAGAGCGGCAGAAGATAGCGGAGGAGCCGGCAGAAGAACCGGACACTGGGAGAAGAGGTCGAACACCGGGAGAAGAGAAAAGGGGGATTCCCGGATTCCGACAACCAACGGCCAAGGTTGTCGGGAAGAGGCCCTTGTCCTCATCAACATGGGGACAAGGTGCTTTGGGGTGGGGGGGCCGCAGGGCACCCCCCTCCTCCAAAGCACCCACTCCCTCATGTTGAGGGCATGTGGCCTGGTACGGTTCAGGAGGGGGGGCTCGCTCGTCCCCACCCCCTTTCCTGACCGGCCAGGCTGCGTGCTCGGATCGGGGTCTGGTATGGTTTTTGTGGGGACCCCACACCATTTTTTCGGCGAAGGGGGTTCCCCTTAAAACCATACCAGTCCTATTGCAGCGAGCGCGAGATGTAGTACCCTGCCCTTGCGTCGTATCTGGTCCGTCGGACCAGCATACAGACAAACAGGCATTCCATCAGGAACTGAGTCCGGCTGAGTTACGACGGAAAGATTTGAAGCATATTTCACATCTAAAGTCCATCAGATTTCTGACCAAAATGATGCAGCCCACACACGGTCGGATTGTCCGCTGGATTCAGTCCGTCGGACCAGTCTGGTCGGAAAGTCCACCCGTGTGTACGCGGCATAAGAAATAATTGCATTCCAAGTTTGTGATGTAATTGTAATTTTAATTGTGATGTAATTTGTAATTAAACTCACGTGTATAATTTAACAGGTGCTGACAATATAGAAATCACACTGGCAACCAGTTAAAATGGTCAAAAATGTACTCAACTTTTCTGTTGTGTGTCACTGTGTGCCACACGGAGCATGAAGAAGAGAAAGAGCAGCAAAGAATTGTCTGACGATTTGAGAACAAAAATTTTGGAAAAGCATGGACAGTCTCAAGGTTACAAGTCCATCTCCAGCGATCTTAATGTTCCTGTGCCCAACATTGTTAAGATGTTTACAGCTCTGTACCATTGCATTGGTGTTTACAGCACTGTACCATTGCACTGTAACTAATCTCCCTGAATGTGAACGAAAGAAATACATTGATCAAAGATTGCAACAAAGGATTGTCTGAATGGTAGATAAAGAACTTTGATCAACTTCCAGACAAATTCAAGGTAACCTTCAGGCACAGGGTACAATTGTGTCAGCTCGCACTATACGTTGCCATCTGAATGAAAAGGGATGTTATGGTAGGAGACCCAAGAGGACCTCACTGCTGACACAGAAACATAAAAAAGCCAAATTGGGCTTATCTAAAGAAGCCAAAATATTTTTGGGAGAATGAGCTGTGGACAGACAAAACAAAATTACAGCTTTTTGGTAGAGCCCATCATTCATTTCAGAAAAAAGAAATGTGGCCTTTAAAGAAAATAATACAGTCCCTACAGTCAAACATGGTTGAGGTTCATTGATGTTTTGGGGTTGCTTTGCTGCTTCAGGCACTTGCTGTCATGACCGTGTGCATGGCATTATGAAATCTGAAGACTACTAAAGAATTCTGGGGTGCAATGTAGGGCCCAGTTTTAGAAAGTAGGGTCTCCGTCAGAGGTCATGGGTCTTACAACAGGACAATGACCCAAAGGACACGTCAAAAAGCACCCAGAAATGGTTTAGGACAAAGCGCTGGAGAGTACCGAACTGGCCAGCAATGAGTCCAGATCTAAATCCTATAGAGCACCCGTGGAGAGATCTTAAAACAGAAGTTGGGAAAAGAAACCCTTCCAATGTGAGAGACCTAGAGCACTTGGCAAAAGAGGAGTGGTCCAAAATTCCAGTAGAGAGGTGTAAGAAATTAATTGATGGTTACAGGAAGCCATTGAGTTCAGTTATCTTTTCCAAGGGGTGTGCCACCAATCTGAGGGTGCCAATAATTTTGTCCAGTCCATTTTTGGAGTTTTGTGTGGAATGTGTCAGATTTGGCTTTTTGTTTCTCCACTTTTTTGTGTTATACCAATACAAACAAAAGAGTTAAACATGAGAACGCCTAAACATTTGTAATGGCAACAATTTTCTGGGAGAAGGGGTGCATTATTTGACAGAAATGCAAGGGTGCAAATATTTTTGGCCATGGCTGTATATGTTAAGAACAAATTTTCCATGCTTAGGAAATAAAGGAACTGCAGCCCCCCTGTGAAAAACACCACCAGGTGGAGTCCAGGATAATAAAATGATACAGAAAGGGGAATTGGCGCTGTTCGTGAAAATTAAATATATTAGTGAGAGAACCTCTGACTAAATAAAGTATAAAGCTTAATGTATATGGCCCAAATTATAACAATACAAAACTAAACCAAGTGGGTGTGTTATAAAACATAGGAGAAAATGAGAATGTGAGCAGTGAAAAAATAAAATCCTGAATATATAAAAAAGTGAGTAGGGTTATGTGAATGTGTCTACAATCATGTATGACTCTGTGAATATGCAAAAAATAAGGTGCAAGCAAAAAACTAAAATAACATAAAAAGACAAGTGCTTAACATCTGTGATGTTACCTCCAATGCATACCCTCAATAAAAATATGACTGGAGGCACATGAACAAGAGTGGAAGGTATGTAAACCAAACAAAAAATATATATTTGTCTTTGTGTGTAGGTATATCATGACCAGAGAACAGAATGATGGAAGCTAAAATAAAAGATAAAAATGAAAAAAGTGAACAAATATATAACTCTTCAGTACTCCCCTCTTCCAACCGCATGCCTCTCTATGTGGTTACGGGTTCCTCAGCACTTTCGGATATCCATATATGGATGGAAGAAACAAGCCTCATAGCATGAATCCGTAAAACCAAAGTCTTTTACTCATTAAATCTCCATAGAAATAATGGTATAAAAATGTTTTTAGCATAAAAACCACACTTAGGAGAGCGATAATGCTCCACCTAGTGTGTTATGAGGCACATAGGCAGTTAAGCTACGTGGTCCCGGCGTGCATTCCACAGCCGAGAATACGAATACCGGAAATGCAGGTAAAAGGAAGTGACATGTTGCGTACCAAGTATGTCCCATCTTACGCGTTTTGTCACATGAACGTCATCTGAGGCGCTTCCATATTGGTACACCCTACGTTCTAATATAGCACATTGAGTTGCCGCTCTGGCCGATCAGGTGGAGGGGAAAGATGGGCGCATCACCTGCAGCAGTGAAAGCCCAAATTTCTTACCCAGGGGGACTTCTCCATCTGGATTCAGCTTTTTTGCCTGTTACCCCTGCAGGGGTTAGGTGCTCTGGTGAGTGCAACAACAAGAGGGGCATGCGGTTGGAAGAGGGGAGCACTGAAGAGTCATGCTTTATTTGTGTGTGCACAGTCCACCATTCACAGATTGCTATTTGAATTGTTGTTCTGGAACTCTGTCACCATATATTTTTTCCATACACTGAGTTACTTAACAATGGACATTTGATTGATTGTTTTTGGGACCTTCTTTATATATACAGTCACGTGTACATATATCTTATATATTTGTTCACTTTTTCTCATTTTTATCTTTTATTTTTGTTTCCATCACTCTGTTCTCTCGTCATTATATACCTACACAAAAAGACAAATATATATATTTTGTTTGGTTTACATACCTTCCACTCTTGTTCATGTGCCTCCAGTCATATTTTTATTGAGGGTATACATTGGAGGTAACATCACAGATGTTACGCACTTATCTTTTTATGTTATTTTAGTTTTTGCTTGCACCTTATTTTTTGCATATTCACAGAGTCATACGTGATTGTAGACACATTCACATATCCCTACTCACTCTTTTATATATTCAGGATTTCATTTTTTCACTGATCACAGTCTCATTTTCTTCTGTGTTTTATAACACACCCACTTGGTTTAGTTTTTTATTGTTATAATTTGGGCCGTATACATTAAGCTTTATACATTATTTAGTCAGAGGTTCTCTCACTAATATATTTAATTTTCACGAACAGCGCCAATTCCCCTTTCTGTATCAATTTATCATGGCTGTATATGTGTGTGTTAAGGTGGGGTGAACGGTTCAGCCCGAGCATGAGTTCAGGCCGAACATTGGCTGTTCGCCGCATTCGGAGAACACCCAAATTTGCAGTGCTGCACAGTGCATTCTGTGCCATGATTGGGCACCAGACAAACAAAGATTTGGGGGGCACACACTAAAAGGACTCCTCCTATATGGTCTTATGGCTGCACCATCTTTCATGCATTTTTTAGGGTATGCCCCCCAAATCTTTGTTTGTCTAGTGTATGGATTCTGACCGAATCCCTTTGGGCTGGAGCACCCCCCCTATCATTGCCTCTTATTAGTGTCCACCTGTGTTATAGGAGGAGTCCTTTTAGTTTTCCCATATAGAGGAGTGTATTTCTCCCATGGTTCAGAGAAGCAGGATCTTCTATTCTATGGATAGCGTAGGACCCACTAATATTGGAGTAAGTTGGCGTAGTAGAGGGTTTAGCACTATATGGCCATGTGGTGTAACTAAATCCCCATATTTTCTGAATGTGTTCAGGTGTTTTTAAATAGCCTTGCAGGAGTTAAATGTCATTTTTGTATGTATGTGCACTGTAATCTTTTTTTCTGATTGGGCACCAAACCAGCATGCACTGGTCTGTGACGTCACAAGGGGGGGTGGTGCCACCAGGTGCTGTCACCAGGTGGCCCCTCCCTTACCTATATAAGATCTGTCAAACGGCAGTGGAGGCATTCAGCGGTCAGCCCTCATTGAGTGTGGAGTTGTTGTTTTTTTGTTATTTTTCAGCAGAACCTGTTTTGTAATGTTTTATTTTTAAATAAAGGAACTGTCAAAAGCTGTCTCTGTGTTTTTATTACTTTTTTGACTCTTTTTTGGTGAATGAGTAGGGGTACTATGTACCCCTACTCATTCACATGGGGAGGGAGCCGGGATCTGGGGCTCCCCTTCTTAAAGGGGGCTTCCAGGTCCCTATAAGTCCCGCGCCTGCAGATCCCCATAACCACAACCCAGTGTTGTGGGAAAGTGACCCTTGTCCCCATCAACAAGGGGGCAAGGTGCTTTTGGGGTGGGAGGGCAGAGCCCTCCCCTGCCCCAAAGCACCCCCCATGTTGAGGGCATGTGGCCTGGTACGGTTCAGGAGAAGGGGCTGCTCACTCACCCCCCCCCCTTTCCCGACCTGCCATGCTGCGTGCTCGGGTCTGGTGTGAATTTATCATTTTTATTGTTGCACTTTAAGTATCATTAAAATCACTGCTCCTGAAAATAAATTGTTCTTTAAAACATTATTTTAATTGATACATGTCCCCCTGGGCAGTAGCCAGACCCCCATACCCCTTTTATGACCAATTACTTCCATTTAAGCCTTCAAAATGGGAACTATTGATTTCTCATGTTTGGCTTCTGTTTGAGTTAGAACTTTTCCCCTTTTCGGAAGTTCTGCTGTGAACCAAAGGAATACCTTTTTTAAAATGTAACAGATATCATAGAGGTTTATGTGTATTTCTGTGGTGGAAGTTCATATATTGATGGAGATATACATCATAGGGAACCCTTTGTATAATGGAGCAAACAGCATATATCATGGGAGATGCCAGATTTCACAGGGAAGCAATATATGATTAGGAGATGTCCAAATCATGGGATATTCCACATGTAAGGGTCAGATTTGCTAAACAAAATACCTGCAAGACCATGAGTGTGTGTGCATGTGTGTACTTTTTTCACAGCAAGTCTAAGCACACACTGAGGTGATCGGGTGCAGTGGTAATTTTATGAACTTGACAGATCTAGGTAGATTTACGTCACTGATAGTGAATATCAAAGCAGGAGAATCACTGACTTTTCAATTTTACATTCACTTAAATGTAATTAGGCAAAAGCCAGGCAAATATTATTTTTTATGTTAATATGCAAATATTGAGGGATATCAAGATAGGAGGATACAGCTACAGATAAGGTGAGTGTGCAGTGAGTGTGCAGTTAAAGAATCAAGCGTATGTCTATGGGATTTCCTTCTTATGTGGTATTCTCCATATTTACTATCATTCTTCAGCTCTTGCCCTGCTATTTTAATAGTTTACACTCCCAGTAGGGGATGAAGCAGGTGTATGCAAATTGATTTCAAGGTAATAGCCTTAGGTAAAGGACCTCCACCTTTATAAAGTCCACAGCGGGAAAGATGCTCCTTTATGTCACCAGCCATCATCCATGGCCATTAACTAGGAGTGTTCCCACAGGCCAATTCCTGAAATTATACGGAAATTGTTCTGAAATAGATAATTTTCATAATGAATTGAAGGGACTAAAAAAGTGATTTAGAACAAGAGGGTACCCTACCAGACTCCTTAAAAAGAATAAGGCAAAAGCTTTGGCTAGGAATAGATCAAAGATACCTCAAGGGTAACTCCACTTTCGTGGGGAAAACAAAATAGCAAAAAAAGAAAAAATAATATAGCGTATACAATTGCAATACAAGTCATATTGTAATTGAATGTTATTAAAAATTACCTTTCCTTTTCAATCTGCAGCCACTGTGTTTTCTATAAATGCAAAGCAATATGGCTACATGGAGTAGTTCTGTACACAGAATGTGTACTGACCACTCCCCAGATGTGTGTGCTTGTGTGATTGGCTCACTGATTTTCCCAGAAGTCTGCCTAAGATACAAGTCAGATTTCAGGCATCCCCCGCAACAAAAATGTCATTTTCGGTGAGATATTTCCAATAGGACAAAACAGATTACAGCGCGCACATACAAAAATTACATTTGTTCTGCAAGGCTAGTTAAAAACACCTGAAAATATTGAAAAATACCGGGATTTGGTCACACTATATGGTCATATAGTGCTAAGCCCTTTTACTGCGACAAAGTGTCCCAAATTAGTGGGTCCTACCCTAGTAATAGGATGAAAGTACCTGTGTCTCAGCCATGGGAGATAAACTCCTCTATGTGGGAGAACTGAAGGGATTCCTCCTATTCAATGGTGGCCACTAATAGGAGATAATGAAGAGGGGCAGGGGTGCTCCAGCCCAAGAGACCTGGTCATGGTCTAATTCGGGGTACTTTGTCGCAGTAAGTGTGCTTAGCACTATATGACCATATAGTGTGACAAAACCCCCATATTTTTTAATATGTTCAGGTGTTTTTAACTAGCCTTGCAGGATAAATGTCGTTCTTGTATGTGTGCGCTGTAATCTGTTTTGTACTGTTTTTGGTCTTATAGCAGCACCATCTTGAATGTAAAGCATTTTAGGGTGTGCCCCCCAAGTATGTTTTTGTATATTTCCAATAGGAACACGTCTAAAGGGATGTAGGTCAGCAGCTATCCTCATTAGTGCCCTGCAGCTGCCACAGCTGACAGATAATTATGAAACCACTCCCATTAGACTCACTCAGACACAGACAAACACACATGGATTTCTTCAGGATACAAAAGGTAAGAATCTGCAACAAAGGTTGTTATAATCCTTGCAATCAGGGATGAGCCGAACACCCCCCTGTTTGGTTCGCACCAGAACATGCTAACAGGAAAAAAATTCGTTCGAACACGCGAACACCGTTAAAGTCTATGGGACACGAACATGAATAATCAAAAGTGCTAATTTTAAAGGCTAATATGCAAGTTATTGTCA
Organism: Lithobates clamitans; assembly: GCA_037952925.1. Classification (NCBI taxonomy): domain Eukaryota; kingdom Metazoa; phylum Chordata; class Amphibia; order Anura; family Ranidae; genus Lithobates; species Lithobates clamitans. The sequence goes on from JBBGZY010000611.1 coordinate 395,717, forward strand.
TTAAAAGTGTTTGGGGACCTGGGTCCTGCCCCAGGGGACATGAATCAATGCAAAAAAAAGTTTTAAAAACGGTCGTTTTTTCAGGAGCAGTGATTTTAATAATGCTTAAAGTCAAACAATAAAAGTGTAATATCCCTTTAAATTTCATACCTGGGGGGTGTCTATAGTATGCCTGTAAAGGGGCGCATGTTTCCCGTGTATTGAACAGTCTGACAGCAAAATGACATTTTGAAGGAAAAAACACATTTAAAACTACCGCGGCTATTGCATTGCCGACAATACACATAGAAGTTCATTGATAAAAACGGCATGGGAATTCCCCACAGGGCAACCCCGAACCAAAATTAAAAAAAAAAAATGATGTGGGAGTCCCCCTAAATTCCATACAAGGCCCTTCAGGTCTGGTATGGATATTAAGGGGAACCCCAGCCAAAATTTTAAAAAAAAATTGACGTGGGGTTCCCCCTAAATTCCATACCAGACCCTTCAGGTCTGGTATGGATTTTAAGGGGAACCCCGCGCCAAAAAAAAAAAAAAAAACGGCGTGGGGTCCCCCCAAAAATCCATACCAGACCCTTATCCGAGCACGCAACCTGGCAGGCCGCAGGAAAAGAGGGGGGACGAGAGTGCGCCCCCCCCCCTCCTGAACCGTACCAGGCCACATGCCCTCAACATTGGGAGGGTGCTTTGGGGTAGCCCCCCAAAACACCTTGTCCCCATGTTGATGAAGACAAGGGCCTCATCCCCACAACCCTGGCCGGTGGTTGTGGGGGTCTGCGGGCGGGGGGCTTATCGGAATCTGGAAGCCCCCTTTAACAAGGGGACCCCCAGATCCCGGCCCCCCCCCCTGTGTGAAATGGTAAGGGGGTACTTACCCCTACCATTTCACAAAAAAACTGTCAAAAATGTTAAAAATGACAAGAGACAGTTTTTGACAATTCCTTTATTTAAATGCTTCTTCTTTCTTCCTTCATCTTCTTCTGGTTCTTCTGGCTCTTTTGGTTCTTCCTCCGGCGTTCTCGTCCAGCATCTCCTCCGCGGCGTCTTCTATCTTCTTCTCCTCGGGCCGCTCCGCACCCATGGCATGGGGGGGAGGCTCCCGCTCTTCTCTTCATCTTCTTCTCTTCTTCATCTTCTTCTTCATCTTCTTCTTCTTCTTCTTCTTCTTCTTCTTCTCTTCTTCATTTCTTCTCCGGGCCGCTCCGCAGCCATGCTGGCATGGTGGGAGGCTCCCGCTGTGTGACGGCGTCTCTTCGTCTGACGGTTCTTAAATAATAGGGGGCGGGGCCACCCGGTGACCCCGCCCCCCTCTGACGCACGGGACATGACGGGACTTCCCTGTGGCATTCCCCGTGACGTCACAGGGAAGTCCCGTCAAGTCACCGTGCGTCAGAGGGGGGCGGGGTCACCGGATGGCCCCGCCCCCCGTTATTTAAGAACCGTCAGACGAAGAGACGCCGTCACACAGCGGGAGCCTCCCACCATGCCAGCATGGCTGCGGAGCGGCCCGGAGAAGAAATGAAGAAGAGAAGAAGGAAGAAGAGATGAAGAAGAAGATGAAGAAGATGAAGAAGATGAAGAGAAGAGCGGGAGCCTCCCCCCTCATGCCATGGGTGCGGAGCGGCCCGAGGAGAAGAAGATAGAAGACGCTGCGGAGGAGATGCTGGACGAGAACGCCGGAGGAAGAACCAGAAGGGCCAGAAGAACCAGAAGATGAAGGAAGATAGAAGAAAGAAGAAGTATTTAAATAAAGGAATTGTCAAAAACTGTCTCTTGTCATTTTTAACATTTTTGACAGTTTTTTAGTGAAATGGTAGGGGTAAGTACCCCCTTACCATCTCACACAGGGGGGGGGCCGGGATCTGGGGGTCCCCTTGTTAAAGGGGGCTTCCAGATTCCGATAAGCCCCCCGCCCGCAGACCCCCACAACCACCGGCCAGGGTTGTGGGGATGAGGCCCTTGTCTTAATCAACATGGGGACAAGGTGTTTTGGGGGGCTACCCCAAAGCACCCTCCCAATGTTGAGGGCATGTGGCCTGGTACGGTTCAGGAGGGGGGGGCGCACTCTCGTCCCCCCTCTTTTCCTGCGGCCTGCCAGGTTGCGTGCTCAGATAAGGGTCTGGTATGGATTTTTGGGGGGACCCCACGCCGTTTTTTTTTTTTTTTTTGGCGCAGGGTTCCCCTTAAAATCCATACCAGACCTGAAGGGTCTGGTATGGAATTTAGGGGGAACCCCACGTCAATTTTTTTTTTAAATTTTGGCTGGGGTTCCCCTTAATATCCATACCAGACCTGAAGGGCCTTGTATGGAATTTAGGGGGACCCCCACATCATTTTTTTTTTTTGGTTCGGGGTTGCCCTGTGGGGAATTCCCATGCCGTTTTTATCAATGAACTTCTATGTGTATTGTCGGCAATGCAATAGCCGCGGGTAGTTTTAAATGTGTTTTTTTCTTCAAAATGTCATTTTGCTGTCAGACTGTTCAAAACACAGGAAACATGCACCCCTTTACAGGCATACTATAGACACCCCCCAGGTACGAAATTTAAAGGGATATTACACTTTTATTGTTTGACTTTAAGCATTATTAAAATCACTGCTCCTGAAAAAACGGCCGTTTTTAAAACTTTTTTTTGCATTGATCCATGTTCCCTGAGGCAGGACCCAGGTCCCCAAACACTTTTTATGACAATAACTTGCATATAAGCCTTTAAAATGAGCACTTTTGATTTCTCCCATAGACTTTTAAAGGGTGTTCCGCGGCATTCGAATTTGCCGCGAACACCCCAAATTGTTCGCTGTTCGGCGAACTTGCGAACAGCCAATGTTCGAGTAGAACATGAGTTCGACTCGAACTCGAAGCTCATCCCTACTTGCAATGTACATAGATTACCCAGAGGGAAATGTTTTTTTCTCAACAAAAGTGGAGTTACACTTTAATCCTAAAAACTAGGAGAAAAAGGATGCTTCGACTGGGATGGTTATGTGGTTCAGACCCCATTGGTATACAATACCTAATATATTCGAAAAACATAGACCGACATTGTTGTTGGATAACAAACTGATACAAATATTGGGAGAAAAACAGAACATTAAAGCTCTGAAGAGCCATAAATATGAAGGATATTTAAAACAATAGTGAATATGTTCCAGCTAAAATTTGGAATTTTACTAAGCCACTAAAATATATATATATATGTAGCACCCTCTATCAATAGGTAGGTGCTAGTAATAGGATTTTACTAGATAAGGTTGTCAGCTCAGGTAAATTTAGACAGGCCTATGCTGCAAGCTAGGCCTGTCTGTTTTGATCTGGAGGCTGGAAGTAGTTAGAGTAGCAGTGGGTGTGACCACCTGTGCTCTAGTTCTGAGGCGCCTCCCCTGCTTCCAGGGAGAATTTTCTGGAAGAGGGGCAGGGCCTGGAACTGGACTGGCAGCTCATGTGGGAGCCCTGTCCAATCCCCAACTGGTATTGGCAGAGGGCAGGCCTCCTATATAAGCTGAGGTAACATGCCACAGGGAGGAGTTGTCGGCTGAGTGAAGTGGAGAATGGTATACTAGACAGCAGCAGGAGGGCACCCCCATCTGGGGGGGTGCCTCGATCGCAGGAGGAGGCTCGGGCAGAGCAGTGAGGGAACTTTCCCTTTACACGGTCATTGCCAAGTCCTTATCATCACACGGTCGTTGATAAGGAACTCCTGGAGCAGAGGGGCAGGTGAAGCTGTTGGAACGTATGGTCCAGTCAAGTTCTCCATCAAGGACTCAGGGCAGAGAAAGGTTGGTGAGTGTACCACAGTGAAGGGCTGGATGTGCCAGGAAGTCTGTAAAAAGATATATATATATATATATATATATATATATATATATATATATATATATATATATATATATATATATATATATATATATATATATATATATATATAAAAAAACCAAACTTGAGTTAAAGTTGTGAATAGGTGAACATATTTGTGATATATTGATATATCAGAAGGATAAGAGTCCGTTGACGGAACATTTTAAATTGCTACATAAATCATCGGTGGAAGGATTTATATTTTGTGGCAAATATCACTTCAATTTGCCAGCACTCCAAGGGGATAGAAATAAAAAAAATCTCCATAAAGAAGCTCGCTGGTTTTTAAATGAAAATATTTAGCTCCCAGTTGTTTAAATAATACACACTAAAACTGAAAGTTTCTCTAGTTCACACTTAATGTAATTTGTATTAATACATATTGTATATTTGAACTCACCGGCCTGTAAAGCCTGGTACATAGGGATGAGCCGAACACCCCCCTGTTCGGTTCGCACCAGAACATGCGAACAGGAAAAAAGTTTGTTTGAACACGCGAACACCGTTAAAGTCTATCTGACATGAACATTAATAATCAAAAGTGCTAATTTTAAAGGCTTATATGCAAGTTATTGTCATAAAAAGTGTTTGGGAACCTGGGTCCTGCCCCAGGGGACATGGATCAATGCAAAAAAAGTTTTAAAAACGGCCGTTTTTTCAAGAGCAGTGATTTTAATAATGCTTAAAGTCAAACAATAAAAGTGTAATATCCCTTTAAATTTCATAGCTGGGGGGTTTCTATAGTATGCCTGTAAAGAGGTGCATGTTTCCCGTGTTAAGAACAGTCTGACAGCAAAATTAGATTTCAAAGAAAAAAGTAATTTAAAACTACTCGCGGCTATTGCATTGCGGGTCCGACAATACAAATAAACGTTCATTGATAAAAACAGCATGGGAATTCCCCACAGGGAAACACCAAACCAAAATTTTTAAAAAAAATGACGTGGGGGTCCCCCTAAATTCTATACCAGGCCCTTCAGGTCTGGTATGGATATTAAGGGGAACCCCAGGTCAAAATTTTTAAAAAAATGACGTGGGGGTCCCCCTAAATTCTATACCAGACCCTTATCCAAGCACGCAACCGTACCAGGCCACATGCCCTCAACATTGGGAGGGTGCTTTGGGGTAGCCCCCCAAAACACCTTGTCCCCATGTTGATGAGGACAAGGGCCTCATCCCCACAACTCTGGTCGGTGGTTGTGGGGGTCCGCGGGCAGGGGGGCTTATCGGAATCTGGAAGCCCCCTTTAACAAGGGGACCCCCAGATCCCGGCCCTCCCCCCTGTGTGAAATGGTAAGGGGGTACAAAAGTACCCCTACCATTTCACAAAAAAACTGTTAAAAATATTAAAAATGACAAGAGAGTTTTTGACAATTCCTTTATTTAAATGCTTCTTCTTTCTTCTTTCTTCTATCTTCTATCTTCCTTCGGTTTCTTCCTCCATCTTCTTCTTCTTCTGGTTCTTCTGGTTCTTCCTCCGGTGTTCTCATCCGGCATCTTCCTCCACGCTGTCTTCTTCCCTTCTTCTCCTCGGGCCGCTCCGCATACATGATGGCATGATGGGAGGCTCCCGCTGTGTGATGCTTCTCCTCTACTGGCGGTTCTTAAATAAGGGGGGGGCCACCCGATGACCCCGCCCCCCTCTGACGCACGGGGACTTAATGGGGACTTCCCTGTGGCATTCCCCGTGATGTCAGAGGGGGCGGGGTCACCCATTACGTAACCCCGTCCCCCTCTGATGCACGGTGACTTGATGGGACTTCCCTGTGACATCACGGAGAATGCCACAGGGCAGTCCCGTCATGTCCGGTGCGTCAGAGGGGGGCGGGGTCACTGGGTGGCCCCGTCCCCCGTTATTTAAGAACCGTCAGAAGAGGAGACGCATCACACAGCAGGAGCCTCCCACCATGCCAGCATGGGTGCGGAGCGGCCCGGAGAAGAAGATGAAGAAGAGAAGAAGAGAAGAAGATGAAGAAGATGAAGAAGATGAAGAAGAGAAGAAGATGAAAAGAAGAGCGGGAGCCTCCCCCCATGCCATGGATGCGGAGCGGCCCAAGTTGAAGAAGACAGAAGATGCCGCAGAGGAGATGCTGGACGAGAACACCAGAGGAAGAACCAGAAGAGCCAGAAGAAGAAGAAGAAGATGAATAAAGAAGAAAGAAGAAGCATTTAAATAAAGGAATTGTCAAAATCTGTCTCTTGTCATTTTTATCATTTTTGACAGTTTTTTAGTGAAATGGTAGGGGTAGTTTTGTACCCCCTTACCATTTCACACGGGGGGGGACCGGGATCTGGGGGTCCCCTTGTTAAAGGGGGCTTCCAGATTCCGATAAGCCCCCCGCCCGCAGACCCCCACAACTACCGTCCAGGGTTGTGGGGATGAGGCCCTTGTCCTCATCAACATGTACACAAGGTGTTTTGGGGGCTACCCCAAAGCACCCTCCCAATGTTCAGGGCATGTGACCTGGTACGGTTCAGGAGGGGGGGAGCGCTCTCTCATACCCCCCTCTTTTCCTGCGGCCTGCCAGGTTTCATGCTCGGATAAGGGTCTGGTATGGATTTTTGGGGGGACCCCATGTCGTTTTTTTTCTAATTTTGCTGCGGGGTTCCCCTTAAAATCCATACCAGACCTGGAGGGGCTGGTATGGAATTTAGGGGGACCCCCACGTCATTTTTTAAAAAATTTTGGCCGGGGTTCCCCTTAATATCCATACAAGACCTGAAGGGCCTGGTATGGAATTTAGGGGGACCCCTACTTCATTTTTTTTTTTGGTTCGGGGTTCCCCTGTGGGGAATTCCCATGCTGTTTTTATCAATGAACTTCTATGTGTATTGTCGGATCGGCAATGCAATAGCCCCGAGTAGTTTTAAATGACTTTTTTTCCTTTGAAATGTCATTCATCCTTTGCTGTCAGACTGTTCTAAACACAGGAAACATGCGCCCCTTTACAGGCATACTATAGACACCCCCCAGCTACGAAATTTAAAGGGATATTACACTTTTATTGTTTGACTTTAAGCGTTATTAAAATCACTGCTCCTGAACTTTTAAAACTTTTTTTGTGTCCCCTGGGGCAGGACCCAGGTCCCCAAACACTTTTTATGACAATAACTTGCATATAAGCCTTTAAAATTAGCACTTTAGATTTCTCCCATAGACTTTTAAAGGGTGTTCCGCTTCATTCGAATTTGCTGCGAACACCCCAAATTGTTCGCTGTTCGGCGAACTTGCGAACAGCCGATGTTCGAGTCAAATATGAGTTCGACTCAAACTCGAAGCTCATCCCTACTGGTACACACTACCAAAAAATCTTTCTCTGATCAGGTTTACAGTCCTTTCGACTCAAGTGTCCCATTTCGACTCAGTTTGGTCCATTGTTTCATTAGTATGAAGAGATCCTGCGGTCCACCTTGTAATTCCTGTTTTGATAGCAACCTGTTTTGGCTCTTTCACAGTACTTCCACACTGGGCCAATCACATAGTCTTCTTTTTGGGCTGTCCTTATGGTCCCTTTGGGTATTTGAGCTACCTTTTTTTGGGTACCATCTATTGTTGACATTGTATGGGTGATGGTTATTGGGCACAGCCAAGGCATTTCTTCTTTCTGACGTACTTGAAGTGCTTGGGTTATCCACCCGATGATTTTGGGGTCCACTTCTTGCGAACAAGCTGCATGTATTGTTCAGGACTTAATGGCATACGTGAAAGTACATCCGCATCTGCATTTCTCTTTCCTGGACGATACTTGATGGTGAAATTAAAGTCAGCTAATTCTGCAACCCATCGATGGCCTGTAGCGTTTAGTTTAGCCGTAGTGAGGACATAAGTTAGGGGGTTATTGTCAGTATAAAGGATGAACAGTAGCATAGGTAGTCTCAGAATCACATATGGCCCACTTCATTGCTAGGAACTCTAGTTTCCCCGAATGCATGTGATAGTTCTTCTCGGCAGGTGTGAGAGTTCTAGACCCATAAGCAATTACCTTTATCTTTTCCTCTTGCTCTTGGTATAACACAGCTCCTAGTCCTTCTTGCAAGGCATCACAGTGCAGAACAAAGGATTTGCTGTAGTAAGGGTAACCCATCACTGGAGGATGAGTTAACACCTCAATAAGCCGGTTCAGCACTACCTGGTTGTGGTCAGTCCAGAATATAGACTGATGGGAGGGTAGTTGACTTCTTAGCTTGGTGATGGCTTCTTCTTCTTCCCGGACTGGCTAGTCGGTGCTGATGTTGTGACAGTAATTCATAGAGAGCTTTTGCAATTCTGGAAAAGTTTTGGATGTAAGGGCGATAGTAGGAAATTAATCTCAGTAGTCCTGAGTTCTCCAACAGTCTTTGCCTGGTTGTTCTTCAAGGCCAGCAGAGGCGCAGTGTCTGCTGGATCCATGGAATGGCCGACTTTGGACACAATCTTGCCCAAGAATGTGACTTTGTTTCTGACCAGGACATTTTGATGATAGGCAACTCCTATCCTCATATTGATTAGTGGTTCCAAATTAATAACTACTGCAGTAGGGAACAGACACAAAAGATACGCTCAGCATCTTTCCAAATAACTATTCTGCTTTATTATGATGCAATTGAAGATTTTTATACACATGATTACGTAGGTATCACATTAATATTACAATTGTACGTTTATGGTAACAAGGGGAGACTAATTCTAATCAGGAATCGAAAGAATGCAAACATGTACTGAAAACATTATTAGTGCCATGTGCACAGTGAGGGCAGTGTGCAATACATACAAAATAGAATACAATTATACACAGAATTTACAAATTTCCATTACAGTTTCTGACTTTGTTTCAGAAGAGTTCACACTTCCTAGCTGTTAACTTGACTCCATGTTGTTGATACCATTGCAGTACCAACCGGACATGCTCCACATGTTCTTGGAATGATCTGCTGTGAATCAGGTTGTCATCTAAGTATGGCAGACAGATCTCATCCCCCAGTCCCATTAAACAGGTTTCCATGCTGTGTTAAAATTCAGCTAGTGCAAAGCTAAGGCCAAAGGGTGTTCGGTTCCACTCATACAGACTCCAAGGTGTGATGAAGGCAGTCAGTGGTCGACTGTATTCTTCCACAATCCTTGATGGTAGGCTTTCCCTTGGTCTAGCATTGAAAACCATGAACTTCCTCCTAAGCTGTGCAGCGTGTCTTAGAACCTAGGAATTGGATGCCAGTCAGGGATAGACTTCTGATTCAATTCTCTGTAGTCACAACACTGACTTAAACTATCGTCCTTCTTTCTTACGCACACAATGGGTAATGAGTATGAAGATTTTGACTCTGCAATCCATCCACAGTTCAGCATATAGTGTATTTTTTGCTTCCTAACTGCATGCTTCATATAAAGTCCCAACCTCGCTCTTTATTGCAAAACAGAGTACTTCCTGACAAACTTTTTACCAGATGAAACGCAGCATTGTGATTACCTACAGAGTTTCACATATGGTAGAGCAAGGCTGGAACAGTGACATTGTTCCAGAAAGCCTTAAAGTGGTAGTAAAGCCCTTTTTGTGACTTTTACCTACAGGTAAGCCTATAATAAGGCTTAAATGTAGATAAAATTATTATCTCCTAAATGTGCACCATGTAGGAGATAGTCACCCTAGATGCAGCCGATGACATCACTGTTGCATGCGCTCTGAAGGTCCGGTATACCTTGCCGGAACTTCAGAGCTTCATGCTAAAATCAAGCGCTCCTGTGCACATACGTGGGAGTTATGTCATTGCGGCAGGAGGGATTCGTTCTAAGGTTTGTATTTCATAATATGCTAATATCACATTATGCTATTGCCTTACAGGTTATTTTTATTTTGTTTTTTTACCAGCCATGGTTTACAACTGCTTTAAAGAGCAAACCCATACAAATTCATCACTTTGCATAGAGTAAATGATACATGGATTACTGCAATTGAAATGGGTTTGTTGAGCTGAAGATATGTGAGTGCAACTATATATGATAGGCTCAATGAAATCTAGTTGCTGCTTCTTAAGACTGGCCTTACATGGGGAAATGATGCCCTGCCTGAGGACGTTTCCTCTGTTTAGTGATGTTTCCTGTGCTATCCAGCCACAGCATGCAGAGGAGGTGGTGGACTGGCTTACTAAACCACCCTCATCCTCCTCATCCTCCTTCACCTGAGCAGAGACTAGTGCGCAGTCCACTGCAGCTGCCAGAGTGGCTAAACCTGCCTCCTTGTCCACAGCTATTCCTGCCATAGCCCCAGCATCAGTCAGCTGAGTTATTTGAACAGAGCATCAGCCATTTGCTTCTTGACGATGCACAGCCATTACTTGATTCAGATGTTGGTTCTTAGGTTGAGGAATGCAGGAACTCTACAGAGAGTGGAGAACACTGGTACACATATTGGCAGTCATGTTCCCCCAGCCACAGCGTATTTTCAAATTGTCTCCAGTGGTAATGAAGATGGAGGAGATGATGATGTGACTTGGGTGCCGGATAGAGCAGAGGAGGAAAGTGAGGGTAAGGAAGAGGCACAACCCCAACGAGACAGCCATCATGGAAGAGTAGAAAGCAGCCACCCTATTCCATCACATTGTGGAGCTGTTATCTCCCAACCCACTTCCCACAGCTTAGCACATGTGCAGCAAACTTTGTCTCAAGCACCTCAAGCATGACAAAGACATTAGCCATTTGGGTACCACATGCTTGAAAAGGCATTTAACCTCCCACCACTCAGCTCTTTGGCAAGAGCACTTGAAAGCCACACAAAAGGGGCGCAATTCTGTTCCTCCTCCTTACTTACCTCAGTCTGCCCTCGCTATACTTCATCACCTCTCAGCAGCCTCCACTGACAAGGATATTGGTATTGCGCAGGGTGTCCTGGGTCCTTGCAGCACATCTGCCAGTAGCATACCACCAGCTGCAGACTATAGCTGGCAAATTTCTTTGCCCCATCTGCTGCAGGAGAAAAAAATACAGTCACTACCACCCAAATGCCCAGCATCTAAACACAAGCTTGTCAAAGCTGCTGGCTCTACAACTTCTGACTTTCCGTCTATTAGATTCTGCCCCTTTTGTGAATTTGCTGTACCACAATGGCACGTTCCCAGTCACTATTTCTTTTCATGAAAGGCCATTCCAGCTCTGTACCATCACGTGCAAGGCGATATTAATGTTGTGGCATCGTTGTGCAAGGCAGTCAGCCGCAAAGTCCATGTTACTGCTGTCATGTGGTCCAGCAAGCATGGTCAGGGATGATATATTTCGTTCACAGCACACTGGGTCACTCTGCTTGAAGCTTGGAAGGATGCAGGACAGGGCTCAGTGTTGCAGCTTGTTGTGCCCCCACGTCTACATACAGCTAGTGGTGATGTGAGATTTGTCAGCTCTACCCCCTCCTTCTCCTTCTCCTCCATGACCTCCTCTGCAGAATTGTCCTATGAACCACAAGTACCACAAGCTATTCAATGAGTCAGTCTAAAAAGTGTGTTGCAGTGCTTCAGGTGGTGTGTCATGGGGACAGGAACCACATCGGGGCAGAGATTCTAGCAGCTCTGCAGGGGCAGGCCCAGAGGTGGTTCACGCCAGGAATGGTGGTTTGCAATAATGGCACAAACCTCCTTTCTGCCTTTAGACAGGGAAAGTTGACAAATGTGCCATGTCTGGAACATGTCCTCAATTTGGTGGTGCAGCATTTCCTAAATAGGTACCCCGGGTTGGAAGATCTGCTAAAGCAGGCCAGAAGAGTCTGTAGCCATTTCAGGTGGTCATACACAGCCAGTGCTTGATTGACTGAAATTCAGCAGGAATTCCACCTGCCCATAAACTGCCTGATTTGTGACATACTCACCAGGTGGAACTCGACTTTGGCAATGCTGCAGTGGCTGCACATGCAGCAGAGGGCCATCAAAGAGTATCTGTGTGAGTATGGCACAACGACAAGCTCAGATTTTTCCCCATACCAATGGCTGCTCATAAAGGATGCATGCACTGTACTGTCACCATTTGAGGAGGCCACAAGGATAGTGAGCCGTGGCAATGCATGCATCGGTGACACAATCCCTGTTGTGTTCCTGCTGGAGCAAACTCTGCATGGCATTATGGACAGGGCACTTGAGGCAGAGCAGTGGGAGGAAGAGGAGAACTTCCTTTTCTCTCAAGGCCCACCATATGCAGACACCATTGTTCCTAATCCACAGAACACACAAGAGGAGAGGCATTGAAGCAGTGGAAGACATACGTCAAACAGTAAGAGAAGGTTTTCCATCCCCAGAACCCTTGGTAGTAGTATGTGGCTGGGAGGAGGCAGTTCCAGATACTATAATCCTCAGTGACACTGAGCAGTCTGCTTCTCATGCCTTCACAAATTTGCAATGCATGGGCTCCCTCAAGCTTCAAAGCCTGCGAAAGGACCTAAGAATATGTGGCGTAAAGGAGAGGCATCACTATTGGTTGGCAACCCTCCTTGACACCGTTACAAGGGAAAAGTCTCAGAACTCATCCCGTCCCCACAGAGAGTGCAAAAGATGGAATCTCTTGAGGACACCTTAAAGAGGAGTTTATCTAATGCTTTTCCTGACTCTGGTAGGTTACATTGGAAAACATAGTTTTGGGGCTTCTGTTGGTCAAGATAGGAGTGTTGGAGAAGGCAGTGATGCATTTCACAATTTTTGTCCTCACTGCCCAGGGCTGTCAGCTTCCACATCCCATTGGCAGTATCTGCATCACATATGCTGGACGATTATCTATGGGCGAAAACAGAGATGGAGAGCTTTCCAGTTGACGATCCACTGCCTTACTGGGTCATGAGAATAGACCACTGGTCAGAACTTGCCCAGTATGCAATTGAGCTGCTGACTGCCCTGCATCCAGTGTGCTTTCTGAACAGGCATTCAGTACTGCTGGAGGTTTTGTTACTGATAATAGAAAGCTTTTGTCCACAGACTCCGTGGACCGTCTGACATTAATCAAAATTAATCAGTCCTGGATTACCAGCAGCTATGAAGCCCCTGATGCCGATGTCGTTGATTAAGTGTTTTTTGGGATGTGGAATCTCTGCAGGACTTCTAGGCTGCCTAGCGTTGTGGGTTGATTTCATCTGGAAGATTCTTTTATGTAGGTTATATGGGCACAATTAACACACAAAGACCAATTTTTCTGCAGCTGTTTGACAGGTGCATATCATTTAAAATTTTGACAGTAAGGCCAATTCTTGCTTTCATCAAGAGTACCTCTATAGGGTTATGGTGTGAAGGTGCCGCTGACACCCAAAGACCAATTTTTCCGCACCTGTTTGACAGGTGTATATCATTTAATTTTTTGACAGCAAGGCCAATTCTTGCTTTCATCAAGAGTACCTCTATAGGGTTACAGTGTGAAGGCATCATGGACACCCAAAGGCCAATTTTTCCACACCTGTTACTTCTATCCAAAGTCTGTGGAAGAGACACCAGAATTTATCCAAAAAATCTCTAATCTTTTTCCCAGTGTACTACATTGTGGCCTCATCATGTGGACTGGCTCCTGCTTACAAAATAAAGAAAGCTTGCAGGGAAAATTTATTTTTTTTGGCTTTATAAATGCAATTATTGCTGCAGCAGCTTCTATACAAAGCACAGATGTGCCACTTTACAGGTAGACTAAGGGGACCCCACAGGCACTATATTGAAAGGACTTTTTTATTTTTATGCTTTCACTTTAAGCATCACTGAATCGCTGCTCATTTAAAAATTATATTTTATACAACCTTTTTTTTCATTGATACATGTCCCCCAGGGCAGTACCCAGACTCCCATAACCATTGTATGCCCAATTATTTGCATATAAGCCTTCAAAGTGGGGACTTTTTATTTTTCCAGTTCGGGTCCTATAGACTTCGATGGGGTTCGTTAATCGGTTCCGAACATTCGCAATGTTTGAAAGCTCTGGTGCAAACTGAACAGGGGGTCATTCGGCCCATCCCTACTTATAAGTATAACATTTATTAGAATGACAGATACAGAAAAAAAATAAAGAAAATATAACAGTAACACTTAACTAAAGAAGCTGTTTCCACCATGTGTCCCCCCCCGTTACATGACATGGAGCAGATGGCCACATCTTGGTCAGATAATAATAACAATCCTTTGGTATAAGGTACAGTCATGGTTATTTACTTATATTACTTCCTTAACCAAGATTTGGAGGCTTAGAATTCTTTAGTGAGACACATTAATAAGGAAATATGTGATATGCATATTCCCAAATAATGTAGTACATGGACAACATTATCTGTTTTTAAGGGGAGGGCGGGGCATTCCTAAATTGGAATCATTTATGTATACAGAAATAATTTTTATGTCAATAAAGGCATTTCAATTTACATTTGGATTGGAGACAATATCTAAGTGGTGTCCAAATCCTCTGTTTCTGTTCTAATATATTTACATAGCATTTCAGTGAGAGATGCCTGCCTGAATCTCTGGATGATACCTCAAGTTTTTAGAAAATATTTGTATAAGATCCTTGTTTTCAGTTGGGGTTGGTCTTTATTTCAAATGGATTTTTATTAGAAGTTTCAGGTGAATACAAAGCACAAACAGCAAATGGTTGAGTTACATCTTTTGCATAGCTAGGCTTGTGAAAAAAAAAATGAACATAACCCAAGGAACACAATCGCAAAAACCTATGTTGGGGGGTAAAGGTAGCATGGCCACAAAGAGGAAAGAGAGTAAAGCAAAAGGAGAACAAGTAGAGTATAGTAGGAGGGTGAAAGGAGGTAAGGAGAGAGGAAAGCATCGGTCAGGTTACTTCGGTATGCATAACTATATAGTCAGAGGAATAGTTATAGGTGTACAGGTATATTATACAGACGTATTGTATAAACATTCATGTCTTAAATGTCATCAAGATTTAACAGTACATATCACATCAGAGAGCCAAATAGACCAGGAGGTATAAAATTTTGAGACCGTGGCGCATGCGCGGCGCTCTGTGTGATGGCCGCCTGAACACGGAGCTCCGCCTCGCTCCGAGCAATCCGCGCCCCCTGCAACAAACACACTAGCCCTCACGGGACCGGAGGGGACAGGAAACCTCGCGGAACATTGTGGGGACATATACGGAGGCAGTACGAGCCCTAATAGCACTCCCGAAGGCTTCCCCTGGAACAGCCGAAAATCCAAGATGGCGGTGGATCGGCCGCCTCACGCGGCTCACACAGGTATCCCCTGCTCAGACTCATGGAGGGACGCTTTACATGAGGAGGTATGTGGAGAGGCCCCCCCACCCATTATGTGTGGAGGCCCACTATCCTCAGCCACCACAGTCTCACTTCTGGACCAAACCCTGGATGACATGCAGGGGCTCATATCCTCAGGAGCACACACTAACAGGCCTAATGTCTTATGTCAGGGGACTGATCAACTCACCTCACAGCCCCAGGACATTGATTTTATGTTCTCTAAATTTGCAGAGATGCTAGATAGGGGCTTAACACAGACCGCAGCCAGAATTACCTCAGATATTAAAGCAGACCTCCAACTGCTAGGCATTCGCATTGACAGCATTGAAAATAAAGTGGATGCCACGATCGACCTGGTGAACCAAAATACCGATTGTTTTCAAGAACTGCACGACCAACTTGAGGGGGCCATAGCAAAGATCGATGACCTTGATGCCCACACCCTGATTTACCGCTGGTTTCTGACCTATCTGTCTGAGGTTATACAGGTCAGACATCCTGATTGCTTGTGCTTTTAACTCTATCTTACTTTTTACTAGTTAGAATTTAGGGGCGCGGAGGACGGAGCGGGTCCAATGCACCTCCTCCCGTACTCGGAGCAGTTAACCGTTTCGGTTTTTCTACTTCTGGTCAGGAAATCCCCCACTAGAGGGGGGACACCATGATTGTATCTCTGGGTGGGACGGGTATGATTTCCCCTCTCCCCCTGAGATCATTTCTACCATCTCTCTTCCCTGTTCTCTTTCTCTCTTTTCTCTCTTTCACCTCTCTAATTTTTCTTTCAGTGACGGCAGTGGTCTCGCTCCTTTGCAGGATCCGGTTGGATGACACGGTAAACCTTTTCGCAGCTCGAGCTCTGGAACTTACCCTGGATAAGAAGGTAAGTCGCCGGGGATCGCCCGCTTGCCCCTCTATACTACTCCATGGCTGACCCAACCACACATAGACCAGCTCTACGCATTGCCACCCACAATGTTCAGGAACTTAGTTTCCCTGTGAAATGAAGAAAAATCTTCCAACATTATCATAACCAAAAAATAGACATACTATTCTTGCAGGAAACCCATTTCCCTAAATCCTATACCCCTTCATTCATTCATGCCAAATTTCTCAGATTTTATTTAGCAAACTCTGACAATAAGACCAAAGGTGTTGGCCTGTTCTTTTCTCGCAAAACTCAATTCTCCCTGGTATCTGAATTCAGGGATCCGGACGGTAGCTTTTTGCTGGTGAAGGTCCTCATACACAAACAACTTTACTTTCTCGTTTCATATTATGCGCCAAACAAGGGGCAGGCTAAGTTCTTTAAATCCATCTTCCACACACTAGCACCGCATACTAAAGGCCTTTAGGTTCGGGTGGACAGAGACCATGCTCCCCTATTTAGGGATTAATTTGACTGCGACTATAGATAAACTTTACTCAGCCAACTATCCCGCAATCTTTTGCAAATTGGAGGAAGATCTCTCAACATGGGGCAAACTGGGCCTTTCATGGCTAGGCAGGGTGAGTTTGATAAAAATGACCCTACTACCCCGCATCCTGTATCTCTTCAGATCCTTACCTATCCCCATCCCTAGGGAACATATCCGGAATTTCAGGTTGAAAATCGTAAAATTTATTTGGAGTGCCAAAGGGCACAGAATTGCCAAGGGGTCTCTCTTCCGCAGTAGAGACCAGGGCGGGGTGGGTGTGCCAAACATACTCTGGTACTATCAAGCAGCTCAACTTTCCCAACTATCCACTATATATTCTAAAATCGCTCACCCTGATTGGGTGCATATGGAATGACAGGCTATCCCACACTACACTCTAGACTATATACTTTGGTGTTCAACCAAGACCAGACCGGCCATCCTAGCACCCACACTTTCTCATTCCTTAACACTATGGGACTCCCTTAAAAACAATTCGCACTTGATCTCCCACTGGCGCCCCCCATCCCACATTTTCAGAAATCCCCTTTTTCCGCCTGGACAGGACATTAAAGCCTTCCAATGGTGGCTGGATAAGGGGCTTTACAGGATAGGCCACTCTGTAAACCCGACGGGTCCTCTTACCTTTGCCCACTGCACCAGTAAACTTGACATGCCAGAAACGGAAAGGTTTAGACTCCAACAAATATCCCATTTTATCAGATCTTTACGGTTCTCCATTCACAAACCTCTATCCATCACGGAATACGAATTATGGTGCGGTCAAGCCATGGAGCAGAGGGGGGGAATAACGGTGATTTACTGGGCACTTGCTAGAGCTGTATCTAAAACACTTTTTATGCGAGAATGGGAGGCTGATCTACAACAAGAATGGACCCTGAATGAGTGGCACAAAGCTTCTGTAGCTGCTTCAAAAGGCATTCTTAATATAGCATTAGTTGAAGCTAACTTAAAAATTTTAAGGAGATGATAAATGGTTCCCACGCTGATAGCTAAACTGCATCCCCCTTATGCTTCCGTAACTGCGGACATATTGGTTCCATGATACATATCTGGTGGGAATGCCCCAAAATCAGGGACATATAGAACAAAATATTTCATACTATTAGGAAAATTACGAACATACCTATCCCGAAAACTCCACAGTACGCTTTATTAAACTTCCCCAACCAGGGTATACATAGTTACATAGTTACATAGTAAGTGAGGTTGAAAAAATACACAAGTTCATCAAGTCCAACCTATGTGTGATTATGTGTCAGTATTACATTGTATATCCCTGTATGTTGCGGTCATTCAGGTGCTTATCTAATAGTTTCTTAAAGCTATCGATGCTCCACTCTGAGACCACCGCCTGTGGAAGGGAATTCCATATCCTTGCCGCTCTTACAGTAAAGAACCCTCTACGTAGTTTAAGGTTAAACCTCTTTTCTTCTAATTTTAAACTCTCTTCTGCGAAAAAGTTTTATTTCTATTGTAGGGTCACCAGTACGGTATTGTATATTGAAATCATATCCCCTCTCAAGCATCTCTTCTTCAGAGAGAATAAGTTCAGTGCTCGCAACCTTTCCTCATAACTAAGATCCTCCAGACCCTTTATTAGCTTTGTTGCCCTTCTTTGTACTTGCTCCATTTCCAGTACATCCTTCCTGAGGACTGATGCCCAGAACTGGACAGCATACTCTAGGTGCGGCCGGACCAGAGTCTAGAGTGGGAGCATTATCGTTTCATCTCTGGAGTTGATCCCCTTTTTAATGCGTGCCAATATTCTGTTTGCTTTGTTAGCAGCAGCTTGGCATTGCATGCCATTGCTGAGCCTATCATCTACTAGGACCCCAAGGTCCTTTTCCATCCTAGATTCCCCCAGAGGTTCTCCCCCAGTGTATAGATTGCATTCATATTTTTGCCACCCAAATGCATTATTTTACATTTTTCTACATTGAACCTCATCTGCCATGTAGTTGCCCACCCCATTAATTTGTTTATTTTTTGCAAGGTTTCCACATCCTGCGGATGCCCTGCTTAGCTTAGTGTCGTCTGCAAATACAGAGATTGAACTGTTTATCCCATCCTCCAGGTAGTTTATGAACAAATTAAACAGGATTGGTCCCAGCACAGAACCCTGGGGAACCCCACTACCTACCCCTGACCATTCCGAGTACTCCCCATTTATCACCACTCTCTGAACTCGCCCTTGTAGCCAGTTTTCTATCCATGTACTCACCCTATGGTCCATGCCAACGGACCTTATTTTGTACAGTAAACGTTTATGGGGAACTGTGTCAAATGCTTTTGCAAAATCCAGATACACCACGTCTACGGGGCTTCCTTTATCTAGATGGCAACTCACCTCCTCATAGAAGGTTAGTAGATTGGTTTGGCAAGAACGATTCTTCATGAATCCATGCTGATTACTGCTAATGATACCGTTCTCATTACTAAAATCTTGTATATAAACCCTTATCATCCCCTCCAAGAGTTTACATACTATTGATGTTAGGCTAACTGGTCTGTAATTCCCAGGGATGTATTTTGGGCCCTTTTTAAATATTGGTGCTACATTGGCTTTTTTCTAATCAGCTGGTACCATTCCAGTCAGTAGACTGTCTGTAAAAATTAGGAACAACGGTCTGGCAATCACTTGACTGAGTTCCCTAAGTACCCTCGGCTGCAAGACATCTGGTCCCGGTGATTTATTGATGTTAAGTTTCTCAAGTCTAATTTTAATTCTGTCCTCTGTTAACCATGGAGGTGCTTCCTGTGTTGTGTCATAAGGATAAACACTGCAGTTTTGGTTACTGAAGCCCCCGATTCACTCGTGAAGACTGAGGAGAAGAATAAATTCAATACCTTCGCTATCTCCCCATCCTTTGTAACCAGATGTCCTTCCTCATTCTTTATGGGGCCAATATGGTCTGTCCTCCCTTTTTTACTGTTTACATACTTAAAGAATTTCTTGCGATTTTTTTTGCTCTCCTCCGCTATGTGTCTTTCATGTTCTATCTTAGCCGTCCTAATTGCACGCTTAGATTTCTTGTTGCATTCTTTATAAAGTCTAAATGCTGAGGATGATCCCTCAACCTTGTATTTTTTTTAAGGCCTTCTCCTTTGCTTTTAAATGCATTTTTACATTGGAGTTAAGCCATCCAGGACTTTTGTTCATTCTTTTAAATGTATTACCCAATGGGATACATTGGCTAATGCCTTTATTTAATATACTCTTAAAGCAAACCCATCTCTCCTCCGTATTCTTTGTTCCTAATATTTTATCCCAATCTATGCCTTTTAGCAAGGTTTGTAGTTTAGGGAAGTTGGCCCTTTTAAAATTCAGTGTCTTTGTATTCCCTTTATGTTTCCTATTTGTGTGGTTTATACTGAAACTAATTGACCTGTGATCGCTGTTACCTACATTGCCCCGTATGTCCACATCCGTCATCAGGTCTGTATTGTTGGTAATCAGTAGATCCAGTAATGTTTTATTTCTAGTTGGTGCGTATACCGAAATTAGCCCAAAATCTTATCAGGTTCATCCTTCTCGGAACTAAAATAACCATAGCTCGAGCTTGGAAACAGCCCACAGTCTCATTTATGTTAGTTAAACAAAAAATATCCTGGATTATGGCTCAGGAAAAACAGTCAGCATCCTTCTGGATATGGTAGACATAAACGATGCAGTTTGGGAACCCTGGGCCAAATACATTTCCAGGCCTCTAAATTGTGTTTCACCTCCTAATTGAACGCAGAGGAGCGATCGCCACTCCGGTCGTTAGGTCACTTTCTCAACACCTCTCTATCTCTCTCTCCTTTTCCTCCCTATTCTTTTTTCTATCTATTGCTATCCCTTTATTTTCTTGGTTTGATATATAGGTACAGTATGGTTCTAGTCGAGGTCACAGATACTAAATGCTACAGAGCTGTATGTGCAAATCTGGGGATGTACCCACACTCCTACAGGCTTTTTAAACAGGTCCTCACTGAACAAGTGGCCCTGGCTAGACAACCGGGAAGCGAACAATAGTTGAGCGAGCGGTTCCTGGGAGGGGGTGACACTCCTCAGACCCCAACACAGTTAGTTCCCATTAGGGGTGTTGGGACTGAGGAGTTCCGCCATTTCGCGAATATTGATGCAGAATACTCCTTGACTTTACTCTATACGTAGGACCTTGTTTGTTCTGGCTTTGTTGCACCTCTGTAACACGCAGTTGATATATTATCTGATTGATATATGCCTTTGCTGTACCATGTTATTGTTCCAATGTTAAAACTTCAATAAAAATCTTATGAAAGTAAAATTTTGAGACGGTAAAGTTGGTGATTGCTAATAATTTCTCCATTTCACACTGGTGGTTTAGTGTTGAAATGAAGTCTGTGACAGAAGGAGTTCATGCTCCATAAAATAGTGATAGTGACTTTTGCAGCTAGGAATAGTTGTATAAGTACGGTTCTATCATTAGGGGGAAAGTCATGGGTTCCTAGATGCAGAAAAGCAAGGGCAGGGTTGGAATCAATGGACGTGGCTGTTATGTCAGACACTATACGGAAAATTTTATTCCAATAAGCGATTTACAGTACCATAAAATGTGATAAAGAGAGCCAGTTTCTCCACAGTTTCTCCAGCACACAGCTTTTTGGGTAGGGTAGAATTTAGCAAGTTTTAAAGGTGTAAGGTACCACTGATGGAGTAATTTTTGATATAGTTCCCAGTGGGTTACACAATGGGATGAGGAGTACGTAATGATGATTGCTTTTTGCCAGGTTTTCTCAGGGAAAGTGGTTGCCAAGTGTCGCTCCCATTTTGTCATGTGGGTCGTTTTGGAGAAATAATCGTTTTGATTTTCCCAAGCATAAAACATTAATATGCCTCTAGCAGGGCAGAGGGGATCATGGAGAAATCACTACAGGGGGAGTGGTACCATCAAATATGGGGGCAATGGGTGCTTGAGTAAAATGTTCCGTATGTGTAGGTAAGTAAAAAAGGCTGTAGGGGGAAGAGAGTATTGGGCACTTATATTTTCGTAGGGTTGTAGGGTGCCATTGTGGTATAAAGCTTCGAGAGAGGTAGTGCCTTTGGATTGCCATGTAGCTAGGTTAATGTGCGGGGTAAAATAATAAAGTCATAAAAAAAGTCCCAAAACATAAATAAAGTGCAACTAAACGGAGCCATCCCCATCATGAGGAAACAGAAAGCCTCCAATGGACGAAATCCACCATAGAAGATACCTCAGAAAGGGATAGGAACACCATCACCATCACCCAAACAAACTGACTCTTACCATCAGTGTATGGGTAATACACATATGTTGTAATCAGATGGTAAGGGCAATCTTCTCAAGATAAACCAATTGTGTGTTAGCTGCTTATTCCTATATTGAATGTTACATTAAGCGCAACAGATTTGTTTTTTATTAAAATAATAAAGTATCAAGATTTGTACTAAGAGTTTCTGCATGGTTGTAGTAGATAACGGTGGGGGATTAGAGTCTGACCAAGCTTTAAAGGTTGTAATAATTGGAAGTGTCTTGGAAAGGGGGAGGGGAGCTCCTAGTCTGATAGCTATACGTAGGGATCTATGGTCACCATGGGGAGTAGTAGAGGCTTCCATGTGCACTCAGGCATTATAAGTAGAGAGAGACCACCAGGCATGTACTGGCCATCGGGACTACCGGGAGTTTCCCGGTGGGCCGATGACTCAGTGGGCCGGTTTCAGTGACAGACAGCCTGTCAAAAAATGGATGCACAGCCCGCGCAGCTATTATTTTGAGCACTGCTGTACTGCCCAGGGCATGGGACCGAGACGGCAATTCAGGGGTGGTCTGCGCCGGGATAATGGGAGCTTGCTGGGTGCTTCAGTGTTTCACTGCTTCTTATTGTTGCCGACCCGCCCACCACCTGTAGCACATAGCCAACAGGCTTTTGGAGCACTTCCTTTGGTTCTGCCGCTGCAATAGGTGTCTGAAAGGTCACGCTGGTGGTGATGTGAAGGAAAGTTGTTCTGGGCTGAGGGAGGGTAGGTGCACACCATGTAGAAAATTTGAAATTAGTTCTGGGGATGGCTGTGGGGTAGAGGGATCAGTACGTGGATCATAAAGTGATTAATAATAGGCCCCAAAGGCATCAGCGATGTCTTTAGGGTCAAACAGTGTACGATCAGAGTGAGGATGAGTAAGAGAATTAATTTGTTGTCTAAATTGCCAGGCTTTAACTTGTTTTGCTAGTTTAGCTCCAGCTTTATTGCTTATGCCATAGGAAGTTGCTTTTGAAAATTTTAAGTGGGACTCATATTTGTAAAGGAGTAGAGTTCGTAAGGTTTGTCTATCTTTCAAGATAGCTTGGGTTGTTTGGGGATCTGGGTGTTTCTTATTAGTTTGTTCTCGAGAAGAAATTGATTGAATTAAGTCTTCAATCTGCCTTGTCTTCTGTTTTTTAATGTATGAAGTCATTTTTATCAATATCCCTGTCATGTATGTTTTATAAGTATTCCAAAGGATAAACCGATCAATTTCAGGGCGATCATTGATTGCAAAAAATGTGTGGTGCTCCGAAGCAATCTGTTGGTACAGTGGCTTGTCGGTTAAGAGTGAGGAATTCAGTCTCCATATTGGAGGTGATGTTCTATGGAGATTATCATCAAATTCAACAGTGATAGGGGCATGGTCAGACCAAGCAATCGTGCCAATAGCAGAGCGTAAGACGTTTTGCAGAGATCATTTATTGGTTAGAAACAAGTCTATACGAGAATAGGATGAATGTGGTACAGAAAAGAAAGTGAAGTCCTTTTCATTCCCATAGAAACATCTCCAGCTGTCGTGAAGAATGTGTTTGCGAAGCAGGTTGGATAAGGTTTGAGTAGGCCTTTTGTGGGTGGTGGTGGAGTCCAGGGTAGGGTCAGCTATGATATTAAAATCTCCTCCAATAAGAAGTGTTCCTTGCTGTAAGTCTGACAGTTTAGAGAAAAGGGGAGCGAGGAATTGTCTCTGCTTGGTGTTTGGAGCGTAAAGGTTCACAAGTGTAAACAAGGAGTGGTTTAGTTTACAGGTGAGTATGATATAGCGCTGATCGGGGTCAGAGATTGTTTGGATGTGGGGAAATGGTACAGAATCCCTGATTGCTATGGGTACTCCACAGGCTTTTTTCTGTCCAATAGCCATGAATAGGTTGGGAAAAAGTCGGAAATTGAAGCGGGTAGTCAGTGTAGCGAAAGATGGTGTCCAACATACCCTCCAGGATCTGCAAGAAGGAGATTCCTTCCTCAAAAACCTGGGCTTACCACCACTACCAGCAGACGAAGGGCATCAAATGCCTACTATCCCCTGAATTCCTCCAGCCCTATCAATGATCTGGACCCCAGTGGATTGAAGGCCTACTCCACTCCTCAATGCCTTCAATGGCCTAGGCAACCTACCTGTTTCCCTGAGAATCGTCCTTCAGGAGGTTTTTCTTTCCTTAGGATCACAGATCCCCGCAACCCCTTCTCACGGTTTGATGTATTCCAATTCACCTCATTACTGGTGATGGAAGATCAATTGCTCTGTTTCTTTTCTTTTTCCATTGGGGTGCTTCACACTGTTTTTTTCTATTTCCTTTTGTTAGAATCTTTGATTCTCTGTATAAGGTTTGTTAAGGAGTCTTTTGTCTGTTAACACCACTAACGGTGCAGCACAGCGGAATCCCACGTTTCTAACCGCCTTGCTCCCCCACTTGTCCTCTGGCTGTGGCCAAGGATTCCTGAGTCACTGTTGCTACTCAGGCCTACACATGTTATTAGTAGGGATGGGCCGAACACCCCCCGGTTCAATTCGCACCAGAGCATACCGAACAGGCAAAAAATTTGGCAGAACATACGAACAATGTTAAAGTCTAATGCCGCGTACACACGAGCGGACTTTACAGCAGACATTGTCCGGCAGACTTTTTGACGGACTTTACAACGGACCTTCCGAATGAACGGACTTGCCTACACATGATCAATCAAGGTCCGATTGATTCGTACGTGATGACGTATGACCAGACTAAAACAAAGAAGTTCATAGCCAGTAGCCAATAGCTGCCCTAGCGTCGGTTTTTGTCCACCGGACTAGCATACAGACAAGCGGACTTTTCGACTGGACTCGAGACTGTCAGAAAGATTTGAAACATGTTTTGCCACGTACACACGAATGGACTTTACGGCAGACTTTGTCCTGTGGACTTTTCGATGGACCTTACGACGGACTTTCTGAATGAACGGACTTGCCAACACACGATCAACCAAAGTCCGATGGATTCGTACGTGATGACGTACGACTGGACTAAAACAAGGAAGTTCATAGCCAGTAGCCAATAGCTGCCCTAGCGTCGGTTTTTGTCCACCGGACTAGCATACAGACAAGCGGACTTTTCGACTGGACTCGAGACTGTCAGAAAGATTTGAAACATGTTTTGCCACGTACACACGAATGGACTTTACGGCAGACTTTGTCCTGTGGACTTTTCGATGGACCTTACGACGGACTTTCTGAATGAACGGACTTGCCAACACACGATCAACCAAAGTCCGATGGATTCGTACGTGATGACGTACGACTGGACTAAAACAAGGAAGTTCATAGCCAGTAGCCAATAGCTGCCCTAGCGTCGTTTTTTCTCCCACGGACTAGCATACAGATGAGCGAACTTTTCGACCGGACTCGAGTCCATCGAAAAAAATTTGAAACATGTTTAATTTCTAAGTCTGTCGAACTTTTGGAGAAAAAAAGTCTGCTGGAGCCCACACACAATCGAATTGCCCGACGGACTCCGGTCCGCCGACCCAAGTATGCCGTAAAGAAATGTGTAAGTTACACTCCGTTTAATGGCAGGTGTCATAAATAAGGAAAACAGTTATAAATAACAACTTACGTTTGAATATAATATTAACAAGAAACAGTTCAAACAATAACTTGTGGGAATCACAAACATAAAAAGACAGGGAAAAATCCACTCTAACATACAATGCAAATTACCAAGGCAGTATAAACGGCTAACCATACAAAAAGGTCCAAAACCACTGTTAGGGCCTATAGAAGAAGCTTAGAAAACAATTCACTTTTCTCTGCAACTTTGTCAATGATCACTTCAGAGTCAAGAGAGCAGAGGATGTCCTTTTCTGTTGACATCAACATAAAAGCTTCCAGATGCTCTTGTGACAGGTTGGTTCTGAGTCTGCTTTTGATGAACTTGAGTGTTGAAAATGTACGTTCACAAGCAACCTGAGTGATGGACAGGGTGAGTAGGAACTGGTATGCAAGACCTAGGAGGTGGTAGGCATTTGACATTAGATTGAACCTCCTGAGAATCTGGTAGCAACATAGCAGGCATTCTTTACATGAGGAACACTTTTTACACTGGATTTCAACCTGCTCATCTTCACTCTCATTCTCCAATGTTTTTATCTTGTATTTGTCTAGTGGAGACATTTTCAATCTTTCCCACTGAAGAGCAAAACTGCTTAATTCACACTGTAGATTCTCAGGACTTGCTTCACTGTCAAACTTTGACAGACATTTGCTAAGTTCTTGGAACATCAGTGGTGAAAGAGACGAAGACCTTAACTGAGCAAAGTTTCTTGGGTCCAGAAATGCAAGATCAGTATAGAGTGTGCCATGACTCAGGAACCTTCTGTGCAATGTCTCTGTAGCTGTGTCCATTATTTTATTATGTACTGTGACTTCATAAGCCTTTTCTGGACTTGTGATCGTTTCAGCATGAGCAATCTCTCCAGGCATGGTTTTCTTCTTCCTATTTCTTTGTGATAGCAATGTAGACTGAACTTCCAGTTCTATCTCTTTGTCCTGCTCCTGCAATTTTTCATTTGCCCACAGAACAAATTTCTCTGCAGCTGCGCTAACTGAGGCAAAATCTCTTGACATATTTTTAAGACTTTAATATGTTGCCAAAACCATTCTATGAGCAGACAATATATCCATCCCCTGTGTTTGAAGGTATTTGGACAGTGGTGAAGTCTTCTCAAATATTCTAAGGAAGGTTTGTGCCATCAGTATCATCTCATACTTCAGCAGAGCTTCAACAAATCCTCGTGCTTGAATGCGAGCAGTCGTTTTTAAGGTAATATCTTCTTGTATTGCTGTCAATGCAAGAATGACATCCACATAGAGACAATTGTCTGGATTTGCAAATGATCCAAACACTTTCCTGAGAGCGTTATCCTTGGCCCACCACCGTGTCTCTCCAATTAGTGAGAGTCGTCTCTGGTGCTTGTCTTGGCGTTCACTTTCCCACACATTCATCCTTTTATATGACTCACGAAAGAACACTGCCATGTCATTAAGCACTGCAAAAAGTGATCCACATTGAATTACTGTTTGGGTTGTGTCAGCCAAAACTAGGTTAAGAACATGGGCATAGCACCAAACATGCACTTGATTTGGTGAAAATTTGGACATGTGAGTAGAAAAGCCTTTGTAGCGGCCTTGCATGTTAGAGGCACCATCTGTAGCATGTCCAATGCACTTGCTCAAGTCCAAATTGATCTTCTCCGCAAGCTCAGAAACAATATCCACAAAATATTGTCCAGTAGATTCTTTACACTTGACAATGTTAATAAGCCTTTCATGAATGGTGTCTGTAACATATCGCAAAACAATAGAACACTGGTCTTGTGAGGTGATGTCTTGTGTGGTGTCAATCTGCACAGAGAACATTACGGCATTCTTTATGTCTCTCACAATGGTCTCCTGAATAAGGTGCTGAATGGTGTCAATGACAGAATTGATGGTTCTTGCAGACAGAAACGTAACCAGGGAAGCTCTGCCTTTTGCCCCAGTCTGATGTAACTTCTTAGATTTTTCAATGCATTCTTTTAAATGCTCTTTCAGACAGACATCATACTTGCTTAACAGGAGTATAATCTCTAAGAAGTTACCATGATCAATATTGCTGTCATCAAGCATGTATGCAGCCTCATTCTCTGACCTATAGCTAAGTCCTCTTTTGCCAATCAATTTTACAACATCAACTACACGCTCCAGTATTTGTCGCCTCTTTCTGATTTTGATTTGTTCTCTGCGTGATGACAGCTGACTTCCACTAAGTAAATGTTGAACATCTAATTTAAAGGCATTTAAGAAGTATGCTTCTGCACAGGTTTTGTGTGCCATGCTCTTTTCATGTTCCTCTATGCGCTGATGAACATGTTTCCAGTCTGTCATACCACTTATGAATGGAGATCTGTCAGCTAACTTGGCAAATGCTATGCAGACAGAGCAATGTAATGCATGGCGTTCTTGGCAGTAAGTAAGCCACCGTCTATTAGTGCCATCCTTGAACCAGAACACTCTCTGTACCAATGGATTTCTTGATGTTTGTTGCGGATGATAATTAAAAAATATCTTCAAGTTTTCCTGGTGGGGACGAATGTAATAATCAATGTTTTCCTCTGTGACTTCACTTTCCTCTGTGTATGCTGCCATTTCTACACTCTCTCCTTGGTTTACATCTCCTCTGTCATCTACTCTCTCATGCGTTATATCTTCTCCTCTCTCTAATCCTCTGTCTTTTTTCAAGCCTTCTCTCTCTTGTCTACACTCATGTTCCTGCTCATCTCCTTTATCGTCTTCACATTCATCGCCTGCCTCATGCTCTCTCTCCTCTCCACTCTCCTCTATTGTGGACCCAGCCTAAGAATGGACATATAGTAAGTCACAACTGTAGGCATAATATTATCCAAAAAGTCCACAAATCTTTATTTTTAAAAAGGAATAAAAAATTTATGTCTGACTTACCACAGCAGTCAGGCCAGCGCTGCTCTCAGCTTTTGCTGATGTTCCAGCAAATAATACGTCTAGTTTTACACATTTAGTGGCATCTGCCTCAAGTGCTTGCTTTTTTTTTTCTCTTAACTTCTCAGCTCCTCCTTTACGTTTAGTCTTGTGTTTTAACATGTTTGTTGTTGCACGTCACACCTAATGGGTTTAGTTAAAGTGTAATACATTATTTAAACATTTCTCTAGAATTTCAAAACTGCTTATATACTTCTGGAGTAAACTTCTATTAATCTTATGTTATTATCTATGGTATTAAGGTTTGAACATGCAATACATACACATAAATACCTGTCATGAATTGGCAAAAGAATTGCAAAATCTAGGACAGGGCAACTGATCTGGAAAAGATTGTTGCATTGCAGATTTTTGCATCTGCATTTTCCAAATACACCAATATGCCATTTGTAAAGTTTTCTTGTAAAAGTTTAATAGTGATTTTAATAGTCCAGCCTGAGCTCGTTTGGCTGGGCTTCTCCTGTGGATCACAGGAGTGTAATTCGTTTTACACTCCTGTGACCCATTTTCAGCAGAGAGTGGGCTGAAGTCTGCTCTCTACTGATGTCGCCGAAATCAGTACAGGCACCGCGTCATCATGACAATAAAGTCTGGACCTGCCAGGTGCTTGGCTTGATAGCCGCCTCAGCCTCTCAGAGAGCCACTGAGAGTCTGAGACAGCCACTCCTCACTCTTCCACAGCTCAGCACTCCAGTGAGCAAGGGGGGGGCAGAGCAGGGAGCTGCTGATTGACAGGCAGCAGCTCTCTGCTCGGGGAGCTAAGAGAACCGAGCCATCAGCGGTGTTTGATGGCTTGGTTCTCAGTGCATAGGTGCCAGAGGGGACAGATGCAGCATCCATCTAGGTAAGTATAAAACAGCAAAAATAAAAAAAATAAAACATACTTCTCTTTTAATTAATAAAAACTTGGCTGATGGTTGTTGTCAGTTTATATTACACAGAAACTAGCCTTTTACTCCATGATGCAGGAAGCTCCAAAGAGTGGCAGCAACAGCAATGGTAGCAGTGCCAGCTCCTTCTCCAGCCATACCCCAGCCAATATTAAAGAAGAGGACTGCAGCCCAGAGAAGGAGAGGCCTCCAGAAGTGTCCTGTTCACATATTTCTAGGGAGATATCAGCTCATTGGTGGATGAGCACTTCAGCAGAGCTCTCAGCCAACCCAGCAATGATTCCCCAAGCAGTGCTGCTGCCAAGAATGCCAGTACTGCCACTGGTCACTGATGAACTCATGTACTGCCACTGGTCACTGATGAATGAATGTACTGCCACTGGTCACTGATGAATTAATGGCTGACCAGTGGTCAGTCATTAATTCATCAGTGACCAGTGGCAGTACATTCATTCATCATCAGTGATCATGACCAGCAGTGACAGTACATTAATTCATCAGTGACCATGACCACCAGTGGCAGTACATTAATTCATCAGTGACCATGACCAGTGGCCGCAAATTCATTCATCAGTGACCATGACCAGCAGTGGCACTAGTAAATTCATTCATCAGTGACCATGATCAGCAGTGGGACTAGTAAATTCATTCATCAGTTACCGTGACCAGTGGCAGTAAATTAATTCACCAGTGGCATTAAATTATTCATCATTTACCGAGACCAGTGGCATTAAATTAATCATTTACCGTGACCAGTGACATTAAATTATTAATCAGTTACCGTGACCAGTGACATTAAATTATTAATCAGTTACCATGACTAGTGATATTAAATTATTAATCAGTTACCATCACCAGTGACATAACATTACTAATCAGTTACCGCAGTTACCGTGACCAGTGGCATTAAATTATTCATCAGTTACCATGACCAGTGACATTAAATTACTAATCAGTTATCGTGACTAGTGGCATTAAGTTATCCATCAATTACCATGACCAGTGACATTAAATTACTAATCAGTTATCGTGACCAGTGGCATTAAATTATTCATCAATTACCATGACCAGTGACATTAAATTATTCATCAATTACCATGACCAGTGACATTAAATTATTAATCAGTTATCGTGACTAGTGGCATTAAGTTATCCATCAATTACCATGACCAGTGGCATTAAATTACTAATCAGTTATCGTGACCAGTGGCATTAAATTATTCATCAATTACCGTGACCAGTGACATTAAATTATTCATCAATTACCATGACCAGTGACATTAAATTACTAATCAGTTATCGTGACCAGTGGCATTAAATTATCCATCAATTACCATGACCAGTGACATTAAATTACTAATCAGTTACCGTGACCAGTGGCATTAAATTATCCATCAATTACCACGACCAGTGGCATTAAATTATTCATCAGTTACCGTGGCCAGTGGCATTAAATTAATAATTGACCAGTGGCATTAAATTAATAATTGACCAGTGGCATTAAATTAATAATTGACCAGTGGCAATAAATTATTCATCAGTTACCGTGGTCAGCGGCATTAAATTAATAATTGACCAGTGGCATTAAATTAATATTAATGCCACTGTGGCATTAATATTAATTTAATGCCACTGGTCAATTATTAATTTAATGCCACAGGTCAATTATTAATTTAATGACACTGGCCATGGTAACTGATGGATGAATAATTTAAACATGACCAGTGGCAGTACATTTACAGTACACATTAACCCCTCCCCCCGCCATGCTGCATATTCAGTTACTTTATAATTTAACCATGACCAGTGGCAGTACATTTACAGTACAGATTTACCCCTACCCCCCTCCCCCTGCCATGCTGCATATTCAGTTACTTTAAGTAACTGAATATACAGCATGGCGGGGGAGGGGGGTAGGGGTAAATCTGTACTGTAAATGTACTGCCACTGGTCATGGTTAAATTATTCATCAGTTACCATGGCCACTGGCATTAAATTAATAATTGACCAGTGGCATTAAATTAATATTAATGCCACTGTGGCATTAATATTAATTTAATGCCACTGGCCATGGTAACTGATGAATAATTTAACCATGACCAGTGGCAGTACATTTATAGTATAGATTTACCCCTCCCCCCCGCTATGCTGCATATTCAGTTACTTACTATTATTATTAGTAAAGTTATTAGTATAGTGCTTACTTGAATGATGAATCACAATTCACACTATAGACTTGGTCTCTGTCACTGTACTCTGTACTCTATACTTGCTGGTGGCTGCCTGCAACTTGGTCTGGTATGGTTCCGATTCCGAAATTCTGAATCCTCCTCCTCGACCTCGGCTCCTCTAGGTTGCAGTCTTGCAGGCTTGCTTTGCTACGCCCTGGCTCCGCCTCCTCCTATATGCCCGGGCCTCCTCCGCCCTCCGGCCGTGAGTGATGTCACGGCACCGGGACAAAGAGGCCGCCCAACTGGCTATAATGTTAGGGGGAGTGCCTGGGGGAGTGATGATGCCTGTGTTTGTGTGTCGCCGGCGCCGCCCGCCGAGTGCAGGAGCGGAGCGTCTGCCCGGCGACGCTCGGACGGAGAGAGACACTGACAGTCAGAGTCATTGAAGTGTAGTGACCCGCTGAAAATCGGCCCACCAGGAAACTCCCGGTAGTCCTGATGGCCAGCACAGGCCTGCGCGGCTATAATGGATTGTCGGTCCCCGCAATACAGATAAAAGTCATTGAAAAAAAGTCATGGGATCCCCCCAGTCCATTACCAGGCCCTTTGGGTCTGGTATGAATATTAAGGGGAACCCCGAACCAAAATTAAAAAATAAAAATTGCGTGGGGGTCCCCGCAAATTCCATACCAGGCCCTTCAGGTCTGGTATGGATATTAAGGGGAACCTCATGCCAAAATTTGAAAAAAAATGGCGTGGGGTCCCACCTCAAAATTCATACCAGACCCTTAAGCTCTGGTATGGATTTTAAGGGGAACCCCGTGCCAAAGTAAAAAAAAATGGCGTGGGGGTCCCCCAAAAATCCATACCAGACCCTTATCCGAGCACGCAACCTGGCAGGCCACAGGATAAGAGGGGGACAAGAGAGCGGCCTCCTGAACCGTACCAGGCCACATGCCCTCAACATGATGAGGGTGTTTTGGCGTAGCCCCCCAAAGCACCTTGTCCCCATGTTGATGGGGACAAGGGCCTCATCCCCACAACCCTTGCCCGGTGGTTGTGGGGGTCTGCGGGCGGGGGGCTTATAGGAATCTGGAAGCCCCCTTTAACAAGGGGACCCCCAGATCCCAGCCTCCCCCCTGTGTGAAATGGTAACGGGATACAAATGTACCCCTACCATTTCACAAAAATGTCAAAATGGTACAAAAGACAAGACACAGCTTGGGACAAGTCCTTTATTAAAAAAAAACAATAAAAATGTCCCGTGAAGTCCATTCATCTTCTTCACTCGCTCCGCCGACGGACCGAAAAAGGAAAAAAAAAACAAAGCCATGACCGACCAACCTCCATGTGACAGTTCTTATTTAACTGAGGGCGGGGCCACACAGTGACATTCTCAGGTGGCCCTGCCCCCCTCTGACGCCCCAGAAAAGCCACGGGGAAGTCCCCGTGCGTCAGAGGGGGGTGGGGTCACTGTGTGGCCCCACCCTCAGTTATATAAGAACTGTCAAAGCGAAGACGCATCATACGGCAGGTGCCTCCTATGGAGGCGGTTCGGTCGCGGATTTGTTTTTTTTTCTTTTTCAGTCCGTCGGCGGAGTGAGAGAAGAAGATGAATGGACTTCGTGGGACATTTTTATTTTTTAATAAAGGACTTGTCCCAAGCTGTGTCTTGTCTTTTGTACCATTTTGAGACTTTTTTTGTGAAATGGTAGGGGTACATTTTTACCCCGTTACCATTTCAACAGGGGGGAGGCCGGGATCTGGGAGTCCCTGTCAGGAGCCTAGTAGACCAGACTGTGTGGACTGCACAGAGATAACCCAAAACACATGTAAGTGAATAGTAATATTTATTAAAATAGGTGATAAATAGAAAATACAAACAGTGAACAACCAACCCAACAAACCCACTACAAACAACAATATCTACAGCAAGGGGCAATACCGGAATCACAGATGTCAGCCAGGCCAGGGTCATACACAGCAGGTCAGCAAGAACAAGGGATATACCAGAGACATAAACATTTAGCCAAGCCAAGGTCATACACAGGAAGATCAGTAAATTAGGGACAGGGAACCAACAGGACAGAGAGGGGATGGATCGGGCTGAAGGGTACAGGAACACAGAAGAGATCGGGTCAGGATAAGCTCGGGCACAAGGTCAGATGCAGGTTCAGGATCAGGTAACAGGCGAACAAGGTCAGGGCTCAAGGAGAGAGATACCAAGGCAAGCATATGAGGGCTTGCCGGGTATTTATAGGACTGACTATGATTGACTTCAAGTCACACCTGAGCGCAGGGAGTGATGTCTGCTCCATACTGCCAGGATCCATCCGCTGGTGGACGTCAGTACTGCGGCCAAAAGATGAAATGACACCAGCAAGGAAATATTCTCCTGACAGTTCAACACTGCCAGGAGACACCTGCTGGTGGACCCCAGTACTGCATGCCAAACGATATATCTTGCCAGCGGACGGATCCTTTCCTGACAGTACCCCCCCTTAAAGAAGCGGCCTCCGGACGCTCCAACTAGTCTTAATTGTCCATAGTCTATGGCATCAGGCAGAAGGGTGGAAGAAGGCTGGTCATCAGGCCCATCTAGGCAGACAGCTGGCACATCAGAGTCATTGAGCTAGGCAGCGGACAGGAACAAACAAGCTGGGCAGCAGGCAAGAACAAACCAAGCTGGGCAGCAAGCAAGAACAAACCAAGCTGGGCAGCAGGCAAGAACAAACCAAGCTGGGCAGCAAGCAAGAACAAACCAAGCTGGGCAGCAGGCAAGAACAAACCAAGCTGGGCAGCAGGCTCCGGGTCATTGAGCTGGGCAGCAGGCTCCGGGTCATCGAGCTGGGCAGCAGGCTCCGGGTCATCGAGCTGGGCAGCAGGCTCCGGGTCATCAAGCTGGGCAGCAGGCTCCGGGTCATCGAGCTGGGCAGCAGGCTCCGGGTCATCGAGCTGGGCAGCAGGCTCCGGGTCATCGAGCTGGGCAGCAGGCTCCGGGTCATCGAGCTGGACAGCAGGCTCCGGGTCATCAAGATGGACAGCAGGCTCCGGGTCATCAAGATGGACAGCAGGCTCTGGAACGTTAGGCCGAACAGCGAGCACCGTAAGGGCAGGCCGGATTACAGGCACCGGCTCAGCAAGCTGGGTAATGGACCCCGGCCCAGTGGGCTGGGTAACAGGCCCCGACTCAGCGAGCTGGACACCGGGCACTGGTTCGGCAAGCCGGATAACAGATACTGGCTTGACAGGCAAAGTGACGGACTTCGGTTTAGCAGACTGGGTAATGGGCACCAGTTCAGCAGACCGGGTAACGGGCACCGATTCAACAGACTGGGTAACGGGCACCGATTCAGCAGGCTGAGACACGGGCACCGAAACTCCAGGCTGAAACACGGGCACTGAAACTTCAGGCTGAGACACGGGCACCGAAACCTCAGGCTGAGATACCAACATCAAGACATCAGGCTGGAAGACAGGTACCAGGATATCAGGCTGGAAAGCGGACTGGAAAGCCGGCACCGAGACATCAGACCAGGCAGCGGGTACTGGAACTTTAGACTGGGCAGCAGACACAGGCGCTGGCACATCGGGCAGAACAGCAGGTGCTGGCATACCAGGCTGAACAATAGGTACATCGGACTGGACAGTAGTCACTGAAGCGTCAGACTGGAACATGGGCACTGAGATGTCAGGCTGAGCAGCAGGCACTGGGACCTCAAACTGGACAGCGGGCACAGGCATTGGCACAACAGGCTGAGTAGAAGACACTGGCGCATCAGGCTGGACAGCAAACAGAAGGTCATCAAACTGGGAAGTGGGCATATCAGACTGGAACACTGGTAGCACAACTTTAGGCTGGAACATGGACACAAGGTCATCAGACCGGTCAGCAGGCACTGGACCGTCAGGCTGGGTAGCAGGCACTGGACCGTCAGGCTGGGTAGCAGGCACTGGACCGTCAGGCTGGGTAGCAGGCACTGGACCGTCAGGCTGGGTAGCAGGCACTGGACCGTCAGGCTGGGTAGCAGGCACTGGACCGTCAGGCTGGGTAGCAGGCACTGGACCATCAGACTGGGTAGCAGGCACTGGAACGTCAGACTGGGTAGCAGGCACTGGAACGTCAGACTGGGTAGCAGGCACTGGAACGTCAGACTGGGTAGCAGGCACTGGAACGTCAGACTGGGTAGCAGACAGAGGTTTGGCAGAATCAGGTGGGTTAGTTGGTGTGGAAGCAAGTTGGGTTACTGGCAGGATCGAATGTGGGTGCAGGGCTGTAAGAAAAGAAATATAGCTGGATCGAAGGAAGACCAAGAAACAGTGGCTGGAGGAGGGTTTTGTGGGATTGTTACAGGTGGGGGAGAAGAGGCAGGTGGATTGAAAGCAGGATAGGTGCAGTGAGTAGAGACTGGGTAATAATACTTGGTGGGAAGCTGTGTATACTGGACTGTCGCTGAGGTTGCCATGAGTGATGGGGGAATAGATTCTTGGGAAGGCAGGTGATTAATGGCAGGGCTGGAATGTTGTGGTTTGGCTAAATGCAGGAGATCTGACCATGTCTGTAGCACAGGTTGAACAAACATTGATTCGCACACAGCCTGACTAACCAGCGATTGCACTGAATGGATGCAATCAGACAACACCTGCTGTGAACAAGAGGCATAACGTTCCATGAAAAAGGCTGGATCATCCTCTAATAATCACACCAGAGACTCAACCTGATCTAAACTGAAGGGGGGAGAAAAATCATCCTTGCCCTCTGGAGTACTGGACAAGGCTAGCTCTGCACACAGCTGAATCAGAGGCTGAACATTTTCAAATAGCATACCGCCCTGATCCACCAGAGAATGGGCCAGACGGATACACTCTAATAGTTGATCCCTGGCCCACTCCTTCAATACCAGACGGCAATAACTATTATCCTCAGTTACCAATGAGGAAAGATAAATCACTATTTCTGCCTGCATTTTTAAAAAGGCTCCTCAGTGCAGCCACCTCTGGTCAGGGATGGCCTTGGTATACTGTCAGGAGCCTAGTAGACCAGACTGTGTGGACTGCACAGAGATAACCCAAAACACATGTAAGTGAATAGTGATATTTATTAAAATAGGTGATAATTAGAAAATACAAACAGTGAACAACCAACCCAACAAACCCACTACAAACAACAATATCTACAGCAAGGGGCAATACCGGAATCACAGATGTCAGCCAGGCCAGGGTCATACACAGCAGGTCAGCAAGAACAAGGGATATACCAGAGACATAAACGTTTAGCCAAGCCAAGGTCATACACAGGAAGATCAGTAAATGAGGGACAGGGAACCAACAGGACAGAGAGGGGATGGATCAGGCTGAAGGGTACAGGAACACAGAAGGGATCGGGTCAGGATAAGCTCGGGCACAAGGTCAGATGCAGGTTCAGGATCGGGTAACAGGCGAACAAGGTCAGGGCTCAAGGAGAGAGATACCAAGGCAAGCATATGAGGGCTTGCCGGGTATTTATAGGACTGACTATGATTGACTTCAAGGCACACCTGAGCGCAGGGAGTGTTGTCTGCTCCATACTGCCAGGATCCATCCGCTGGTGGACGTCAGCACTGCGGCCAAAAGATGAAATGACACCAGCAAGGAAATATTCTCCTGACAGTTCAACACTGCCAGGAGACACCTGCTGGTGGACCCCAGTACTGCATGCCAAACGATATATCTTGCCAGCGGACGTATCCTTTCCTGACAGTCCCCTTGTTAAAGGGAGCTTCCAGATTCCGATAAGCCCCCGCCCACAGACCCGCACAATCACCGGGCAAGGGTTGAGGGGATGAGGCCCTTGTCCCCATCAACATGGGGACAAGGTGCTTTGGGGGGCTACCCGAGTACTTTTAAATGACTTTTTTGCCTTTAAAAATGTCATTTTGTGCAGGTACTGTTCTAAACACAGGAAAAATGCGCCAGTTTACAGGCATACTGTAGACACCCCCCAGGTACGAAATTTAAAGGAATATTTCACTTTTATTGTTTCACTTTAAGCATTATTAAAATCACTACTCTTTTTATAACAATAACTTGCATATAAGCCTTTAAAATGAACACTTTTGATTTTTCATGTTAATGTCCCATAGACTTTAACGGTGTTCCGGCGGCTTTCAAATTTACCCTGAACACCGCATATTGTTCTGCAGAACATCCAAACAACCAAAGTTTGACCCGAACTTATGCTCGGGCCAAACCGTTCGCCCATCCCTAGTTATTAGGTCTACCTTTTTAGGCCAACCCAGCATTTTTGTTATTTCGCAGCTACACACCCTCTGGACTTTTTTGGGGGTTTTTTTCTCTGTTATTTTTGCTCTTTTTTTTTTCTTTCTTTTTTTTACAAATGCCATTTTTTAAATGTTTTTCACAGTACAGTATGGTATGCTGACTAATATAAGGCTATTAACCTATAATCCCACTGTTGGGATGCTACTTGTTCCACTATATTTACATTGGTTAATTCACTACCTTGGTATGGCTCTGAAATTGTTGTCATACAATGTGAAAGGCCTGAACTCCATCAAAAAAGATGGCTGGCTTTCAAGGAGTTCAGGACCTCCGGTGCGGATGTGATCCTGATTCAGGAAACCCACTGCATCTAGACCCACCTGCTCACTACATAATAATGCAATGTGTTTATATGTCTTGTCCCATTACACTTATGAATGTATATGTAGCTAACTCAGGTCAGATCAAATTCTTAACTGAAGCATTTGAACAGCTCCAACGCTTCTCACCGCCCTTTACAACGATAAATGGAGACTTTAATGCCATACTCTCCCCTACACGAGATAGGAGATCCCTATTTCACACAACTACCCCCCCCGCACAATCTTTATCCACATCCTTTTGCAAACTGACACGTGCCCACCACCTATTTGACACCTGGTGGATTAAACACCCTACTAGAAAACAGTTTTCATTCTATTCTAATCCCCCCCAAATGTTCTCTAGACTTGACTACTTTTTCGTGATGGTCCCTCTCCTGCCCAACACAGTGTAAGCTGATTTAGGCCCCATCACATGGTTGCACCATGCCCCCTGACTCTAGACCTTTCCCTCGTCCCTGCCACTGGAGGCTTAATGAATCACTGCTAAACCAACCCAAAACTAAGGATGTGCTTTCCCTCATTCTGACAGAATACTTCCAGCTCAATGTAGGCACTGTCTCCAGTCCAACCACTCTATGGGAAGCTCACATGGCGTATTTCAGGGGGCAATGTATTTCAGTAAGTTCCCGTAGAAAAAAGGACGCCGCCCTCCTGAAATAATCCTTACTGGCCGAACTGCAATCTGCTGATCGCTCCCTAGTTCACTTTCCCACGGTGGCTTGACTGTGGACGAAACCAGATAAAGTCCCTTGAGATGTCAGCTATAGACAAATCCCTCCTATGGGCTAAGCAGAAGTTTTACGAGTTCTTCAACAAACCACATAGGATGTTAGTTTTCAGACTCAACCCTAGGCCCTTTCATTCCTTTCCAGACCACCTTAAACAATCCGATGGGACCCCCATTCATTGCCCACAAGCCATGACTCTGGGTCTTTGGTGAGTTTCATGCTAAACTTTACAATTGCTTAACCCCTGACCTCCGCTCCCATTTGATCGGGAAACTTTTGAGACATTTCTGTCAGACATAAAGCTACCAAAACTAACCAAACCGGACCTACACACCCTAAAAGAATTAGCTAATACTATTAAACACCTACCTCTAAACAAATCCCCTGGCCCAGACGGTGTCCCCTATTCCTACTACAGGACATTCTCACCGATCTTGTCACCTCATCTATTATCTCTATACAACTCCCTTCTCCAGGGCAAGACCCCCACCAACCTTTTCTTCATTCCTATATCTCGGTCATTCCTAAACCGAATAAAGATCCCTCTATCCCAGACAACTATCGACCGTTTCCACTCCTAAATTCGGATTACAAACTCTTCACTAAAATCCTGGCCAATCGCTTATCCCAATTCCTAACCAAATTGATTGATAGTAACCAAGTAGGCTTTGTCCCTACTAGACACTAGGCGCACCATCAATATCATCAATATGCTGAACAGAGTACGCAGACTGGCACTGATCCTCAGCCTAGATGCCCAAAAGGCGTTTAATAGCCTAAGCTGGCCCTACATGTTTGCTACCATTTCCAAATTTGGGCTTCATGGTCCATTTACAGTATATCTGCTTAATGGCCCTCTATTCCAAAACCTCATCTCAGGTCTAAATGGTCTAATTTATGTCCCAGACCTTCCCTATGTCAAACAGTACCAGACAGGGCTGCCCTCTATCCCCACTCCTATTTATTCTATGTCTGGAACCCTTGGAAGAAGCTATACGAGGGGTTAGAGTGGTTCCAATGCACCATAGGAAATATAAATTATCCCTATTTGTGGATGATATCTTGCTGACCCTCACCAATCCTCACATTCCCCTCCCATTCCCCTCCCATTCCTACACACTCTCCTTTCCCGGTTTAGCTCCTTATCTGATTACAAAATCAACACCTCTAAAACAGTATTCCTGCCTCTACATATCCCCCCGGAAGATCTAACGTCCCTGAAAAGCTTATACCCATACCACTGGTGCATCTCATCTCTCAAGTACCTAGGCGTACGAATTACCACTACCTACTCCTCCCTATACTCAACCAACTACACCCATTGTTTAAGGACCTCAATGCCATGTTAACTCACTGAAATCTACTTCCAATATCATGGTTAGGCAGAATCAATGTGTTGAAAATGTCAGTCATGCCTAAACTACTATACTTTTTTGAGACCCGCCAGTTCCTATACCCATGCCTCAATTGAAACTGATCAAACGATGGTTCCTCAGATTCATATGGGGAAATAAGGCACACAGAGTAGCAAGCTCAGTGATCTTTTCCCCAAGAAACCAAGTGGGTCTAGGAGTCCCAGACATTTACAAATACTACCTGGCCTCACACTTTCGTGCAGTGGTATCCTGGTCTAGCCTCTCGCCACCAAATAGGTGGTCGGAGATTGGCGACTCAAGAAATACTACATTGTTTTTACCCCTGCCTCTCTCCTCTTTGTTGGAGATGTGGTAAATCCAGAGGCACCCACTACCACATCTTCTGGCTATGTGAATTAATTGTGCCCTTTTGGTCCATGGTAATGTCTCTGCTTCAGTGTATATTAGAGCATCCTCTTCCGCTGGATCCGTTACATCTCTTTCTGGGTCTCCCCTTCTCTGGACTTGGGAAAGCTTCGAACAAATTAGCCTCCTATATCTTACTGGCTGCCAAGCAAGTTATTCCTATCTGTTGGTTGTCCTCCATCCCCTGATCTCAGGATCAATTTTAACAGGTTATTGCCAAAATACGTAGATTGGAACACATCACAGGCCAGGTAAAAGATGCAATGGACAGAATTGACAGAGTTTGGGATTTGTGGGACAATTGTGAGTACGGCACCACACCCCTAAATCCTACCTAATCCCCATGTATTTACCCAACATCTCAGTCCCTTATCTTCAGTATTCAACTACTTCTTGGTTATAGCCCTTTGTTTGTACCCCTTGTATAGACTTTTATTTAGTTATACATTTTGTACTAGATCTGTTTGTTGTTACTAGATCTACATTTGATTCTTCTGAATTTCAATGTGCCAGATGTGCTTTCTTAGTTTTTTTTCTGTACTCCACTATATTCAATAAAAAACACAATAAAAAAAAAAAAGATTTGTCCTCCCCTCATGTTCTAACGGCAGCTGTAAGTTTGGATTTCTCTTTTTTTTGTGTCTTAAAGATATTGGTTTTAAGGACAAATAGAAAGAGTGAATTGATGTTCTTGGAACACAGCAAAAATAAATAAATAAATGAAAGGGGTTTTAACCCATCACAGCTCTTTCCTAAAAAATAAGCATTCCTGATCACTATACTCTAAATGCTGAGCTGTACATTACATACTCGTGATCAAAGTGTTCATTATTTCAACTGTTGTCTGGCTAAGTAATTCCCCATTTTTTGTTGTTGTCCTGGACCCTGAAGATAGTCTTAGTTGAATGTCTCTATTCTGTGTGCAGAAAACATATGTAATTACATTTTTTTTAAGAAATTATTATTTGTACCAGACATAATGTGTGTCCAAAAGACTTGCAGCTATGGTTTTATGATTAAGGTATATTTTATAGGTACATGTGTAGGACAGGCCACAGAGATGGCCTGTTGTAGATCCCTAGTAAGCCACTAGATGTCTGCATAGTCAGGAGTCAGGGAAGACTCGAAGGTCAGTAGGGTTAAAGAGGAGCTTCAGCCAGGTTACAAAAAATTTAAAGTCAGCAGCTACAAAAACTGTAGCTGTTGACTTTTATCACAAGACAAATGGAAAGAGTCGGCAACTCCAAAATCCTTTTTAAGACTTTATTTGTGGCAAAGGAGTGACATAAAAAGCAAGCTAACTTGGCACTCCTGTTGAGTGCCCCAACAACAAGCAGTTTGCTATGGGGGCACCGAGCTGAGCTGCAGCTCCGTGTATCCATTCAGACACGGACCGCCTAGGCACTCGTGGACATCGTTGGATAGAGATGGGGCTAGGATAAGTATTGGGGGTGGGGGGCTGCTGCACATAGAAGATTTTTAATCTTAATGCACAGAATATATTAAGATAAAAAAACCTGCATTTTCAACGACTTTAATGAACATGACAGAACAATAGTGTTTTGATGTTTATGAATTCTTTGTAATTTTTCCAAACTCTCATTGTATTTGTTTATTTACTACTAAAGATCTTTGCCATTAAGTGCATCACTGCTTATTTCCTTGTTATATTGGATTTTAATTGTTTAATTCTGTTATTATTTTGTGCCAACTCCCTTTTGGGTGGAGCAAATTTGTATATATGTTCTGTCATTTTGCATTAAGCAATATGCTATAAACAAGGCCACATGCCGAAACGCATTACCTTGCTATTTATGTCACTCCTTTGCCAGGAATAAAGCCTTCAAAAGGATTTTGGAGTTGCCGGCTCTTTTCATTTATCTTGCATTGTATCCAGTGAATGGAGGACACTTTGGAGCTAGAGCACCCATGTATGGACTTCACTACTAAGTGAAGTGCTGCTTCCCGCTAATTGTGTCTGTGCTAACTTTTAATAAATAGACCCTCATCCTGTCAAATAATCCAGCGCCATCCTCACCTGGGCCAGTTCTTTGCCAGTATATGGGTCCCTGATGGCACCAGGTTAACTATGGGAAGCTGGCTGTGACTTCTTGTGGCTTCAAAGCCAGCTTCCCACTGCTCATGCATGAGGTATGCTGCACCCTGTTAACTACTTGCCTACCGGGCACTTTTACCCCCTTCCTGACCAGGCCAGTTTTCAGCTTTTAGTGCTCTCACACTTTGAATGACAATTGCATGTCATGTAACACTTACAGATAAATGTAGGCATTTGGGCCTTGTTTGAGGAGGAAAGGTTAATATGTTCTGCTGGAGAGGGGAGTACAAAAGCAAACCTGTTGCTTTACCCTGCATTGGTGCAGGCACGGACAAATGTCTCACTGATTCACCAGTGATGTGTGGGCGAGGCTTAACACACCAAGTTGGCGAACCTGGATGTAGCGAATGATAATGTCTGAACTGTAGGCTGAGGCCACTAGTCATACTTTTATAGCAGTAAAGCAACACTCCATCTTAGAAGCAATTCTACTCCATGTGTTTATTTAACTCTTTAGGGCTCCAACACAGTTATGATGTCCTTCCTATGCCTCTGAACTTTTCACACAGCTTGATCGATGCAGCATTTCTGGGTTGGTGCCGCAGAGCATGCACCAAACTCAACCAGACTTTGGCCCACATTATCATGGACACCAGGAAGCTGTTGTCACTTCACATGCAAGCTTTTGTTAACCCCTGAGGCCTCACTCCTTATTACCTCCGTGACATTCAGGCCAGGTCCCTAGGGAGCTTCATGTCACAATATCAGACCCAGTATGTGGGGTACTGATCGCTAGAAAAGGAGCCAAGCTCATAAGCTCCTTCACTACTAGGGCACCCGTCACCTGGGCCATGTCATCTGCTTTCTACCCAGCTAGCAGCTTATGTACCTGATGCTGTTCCAATTGTCATTAGCAATTGTTCTGCAGCTTCCCTTTGATAGCTTCCCATCTATTAGACGTGGATACAGCTCCATCCTCCGATCCTCTCGTTCTTTGATACACAATGCATTCACCCCTTTAGTAACATCAGGCCAAGTCCATATCCCTTTAAACCCCGATTGGGCTCCCACAAGGGGTGGTAAATTGCAACGTGGCAATTACATTCACAGCAGTATTTTTCTTCTCTTCCCTTTCAGAAAGCAACCAAAAAGCCCCTGACCTACAGTAGACATATTTGAAAAAGGAAAAAGTTTTGGGACTTTAAATGAGGCTAGCACCAAAGGGATGCTCGCCTCCATCCCGGTCATTGGTTATATAAAAAAATGGAGAAGAAGTGGGACTTTAAATGAAGCACACAGCAGCACAACGCAGGTCAAGTGACCAAAATTCATTTATTGGGTATAATCCATGGTGTATAAAAAACATTTAGGGCATCCAACCTCTAAAATGCTGTGGGCATCAAGCCTCTATATAATAAACCATGGATTGATTACACATAAGATACACATAAGTTGCACAATAAGTCATGATCCATTGTCACACA
Source organism: Lithobates clamitans (assembly GCA_037952925.1). NCBI lineage: Eukaryota > Metazoa > Chordata > Amphibia > Anura > Ranidae > Lithobates > Lithobates clamitans. The sequence continues at coordinate 439,780 of JBBGZY010000611.1, forward strand.
GAGAGCAGAGATAGCAATCAACATACATGTGTACAATTATTACCGTGATTAGACCCACAGAGAGCCATGAAGATTAGGACAAATAATGCAGAATAATAAAAGGATTTAATGCCATGACAGATACTTATGGAGGTGAATGGAAACATTGAAATCTTGGTATTCCATGATGTGTGAAGATTGGTAATGATCAAAGCTCTACGCGTTTCGCGGTATAGCAACCGCTCATCAGGAGCATACGTCATGGAATGATTCTAAAAAAATGTATTTTTATATAGAAAAAAAAAAAAAATTGTTTTCAATAAATAAACAGGAATTGAAAAAAGGTTTTATATACAAATATTTAACTTGTATAAAATGAGTTAAAGGTTGTGCGTCAAAACTCACGTCTGCATCAGCGATCCAGTGAAACAGTATCCAGAATCGCAGAGAGCTGCAATGCAAAGCCGCCCGACGCCAGGGTGGTCTGCGGGAATGAGAACAACAGCCATAGGCAAAACCATTGCTGGTAGGTGCAATGGGTGTAGGATGCGGACCTCTGTGTGGGAAACCTATATGAAACAAATCATAGTGATGTGTGTGGGTGTGTGAAAATGAAACAAATATAAAAAAAAAAAGAGTGATGTGAGGACAAAGGTTGAAATAGAGAGAGAGAGAAAGTGGGATAGGAAGGGGTGGAGATGAAGCAAAAATAAAAATAAAAAGAAAGAAAAAAGGTAGAAAAAGGAAAGGAATAATACCTGGTGTGCACAGAGTGGACAACTCCATGAATGCGAGTGTGATGATAAACAGGAAGGAAAGTGCAGTGTGTGAAGGCCAGCCTTGGAGATGCCTATATAGGTGTTCCATCATGGCCCAACCCCCCACATCAAGTCAGCAGACAGCACCTGGGAGTGGAGCACTTCCACCTGGGCGGCTCAGCCGTCGGGCGATTAGCGCCAGTCCATCTCCCCAGTGTATCCACCGAACAGCGACACACCGCCGGAAACATAGCACCACAAGGAAGCCCTGCGACCGGCGGATGTGACGTGATGCAGAGAGGGAAGGACCATGCATCCGCCCCCTCCCTGACAACCATGGGCAGGGAGAGGGGTAGGAGACCCACGTGAACCACCGCAGCCAACGGAGGTGAGCAAATGCAGACAGATCAGCGATATCAAAAACACTGTCCAGGGATCGCAGACGCAGACCCAGCAGGACACACAACCAATACATCAGTATGAGAGGTTGATTGTGGGACCACTGATACCAATGGCCTACATTGATAAAAAATATAAATGTGTGACTGCTGCTGTGTGCTTCCATCCCGGGTTATGTATTTAAAAAAGGAAAAAGTTTTGGGACTTTAAATGAGGCTAGCACCAAAGGGATGCTCGCCTCCATCCCGGTCATTGGTTATATAAAAAAATGGAGAAGAAGTGGGACTTTAAATGAAGCACACAGCAGCACAACGCAGGTCAAGTGACCAAAATTCATTTATTGGGTATAATCCATGGTGTATAAAAAACATTTAGGGCATCCAACCTCTAAAATGCTGTGGGCATCAAGCCTCTATATAATAAACCATGGATTGATTACACATAAGATACACATAAGTTGCACAATAAGTCATGATCCTTTGTCACACAGAGAGCAGAGATAACAATCAACATACATGTGTACAATTATTACTGTGATTAGACCCACAGAGAGCCATGAAGATTAGGACAAATAATGCAGAATAATAAAAGGATTTAATGCCATGACAGATACTTATGGAGGTAAATGGAAACATTGAAATCTTGGTATTCCATGATGTGTGAAGATTGGTAATGATCAAAGCTCTACGCGTTTCGCGGTATAGCAACCGCTCATCAGGAGCATACGTCATGGAATGATTCTAAAAAAATGTATTTTTATTAAAAAAAAAAAAAAAAAATTGTTTTCAATAAATAAACAGGAATTGAAAAAAGGTTTTATATACAAATATTTAACTTGTATAAAATGAGTTAAAGGTTGTGCGTCAAAACTCACGTCTGCATCAGCGATCCAGTGAAACAGTATCCAGAATCGCAGAGAGCTACAGTAGATATAGTTTTTCCTTTTTTATATGTTTTGTCCAACAGAGAGCAGCACCACTTCAGCTGGGCAACCTTAAATAAACAGTGCAATTCACACAACAGAAAATACACTTAACCCAGAAAGGTAATTAACACAGACAACACAATACCTTGTTAAGCACCTGCTTACAGATGTGCCACCAAACTACCAATAAGCACTGGAAATATATATACCATTGCTCTTTTGGCCCTACTCCTCCTGTGGTTTACAAAAGTGCACCTTGTCCTGCACTTCTGTGACCCATTTTCAGTCAACAGTGGGCTAAAGTCTGCTGTCGGGTGACATCACTCAGCCTGTCCAGGCTCTGGAACAATCCCCACTTTAATTTAGGGATTCACCCAGATGCCTGGACCAGCAGCTGGCTCAGCTTTTCCATGAGCCACTGCGAGACTGAGCCAGCCACTCCCGCTGCACAGCCCAGTGCTTCCAGTAACCGGCTCTCTGCTTACTGAAGACCAAGAACTGAGCAATCGTCTGTCTTTGATCACATCGTTTTTGGTCTGGAGGCGGCAGGGGACAGCTGCAGCTAGGATTGGTGCTGCAGCCATCTAGGTGAGTATGATTGTTTTTTTATTTTTTATTCCCAAGCTTCTCTTTTAATATTGTAGATAAATAAATAACATTATTGGCATAACCACCCTAACCTGGCTCTCTATACCACCCTAACCTAGCTCTATATCACCTAACATGGCTCTATATACCACCCTAACCTGGCACTATATACCACCCTAACCTAGCTCTATATCACCTAACATGGCTCTATATACCGCCCTAAACTGGCTCTTTATATCACCCTAACCTGGCACTATATACCACCCTAACCTGGCTCTATATCACCTAACCTAACCTGGCTCTATATCACCTAACCTGGCACTATATACCACCCTATGCTGGCTATATGCTGGCTAACCTCACCTAACTATATACCACCCTAACCTGACTCTATATACCACCCTAACCTGGCTCTATATCACCTAACCTGGCACTATATACCACCCTATGCTGGCTATATATCACCCTAACCTGGCTCTATATCACCTAACCTGGCACTATATCCCCTAACCTGGCACAATATACCACCCTAACCTGGTTCTATATCACCCTAATCTGGCACTATATACCACCCTAACCTGGCTCTATATACCACCCTAACCTGGCTCTATATACCATCTTGACCTGACACTATATACCACCCTAAGCTGGCTCTATATCATCCTAACCTGGCTCTATATCACCTAACCTGGCACTATATCACCTAACCTGGCACTATATACCACCCTAACCTGGCACTATATCACCCTAAGCTGGCACTACGTCATCGTAACCTGGCACTATATCACCCTAACCTGGCTCTATATACCACCCTAACCTAGCTCTATATCACCTAACATGGCTCTATATACCACACTAACCTGGCACTCTATACCACCCTAACCTGGCACTATATACCACCCTAACCTGACTCTATATACCACCCTAACCTGGCTCTATATCACCTAACCTGGCACTATATACCACCCTAAGCTGGCTATATATCACCTTAACCTGGTTCTATATCACCTAACCTGGCACTATATATCACCCTAACCTGGCACTATATCACCTAACCTGGCACTATATACCACCCTAACCTGGTTCTATATCACCCTAACCTGTCACTATATATCACCCTAACCTGGCTCTATATACCACCCTAACCTGGAACTATATACCATCTTAACCTGACACTATATACCACCCTAAGCTGGCTCTACACCACCCTAACCTGGCTCTATATCACCCTAACCTGGCACTATATCGCCCAACATGGCACTATGTCATCCTAACCTGGCACTATATCACCCTAACCTGGCACTATATCACCCTAACCTGGCACTATATCATCTAACCTGGCAGTATACTACCCTAACGTCACTTGACATCGACATGCGATGCGCTACCTGCCCACCTGGGGGGGGGCGCCAGATATAGGATGCACCCTGGGTGTCAAATTCTCTAGGTACACCCCTGGCCAGTTTAAGTGACAGCCTGTTAAAGTAATGCAGCCAAAAATGTGAGCACCGCTAGGGCGGGCTGGGGCTGGGGGCAGGGTGGAAGTTCCCCCCCAGGCTGCCAACCTTATCTATAAAATTGCCGCTGCCTGTCTGCTATTTCTTTTCCCCTGTGCAGGGTAGAAGTTGGCCGTGGCGGCCACCGACTGGCTAGCTGGCTACTGCACTGCATTCTGGGAATTTTAGTTCAGACTGCGCTCAAGTCCCTGGTGGCCGTGGGTGGAACTGAGCAGCGCAGCAAACTACAAATCCCAGAAATCTCGGAGGCAGGCAGGGAGGCAGGGCATTCGGCATGCCAGGGGACGCATCATGAATGTCACGTGACTGGCTCAGGCTGTGGGCTGGGTGCTGGCTGGAGTGGCTGCAACTAGTTTTGAGGACAGTGAATGAGAGCACATCCAGCTTACTTTGAGTCAGTGAGATGAGCAGCTTACCCCTCCACCTCACACCCGGAGTCTTTGGACAGGAGGCAGGCAGAGGCAGCTTGGAAGTTGTCATCAACCCCCCTCTGTGCAAGGACCTGCTGAGGTGAGAGAGAGACCCAGACCCTGACACCCCCAAATGACCCCCGCATCCCATTCCCACCTCCTCCCCATACACTCCACTTATCTTGCCCCAGTGTCCTGCCCACCACCCAGTAACCTCAAAATAGGAAATAGCCCTCAACACTCTCTTTCTGTCAGGTCCTGTGCTGGCCATGGCCTGTTAGCCCTGCTTGCCATGGCCTGTGGGCAGTGGATTCAGGAGTAGGGATGAGCCGAACACCCCCCTGTTCGGTTCGCACCAGAACATGCAAACAGTAAAAAAGTTAGTTCGAACACGCGAACACCGCTAAAGTCTATGGGACACGAACATGAATAATCAAAAGTGCTCATTTTAAAGGCTTATATGCAAGTTATTGTCATAAAAAGTGTTTGGGGACCTGGGTCCTGCCCCAGGTGACATGGATCAATGCAAAAAAAAGCTTTAAAAACGGCCGTTTTTTCAGGAGCAGTGATTTTAATAATGCTTAAAGTCAAACAATAAAAGTGTAATATTCCTTTAAATTTCGTAGCTGTGGGGTGTCTATAGTATGCCTGTAAAGGGGCGCATGTTTCCTGTGTTTAGAACAGTCTGACAGCAAAATGACATTTCGAAGGAAAAAACCCATTTAAAATTACTCGCGGCTATTGCATTGCCGGTCCGACAATACACATAGAAGTTCATTGATAAAAACGGCATAGGAATTCCCCACAGGGGAACCCCGAACCAAAATTTAAAAAAAAATGATGTGGGGGTCCCCCTAAATTCCATACTAGGCCCTTCAGGTCTGGTATGGATATTAAGGGGAACCCCGGCCAAAATTTAAAAAAAAAATGACGTGGGGGTGCCCCTAAATTCCATACCAGACACTTCAGCGGTCAATTGCGATATCAGGCGATCAGGGGTCAGGCGATATCAAAAACACTGTCCAGGGATCGCAGACGCAGACCCAGCAGGACACACAACCAATACATCAGTATGAGAGGTTGATTGTGGGACCACTGATACCAATGGCCTACATTGATAAAAAATATAAATGTGTGACTGCTGCTGTGTTCTTCCATCCCGGGTTATGTATTTAAAAAAGGAAAAAGTTTTGGGACTTTAAATGAGGCTAGCACCAAAGGGATGCTCGCCTCCATCCCGGTCATTGGTTATATAAAAAAATGGAGAAGAAGTGGGACTTTAAATGAAGCACACAGCAGCACAACGCAGGTCAAGTGACCAAAATTCATTTATTGGGTATAATCCATGGTGTATAAAAAACATTTAGGGCATCCAACCTCTAAAATGCTGTGGGCATCAAGCCTCTATATAATAAACCATGGATTGATTACACATAAGATACACATAAGTTGCACAATAAGTCATGATCCATTGTCACACAGAGAGCAGAGATAACAATCAACATAAAAAAACGATCAAGGGGTTAATATGGCGCACAATGGAGGTAGCCGAGTACATATAACTAAAAATGGTGGGGGGAAGGGGGTGGGTTGGGGGTTCCTGAGAGTGGGAACTTGATGGTGGTAGTTAATGTTTCACAACAAGTTCGGGTATTATTCCATGTAAGGATAAAATGATGCTGAATAAATGGAAGGCAGCCAGTCTATAAAAGCTAGAAGAAGCTCTGGAACAAATAAAAAAGAAAGAAGGACGGCGCCCTCTAAGTGCAGCATGTATGTTAAAAATATTTATTACAATAGATAAAAACACTCACATTTGAGTTGCTAAAAACCAGCATGTAAAGTAGTTTCATCCGCGTGCTCTCGGGGGATGTGGGTGTCACGGGCCAGTTCAGGGGTTCCTGGGATGTGAGTCCTGTAACCTGGGTCCTGGTAGCTGTTCCGGTGGTGCCGAGGGTCCTCAGAGCCTCCGGGCGGCCAGGATATCGGTCATGGATCCTCCGTGGAGCGCCGTGCTGACCTGCGTCTTCACTTCCGGGAGCGGGGTGAGGCGGGCGGTGCTTCGCGTTCGGAGCATGCATGCTCCTTCATCAGGCTATGCTGGTGGCCATATTCAGTGTGGGAATTTATACCATAGGCAATGGGAGGGGTGGAGAGGTAATTGAGAGGAGGGCGGGACTATGTATAATGATTGGGCACGTAGGTAACCATGGAGATGGGGTGTACACAATGTGGAAGGGGAGTGGAGGGAGACGGGGAGTGGGCGGGGCGGGGAGTGAGGAGGGGGGGAAAAAAAAAAAAAAAGGAGATATGCAAATGAGTGTGTTGTGGTAAGAACATATATGTGTGTATATGGAATGTGGGGTAAGGAGAAGGCGGTCTATAGGAAGAGGAATGTTGTATTGATCATAGTGGACGGGAACAAAATATATATACATATATACATGTATACATATATACATACATATACATACACATACATACACACATATCTACATACATATATACACGTCAACATATATGGGAAGGGAATACAAAAATGCAGAAAATGGTATATAATTAAATAGGTATATAATTATAGGGAGAGATTGGTGGTATATATGAGAAGAAATGACGCAATGATGGAAAAGGGATAAAACATGTACAATGTATATACGTGTGTAAACACAAAGAACCGTTTAAAAAGGATCCCTTCACACACACATACACATATATACACATTTAAATGACGCGTAAGATTGGGACAAAAGAAGGGGGGGAGTGTGTTTCCAGACGGGTATTTGGGAATGAGAGAAATGTTATGGGAAATACTGGGAAATAAATAAATAAAAGTAAAAATAATAAAAATAATAAAAATATATAGAAATATAAATAAAAATAAAGATAAATATAAATATATATATATGTAAAAATACAAGTACAAATAAATAAAAAATAAATAAAATTAAAAAATATATAAAAAAATAAGGAAATTAAAAATAAAATATTTTTTAATAAGAATAAAAATAAAATAAAATTGGTATGTGTTATATACTAGGGCTATGTGGATAGGGGTAATGGGTGGGAGACGGGTATACCCATACACGTGCTCCACGTGGACTGTAAGTTAATGGGGTAGTGACTAGATGATGGATAAAACAATAAATGAGACAACAGGTAGGACAAAGGATGAAACAATACGTGGTGAATTGGGATGAGATGATGTGATGAGGCAGGGATATGGTTGGGGTCACAGCAAAATGTTAATTTCAATGCCTTCATTGAGGCCTCCTGGCGATAAAGTGTCCAGTGTGTATATCCAGTAGTTTTCTCTTTCACACAACCTTTTGTAGCGTTCAGCGGTAGGGAGGGTGGGTGGGATAGACTCAATAACCCACACGCGTAGCCCTGAAGATGTTTGTCCATGATGTTCTTTAAAATGTCTTGGTACACTATGCTTGTCAATGCCCTTCTCTACAAGGTTATGATGCTCACCAAACCTTTTGCGGAGTGGGCGTATAGTGCGGCCTACGTATAGTAGGCCGCAGGGGCATGTGAGGCAATAGACCACATAATCTGAACCACAATTGAAGAAGTCGGGGATGACATATAGTTTACCCTTATGGTGGAAGTCTTTTTGCCTATGTGTAACATGGGTGCATGTGAGGCAGAGGGGCTTCCTACATTGATACATGCCTTTGATGTTAAAGAAGGTTAAGGGGGCACTGACGGTGGGGCGTGCTGTTTTCACTTTGCTTGGTGCTATTTGGGCCTTTATATTCTTAGCCCGTCTGTAGGTGACCAGTGGTTTATCACTTATGGTGGGTTTTAGATGCGGATCCTCACGCAGAATGGACCAGTGTTTGGTGAAGATCTTTTCCATTTGCTTAAATCTGTTGTGGTATTGTGTCACAAATCTGACGGGTTGGGTAGTGTCGTCTGTACTGGTTTGTCTCTTGTCCTTCGCGTTTTCACTGAGATAGTATTGGAAGGCATCTTCTATGATGTGGTCTGGATAACCCTTGTCTTTGAATTTGGCTTTGAGTAGTAGGCCGTGTGTTTCATAGTCCTGTAGGCGCGTGCAATTGTGTTTCAGGCGGCAGAACTGGCTTTTTGGGATGTTTTTAACCCATCGTGGGTGATGGCAACTGTTAAAGTGTAGGTAAGAATTTCCTGAGGTGGATTTTGTATAATTCTGGGCGCAGATGGTGTTTTCATAGTGGAAGAGTTCCAGATCCAAAAAGGCCAGTTTGTTATTGTCTGTGACTGATGTGAATGATAGACCCATGGAGTTGTTGTTGCAGTGTTGGACGAAGGGTAGGATGGTGGTTTCTGGACCATCCCAGATAATGACTACGTCATCTATGTAGCGCCCGTAATAGACTATGTGGGGCGCATATGGGTTATTGTTGTGTATATATTGTAGCTCCCAGTAACCCATGGTAAGGTTCGCGTAGCTGGGAGCAAAATTGGCCCCCATGGCAGTTCCTTTTGTTTGAATATAGAAGTCTCCGTGGGATTCAAAATAATTGTGGGTTAGGCAGAATTCTAATATTTCCAGTAAGAATTGGTTCTGACGTGGGTTGAGTGATGGGTCATTGTTGAGGTAGTGTCGTACAGCTTGTAAACCAATGTTATGGGGAATGGACGTGTATAGTGAGACCACATCTAGCGAGAGCCAGCGGTATGTCGGTTCCCAGGAGTAGTATCGTAGCATGTTCAGAAGGTGGATGCTGTCTTTAATGTAGGAAGGTAGGTTCTGTACTATACCTTGTAGAAAATGATCAATGTAGATAGAGAAGTAGCTGGTTACGCTTTCCATGGCCGCCACTATTGGTCTACCAGGAGGGTGTGTGGGGTCTTTGTGCACCTTCGGAAGGTGGTAAAAGTAGGGCCTTTTGTAAAAGTCGTGTTTAAGAAATGAGGCTTCGGATGCAGTAACTATACCATCTGCTTGTGCTCGATCTATTAAGTTGTGAGCTTCAATAGAGAATTTGGGTAAGGGATCTCCGGAAAGTTTTTTGTATGTGGATGTGTCCGATAGGAGTCTAGTTGTTTCCAGCATGTAGTCTGCACGGTTCTGGACTACGATACCACCTCCTTTATCTGCGGGCTTAATAACCAGTTGTCTGTTGTTGGTGAGTGATTTAAGAGCCGTGCGTTCTGCTGGGGTTAAGTTAGATGGTGGATTGGAACGTGAGTTGGACATTTGACACATTCGTAGTATATCAGCATATACAACCTGATAGAAGGTCTGGACGTAAGGTCCTTTGACAAATGTGGGATAAAAGATAGATTTCGGTTTGAAATTAGTGTGTAAGATGGGTGGAGAGGTAGGTGGATGTTGAGTTAGAGATTCAATCTGGTCGTCAATGTAGAGATCTTCCAACTGGTCTAGGGCTATGAGTTCTGCGGGTCCTAGGGTGGAGGAGTCTTCTGTAGTAGTACTGCATTCAGCGTGGTCATTAGTAGTATATGGAGTAGTGTTTGGGGTAATGTTTGGGGTACCATTACCCTTCTTAGTGTCTTGAATGTTGAAATATCGTTTGATGGTGATATTTCTAATGAACCTATTGAGATCCAAGAAGAGAGTGAAAGGGTTGGGAGATGCTGTGGGGGCGAAGGTGAGCCCGCGTGCTAGTAGAGATTTTTCAGGCATGGATAAAGTGTGATCAGAGAGGTTGAAGATTTTTACAGTCTGCGCAATTTCTCCCTCCTTTTTGTGTCTGTGTCTCCCCCCTCTCCTGCCTCGTCGGTGAGCTTTCTTTTTGGGCAGGGTTGGGGGGTGATCACTAAAAAAGAGGGGGTAGGGGTGGGAGATATATGTTTGTTGGTCGGACTGTAAATGGGGGGTGATGAGATGGCGTGGATACTGGGGTGGTCCATGGTGGGCCCAGATGCTTGAGTGATCTTGGGCTGTGCGGTGTGTAGATTCCCAATACCAAAATCCAGAGTGGATGACTGGGGGTCCTCATAAGTGCTGTGATCTGATATGGCACTGCCGGTCTGTGTTTCTTTGAGGGTAACCGGTATGGGAGGGATTGAGGTAAGGATGCCAGTGTGGGGTTTCTTCTTTATACTCTTGGAAGTTTTGGGTGTACTGGAGGAAGAAACTGGCACGGGGGGTGGTGGACGATGATGGTCCTCTTTTGGTGTGGGTGTGGGCTGTGGCCGTCTGGAAGGTGCCGGTGGCCTATGTGGTTTATAAGGCTTGGTGGAGGGGCCTTGAAAGGATAAGAGGGCCGTGGTGGGCCTAGGTACACATTCCATCAGGGGGACTGGGGCGTGGTTCTCTTGCCCTGATGGGGTGTGGAGATTGGGGTGGTTGTTAACTTTGGGGGGGTGTGTATTGCGTCTGGGTTTTTTCCAACAGTGGATCCTGTTGGAGTTGTAATCGTCAAAGTCTCTGCGTATCTTCTGTAATTTACATTTGATGAGGCAATCCTCTTGGTACTTAGTGTTAAGTTTCAGTTTTTTGTACCATGAGGTGGGTAGGGGTGTAATGTTTGATCTTAGTTCATCTATAAGATTGGTTAATTTGGATGATAATGAGTTGAATAGGGTATCCCTTTGCTTGATGATGATTTCCATCCATTTTTGAGTGCAGAATTCGGATATGGTGGACCATTCAGCAGCTAAATCTGCGCCCAGGAATGAGCAAGTCTTTTGGTTTCTGAGACCTCTGGGAGAAATTTTGTAGTTCAAATACAGTTCCAAGAAGAACTTATCCCACCATTGTTGGTTGATGTTATTGATGGTGTCCTCTATTTTGCGAAACTTCGCACATATGTGTCTGTATTCCAGACGGGGGATATTTGCTGATGGGAGGAAGTATCCATCTGGGAAGTGTGCGTATAAGTCATCTAATATGGTGTACTTGACTGATTCTATTTTTTGTATAATTTCCATGGTTACTATACAGCATAGGCTTGAAGTATTAGGTATGTAAACTGGGGGGGAAGTAAATCACATAAACATAATGGGGCTGAAGATGAATGTACAATAATAATAATTGGCATAGATCCAGAGGCTGCGCATATATGTGAACTTCTTAAGAGGAGATAAAAAAACGATCAATGGGTTAATATGGCGCACAATGGAGGTAGCCGAGTACATATAACTAAAAATGGTGGGGGGAAGGGGGTGGGTTGGGGGTTCCTGAGAGGGGGAACTTGATGGTGGTAGTTAATGTTTCACAACAAGTTCGGGTATTATTCCATGTAAGGATAAAATGATGCTGAATAAATGGAAGGCAGCCAGTCTATAAAAGCTAGAAGAAGCTCTGGAACAAATAAAAAAGAAAGAAGGACGGCGCCCTCTAAGTGCAGCATGTATGTTAAAAATATTTATTACAATAGATAAAAACACTCACATTTGAGTTGCTAAAAACCAGCATGTAAAGTAGTTTCATCCGCGTGCTCTCGGGGGATGTGGGTGTCACGGGCCAGTTCAGGGGTTCCTGGGATGTGAGTCCTGTAACCTGGGTCCTGGTAGCTGTTCCGGTGGTGCCGAGGGTCCTCAGAGAGTCCGGGCGGCCAGGATATCGGTCATGGATCCTCCGTGGAGCGCCGTGCTGACCTGCGTCTTCACTTCCGGGAGCGGGGTGAGGCGGGCGGTGCTTCGCGTTCGGAGCATGCGTGCTCCTTCATCAGGCTATGCTGGTGGCCATATTCAGTGTGGGAATTTATACCATAGGCAATGGGAGGGGTGGAGAGGTAATTGAGAGGAGGGCGGGACTATGTATAATGATTGGGCACGTAGGTAACCATGGAGATGGGGTGTACACAATGTGGAAGGGGAGTGGAGGGAGACGGGGAGTGGGCGGGGCGGGGAGTGAGAAGGGCATTGACAAGCATAGTGTACCAAGACATTTTAAAGAACATCATGGACAAACATCTTCAGGGCTACGCGTGTGGGTTATTGAGTCTATCCCACCCACCCTCCCTACCGCTGAACGCTACAAAAGGTTGTGTGAAAGAGAAAACTACTGGATATACACACTGGACACTTTATCGCCAGGAGGCCTCAATGAAGGCATTGAAATTAACATTTTGCTGTGACCCCAACCATATCCCTGCCTCATCACATCATCTCATCCCAATTCACCACGTATTGTTTCATCCTTTGTCCTACCTGTTGTCTCATTTATTGTTTTATCCATCATCTAGTCACTACCCCATTAACTTGCAGTCCACGTGGAGCACGTGTATGGGTATACCCGTCTCCCACCCATTACCCCTATCCACATAGCCCTAATATATAACACATACCAATTTTATTTTTATTTTTATTCCTATCTTTATTTTTTATTTTATTTTTATTCTTATTAAAAAATATTTTATTTTTAATTTCCTTATTTTTTTATATATTTTTTAATTTTATTTATTTTTTATTTATTTGTACTTGTATTTTTACATATATATATATTTATATTTATCTTTATTTTTATTTATATTTTTTTATATATTTTTATTATTTTTATTATTTTTACTTTTATTTATTTATTTCCCAGTATTTCCCATAACATTTCTCTCATTCCCAAATACCCGTCTGGAAACACACTCCCCCCCTTCTTTTGTCCCAATCTTACGCGTCATTTAAATGTGTATATATGTGTATGTGTGTGTGAAGGGATCCTTTTTAAACGGTTCTTTGTGTTTACACACGTATATACATTGTACATGTTTTATCCCTTTTCCATCATTGCGTCATTTCTTCTCATATATACCACCAATCTCTCCCTATAATTATATACCTATTTAATTATATACCATTTTCTGCATTTTTGTATTCCCTTCCCATATATGTTGACGTGTATATATGTATGTAGATATGTGTGTATGTATGTGTATGTATATGTATGTATATATGTATACATGTATATATGTATATATATTTTGTTCCCGTCCACTATGATCAATACAACATTCCTCTTCCTATAGACCGCCTTCTCCTTACCCCACATTCCATATACACACATATATGTTCTTACCACAACACACTCATTTGCATATCTCCTTTTTTTTTTTTTCCCCCCTCCTCACTCCCCGCCCCGCCCACTCCCCGTCTCCCTCCACTCCCCTTCCACATTGTGTACACCCCATCTCCATAGTTACCTACGTGCCCAATCATTATACATAGTCCCGCCCTCCTCTCAATTACCTCTCCACCCCTCCCATTGCCTGTGGTATAAATTCCCACACTGAATATGGCCACCAGCATAGCCTGATGAAGGAGCACGCATGCTCCGAACGCGAAGCACCGCCCGCCTCACCCCGCTCCCGGAAGTGAAGACGCAGGTCAGCACGGCGCTCCACGGAGGATCCATGACCGATATCCTGGCCGCCCGGAGGCTCTGAGGACCCTCGGCACCACCGGAACAGCTACCAGGACCCAGGTTACAGGACTCACATCCCAGGAACCCCTGAACTGGCCCGTGACACCCACATCCCCCGAGAGCACGCGGATGAAACTACTTTACATGCTGGTTTTTAGCAACTCAAATGTGAGTGTTTTTATCTATTGTAATAAATATTTTTAACATACATGCTGCACTTAGAGGGCGCCGTCCTTCTTTCTTTTTTATTTGTTCCAGAGCTTCTTCTAGCTTTTATAGACTGGCTGCCTTCCATTTATTCAGCATCATTTTATCCTTACATGGAATAATACCCGAACTTGTTGTGAAACATTAACTACCACCATCAAGTTCCCCCTCTCAGGAACCCCCAACCCACCCCCTTCCCCCCACCATTTTTAGTTATATGTACTCGGCTACCTCCATTGTGCGCCATATTAACCCCTTGATCGTTTTTTTATCTCCTCTTAAGAAGTTCACATATATGCGCAGCCTCTGGATCTATGCCAATTATTATTATTGTACATTCATCTTCAGCCCCATTATGTTTATGTGATTTACTTCCCCCCCAGTTTACATACCTAATACTTCAAGCCTATGCTGTATAGTAACCATGGAAATTATACAAAAAATAGAATCAGTCAAGTACACCATATTAGATGACTTATACGCACACTTCCCAGATGGATACTTCCTCCCATCAGCAAATATCCCCCGTCTGGAATACAGACACATATGTGCGAAGTTTCGCAAAATAGAGGACACCATCAATAACATCAACCAACAATGGTGGGATAAGTTCTTCTTGGAACTGTATTTGAACTACAAAATTTCTCCCAGAGGTCTCAGAAACCAAAAGACTTGCTCATTCCTGGGCGCAGATTTAGCTGCTGAATGGTCCACCATATCCGAATTCTGCACTCAAAAATGGATGGAAATCATCATCAAGCAAAGGGATACCCTATTCAACTCATTATCGTCCAAATTAACCAATCTTATAGATGAACTAAGATCAAACATTACACCCCTACCCACCTCATGGTACAAAAAACTGAAACTTAACACTAAGTACCAAGAGGATTGCCTCATCAAATGTAAATTACAGAAGATACGCAGAGACTTTGACGATTACAACTCCAACAGGATCCACTGTTGGAAAAAACCCAGACGCAATACACACCCCCCCAAAGTTAACAACCACCCCAATCTCCACACCCCATCAGGGCAAGAGAACCACGCCCCAGTCCCCCTGATGGAATGTGTACCTAGGCCCACCACGGCCCTCTTATCCTTTCAAGGCCCCTCCACCAAGCCTTATAAACCACATAGGCCACCGGCACCTTCCAGACGGCCACAGCCCACACCCACACCAAAAGAGGACCATCATCGTCCACCACCCCCCATGCCAGTTTCTTCCTCCAGTACACCCAAAACTTCCAAGAGTATAAAGAAGAAACCCCACACTGGCATCCTTACCTCAATCCCTCCCATACCGGTTACCCTCAAAGAAACGCAGACCGGCAGTGCCATATCAGATCACAGCACTTATGAGGACCCCCAGTCATCCACTCTGGATTTTGGTATTGGGAATCTACACACCGCACAGCCCAAGATCACTCAAGCATCTGGGCCCACCATGGACCACCCCAGTATCCACGCCATCTCATCACCCCCCATTTACAGTCCGACCAACAAACATATATCTCCCACCCCTACCCCCTCTTTTTTAGTGATCACCCCCCAACCCTGCCCAAAAAGAAAGCTCACCGACGAGGCAGGAGAGGGGGGAGACACAGACACAAAAAGGAGGGAGAAATTGCGCAGACTGTAAAAATCTTCAACCTCTCTGATCACACTTTATCCATGCCTGAAAAATCTCTACTAGCACGCGGGCTCACCTTCGCCCCCACAGCATCTCCCAACCCTTTCACTCTCTTCTTGGATCTCAATAGGTTCATTAGAAATATCACCATCAAACGATATTTCAACATTCAAGACACTAAGAAGGGTAATGGTACCCCAAACATTACCCCAAACACTACTCCATATACTACTAATGACCACGCTGAATGCAGTACTACTACAGAAGACTCCTCCACCCTAGGACCCGCAGAACTCATAGCCCTAGACCAGTTGGAAGATCTCTACATTGACGACCAGATTGAATCTCTAACTCAACATCCACCTACCTCTCCACCCATCTTACACACTAATTTCAAACCGAAATCTATCTTTTATCCCACATTTGCCAAAGGACCTTACGTCCAGACCTTCTATCAGGTTGTATATGCTGATATACTACGAATGTGTCAAATGTCCAACTCACGTTCCAATCCACCATCTAACTTAACCCCAGCAGAACGCACGGCTCTTAAATCACTCACCAACAACAGACAACTGGTTATTAAGCCCGCAGATAAAGGAGGTGGTATCGTAGTCCAGAACCGTGCAGACTACATGCTGGAAACAACTAGACTCCTATCGGACACATCCACATACAAAAAACTTTCCGGAGATCCCTTACCCAAATTCTCTATTGAAGCTCACAACTTAATAGATCGAGCACAAGCAGATGGTATAGTTACTGCATCCGAAGCCTCATTTCTTAAACACGACTTTTACAAAAGGCCCTACTTTTACCACCTTCCGAAGGTGCACAAAGACCCCACACACCCTCCTGGTAGACCAATAGTGGCGGCCATGGAAAGCGTAACCAGCTACTTCTCTATCTACATTGATCATTT
Organism: Lithobates clamitans; assembly: GCA_037952925.1. Lineage (NCBI taxonomy): Eukaryota > Metazoa > Chordata > Amphibia > Anura > Ranidae > Lithobates > Lithobates clamitans. Next base: position 456,434 of record JBBGZY010000611.1, read on the forward strand.
TCTACAAGGTATAGTACAGAACCTACCTTCCTACATTAAAGACAGCATCCACCTTCTGAACATGCTACGATACTACTCCTGGGAACCGACATACCGCTGGCTCTCGCTAGATGTGGTCTCACTATACACGTCCATTCCCCATAACATTGGTTTACAAGCTGTACGACACTACCTCAACAATGACCCATCACTCAACCCACGTCAGAACCAATTCTTACTGGAAATATTAGAATTCTGCCTAACCCACAATTATTTTGAATCCCACGGAGACTTCTATATTCAAACAAAAGGAACTGCCATGGGGGCCAATTTTGCTCCCAGCTACGCGAACCTTACCATGGGTTACTGGGAGCTACAATATATACACAACAATAACCCATATGCGCCCCACATAGTCTATTACGGGCGCTACATAGATGACGTAGTCATTATCTGGGATGGTCCAGAAACCACCATCCTACCCTTCGTCCAACACTGCAACAACAACTCCATGGGTCTATCATTCACATCAGTCACAGACAATAACAAACTGGCCTTTTTGGATCTGGAACTCTTCCACTATGAAAACACCATCTGCGCCCAGAATTATACAAAATCCACCTCAGGAAATTCTTACCTACACTTTAACAGTTGCCATCACCCACGATGGGTTAAAAACATCCCAAAAAGCCAGTTCTGCCGCCTGAAACACGATTGCACGCGCCTACAGGACTATGAAACACACGGCCTACTACTCAAAGCCAAATTCAAAGACAAGGGTTATCCAGACCACATCATAGAAGATGCCTTCCAATACTATCTCAGTGAAAACGCGAAGGACAAGAGACAAACCAGTACAGACGACACTACCCAACCCGTCAGATTTGTGACACAATACCACAACAGATTTAAGCAAATGGAAAAGATCTTCACCAAACACTGGTCCATTCTGCGTGAGGATCCGCATCTAAAACCCACCATAAGTGATAAACCACTGGTCACCTACAGACGGGCTAAGAATATAAAGGCCCAAATAGCACCAAGCAAAGTGAAAACAGCACGCCCCACCGTCAGTGCCCCCTTAACCTTCTTTAACATCAAAGGCATGTATCAATGTAGGAAGCCCCTCTGCCTCACATGCGCCCATGTTACACATAGGCAAAAAGACTTCCACCATAAGGGTAAACTATATGTCATCCCCGACTTCTTCAATTGTGGTTCAGATTATGTGGTCTATTGCCTCACATGCCCCTGCGGCCTACTATATGTAGGCCGCACTATACGCCCACTCCGCAAAAGGTTTGGTAAACATCGTAACCTTGTAGAGAAGGGCATTGACAAGCATAGTGTACCAAGACATTTTAAAGAACATCATGGACAAACATCTTCAGGGCTACGCGTGTGGGTTATTGAGTCTATCCCACCCACCCTCCCTACCGCTGAACGCTACAAAAGGTTGTGTGAAAGAGAAAACTACTGGATATACACACTGGACACTTTATCGCCAGGAGGCCTCAATGAAGGCATTGAAATTAACATTTTGCTGTGACCCCAACCATATCCCTGCCTCATCACATCATCTCATCCCAATTCACCACGTATTGTTTCATCCTTTGTCCTACCTGTTGTCTCATTTATTGTTTTATCCATCATCTAGTCACTACCCCATTAACTTACAGTCCACGTGGAGCATGTGTATGGGTATACCCGTCTCCCACCCATTACCCCTATCCACATAGCCCTAGTATATAACACATACCAATTTTATTTTTATTTTTATTCCTATCTTTATTTTTTATTTTATTGTTATTCTTATTAAAACATATTTTATTTTTAATTTCCTTATTTTTTTATATATTTTTTAATTTTATTTATTTTTTATTTATTTGTACTTGTATTTTTACATATATATATATTTATATTTATCTTTATTTTTATTTATATTTCTATATATTTTTATTATTTTTATTATTTTTACTTTTATTTATTTATTTCCCAGTATTTCCCATAACATTTCTCTCATTCCCAAATACCCGTCTGGAAACACACTCCCCCCCTTCTTTTGTCCCAATCTTACGCGTCATTTAAATGTGTATATATGTGTATGTGTGTGTGAAGGGATCCTTTTTAAACGGTTCTTTGTGTTTACACACGTATATACATTGTACATGTTTTATCCCTTTTCCATCATTGCGTCATTTCTTCTCATATATACCACCAATCTCTCCCTATAATTATATACCTATTTAATTATATACCATTTTCTGCATTTTTGTATTCCCTTCCCATATATGTTGACGTGTATATATGTATGTAGATATGTGTGTATGTATGTGTATGTATATGTATGTATATATGTATACATGTATATATGTATATATATTTTGTTCCCGTCCACTATGATCAATGCAACATTCCTCTTCCTATAGACCGCCTTCTCCTTACCCCACATTCCATATACACACATATATGTTCTTACCACAACACACTCATTTGCATATCTCCTTTTTTTTTTTTTTCCGCCCCGCCTACTCCCCGTCTCCCTCCACTCCCCTTCCACATTGTGTACACCCCATCTCCATGGTTACCTACGTGCCCAATCATTATACATAGTCCCGCCCTCCTCTCAATTACCTCTCCACCCCTCCCATTGCCTATGGTATAAATTCCCACACTGAATATGGCCACCAGCATAGCCTGATGAAGGAGCACGCATGCTCCGAACGCGAAGCACCGCCCGCCTCACCCCGCTCCCGGAAGTGAAGACGCAGGTCAGCACGGCGCTCCACGGAGGATCCATGACCGATATCCTGGCCGCCCGGAGGCTCTGAGGACCCTCGGCACCACCGGAACAGCTACCAGGACCCAGGTTACAGGACTCACATCCCAGGAACCCCTGAACTGGCCCGTGACACCCACATCCCCCGAGAGCACGCGGATGAAACTACTTTACATGCTGGTTTTTAGCAACTCAAATGTGAGTGTTTTTATCTATTGTAATAAATATTTTTAACATACATGCTGCACTTAGAGGGCGCCGTCCTTCTTTCTTTTTTATAACAATCAACATACATGTGTACAATTATTACTGTGATTAGACCCACAGAGAGCCATGAAGATTAGGACAAATAATGCAGAATAATAAAAGGATTTAATGCCATGACAGATACTTATGGAGGTAAATGGAAACATTGAAATCTTGGTATTCCATGATGTGTAAAGATTGGTAATGATCAAAGCTCTACGCATTTCGCGGTATAGCAACCGCTCATCAGGAGCATACGTCATGGAATGATTCTAAAAAAATGTATTTTTATAAAAAAAAAAAAAATTGTTTTCAATAAATAAACAGGAATTGAAAAAAGGTTTTATATACAAATATTTAACTTGTATAAAATGAGTTAAAGGTTGTGCGTCAAAACTCACGTCTGCATCAGCGAACCAGTGAAACAGTATCCAGAATCGCAGAGAGCTACAGTAGATATAGTTTTTCCTTTTTTATATGTTTTGTCCAACAGAGGACAGCACCACTTCTACTGGGCAACCTTAAATAAACAGTGCAATTCACACAACAGAAAATACACTTAACCCAGAAAGGTAATTAACACAGACAACACAATACCTTGTTAAGCACCTGCTTACAGATGTGCCACCAAACTACCAATAAGCACTGGAAATATATATACCATTGCTCTTTTGGCCCTCTTCTGGTTTACAAAAGTGCACCTTGTCCTGCACTTCTGTGACCCATTTTCAGTCAACAGTGGGCTAAAGTCTGCTGTCGGGTGACATCACTCAGCATGTCCAGGCTCTGGAACAATCCCCACTTTAATTTAGGGATTCACCCAGATGCCTGGACCAGCAGCTGGCTCAGCTTTTCCATGAGCCACTGCAAGACTGAGCCAGCCACTCCCGCTGCACAGCCCAGTGCTCTCAGTAACCGGCTCTCTGCTTACTGAAGACCAAGAACTGAGCAATCGTCTGTCTTTGATCACATCGTTTTTGGTCTGGAGGCGGCAGGGGACAGCTGCAGCTAGGATTGGTGCTGCAGCCACCTAGGTGAGTATGATTGTTTTTTTATTTTTTATTCCCAAGCTTCTCTTTTAATATTGTAGATAAATAAATAACATTATTGGCATAACCACCCTAACCTGGCTCTCTATACCACCCTAACCTAGCTCTATATCACCTAACATGGCTCTATATACCACCCTAACCTGGCACTATATACCACCCTAACCTAGCTCTATATCACCTAACGTGGCTCTATATACCGCCCTAAACTGGCTCTTTATATCACCCTAACCTGGCACTATATACCACCCTAACCTGGCTCTATATCACCTAACCTGGCACTATATACCACCCTAACCTGACTCTATATACCACCCTAACCTGGCTCTATATCACCTAACCTGGCACTATATACCACCCTATGCTGGCTATATATCACCCTAACCTGGCTCTATATCACCTAACCTGGCACTATATATCACCCTAACCTGGCACTATATCCCCTAACCTGGCACTATATACCACCCTAACCTGGTTCTATATCACCCTAATCTGGCACTATATACCACCCTAACCTGGCTCTATATACCACCCTAACCTGGCTCTATATCACCTAACCTGGCACTATATACCATCTTGACCTGACACTATATACCACCCTAAGCTGCTCTATATCATCCTAACCTGGCTGTATATCACATAACCTGGCACTATATACCACCCTAACCTGGCACTATATCACCCTAAGCTGGCTCTATATCACCCAACATGGCACTACGTCATCGTAACCTGGCACTATATCACCCTAACCTGGCTCTATATACCACCCTAACCTAGCTCTATATCACCTAACATGGCTCTATATACCACACTAACCTGGCACTATATGCCACCCTAACATAGCTCTATATCACCTAACATGGCTCTATATACCGCCCTAACCTGACTCTTTATACCACCCTGACCTGGCACTATATACCACCCTAACCTGGCACTATATACCACCCTAACCTGACTCTATATACCACCCTAACCTGTCTCTATATCACCTAACCTGGCACTATATACCACCCTAAGCTGGCTATATATCACCTTAACCTGGTTCTATATCACCTAACCTGGCACTATATATCACCCTAACCTGGCACTATATCACCCTAACCTGGCACTATATCACCTAACCTGGCACTATAGACCACCCTAACCTGGTTCTATATCACCCTAACCTGTCACTATATATCACCCTAACCTGGCTCTATATACCACCCTAACCTGGCTCTATATCGCCTAACCTGGAACTATATACCATCTTAACCTGACACTATATACCACCCTAAGCTGGCTCTATACCACCCTAACCTGGCTCTATATCACCCTAACCTGGCACTATATCACCCTAACTTGGCTCTATATCACCCAACATGGCACTACGTCATCCTAACCTGGCACTATATCACCCTAACCTAGCACTATATCACCCTAACCTGGCACTATATCATCTAACCTGGCAGTATACTACCCTAACGTCACTTGACATCGACATGCAATGCGCTACCTGCCCACCTGGGGGGGGGGCGCCAGATATAGGATGCACCCTGGGTGTCAAATTCTCTAGGTACACAACTGGCCAGTTTAAGTGACAGCCTGTTAAAGTAATGCAGCCAAAAATTTGAGCACCGCTAGGGCGGGCTGGGGCTGGGGGCAGGGTGGAAGTTCCCCCCCAGGCTGCCAACCTTATCTATAAAATTGCCGCTGCCTGTCTGCTATTTTTTTTCCCCTGTGCAGGGTAGAAGTTGGCCGTGGCGGCCGCCGACTGGCTAGCTGGCTACTGCACTGCATTCTGGGAATTTTAGTTCGGACTGCGCTCAAGTCCCTGGTGGCCATGGGTGGAACTGAGCAGCGCAGCAAACTACAAATCCCAGAAATCTCGGAGGCAGGCAGGGAGGCAGGGCGCTCGGCATGCCAAGGGACGCATCATGAATGTCACGTGACTGGCTCAGGCTGTGGGCTGGGTGCTGGCTGGAGTGGCTGCAACTAGTTTTGAGGACAGTGAATGAGAGCGCATCCAGCTTACTTTGAGTCAGTGAGATGAGCAGCTTACCCCTCCACCACACACCCGGAGTCTTTGGACAGGAGGCAGGCAGAGGCAGCTTGGAAGTTGTCATCAACCCCCCTCTGTGCAAGGACCTGCTGAGGTGAGAGAGAGACCCAGACCCTGACACCCCCAGATGACCCCCGCATCCCATTCCCACCTCCTCCCCATACACTCCACTTATCTTGCCCCAGTGTCCTGCCCACCATCCAGTAACCTCAAAATAGGAAATAGCCCTCAACACTCTCTTTCTGTCAGGTCCTGTGCTGGCCATGGCCTGTTAGCCCTGCTTGCCATGGCCTGTGGGCAGTGGATTCAGGAGTAGGGATGAGCCGAACACCCCCCTGTTCGGTTCGCACCAGAACATGCGAACAGTAAAAAAGTTAGTTCGAACACGCGAACACCGCTAAAGTCTATGGGACACGAACATGAATAATCAAAAGTGCTCATTTTAAAGGCTTATATGCAAGTTATTGTCATAAAAAAATGTTTGGGGACCTGGGTCCTGCCCCAGGTGACATGGATCAATGCAAAAAAAAGCTTTAAAAACGGCCGTTTTTTCAGGAGCAGTGATTTTAATAATGCTTAAAGTCAAACAATAAAAGTGTAATATTCCTTTAAATTTCGTAACTGTGGGGTGTCTATAGTATGCCTGTAAAGGGGCGCATGTTTCCTGTGTTTAGAACAGTCTGACAGCAAAATGACATTTCGAAGGAAAAAACCCATTTAAAATTACTCGCGGCTATTGCATTGCCGGTCCGACAATACACATAGAAGTTCATTGATAAAAACGGCATGGGAATTCCCCACAGGGGAACCCCGAACCAAAATTTAAAAAAAAATGATGTGGGGGTCCCCCTAAATTCCATACTAGGCCCTTCAGGTCTGGTATGGATATTAAGGGGAACCTCGGCCAAAATTTTAAAAAAAATGACGTGAGGGTGCCCCTAAATTCCATACCAGACCCTTCAGGTCTGGTACGGATTTTAAGGGGAACCCCGCGCCAAAAAAAAAAACGGCGTGGGTCCCCCCAAAAATCCATACCAGACCCTTATCCGAGCAAGCAACCTGGCAGGCCGCAGGAAAAAAGGGAGGGATGAGAGAGCGCCCCCCCTCCTAAACCGTACCAGGCCACATGCCCTCAACATTGGGAGGGTGCTTTGGGGTAGCCCCCCAAAACACCTTGTCCCCATGTTGATGAGGATAAGGGCCTCATCCCCACAACCCTGGCCGGTGGTTGTGGGGGTCTGCGGGCGGGGGGCTTATCGGAATCTGGAAGCCCCCTTTAACAAGGGGACCCCCAGATCCCGGCCCTCCCCCCTGTATGAAATGGTAAGGGGGTACTTACCCCTAGCATTTCACTAAAAAACTGTCAAAAATGTTAAAAATGACAAGAGACAGTTTTTGACAATTCCTTTATTTAAATGCTTCTTCTTTCTTCTATCTTCCTTCATCTTCGGGGGGGGCGCACTCTCGTCCCCCCCCCCCTCTTTTTCTGCGGCCTGCCAGGTTGCGTGCTCGGATAAGGGTCCGGTATGGATTTTTGGGGGGACCCCACGCTGTTTTTTTTTTTTTTGGCGCGGGGTTCCCCTTAAAATCCGTATCAGACCTGAAGGGTCTGGTATGGAATTTAGGGGGACCCCCACGTCATTTTTTTTTACATTTTGGCCGGGGTTCCCCTTAATATCCATACAAGACCTGAAGGGCCTGGTATGGAATTTAGGGGGACCCCCACGTCATTTTTTTTTGGTTTGGGGTTCCCCTGTGGGGAATTCCCATGCCGTTTTTATCAATGAACTTCTATGTGTATTGTCGGACCGGCAATGCAAAAGCCGCGAGTAGTTAAAATGGGTTTTTTCCTTCGAAATGTCATTTTGCTGTCAGACTGTTCTAAACACAGGAAACATGCGCCCCTTTACAGGCATACTATAGACACCCTCCAGCTACGAAATTTAAAGGGATATTACACTTTTATTGTTTGACTTTAAGCATTATTAAAATCACTGCTCCTGAAAAAATGGCCGTTTTTAAAACTTTTTTTTGCATTGATCCATGTCCCCTGGGGCAGGACCCAGGTCCCCAAACACTTTTTATGACAATAACTTGCATATAAGCCTTTAAAATTAGCACTTTTGATTTCTCCCATAGACTTTTAAAGGGTGTTCCGCGGCATTCGAATTTGCCGCAAACACCCCAAATTGTTTGCTGTTCAGCGAACTTGCGAACAGCCAATGTTCGAGTCGAACATGAGTTCGACTCGAACTCGAAGCTCATCCCTATTCAGGAGGGGGGCTGACCCAGACTATAGCCCTGAGTGGGCCCCCAAAAAGCTCTGGGTCTCCGTGTTAACAATGATCATTATTATCCCTGAGTCCCAAGGCTTAGGGTTGGTCAGAAACTCTGGGTTATTGGCCGCCTGTTTTTCTGCATGTTTTCAAAATTAAAGTGGGCCGGTCTGGATGAAGTCCAGGGCCAAATTTTTGTCCCAGTCCAGCCCTGCTCTCCATCTCCATAACATACAGAGGGAGGGTTTTTTTGTGGATTTCTGTCAGTATCAGCATTTAACAAACAGCTATTACAAAATGATTTCAATGGTTTATTTAACAGACCAAAAGGGATCTGTTAGGAGAAGTTAAGAGCAGTTTACTGTTTACCTACATATACATTATATATGAAAAGGAACTTCTAATATCCCATACTGCCTAAGAGCTCCCTTGCATTGGACTACAATTTGTAAGGTGTTTGTAGTACAGCTGTAGAATTTGATTTTTAGTGTATAACTACAGATATCGTCATTTAATACAGTAACACAAACACAGAAAATAGATAAAAAGAAGGAAATTGGGACTTTGAATGAGGCTATTGACTGGTTAAAGTAAAGATGTGTTTTAAACATGGTTTAATTACATAAAAATAAATATAAAAGCATTACAATAGTACATACCATGATATGTACTATTGTAATGCTTTCATATTTATTATTATATCATTAAACCATGTTTAAAACACATTTTTACCTTAACCAGTCAATAGCCCCATTCAAAGTCCCAATTTCCTTCTTTTTATCTATTTAAACCAATGGAGGCACATACGTGCTTCATTCAAAGTCCCCAAACTTCCCATTATTTCCAAACACAGATACTAAAGCAATATATTGCAGTGCGTTAGTGTACATTTACCGCAGTATATTTCAGTGTGTTATTGCTCGTTTACCACAGTATATTGCAGTGCGTTAGTGCATGTTTAGCACAGTATATTTCAGTGCATTAGTGCACGTTTATATTTTAGCCCAGTATATTTCAGTGCGCTAGTGGTAAAGTGCATCAAACACCACTTTCCATTGATTAAAGTGCATCCATGTACACATTTTCCCATCTTCATTACATTTTGTTAATAAGCCCCCCATCATGTCTGAGAGACCAACAAGGAGAGGTAGACATTCCCATGGCACTGTGAAGGGGCCAGCAGCGTCTGTGTCCACAGGCAAAAGTGGACGTGGTCTGTCCTCAGGCAGGGCATCTTTTCCTCTGTTTAGTGATGTTGCCTGTGCTATCCATCCACAGCATGCAGAGGAGGTGGTGGACTGGCTTACTAAACCATCCTCCTCATTATCCATCACCCAAGCTGGCATTAGTGCGCAGTCCACTGCAGCTGCCAGAGTGGCTTATTCTGCCTCCTTGCCCACAGCTATTTCTGTCATAGCCCCAGCATCAGGCATGGAGGAGTCAGCTAAGTTTTTTGAAAACAGTGTCAGCCACTTGTGCCTTGACGATGCACAGCTATTACTTGATTCAGATGTTAGTTCTGCAGGTTAAGGAAGGTAGAAACATGAGCCTACAGAGAGGGGAGAACACTGGTAAATAGGGATGAGCCGAACACCCCCCGGTTCGGTTCGCACCAGAACCCGCGAACGGACCGCAAGTTCGCACGAACGTTAGAACCCCATTGACGTCTATGGGACTCGAACGTTCGAAATCAAAAGTGCTCATTTTAAAGGCTAATTTGCATGGTATTGTCCTAAAAAGGGTTTGGGGACCCGGGTCCTACCCCAGGGGACATGTATCAATGCAAAAAAAAACTTTTAAAAACGGCCGTTTTTTCGGGAGCAGTGATTTTAATGATGCTTAAAGTAAAAAAAAAAAAGTGAAATATTCCTTTAAATATCGTACCTGGGGGGTGTCTATAGTATGCCTGTAAAGTGACGCGTGTTTCCCATGTTTAGAACAGTCCCTGCACCAAATGTCATTTTTAAAGGAAAAAATCTCATTTAAAACTGCTTGCGGGTTTAATGTCATGTCGGGTCATGGCAATATGGATGAAAATCAGTGAGACAAACGGCATGGGTACCCCCCAGTCCATTACCAGGCCCTTTGGGTCTTGTATGGATATTAAGGGGAACCCCGCACCCAAATTAAAATAAGGAAAGGTCCCTATATACTCTGAACAGCAGTATACAGGCGGTGCAAACAAGACAGGGACTGTAGGTTTGTTGTTAAGTAGAATCTGTTTGTAATTTTGAACATTTTTAATGTGTTTAGCTCCAGCCAAAAAATCTTTTCTAAGCTTTTTGGAAAACATAGGGAAGGGTTATCACCCCTGTGACATTTGTTTTGCGTCTTTCCTCCTCTTCAGAAGATTTCACCTCACTTTTTTGTCCCAATGAAAAATGTTTTTTGAAAATTTGGGTTTTTTTGTGGAACAAGGATTGGAAAGCATCAGTGGAAAGGAAAAATTGTTTTCCCATATTAACTCTTACAGGAGAGAATTTCCCTTCCTTAGGGGTAGATTTCATCTCACTTCCTGTTGTCTCCTTCCGTTTGCAAGTAGGAGTCGTTTGTAAGTTAGATGTTTGAAAGTAGGGTCCTGCCCTATATACTCAGCAGAAATTTGGGCCTTAGGTGTTGCTGTGGCCAAAACACTGTAAGCCCTCACAGGGCCCTGCTGTGAAATATTAGATCAAGAATTGTAATTACATGCCCCTGTTGAACAGGAGCTGAAAAATTAGGCCTTAGGCACTGGTGCTGGTGCCACAACACTGCAACCCCTCACAGACACTCTAGTTGGAACGCAGGAACGAGCCCTGCTGCAAAGTATTGCATCAAAAATTGTAATTACACGCCCCTGTTAGACAGGGGCAGAAAAATTGGGTCTTAGGCACTGGTGCTGGTGCCACAACACTGCAACCCCTCACAGACACTCTAGTTGAAACGCAGGAACAAGCCCTGCTGCAAAGTATTGCATCAAAAATTGTAATTACACGCCCCTGTTAGACAGGGGCTGAAAAATTGGGTCTTAGGCACTGGTGCTGGTGCCACAACACTGCAACCCCTCACAGACACTCTAGTTGGAATGCAGGAACGAGCCCTGCTGCAAAGTATTACATCAAAAATTGTAATTACACGCCCCTGTTAAACAGGGGCTGAAAAATTGTGCCTTAGGCACTGGTGGTGGCGCCCAGAACCAAAAATGTTCTTACAAGCTATCAGCGTGATGATTGAGGAGGAAGAGGATAATTACTCAGGGATAGTCACTCAGCATCAGCATAGGCAGTCTTTGAAGGGATCTGAGATTTCAAAAAAAATTATTCGGTTACATCTGCATCAGGTGCTTGGTAGCTGGTGGTGATCCAAGACTGATTCATTTTTATGAAGGTCAGCCGATCGACCGAGTCGGTGGACAGACGCACCCTGTGATCGGTTACCACGCCTCCAGCAGCACTGAATGTGCGTTCCGAAAGAACGCTGGATGCAGGACAGGCCAGTAGCTCAATTGCATACTGTGCAAGCTCTGGCCAGTGATCCATCCTCAAGACCCAGTAACCCAGAGGATTTTCGGTGGGAAAGGTGTCCAAGTCTGATCTTGCCCCTAGGTATTCCTGCACCATGTAAAACAGACGCTGGCGATGGTTGCTGGAACCGATCATACCTTGGGGCTGCGGACCAAAAAATTGTCTGAACGCATCGGTCAGACGGCCACCTTCTCCACCGCTCCTTCTTTGACTGACCGAAGCCTCAGCAACACGTTGTCCAGAAACAGGAGTTTGTAACCTCCCAGTCTCTGGGAACGCGTTGCACAGACCTTTCTGCAAGGCCTCCCGAAGATGTTTCATCCTCTGCTCCCTCTGCGATGGCAAGATAAGGTCCGCAACCTTACCCTTGTAACGTGGATCAAGGAGGGTTGCCAGCCAGTATTGGTCCTTCTCCTTGATACCACGAATACGAGGATCCTTACGCAGGCTTTGCAGGATCAGGGAGGCCATGCAGCGTAGGTTTGCTGAGGCATTCGGTCCGGAGTCCTCTGGGTCACTAAGGACAACAACGTCCGCAGCCACCTCCTCCCAGCCACGTACAAGTCCATGTGTTCCTTGGGACTGATCCCTTAAAGACTGCTGATGCTGAGTGCCAGGCTCCACCTCCATACTGACACAATCTTCCTCCTCCTCCTCCTCCTCCTCCTCGTCCTCTTCCTGTGTGATCGGCGGGCACGCAGGAACACTGTCTGGATAAAGGGGGCCTTGAGAGCTAAGGAAGTCCTCCTCTTCCTGCCTCTGTTCTGCCTCAAGTGCCCTGTCCATTATTCCACGCAGCGTGTGCTCCAACAGGTGGACAAGGGGGACAGTGTCACTGATGCATGCACTGTCAGTGCTCACCATCCTCGTGGCCTCCTCGAATGGTGACAGGACAGTGCATGCATCCCTGATCATGGCCCACTGGCGTGGGGAAAAAAAACCAAGGTCCCCTGACCCTGTCCTGGTGCCATAGTCGCACAGGTACTCATTGATGGCCCTCTGCTGCGTGTGCAGCCGCTGCAGCATGGCCAACGTCGAGTTCCACCTGGTGGGCATGTCACAGATTAGGCGGTTCTTGGGCAGGTTAAACTCCTTTTGGAGGTCCGTCAGCCGAGCACTGGCATTATATGACCGGCGGAAATGCACACAGACTTTCCTGGCCTGCCTCAGGACATCCTGTAAGCCCGGGTACCTGCCCAAGAACCGCTGCACCACCAAGTTAAGGACGTGAGCCAAACAGGGCACATGGGTCAGTTGTCCCTGTCGGAGGGCAGAGAGGAGGTTGGTGCCATTGTCGCAAACCACCATTCCTGCCTTAAGTTGGCGTGGCGTCAACCACCTCTGAACCTGCCCCTGCAGAGCTGACAGAACCTCTGCCCCAGTGTGGCTCCTGTCCCCCAAGCACACCAGCTCAAGCACCGCATGGCATCTTTTGGCCTGCGTACTTGCGTAGCCCCTTGAACGCCTACGGAGCACCGCTGGTTCCGAGGAAGAGGCCATGGAGGAAGAAGAAGAGGAGGGGGTGGAGGAGAGAGGTGTGTCACAATCAGCATTTTGGAGGCGTGGTGGCGGAACAACCTCCAACACTACTGCACCTTGTCCTGCATCCTTCCCAGCTGCCAGCAGAGTCACCCAATGCGCCGTGAAACTTAAGTAACGTCCCTGTCCATGCCTGCTGGACCATGAGTCAGCGGTAATATGCACCTTACCGCTGACCGCCCTGTCCAGCGAGGCATGGACATTGCCTTCCACATGCCGGTAGAGAGCCGGAATCGCCTTCCGTGAGAAAAAGTGGCGTTTGGGTACCTGCCACTGAGGAACCGCACATTCCACAAACTCACGGAAGGGGGCAGAGTCTACCAACTGAAAAGGCAGCAGTTGAAGTGCTAGCAATTTTGCCAAGCTAGCATTCAACCGCTGGGCATGTGGATGGCTGGGAGCAAACTTCTTTCGGCGGTGCAGCAGCTGGGGCAGGGAAATTTGCCTGGTACAATCTGACGTCGGTGTACCAAAAGCAGATTGCCCATAAGTACTTGGCTGTGACACACCTAATTCTACACCTTCATTCCTCTCACTGCAGGTCGCAGAGAGGACTGAAGGTCTAGTGGGGTTGGAAATCTCAGCTGATGAGGAGCAAGGAGAGATCGTCTTTGTTCTTTGGTGTGGGTCTTTTAGATACGCTTGCCAACGAACTGCATGGCAGGTCAACATATGTCTGGTCAAGCATGTGGTACCCAAGCGGGAGATGTTTTGGCCACGCGAGATACGCTTGAGACATATATTGCAAATAGCAGCGGTGCGATCTGATGCACTCGTCTCAAAAAAGGCCCACACCAAAGAACTTTTTGAATAACGCGCAGAGACTGCAGCGCCCTGCACATGTGGAGCTTTGGGGTGTGATGCAGTCAATGTGCTGCCCTTAGGCTGGCCCCTGGAGGGCATCCTGCCTAGTTGGTGATGTGCCACCTCCTCCTCCTCCTCCTCCTCCTCCTCTCTCCTATCAGGCACCCACGTTGAGTCAGTGACCTCATCATCCCCTCCCTCCTCATCACTGGAGCAAACCTGGCAGTATGCTGCAGCAGGGGGAGCATGACTGCCAGATTGCTGTCCTTCTTGGGCACCCCCTCTGTCCGTGCTCATGTTACTGCCTTCATTGAGCTCAGTATCATCATCAGAGCCTTCCAAACGCTGGGCATCCTCCTGGAGCATGTACCCAACACTGTGGTCAAACAGTTCGAGGGAATCCTCATGAGGACATGGTGGAGCTAGGGAAGGAGTCACTGATGACATTGAGCTGAGGGAAGAGGCCGCTGCTTTGCCAGACAAAGCACCCTGGGCATGGGTGAGAGAGGATGAGGAGGATGAGGACGGCTTGGTCATCCACTCGACCAAGTCTTCCGCATGTTGCGGCTCAACACGGCCAGCTGCCGAAAAAAAGGCCAAGCGTGTCCCATGGCCACGTGCTGATGAGGATGCACCGTCTCCACGACCAGCACTAGACACAGAGCCTGCTTGCCCTCTCTTATTGGCTTGTGACTGTCTGCCTCTCCTTCTTGGCCTTCCAGACATACTAATGGCCTGTAGCTGCACTAAGCTGGGATAGAACACCTGTAATTTTCTTCAGGTAGCTTTATATACTGTAACCAGACAAGCCTGCCTGTCAGTAGGAAGATAACAGGAACGGATCTAGCTGAACACTGTGAGCAGGACGTACTGCACTAAATGTATATAGCAGGAACGGATCTAGCTGAACACTGTGAGCAGGACGCACTGCACTGAATGTAAATAGCAGGAACGGATCTAGCTGAACACTGTGAGCAGGACGCACTGCACTGAATGTAAACAGCAGGAACGGATGTAGCTAAACACTGTGAGCAGGACGCACTGCACTGAATGTAAATAGCAGGAACGGATCTAGCTGAACACTGTGAGCAGGACGCACTGCACTGAATGTAAATAGCAGGAACGGATCTAGCTGAACACTGTGAGCAGCACGCACTGCACTGAATGTAAATAGCAGGAACGGATCTAGCTGAACACTGTGAGCAGGACGCACTGCACTGAATGTAAATAGCAGGAACGGATCTAGCTGAACACTGTGAGCAGGACGCACTGCACTGAATGTAAACAGCAGGAACGGATGTAGCTAAACACTGTGAGCAGGACGCACTGCACTGAATGTAAATAGCAGGAACGGATCTAGCTGAACACTGTGAGCAGGACGCACTGCACTGAATGTAAATAGCAGGAACGGATCTAGCTGAACACTGTGAGCAGCACGCACTGCACTGAATGTAAATAGCAGGAACGGATCTAGCTGAACACTGTGAGCAGGACGCACTGCACTGAATGTAAATAGCAGGAACGGATCTAGCTGAACACTGTGAGCAGGACGCACTGCACTGAATGTAAACAGCAGGAACGGATGTAGCTGAACACTGTGAGCAGGACGCACTGCACTGAATGTAAATAGCAGGAACGGATCTAGCTGAACACTGTGAGCAGGACGCACTGCACTGAATGTAAACAGCAGGAACGGATGTAGCTAAACACTGTGAGCAGGACGCACTGCACTGAATGTAAATAGCAGGAACGGATCTAGCTGAACACTGTGAGCAGGACGCACTGCACTGAATGTAAATAGCAGGAACGGATCTAGCTGAACACTGTGAGCAGCACGCACTGCACTGAATGTAAATAGCAGGAACGGATCTAGCTGAACACTGTGAGCAGGACGCACTGCACTGAATGTAAATAGCAGGAACGGATCTAGCTGAACACTGTGAGCAGGACGCACTGCACTGAATGTAAATAGCAGGAACGGATCTAGCTGAACACTGTGAGCAGGACGCACTGCACTGAATGTAAATAACAGGAACGGATCTAGCTGAACACTGTGAGCAGGACGCACTGCACTGAATGTAAATAGCAGGAACGGATCTAGCTGAACACTGTGAGCAGGACGCACTGCACTGAATGTAAACAGCAGGAACGGATGTAGCTAAACACTGTGAGCAGGACGCACTGCACTGAATGTAAATAGCAGGAACGGATCTAGCTGAACACTGTGAGCAGGACGCACTGCACTGAATGTAAATAGCAGGAACGGATCTAGCTGAACACTGTGAGCAGCACGCACTGCACTGAATGTAAATAGCAGGAACGGATCTAGCTGAACACTGTGAGCAGGACGCACTGCACTGAATGTAAATAGCAGGAACGGATCTAGCTGAACACTGTGAGCAGGACGCACTGCACTGAATGTAAATAGCAGGAACGGATCTAGCTGAACACTGTGAGCAGGACGCACTGCACTGAATGTAAATAACAGGAACGGATCTAGCTGAACACTGTGAGCAGGACACACTGTACTAAATGTAAATAGTCTAGCTGCCTGACCGTGGTACTAATAGGATCAAAAAGAACACCTGTAATTTTCTTCAGGTAGCTTTATATACTGTAACCAGACAAGCCTGCCTGTCAGTAGGAAGATAACAGGAACGGATCTAGCTGAACACTGTGAGCAGGACGTACTGCACTAAATGTATATAGCAGGAACGGATCTAGCTGAACACTGTGAGCAGGACGCACTGCACTGAATGTAAATAGCAGCAACGGATCTAGCTGAACACTGTGAGCAGGACGCACTGCACTGAATGTAAATAGCAGGAACGGATCTAGCTGAACACTGTGAGCAGGACGCACTGCACTGAATGTAAACAGCAGGAACGGATGTAGCTAAACACTGTGAGCAGGACGCACTGCACTGAATGTAAATAGCAGGAACGGATCTAGCTGAACACTGTGAGCAGGACGCACTGCACTGAATGTAAATAACAGGAACGGATCTAGCTGAACACTGTGAGCAGGACACACTGTACTAAATGTAAATAGTCTAGCTGCCTGACCGTGGTACTAATAGGATCAAAAAGAACACCTGTAATTTTCTTCAGGTAGCTTTATATACTGTAACCAGACAAGCCTGCCTGTCAGTAGGAAGATAACAGGAACGGATCTAGCTGAACACTGTGAGCAGGACGTACTGCACTAAATGTATATAGCAGGAACGGATCTAGCTGAACACTGTGAGCAGGACGCACTGCACTGAATGTAAATAGCAGGAACGGATCTAGCTGAACACTGTGAGCAGGACGCACTGCACTGAATGTAAATAGCAGGAACGGATCTAGCTGAACACTGTGAGCAGCACGCACTGCACTGAATGTAAATAGCAGGAACGGATCTAGCTGAACACTGTGAGCAGGACGCACTGCACTGAATGTAAATAGCAGGAACGGATGTAGCTAAACACTGTGAGCAGGACGCACTGCACTGAATGTAAATAGCAGGAACGGATCTAGCTGAACACTGTGAGCAGGACGCACTGCACTGAATGTAAATAGCAGGAACGGATCTAGCTGAACACTGTGAGCAGCACGCACTGCACTGAATGTAAATAGCAGGAACGGATCTAGCTGAACACTGTGAGCAGGACGCACTGCACTGAATGTAAATAGCAGGAACGGATCTAGCTGAACACTGTGAGCAGGACGCACTGCACTGAATGTAAATAGCAGGAACGGATCTAGCTGAACACTGTGAGCAGGACGCACTGCACTGAATGTAAATAACAGGAACGGATCTAGCTGAACACTGTGAGCAGGACACACTGTACTAAATGTAAATAGTCTAGCTGCCTGACCGTGGTACTAATAGGATCAAAAAGAACACCTGTAATTTTCTTCAGGTAGCTTTATATACTGTAACCAGACAAGCCTGCCTGTCAGTAGGAAGATAACAGGAACGGATCTAGCTGAACACTGTGAGCAGGACGTACTGCACTAAATGTATATAGCAGGAACGGATCTAGCTGAACACTGTGAGCAGGACGCACTGCACTGAATGTAAATAGCAGCAACGGATCTAGCTGAACACTGTGAGCAGGACGCACTGCACTGAATGTAAATAGCAGGAACGGATCTAGCTGAACACTGTGAGCAGGACGCACTGCACTGAATGTAAACAGCAGGAACGGATGTAGCTAAACACTGTGAGCAGGACGCACTGCACTGAATGTAAATAGCAGGAACGGATCTAGCTGAACACTGTGAGCAGGACGCACTGCACTGAATGTAAATAACAGGAACGGATCTAGCTGAACACTGTGAGCAGGACACACTGTACTAAATGTAAATAGTCTAGCTGCCTGATCGTGGTACTAATAGGATCAAAAAGAACACCTGTAATTTTCTTCAGGTAGCTTTATATACTGTAACCAGACAAGCCTGCCTGTCAGTAGGAAGATAACAGGAACGGATCTAGCTGAACACTGTGAGCAGGACGTACTGCACTAAATGTATATAGCAGGAACGGATCTAGCTGAACACTGTGAGCAGGACGCACTGCACTGAATGTAAATAGCAGGAACGGATCTAGCTGAACACTGTGAGCAGGACGCACTGCACTGAATGTAAATAGCAGGAACGGATCTAGCTGAACACTGTGAGCAGGACGCACTGCACTGAATGTAAACAGCAGGAACGGATGTAGCTAAACACTGTGAGCAGGACGCACTGCACTGAATGTAAATAGCAGGAACGGATCTAGCTGAACACTGTGAGCAGGACGCACTGCACTGAATGTAAATAGCAGGAACGGATCTAGCTGAACACTGTGAGCAGCACGCACTGCACTGAATGTAAATAGCAGGAACGGATCTAGCTGAACACTGTGAGCAGGACGCACTGCACTGAATGTAAATAGCAGGAACGGATCTAGCTGAACACTGTGAGCAGGACGCACTGCACTAAATGTAAATACCAGGAACGGATCTAGCTGAACACTGTGAGCAGGACGCACTGCACTGAATGTAAATAGCAGGAACGGATCTAGCTGAACACTGTGAGCAGGACGCACTGCACTGAATGTAAATAGCAGGAACGGATCTAGCTGAACACTGTGAGCAGCACGCACTGCACTGAATGTAAATAGCAGGAACGGATCTAGCTGAACACTGTGAGCAGGAAGCACTGTACTGAATGTAAATAGCAGGAACGGATCTAGCTGAACACTGTGAGCAGGACACACTGCACTGAATGTAAATAGTCTAGATAGAAGATAACAGGAACGGATCTAGCTAAACTGAATACAGTGTATATATATATATGCAACACCTGGGATGCATATATATACACAATACACTGTAAGTGCAGCTAACTGACTGACTGTTCTGCCTAATCTATCTAACTCAAATCAAATGACACTGTCTCTCTCTCTCTCTATCGCTCAGCACACCGGAACACACACTACACAGGGCCGCCGTGCAGGCGGCCTTATATAGTGTGGGGTGTGTACTAAATCCCCTGAGCCATAATTGGCCAAAGCCACCCTGGCTTTGGCCAATTACAGCTCTCTCTACTGACGGCGCTGTGATTGGCCAAGCATGCGGGTCATAGTGCATGCTTGGCCAATCATCAGCCAGCAATGCACTGCGATGCCGCAGTGAATTATGGGCCGTGACGCGCCACACGAATTTGGCGCGAACGGCCCATATCGTTCGCAATTCGACGGACGGTCGAACAGCCGATGTTCGAGTCGAACATGGGTTCGACTCGAACACGAAGCTCATCCCTACTGGTAAACAACAAATTGGCAGTCATGTTCCCCCAGCCACAGCGTATTTGCCAAGTTGGCTATAGTGATGCTGAGGATTGAGGGGATGATGAGGTCACTGACATGACCTGGGTGCCGGATAGAGCAGAGGAGGAAAGTGAGGATGAGGCACAACTTTAACGAGGTACCCATTGTGGAAGAGTAGAGAGCAGCCACCCTATTACACCAGATTGTGGAGCTGTTATGTCCCAGCCCACTTCTCAAGCGTGGCAAAAACACCAGCCATTTGGGCTATCACGTGCTTGACAAGGCAACCTCTCATCATCAGAATGTTGGCAATAGCACTTGAAAGCCACACAAAAGGGATGCAATTCTGCTCCTCCTCACTCCTCACCTTTCTGGTCTACCCTCACTATACCTTATAACCTCTCAGCAGCCTCCATTGACAGGGATGATGGTATAGTGAAGGGTGTCATGGGTCCTTGCTGCACGTCTGCCAGTAGCACACCACCAGCTGTAGACTATAGCAGGCAAATTTCTCTGCCCCATCTGCTGCACCAAAAAAAATACAGTTACTGCCACCCACATGCCCAGTCTCTAAATTCAAGCTGGTCAAAGCTGCTGGCTTTACAACTCCTGCCTCCTGGTGGATTCTGCCCCCTTAAGTGAATTTGCAGAATGTGCTGTACCACAATAGCAGGTTTCCTGCCACTATTTCTTTGCACATATGGCCATTCCATCTCTGTATAATCACGTGGAAGCAATGTTGTGGCATCGTTGAGCAAGACAGTCAGCCGCAAGGTCCACATTACTGCTGACACGTGGTCCAGCAAGCATAGTAAGGGACTATATATTTCATTCACAGCACCCTGGCTAACTCTGCTCGCAACTCGGAACGATGTAGGACAGGGCTCAGTGCTGCAGCTTGTTGTGCCGCCACATCTCCATACAGTTACTGGTGATGATGCAAGATTTGTCAGCTTCACCCCCTCCTCCTCCATGCCCTTCTCTGCTTAATTGTCCTATGAACCAGCAGTACCCCCTAAGCGTTCAAGGGGCTAATTAATGAGTCAGGCTAAAAGGTGCCATGCAGTGCTTCAGCTGGTCTGTGTAGGGGACAGGAGCCATGCCAGAGCAGAGATTATTTCAGCTCTGCAGGGGCAGGACCAGGTGGTTCATGCCATGCCAGCTGGAGTCAGGTATGGTGGTGTGCAATAATGGCACAAAACTCCTGTCCGCCCTTAGACTGGGAAAGTTGACACATGTGCCATGCCTGGCACATGTCCTCAATTTGGTGGTGCAGCATTTCTTAAATAGGTACTCAAAGTTGGAAGGTCTGCTAAAGCAGGCCAGAAGAGTCTGTAGCCATTTCAGGCGTTCATACACAGCCAGTGCTCAGAGGAAGACATATGTTAACCTTTAACCACTTTAACCACTTCACACAAATCGCCGTACCCGTACGTCGGTACTTTGACGCTAAATACCGTTGTTATGGCTGCAGCTAGCTGCCATAACCCCGGTATTTTCGAGAATGGGTGCGTTTCTCTTTCAGATAAAATTTGTCTCTGTGGCGCATTTGCCGCAAGATCACTTTTATCGGTGATGGGAGAGGTGCACACCCCCCTCCCGCCACACTACAGTCATCTCCGACGCTTACCGGAGCCATTGGTAGCGGCGGAGACGACCGTGTCCTGTCACCTCACTGCCTGGATGCAAAGGAGTGAGGGGAAGATAGCCCCCGCTCGTCTCCATAGCATTGGAGGGCAGAAGCTATATCAAATGTCACTTCCGCTCAATGCTCTTAAAGGAGAATTTTTTAAATTGCATTTTAGTGTAAATATGAGATATGAGGTCTTTTTGACCCCAGATCTCATATTTAAGAGGTCCTGTCATGCTTTTTTTCTATTACAAGGGATGTTTACATTCCTTGTAATAGGGATAAAAGTGCGCTCGCATGCAGAAGCGAACCCATACGTGAGTAGCGCCCGCATATGAAAACAGTGCTCAAACCACACATGTGAGATATCGCAGCAATCGTTAGAGCAAGAGCAATAATTCTGTAACTCAAAACTGGTAACCTGTAGAAATATGTAAACTTCGCCTATGGAGATTTTTAACGGTAAAAGTTTGACGCCATTCCATGAGCAGGTGCAATTTTGAAGCGTGACATGTTGGGTATCAATTTACTCTGTATAACATTATCTTTCACAATATAAAAAAAATTGGGCTAACTTTACTGTTGTCTTATTTTTTAATTCAAAAAAGGGCATTTTTTCCAAAAAAAGTGGGCTTGTAAGACAGCTGCGCAAATACGGTGTGACAGCAAGTATTGCAACGACCGCCATTTTATTCTCTAGGGTGTTAGAAAAAAATATATAATGTTTGGGGGTTCTAAGTAATTTTCTAGCAAAAAAAAAACAAACAGATTTTAACTTGTAAACAAGTGTCAAAAAGAGGCTCGGTCCTTAAGTGGTTAACAGAAGGTTTTCCATCCCCAGAATCCTTGGGAGTAGTAGGTGGCTGGGAGGAGACAGTTCCAGATATTGTAATCTTCAGTGACCCAGAGAAGTCTGCTTCTAATGCCTCCGCAAACTTGCGATACATGGGCTCCCTCATTCTTAAAAGCCTGAGGACCCGAGAATATGTGGCATCAAGGAGAAGGATCACTATTGGTTGCTAACCCTCCTTGACCACCGTTACAAGGGGAAAGTCTTAGAACTCATCCTGTCCCCACAGAGGGAGCAGAAGATTAAAACTCTTGAGGACACCTTAACTACTTCAGCCCCAGAAGATTTGGCTGCTAAATGACCGGGCCATTTTTTGCGATTCGGCACTGCGTCGCTTTAACTGACAATTGCGCGGTCGTGCGACGCTGCGCCCAAACAGAATTTTTTTCCCCCACAAATAGGACTTTCTTTTGGTGGTATTTGATCGCCTCTGCGGTTTTTATTTTTTGCACTATAAACAAAAAAAGAGCGACAATTTTGAAAAAAACACAATATTTTGCACTTTTTGCTATAACAAATATCCCCATTTTTAAAAAAAAAAGCAAATTTTTTTCTCAGTTTAGGCCAATATGTATTCTTCTACATACTTTTGGTAAAAAAAATCACAATAAGCGTATATTGATTGGTTTGCGCAAAAGTTATAACGTCTACAAAATAGGTGATAGACTTATAGCATTTTTATTATTTTATTTTTTTTTACTAGTAATTGCAGGGATCTGCAATTTTTATCATGACTGCGACATTATGGCAGATACATCGGACAATTTTGACACATTTTTGGGACCATTGCCATTTATACAGTGATCAGTGCTATAAAAATGCATTGATTACTGTAAAAATGTCACTGGCAGTAAAGAGGTTAACAATAGGGGGCGATCAAGGGGTTAACTGTGTTCCCTGGGAGGTAATTCTAACTGAAGGGGGAGGGGACTGACTAGAGGAAGTGATGGATCGTGGATCCTAGCTAATAGGAACACACAATCTGTCACTCCTCTCAGAACAGAACAGAGATTTGTGTGTTTACACACACACTTCCCTGTTCTGTCCCTCATGCTCACGGTCGCTCGCGGCTGGTGGTTAGCGCATCCCATGAGCTGATGTATAGCTACGGCGGTTTGCGGGATCGTGCCGACCTGCCGCCGTAAAATGACAGCGGCTGGTCGGCAAGCGGTTAAAGAGGAGTTTATGTAATGCCTTTTCAGACTCTGGTAGATTACAGTCTCATGGAAAACAAAGTTTTGAGGCTTCTGTTGGTTAAGAGAGGAGTGGTGGAGAAGGTGGCCACCTCAGTGATACATTTTAAAAATGTTTTAGTCCTAGGTGCCCAGTGCTGTCAGCTTCCACATCCCATCGGCAATGTCTGCATCATACGGTGGGAGATTATCTATAGGTGTAAACAGACATGGAGAGCTTTCCAGTTGACGATCCACTGGGTTACTGGGTCATAACAATAGACCACTCACACACTCTCTTTTTTCTTTGATGAGTTTCTTGGGTATGTGTAGGGATGGGCTGAACACCCCTGTTCGGTTCGCATCCAGAACATGCGAACAGACAAAAACTTTGTTCGAACACGTGAATACCGTTAAAGTCTTACGGCAGACTTTGTCCTGTGGACTTTTCGATGGACTTTACGACGGACTTTCCGAATGAACGGACTTGCCTACACACGATCAACCAAAGTCTGACGGATTCATATGTGATGACGTACGACCAGACTAAAACAAGGAAGTTCATAGCCAGTAGCCAATAGCTGCCCTAGCGTCGTTTTTTCTCCCTCGGACTAGCATACAGACGAGCTGACTTTTCGACCGGACTCGAGTCCGTCGAAAAGATTTGAAACATGTTTCATTTCTAAGTCTGTCAAACTTTTGGGGAAAAAAAGTCCGCTAGAGCCCACACACGATCGAATTGTCCGATGGACTCCGGTCCGCCGAACCATGTATGCCGTAAAGTCCAATCGTGTGTACGCGGCATTTCATTTCTAGGTCCATCAAACTTTTGGGGAAAAAAAGTCCGCTGGAGCCCACACACGATCGAATTGTCCGACGGACAATCAGACTATTCTAAACACGGGAAAAAAGCGCCACATTACAGGCATACTATAGACACCCCCCAGATACGAAATTTAAAGGAATATTTTACTTTTATTATTTCACTTTAAGCTTTATTAACCACTTCAGCCCCGGAAGGTTTTACCCCCTTCCTGACCAGAGCACTTTTTACAATTCGGCACTGCGTCGCTTTAACTGCTAATTGCGCGGTCATGCAATGCTGTACCCAAACGAAATTTGCGTCCTTTTCTTCCCACAAATAGAGCTTTCTTTTGATGGTATTTGATCACCTCTGCCGTTTTTATTTTTTGCGCTATACGCGGAAAAAGACCGAAAATTTTGAAAAAAAATGATATTTTCTACTTTTTGTTCTAAAAAAAATCCAATAAACTCAATTTTAGTCATACATTTAGGCCAAAATGTATTCGGCCACATGTCTTTGGTAAAAAAAATGTCAATAAGTGTATATTTATTGGTTTGCGCAAAAGTTATAGTGTCTACAAACTAGGGTACATTTTCTGGAATTTACACAGCCTTTAATTTATGACTGCCTATGTCGTTTCTTGAGGTGCTAAAATGGCAGGGCAGTACAAAACCCCCACAAATGACCCCATTTTGGAAAGTAGACACCCCAAGGAATTTGCTGAGAGGCATGTTGAGCCCATTGAATATTCATTTTTTTTGTCCCAAGTGATTGAATAATGACAAAAAAAAAAAAAAAAAAAAAAAATTACAAAAAGTTGTCACTAAATGATATATTGCTCACACAGGCCATGGGCATATGTGGAATTGCACCCCAAAATACATTTAGCTGCTTCTCCTGAGTACGGGGATACCACATGTGTGGGACTTTTTGGGAGCCTAGCCGCGTACGGGGCCCCGAAAACCAAGCACCGCCTTCAGGATTTCTAAGGGCGTACATTTTTGATTTTACTCCTCACTACCTATCACAGTTTTGAAGGCCATAAAATGCCCAGATGACATAAAACCCCCCCAAATGACCCCATTTTGGAAAGTAGACACCCCAAGCTATTTGCTTTGAGGCATGTTGAGTCCATGGAATGTTTTATATTTTGACACAAGTTGCGGGAAAGTGACAAATTTTTTTTTTTTTTTTTTTTTTTTTTGCACAAAGTTGTCACTAAATGATATATTGCTCACACAGGCCATGGGCATATGTGGAATTGCACCCCAAAATACATTTAGCTGCTTCTCCTGAGTACGGGGATACCACATGTGTGGGACTTTTTAGGAGCCTAGCCGCGTACGGGACCCCGAAAACCAAGCACCGCCTTCAGGATTTCTAAGGGCGTACATTTTTGATTTTACTCCTCACTGCCTATCACAGTTTCGGAGGCCATGGAATGCCCAGGTGGCACAAACCCCCCCCAAATGACCCCATTTTGGAAAGTAGACACCCCAAGCTATTTGCTGAGAGGCATGGTGAGTATTTTGCAGCTCTCATTTGTTTTTGAAAATAAAGAAAGACGAGAAAAAAATTTTTTTTTTTTCTTTTTTCAATTTTCAAAACTTTGTGACAAAAAGTGAGGTCTGCAAAATACTCACTATACCTCTCATCAAAAAGCTTGGGGTGTCTACTTTCCAAAATGGGGTCATTTGGGGGGGTTTTGTGCCACCTGGGCATTCCATGGCCTCCGAAACTGTGATAGGCAGTGAAGAGTGAAATCAAAAATTTACGGCCTTAGAAAGCCTGAAGGCGGTGCTTGGTTTTCGGGGTCCCGTACGCGGCTAGGCTCCCAAAAAGTCCCACACATGTGGTATCCCCGTACTCAGGAGAAGCAACAGAATGTATTTTGGGGTGTAATTTCACATATTCCCATGGCATGTTTGAGCAATATATCATTTAGTGACAACTTTGCGCAAAAAAAAATAAAAAAAATAAAAAATTGTCTCTTTCCCGCAACTTGTGTCACAATATAAATTATTCCATGGACTCAACATGACTCTCAGCAAATAGCTTGGGGTGTCTACTTTCCAAAATGGGGTCATTTGGGGGGGGTTTGAACTGTCCTGGCATTTTATGCACAACATCTAGAAGCTTATGTCACACATCACCCACTCTTCTAACCACTTGAAGACAAAGCCCTTTCTGACACTTATTGTTTACATAAAAAAATAATTTTTTTTTGCAAGAAAATTACTTTGAACCCCCAAACATTATATATTTTTTTTAAAGCAAATGCCCTACAGATTAAAATGGTGGGTGTTTCATTTTTTTTTTTCACACAGTATTTGCGCAGCGATTTTTCAAACGCATTTTTTGGGGAAAAAACACACTTTTTTACATTTTAATGCACTAAAACACACTATATTGCCAAAATGTTTGATGAGATAAAAAAGATGATCTTAGGCCGAGTACATGGATACCAAACATGACATGCTTTAAAATTGCGCACAAACGTGCAGTGGCGACAAACTAAATACATTTTTAAAAGCCTTTAAAAGCCTTTACAGGTTACCACTTTAGATTTACAGAGGAGGTCTACTGCTAAACTTACTGCCCTCGATCTGACCTTCGCGGCGATACCTCACATGCATGGTGCAATTGCTGTTTACATTTGACGCCAGACCAACGCTTGCGTTCACCTTAGCGCGAGAGCAGGGGGGACAGGGGTGCTTTTTTTTTTTTTTTTTTTTTTTTTCTTTATTATTATTATTTTTTTATCTTATTTTTAAACTGTTCCTTTCATTTTTTTTTTTTTTAAATCATTTTTATTGTTATCTCAGGGAATATAAATATCCCCTATGATAGCAATAGGTAGTGACAGGTACTCTTTTTTGCAAAAATTGGGGTCTATTAGACCCTAGATTTCTCCTCTGCCCTCAAAGCATCTGATCACACCAAGATCGGTGTGATAAAATGCTTTCCCAATTTCCCAATGGCGCTGTTTACATCCGGCGAAATCTACGTCATAAAATGCTCGTAGCTTCCGGTTTCTTAGGTCATAGAGATGTTTGGAGCCACTCTGGTCTCTGATCAGCTCTATGGTCAGCTGGCTGAATCACCGGCTGCATTTTCAGGTTCCCTGTTGAGACAGGAGAGCCAGAGAAAAACACGGAAGATGTTGGGGGGGGGGGGGCATTCCCTCCCACTGCTTGTAAAAACAGTCTAGAGGCTAATTAGCCACTAGGATTGCTTTTACATGAAAGCCGACCGCTGGCTGAAAAGAATGATACCAAGATGATACCTAAAGCTGCAGGCATCATTCTGGTATAACCACTCAAAGTCGTGAATGGCGTACCTGAAGACAAAAAAATGGTTAACAATGGTTAACAATAAAGCACAGTAAAGTGTAAATAATTACACACCTGAAAAACAAACATGATAAAACATAATAACAATAACAATAACAATAACAATCAATAACAATAACAATAACAATAAAACATTGCAGAATAGAATACAGTAAAAAGAGCAGAACAATAGAGAGAGAGAATAGAGAGAGAGAGAACAATAAAACAACAACTATTTTTTTTATTTCATATATTTTTTTTTTTTACACTTTTTTTGTAACTAACTTTTATAACGGTAACCGGTTCCAGGTTCGGGTCTCTCAAAATGCGATGGCATCTCGGGAGACCCTGTGAAAGTGTGCCTAGTCTGTGCAATGCTGTACCCTACGCTAATACTCAACTAGTGAATGGTAGCGTTCAAAACATTCACCAATGCAAAGACCAGGATTGTCAGGACAGGAGGGACAATAATAGCGGGTGTCACGCCTATATCCGCGCTTGCTGCAGACACGACATCTTTTTTGGGGGGGTTCGCTGGGTAGGGGTACTCGGGAGGACATAAAAATGCCTCTCATGCAGCCGACTGCATTTGGTTGGGGATGTGAATGGGGGAAGTACGGGCGCTGCAGAAGCGGTGGGTTCCCAATTAGGATTGGCGAATGCGGCAGGAAGGGCACTATGGGCACGACGGGCCTGTGTTTGTCTTTTTGGTGGCAGCGGGACACTACTTGTGCTTGCCACCTCACCAGCTTGAACTGCACTTATGGGACTCGCCACGTCACCACGTGTTACTGCAGTGCTGGTTTGACTACGACCGGGGTGTACTAGGCCGCTGGCGCTTGCCAGTTCACCAAAACGCTACCAAAAAAACTGTTAGCGATCGCAGGGATCAGGCCTGACTCTGCGAACGCTGCAGTTATGCGTTTAGTATTTTGTAAGTGACAGTGATCGATCGATACTGCACTTGGGTGGGCTGGGCCGGGCTGGGCGGAGGGGCAAAACGCAGGTGCTAGCAGGTATCTGGGCTGATCCCGCTAACACTGCGTTTTTGGGAACCCTAAACTGCTGGGGACACTAATATAGATCTAATCGGATCAGATATTGATCCGATCAGATACTATACCACTAAGGGAGGCGTATGCTGCGTGCGTGGGTGTTAGCGGTACTGGCGCTAATCTGACGCTGCCTGGGGCTGGTGCTTGCCAGTTCACCAAAATGCTACCAAAAAAACTGTTAGCGATCGCAGGGATCAGGCCTGACTCTGCGAACGCTGCAGTTATGCGTTTAGTGTTTTGTAAGTGACAGTGATCGATCGATACTGCACTTGGGTGGGCTGGGCCGGGCGGAGGGGCAAAACGCAGGTGCTAGCAGGTATCTGGGCTGATCCCACTAACACTGCGTTTTTGGGAACCCTAAACTGCTGGGGACGCTAGTATAGATCTGATCGGATCAGATATTGATCCGATCAGATACTATACCACTAAGGGAGGTGTACGGTGCGTGCGTGGGTGTTAGCGGTACTGGCGCTAACCTGACGCTGCCTGGGGCTGGTGCTTGCCAGTTCACCAAAACGCTACCAAAAAAACTGTTAGCGATCGCAGGGATCAGGCCTGACTCTGCGAACGCTGCAGTTATGCGTTTAGTGTTTTGTAAGTGACAGTGATCGATCGATACTGCACTTGGGTGGGCTGGGCGGAGGGGCAAAACGCAGGTGCTAGCGGGTATCTGGGCTGATCCCGCTAACACTGTGTTTTTGGGAACCCTAAACTGCTGGGGACGCTAGTATAGATCTGATCGGATCAGATATTGATGCGTTCAGATACTATACCACTAAGGGAGGCGTATGCTGCGTGCGTGGGTGTTAGCGGTACTGGCGCTAATCTGACGCTGCCTGGGGCGACGCATATCACCGCCGGGCGATCGGGGGGCTAAACCTTTATTCGGTAATAAACGGCGGGTGCCCTGACACTATAAAAAATAAACAAACTAACCAGCGTCACCCGTAACAGTTATACGGTGATCAGTGGTGAAAGGGTTAACTAGGGGGCAATCAAGGGGTTAAAACATTTATTAGGTAGTATATGGGGGTCCCTGACGCTATAAAACGCTGACGGCGAACCTAAATATTTATGTCCCTAACTAGCGTCACCAGCGACACTAATACAGCGATCAGAAAAATGATCGCTTAGCGACACTGGTGAGGGGGGGTGATCAAGGGGTTAAAACTTTATTAGGGGGGGTTAGGGGGGTATCCTAGACCTAAAGGGGGGTAATACTCACTGCCCTAACACTAACTGTCACAAACTGACACTATGCAGTAATCAGAAAAAAAAAAAAAAAAAAATACTGCTAATGTCAGTTTGTGACAGGGGGGGGGGGTGATTGGGGGGGGATCGGGGGGCGATCGGGGGGGGATCGGGGGTGTAAAGTATGCCTGGCATGTTCTACTGTGTGTGTGTGTGTGTTGTGCACTCACTTGTCATCTCTCCTCGGCGCTGGAACGGAAATTGCCAGACCGGGGAGAGATGACATCACATCCTCTGCCTGTGTGAAACGACACACAGGCAGAGGAGCATTCCCATTGGCTGGGAGCGATCGCGAGGGGGGGGCCACGATCGGATGGTCTCCCCCTCGCCTCCCGACGCTCCCAGTCAGATGCCGACCGCCGATGGCACCGGGGGGGGGTCCGATCGGACCCCCCGCCCGCGGGAGGCAGATCACGTATGGGTACGTGATTTTGCCTGCCCGTGCCATTCTGCCGCAGTATATATGCGGTAGGCGGTCGGCAAGTGGTTAAAATCACTGCTCCCAAAAACTTTTTTTTGCACTGATACATGTCCCCTGGGGCAGGACCCAGGTCCCCAAACACCGTTTATGACAGTAACTTGCATATAAGCCTTTAAAATGAGAACTTTTGATTTCTCCCATAGAATTTTAAAGAGTGTTCCGCAGCTTTCGAATTTACCGCGAAATTGTTCGCTATTCGATGAACAGCCAATGTTCAAGTCGAATTCATGTTCAACCCCAACATAAAGCCCATCCTTAGGCATGTGAAGCACGTCCAGTGTCCTCAACTATTTAAGGCATATCTATGGTCATATATTAACTTGCACATTATATCTTCAATATTTGTAGTACACTTCTATTACTCTAAAGAGTCTTAAAGTCTGTACACTTAATTTGTGAAGATTCCCACACATTTACTTCCTTTAAATCTCTAAAGTGTATTCACTTTGCCCTGTGAACAGGCACTGCTGTGTCACACATTTCACAGAGTCTGCTTTCTGAACTACAGAGGTGCTGAGAGGAGGAGTTTTAAGGAGGCAGAGCTAGTACAGGAATCACTGCTTGCAGGCAACAAGGTACCATGGGATATGTAGAGTAGTCCTTAGAAGTTGAAAGTAAACAGCAGGAGAGAAGCTGTAAAGCATGCAGGAAATCAAGGAAGTTGTGAAAGGAGATCAGACAGGCGTCATGAAAGGAGATTCTTCAAGTAAGCTTTTATTGGATTGTCAAATATAACTATTGTTTGTATTGTTATTACAACGTTGATTTTCTAAAATGAAAGTGTTTGCTGGGACCATAGATTTCATTTAGGATTTACTTCTGTTTTAAAAAGAAAAACAATAGTTGTTTTATGGAAAGATAATGCTATGGCTTTGGATTCATGTATTTTTACAAGTAAAATGCTTTATGTAAGTTCTTAGAGATTAAATGTAGTCTTTTTTTTAATCAGAATAACTGACAGAGCTTACATTCAAGAAATGTCTCTTGTGCTGGTGATTGCTGTCTTAGTTGAAAGCTTCAGTCCTCCACTGAAGTTTCATAAAGTAAGGTAAATAATACATTTAGATCATTATATACTGTATTGAGAATAAGAATCATGCAGGATGATTATATGTAGTAACATGATATTAAAGTTTTGTTTTTTTAAATAACAAACATGTCATACTTATCTGCTCTGTGCAACAGTTTTGCACAGAGTAGCCCTGATCCTCCTCTTCTCGGGTCCCCCGTCGGTGCTACTGACTCCTCCCTCCTGCCTAGTGCCCCCATAGCAAGCTGCTGAGCATGCTCGTTCCCAAGCCACTGCTCCATGTGTCTTCACACATGAAGCATGGCCTGGCCTGTTACCCACTCTCTCCACAGTGGTTCACTGGCTGTGATTGACAGTAGCGGGAGCCAATGGCTACTGCTCCTGTCTCAGCCAATGAGGAGAAGATACTGGGGAGAGCCGAGGCTCTTGTGCACATCACCGGACCGAGATGGGGCTCAGATAAGTTTTGCTGGGGCTGGGGTTGCTGCTGCACACAGAAAGCGTTTTATAGTACCTTCATGAATAGAATGCATGAAGGTAAAAAACCTTGAGCTTATGCAACTACTTTAACTATTTTGTATGGACACATTTCTAAGCTTAAATTGATAATATAAGTAACTTGCACATGTGCTTTGCAGTCAGTTTTAACAAACATGGGATTGGCATCTCTGTTACATCGCTGGAAATCACTAGTCTGGTAAACAAACATAGAGATTTAGCAAACAAGGGTCCAGAGATTATGGTAGGGGTTGTTTGGAAGTCCAAGGCAAAAAAGCCCCATTATGTCATGTTTTTGCAATGGTTTAAGATTGTAGTACTGCAACAGTTTTTAATAGTAGATATGGCTCACAAAGATAGAGACTTTTAGTTACTTGACAGATCACATTGCACTTGTATTAAAATAAAATAATTTTATTTGATTTCATTAACATCATTCAATATATCACTAATATTTGTAAAATATACTGTCCCTAATCTGTATATACCATATCAATGCCATTTATTGATATCCATGCATCTATTTGTCATTATTTGAACCACATAGAAAATTACATAGAAAACAATTACTGCAGGACTGGTCTTCAAATAGTGGATGGGAGCTCATAGTATTCTCTATATGTTTCCTGGTTAAAGACAAGCTGCTCCTCAATCATCTGCAGTTTTTCCTTGCTAGGATATGTGGCTGTGGGTGGGTGTGAATCATGACACAGATTTTGATTATAAACTTTGATCTATGCAGTGCTATTTTAAACTTTGTCTTCCAACGTTTTTATTGAAAAAATTGATTGTTGGTCCAAGAAATGCATTCGAGATTTCAGTTCAGTGCACATAAATTTACAAGGATACTGGATTTCTGGCAAATAGGTATTTTCAGCACCTATAGACAGTGGCGTCACTAGAGTTGGTGTCACCTGGTGTGGCAAAACATTGTATCACCCCCCCAGACTCCATACTGTATGCTATATACATTGGTCTGTATATGATGTACAGCGCGGTATCAGGGTACAGACTGGTCTGTATATAATGTACAGTATAGTGTAAGGGTACAGACTGTACATTATATGTACACCATACTGTACATTATATACAGACCATTCTGTATACTGACACTGTACTGTACTTTATATACAGACCATTCTGTACACTGACACTGTACTGTACATTATATACAAACCATTCTGTACACTGACATTGTACTGTACATTATATACACTGCCCTGTACTTAATGAGAAGAGAGGTATGGGGGAGAGAGAGAAAGGAGAAAAAGAGTTGGCAGAGGGAGAAGGAGGCAAAGATAATGTAAGGTGAGAAAGAGGAGAAATAATGAGAGGATGGGCAGAAAAAGAGAGGGAGGAGGAAGAGAGAGGAGAAAGAGAGAAAAGGGAGAGGATGGGAGAGAGAGAGAGGAAGGGGTTGAATAGATATGGGGGGAGAAAAGATATGGGGGCAAAAGGGGAGAGAGAGTGGAGGGAGTAGAAAAATAGAGGCAAGGGGGATGGGGGGAGGAAAAGGGGAGGGGCATAGGGGGGTAAGGAGCTTGAGAGGGAGAAGGAAAAATAGAGGTACTGAAGAAAAGGGGAGAGACTGTGGTGGGGACTGGGGGGGGGAGAGAGAGAGGAGAAGAGAAAGATAGAGGGAGAGAAAAAAATTGTGGGGGGATGAGAGTGAAAGGGGGAGAAAGGGAAAGAGGGTGGGGAGAAAGAGAGGGGAAGAGAGAGAAAGAGGGAGGAAAAAGAGAATAGGGATGAGAGAAAGAGGAGGGGAGAGAGAGGGTGAAGCAAAAGTAGGGGAGGGGGGAAAAGAGGAGGGGGTTAAAAGGGGGATGAAAGAGGAGAGAGAGTGTGGAGGGGGTAAAGGAGGAAGTGAAAAGAGGAGAGAGAATGGAGAGATGGAGGGAGAAGAGGAGAGGGGCAGTGCAAAAGATAGTAGGGACAGACAGGGGGGTTGTTCTGGGAACAAAAGTTTCACTCACCTATTATGCCTCCCTCCTCTCAGGCTGGTTTCCTTTAGGTGGCTTAGGCAGCCATAGCAGCCATTGTTTCAGATCTCCCACCCAGCTGCTCACAGAACCCCTTTCACAGCTCACTGCAGGCATTGCATGCAGAGGGTTGGAGTGTGGGCGGGGTTGGGCAGGCCCCTCTGGCAGGTGTCACCAGGTGCGTTCCGCACCCCCATATCGACGCCACTGCCTATAGAAAATGTTTTAAAACTGGCCATAGAAAGCTAGAATTCCTGCTGAATTAGGGAAAAATTTAAGCCATGGATGGCCTTGCAAGCACCAACTGGCTTGACAAAAGTTGATTAAAAAATTGAGTGAGTCTGGTGGAATATTTTGGGTCAAATAGTAACTGTATTTGATAAGTTGCAACAGTGCTACTGTATTGCCTGAATACAATAGCCAAAATTAGAGATCCCCTTATCCATACTGTTAAAGTGGATGGGGAAATTGATTGATTTTGTCTCACTGTCCCTGTTGAGGACATTCCTGTGTTTAAAAATGTTGTGGATAAAAGACTGGACGCTTTTTCTGAGACTTTTTTTTCCCTAGCAGGCCCTATCCCTTGGACAGTTATTGTTCTTATGTCCATCTGACCCTGGGGGTATAGCCCAAGGATAGGTTTAAGGATCTGGGATCTATCCTTACTGACACCTCAGTTCTCCAGCAATTTTCCCTACAGCTCTGAAGTACTGTGTTTATGAGTATGTGGATATCATATGGCTGATATCTACAATGGCTTTTCTACCTGTACATATGCAGAGAAAACTAGGGTTCATGTTCTGTTCTGTTGAATATGAGTGCAAAAAATGCTTATTGCTTATGCCTGTTTATAGCGGGAGCCTTTTTGGCTCCTCTCTGGACAATTTTATCAAGGATATCACAGGTAGAAGAGCAATTATTTAACTCAGACTGGAAAACATTTTAGCACCCGACTGGACAGACTTGGACGCAGCTTGGAACCCAGTTCCACCACAAATCTTGGACTCCAAAAGTCTCTAAGCCTGCGAACAAGTGCTTCTCACGCTGAGGTAATGCTCCCTCTTCCCAAAATCAAAGAACGTCTTTCAGTGTTTGCTTCATCTGGTCCAAAAGCATCTAAGATGCTTAGGTGACTGATGTAGTGACCAGGGGCTACAAGCTAGAATTTTCTCCTCTACCTCTGTCCCACTTCATGTTGTCAAGCCTGCCAACATCCTCTCAAAGATTAACAGGTTTCCATGCTGCTCTGATTCAACTCCTGTTTCAGGGAGTCATTGCCATTGTTAAAAAACAGAGGGTTTCAGGGTCTCTACTGGCATTCACAATATTCTGGACCTAAAGGATCTTAAAGTCTCCATATGAGCACAAAAAAAATTGGATGGAGTCTACCAGATCATTCATTGCTTCCATCAGGCAGATCTTCTGGTCTCTGTGGAACTCAAGGAAGCCTACTTCCTTGCATCAATTCTACCAGCATTTTGTAGGAAGGTGTGCAACACTACTTCCCTTTGGTCTGTCCACTGCACCCTGGGTCTTCACCAATGTGCTAGCTTCTGTATTTGCTTTGCTTTGTTCACAAGCAATTTATGGTCCACTACTACTATTTCTTGCTACAAAAGTGGAGCATGAGGGGAGTGGGAGGGGGTTATATCTGACTAAGCAATAGCCTTGTTTGCTAGTGTCCAATCTCCTGTAGGCAGCAGTATTCTAGTATCAGAATTAACTCTGTGTCTCCTAATGAATGCCAAGAGTAGGATTTTGTGGTAGTATACAGCTCCTGTTTTATTTAGCATTTCTCTGATTTATATTGCATATTCCTTTGTTATTTGACATTCTCTTATGATATTTAGCATTCTCTTCAATTTATAGTATCTGATCTGACCACAAGGAATAAGAAAATTTGCCTAGTTTCCTTTCTCATTCGGTTCCATGAATCTTGCTCAAAGTTTGCAAACTTTGTGGCAAAACCTATGGATGTCTATGGGACACAATCTTTTGCACAGGGCAGGAGTAATGCAAAGTTTGAAAAGTCCAGGGTTCAGTTGTAGGGATAAGCCAAAGGTTTAGACTAAACCTTGCTGTTTGGGCGTTCGGACGGACACCCAAACTTTTGCCTATTCAGCCCCCTGTGCTGCTGAACATTATATACAAAAGTTTTTTTTTACTGTTTATATGTATAACAGCTTCCAGCTGTCAGTGTTTCTCAAGGAAGCCGTGCGAGCAGGCACTCGCTGCATCCCTAGCAACCACCACTGACACTGATGACAATGACCAATGACATTGACCTATTATGGTCATGGCTATATTTTGTCAATGATGTCACTACTATCCCCGCCCCTTTCCTTTATATAGCTGATGACAGGTTGGGGGTATGCTGGCTCTGTTTGACCCATCAGCAGGTCATCAGGTATTGTGATTGAGCCAGCCACGTTTGTGAGAAAGAAGGCCTTGTCCTTATCAACATGGGGACAAGGTGCTTTTCCATTGGGGGTCCTGCCTGGCAAGGCATTCCCTCAAATTGAGGGCATGTGGCCTTGTGTGGTAGGGAGGGGCACATGTTCATCACCCCCTTTTCTGGCCAGCCAGGTTGCATGCTAGGATATGGGTCTGGTATGGATTTCCTGGGGACCTCACATGTTTTTTTTTTTTTTTTTTAAGAGACTGGTATGCATTTTGGGGAGACTCTATGCAAATTGTTTTTCTTTCTTGCTGTAGGATGTACTACAGAAAAAGTGACATTTACAAAGAAAAAAATAATACAGTTTACAGTAAATTGCCAGCAAATTACATTTCATTGCTGACTTCCTTTAAATAAAAAAAGTTTTCTTCTATTTAAAGTGGTTGTAAATTTTTCTTTTTTTAATGAAATAACAAACATGCCATACTTACCTGCTCTGTGCAATGGTTTTGCACAGAGCAGCCCCACTCCTCCATCCCTGGGGTCCCCCGTCGGCAATCCTGGCTCCTCCTCTTTAGCGAGTGCCCCCATTGATAGCCGCTTTCTATAGAGGCACCTGCTTGAACCAAAGCCAGGGCAGTTTGGCTCATCCCTAATCAGTAGTAGTTTCTAGTAACTTAGAGCACAGAGCAGAGTTCACAGGTGAGTAGAATGTAATACAGAGTTCAGAGGTCAGTAGTTTGTAATGAAGAGTGCATTACTGGAAAAAAAAAGTTTAAATTAAATACAAAAAAAATTATTTTAAAAAGTTAAAAGCAACCTGGTCCCCCTGGCGAATACATGCAAATGCAAACGTGCCCGTAGGTCTGGCACGCACATGTAAACGGTGATTGCACCACACATATGAGGTATCATCATGAACGGCTGAATGAGAGCATTAGTTCATGATTAAATCTAAAAAGATAACCTGTAAAGGCTTTTAAAGCACTGCCTATGTGCAATTTTAGGTACCGTAGTTTGTTGACATTTCACAGGAGTGTGCAGTTTTAAATCTTGATATGTTTGGTATGTATTTACTCGACACAACATGATCTTCTATATTTTACCAAAAAATTGAGTATTATATTTTGTTTGTGTACACTAAAATTTATTTAAGTGAATGTTTTCCTGAACATTTGCATTTGATAAAGAGCTGCACAAATATTGTGCCCTTGAAGCCTCCTGGTTTCATAAGTTATATAATGTTTGGGGACTCTAAGTAATTTTCTGGCAAAAATGCAGATTTTAACATGTATTCTATGTGACAAAATACATTGTCCCTGTAGGCAAGTGGTTAAAGCGCCTGGGTAAAAAAAAAAAAATTAAAGTGGGCAGCTGCAGTATTTGTTATTTGCAACTTAAAAAAAAAATGTAATATACTTACCTGTCCTGGGAGCCCGCAATATTGGCACCCGAAGTTGACCCATTCCTCGGCATCTTTACTAAGGGAAACAGGAAGTGAAGCCTTACTGCTTCACAGCCTGTTTCCTGCTGTGCATGCACAAGTCACACTGTGCTTTCTGAATGATCCCTGCTGTCTTGTGGGACCTGTGTGTTTCCCAGAAGGCAGCAGCGGAGGGGGAAGGAAGAAGGGCTGGACATTGCGCAGTTCGCCATACAAGATTGGGGCGGTCCTTCCCCGGAGGTGGGAGCAGATACCTGGATTTGACAGGTATCAGCTCCCCCCTGAAAAGTGCCAAATGTGGCACCAGAGAGGGCAAGGAATCCGATCCATGGAAGTTCCATTTCTGAGTGGAACTCCGCTTTAAAGTACAAGTGGTGCAAGGATCTACATACAGGTCTAGAGGGATAGAAACAGCACGTGTCCATCCTTTCACTAGTGTATAATACTGCTTATAGGCAGAGTGAGGAAAATCCTCCGAGGTCTTCCCTTGGCTGTGTCATATGACACATCAGAACCAAGGAGAAGCCTAAGGCTGGCCAAAAGTTATACAATTTTCATATTCAATTTCCTTTAGATTAACCACAGTGCACAGGCCTGTCTGATTGCAAACAAATTGAAAATGTTTTGGTTTGACCTCAGGTTTTATGGTTTTAATAAAACTAAAGGAAAATTGAATCTAACAATTGTATAATGTATGGCCAGCCTAAGACTTCCCTCAGCTCTGCAATCACATCAGCTCTGCTCTGATTCAAGATCTTACAGGTGGGGGTCTTTCGTGGCCTACCTATCACCTATCTACAATTGATGGGTAGATTGCCAGATCAATTACTTGCCAACCCTCAATCTACGGCATTCCATATTACACCATTACTCCCTGTGTTATATAAGACTTGTGACATATTAAATTCCCCTCAGCTATGTGATTTCCCCAAAATAGTATATATATATATATATATATATATATATATATATATATATATATATAAATATATATATATATATATATATATATAAATACAGTGCCTTGCAAAAGTATTCACCCCCTAATCATTTTTCGAGTTTTGTTGCCTCACAACCTGGAATTAACATGGATTGTTTGAGGATTTGCATCTTTTAATTTACAGAACATGACAGACAACAAATAGGACAAAAAAACAGAAAAGTCCATGTGCATAACTATTCACCCCCCTAAAGTCAATACTTTGTAGAGCCACCTTTTGCGGCTATCACAGCTCCAAGTCGCTTTGGATAAGTCTCTATGAGCTTGCCACATCTTACCATTGGGATTTTTGCCCAT
Source organism: Lithobates clamitans (assembly GCA_037952925.1). Taxonomy (NCBI): domain Eukaryota; kingdom Metazoa; phylum Chordata; class Amphibia; order Anura; family Ranidae; genus Lithobates; species Lithobates clamitans. Next base: position 495,671 of record JBBGZY010000611.1, read on the forward strand.
TCCTCCTGGCAAAACTGCTCCAGCTCCTTCAAGTTGGATGGTTTGCGCTCGTGAACAGCAATCTTTAAGTCTGACCACAGATTTTCTATTGGATTGAGGTCTGGGCTTTGACTAGGCCATTCCAGCATATTTACATGTTTCCCCTTAAACCACTCAAGTGTTTGACAGAGTGGACTGGGGGTTCCTGTTCCAAACTCTCAAACACATGCGATTGGGCCCGAAAATAATTGGATGGATCCGTGCTCTGTATAACCACCCTACGGCCTCGGTAAAAATTAATGGGTCCTCTTCGGCTATATTTGAAATGGAAAATGGGACGAGACAGGGTTGTCCCCTGTCCCCCCTGCTCTTCGTCCTCTCCTTGGAGCCCCTGCTCTCGGTGATTAGGGAGAACCCGGATATAAGCGGATTCTGGGTGGGAGATGAGGAGCATAAGGTCGCAGCTTTTGCTGACGACGTGCTGCTCTACATAGCCAACCCAAGAATCACTATGCCAAATATTTTGAAGGTATTGAGACAATATGGAGAAGTTTCGAACTTTAAGATAAATTTGGCAAAATCTGAAATTCTAAATATAAACTTAGGTAAAAGAGAGGAAGGCAAGTTGAAAAAAGAATTCCAATTTATATGGAAAAAAGAAATAAACTATCTGGGCATAAAAATAGCAAACTCTTTAGGAAAAATTTATAAAATAAATTATATTCCACTCCACTCCTCACGAAATAAAAGCCGAGAGCAAAAGGATAATAGGTAAACCATTATCGTGGTTAGGCCGCATTAACGCCATAAAAATGATCCTCCTACCAAAAATTGTCTACAAGCTTCAGATCCTCCCCCTGGCACTGCCACAGTTTTATCTGAGGAAACTCAACTGAATCATAATGAAAACAGTTTGGAAAAATAGAAGGGCTAGAGTGTCCTTTGATATTCTAAAACAGGAAAAAAAAGAAGGAGGCCTGGTGGTCCTAGACATCCAGGGCTACTACAAAGCAATATTGGTGTCAAGAGCGATCGAGTGGGTCAGAGAGAACAAACACAAGAGATGGGTGAATATAGAAAATAACTTAAGTAAGGTACACTTAGGACACATAATTTGGAACTCCCCACATTATAGATTATTAGATGGAAACACACACACATTGAAGAAGGTGATTATTAGAGCGTGGGACACATTACATAAACAAATAAATAAGACATTTAACTCCCCTTTAATCTCACTTAGGGAAAAAAAATTTTTGCACCGGGGAAAATGAAAATAGGAGGTAATTGGATTAAGAAGGATAAGGCACAACTAAGGGACATAAAAAAAGAGGGGAAGATTGCACCGTTTCACGAGTTAAAACACAATAGGGAAGCTTGGGTGATAGATGGAGATACCTTCAGTTAAGCCATTTTGTTCACTGCCTACCACAGCCAATAAGGTCAGGTAGCGAGATATCTTAGAATAATTCTAAAGGCATAATATCCAAAATTTATAAAATGGGGTTGGCGGTGAGAAGGAGAGAGGTACCTCCATACATCATAAAATGGGAAAGAGAATTGGGAACGCAGATAGATAGCAACACTTTAAGGAAAATATTGGACCTGGTTCACGGATCGTCAATTGACACCAATATGGCTGAAATGAATTACAAGATCTTGACGGGTTGTATGTTACCCCAGATAAAGCTTGTAAATACCAAAGCGATAAGACATCGGAGTGCTGGAGGGGATGTAAAGGAGTAGGTAATATGGCCCACTTGAGGTGGGACTGCCCTGTAATTAAAAGATACTGGACAAAAATATTAAGGTTTATCAAGGAAATTACAAAGATAGAAGTAAAAGCAGACCCCTGGATAGTATTACATCATGGAATAGGAGGGGTGGTCAAAAAATATAAAGATTCCCTAGTGCCACACTTGCTCAATGCGGCGAAAAAAAACTATCCCAAAAAAGTGGCAGAAGGCAGAAAGTCCATCAATATGGGAGTGGGTCAATGAAGTGGAAAGGATTCACTTTATGGAGGAAAGGAGTTATGGGAGGGATGGAGATTTAGGGGATAACAACAACTGGCAGTGTTGGAGGGAATTTAAAAAACAGTGGAGTATTACCGAGGGATTGAAAACTAGATTTGATTGAAGAGAATAGAACCAACCAAGAGTACACAGAGGGGGGGGGGCGGAGAAGGGGAAGGGGTAGGGGGGTAGGGGGGAGGGAGATTATTCAGGGAAGTGCTGGGGTAAAAGATAAAGTTTAAAACCTCTCAGTATGAATGTCTCTCTCTTTTTTGTACCTTGTTTTCTTTTTTTTTTCTTTATTTGATATTAAAATATTCATATATTTGCAATCAAAGCTACAATGATGTGAAAAAGTTGATGAGACATGGATGACACTGATAAGGTGGATTAAGTCTCCTACAAGAGTCACTGAGGTAGCAAAAAGAAAAAAGAGAATTTTTTTTTTTTTTTAAATAAAAATAAACCACTCAAGTGTTGCTTTAGCAGCGTGTTTGGGGTTGTTGCCCTGCTGGAAGGTGAACCTCCATCCTAGCCTCAAATCACACTCAGAGTGGTACAGGTTTTGCCCAAGAATATCCCTGTATTTAGCACCATCCATCTTTCCCTCAATTCTGACCAGTTTCCCAGTCCTTACTGCTGAAAAACATCCCCACAGCATGATGCTGCCACCACCATGTTTCACTGTGGGGATGGTGTTCTTTGAGTGATGTGATGTGTTGGGTTTGTGCCAGACATAGCGTTTTCTTTGATGGCGAAAAAGTTCAATTTTAGTCTCATCAGACCAGAGCACCTGCCTCCATAAATTTTGGAAGTCTCCCACATGCCTTTTCGCAAACTCAAAATGTGCCATTTTGTTTTTTGCTGAAAGTAATTGCTTTCTTCTGGCCACTCTGCCATAAAGCCCAACTCTATGGAGAGTACGGCTTATTGTCGTCCTATGTACAGATACTCCAGTCTCTGCTGTGGAACTCTGCAGCTCCTCCAGGGTTACCCTAGGTTTCTGTGCTGCCTCTCTGATTAATGCCCTCCTTGCCCAGTCCATGCTGTTGTGCCATGTTCTTTCCATTTGGTTATGATAGATTTGATGGTGCTCCTAGGGATCATCAAAGATTTGGATATTTTTTTATAACCTAACCCTGACTTGTACTTCTCAACAACATTGTCCCTTACTTGTTTGGAGAGTTCCTTGGTCTTCATGGTAATGTTTGGTTAGTGGTGCTTCTTGCTTAGGTGTTGCAGTCTCTGGGGGCCTTTCAAAAAGGTGTGTATATGTAATGACAGATCATGTGACACTGCACACAGGTGGACATCATTTCATTAATTATATGACTTCTGAAAGTAATTGGTTGCACCAGAGCTTTTTATAACAAAGGGGGTGAATACATAAGCACATGCAAATTATCAGTTTTTTAATTCTGAAAAATTGTTTTATGTATATATTTTTCTAATTTTATTTCACCAACTTAGACTATTGTGTTCTGATCCATCACATATAATTCAGATAAAAAAAACATTAAACTAAAGTCTGTAATGTAACAAAATAGGTAAAAAGCCAAGGGGTGAATACTTTTGCAAGGCACTGTATATGTATATACACACATAAAGACTCCTGCATGATAAAGGGAGTCCCACTTGATGTGACAAATTCAGATTCCAGCACTGTACACTACTAGTTTTTGAGAAACAGAAATACTGTAGTGTCAAAAATAATTTCAGCATGCTGGAAAATGTCTGTTGACCGTAAAGAAACACTTTATGATCTATTTATAATTTTTTTTTTTTTTTACACAAGATTCACACAAATTTCACCCAGGATTCAAATATTTCTCTAATTGAATCTAATTAAAAAAAAAATGTGTACAACTTGAGTGAAGTTGTGTCAGTCCTATGAGAAAACATTTATAAACAGACATCTTGATGACATCATAAAAAAACATGAAGAGGGACATGTTTTAAATGAAAACATCAGGAACAGCACAATCATTAATTATCTGGCCAAATACTGAAGATTGTATACGGCCAGCATTACCATAAGCAGCAAAGGAGGGGTCAGCGAAGTGTGCAGCTACGTCAGTACAAACAATGGACTGTAATAGCAGTGAGCCTATCACTTCTACAACAGGCAGCTGTAGAAGGATTTTGTAAGGTTAGGGTTAGCTTGTTTCACATGAAGAATATGCAGTCCTGGGAGAAAAGCCTTGATCAGGTACTCATTTCACCCTCAGCTGTTACTGTAGCAAGTATCTGATCGGCAGCGCGCACAGGAGATGGCCACGCTGATGGGGATGCTGAGGATGCCATATTTCACGTAACACCGAACGTATCTCTCCCAGAACAGCTTCCTTGGGAATGGCTGCTGGCTGCTGGCTGCTAAGGAACACCGAGCTTAGGAAAGAGACGCTGGGAGCCTGTGTTGGGAGACTACTTCGCATTCTGATCAGCAGGCTCCAGTGATACAGCACGTACAGGATCTACTACTACAGCAGATTGCAATCACAGCCATGCTTAGACCATTTCAGCAGCCCAAGGATATCAGCTTGTCCAGAGCACTGAGGTTTGGACAGTAACAGACCCCCCCCCCCCCTTGCATCCTTTTATATGGACTAGGCAGGGGTATAACCAGAACTTTAAGGATCTGGATCTGTGGATGTTTTTTTTTTTTTTTTTTTTTTATTTGCACAGAGGGAGCTTTTTCAGCAAACGGTGTCTGTTGATGCTGCTTGCAGTGCGCATGCGCTGCTCTATTAGGAATTATCACCTTGCTTCAGACTTTAGTTGCATTTGTTGAATCTTCTCATTAAGCATTGTTCTCTTTATTTAGTTACATTGAGTTAGTAATGTGGACGCTCCAAGACAGAGGATATTTCGGGATTGTGTCTATTCCTATGATGATAGCCATGGTGTGCTGTGCTCAAAGGTGAGATATACTGCTGCAGATATGTGAGTCTGACATGATTTTTGATTACTGTTAGATGATGTATGTGGCATAGAAGGGGGGTGGGGGTGAGGGGGGGGGGTGGTTGTCTGAATGCTTGCACTCCAGTGTACATACTGACTCCAGTCCATACTTCTTACTCCCTCCAGCGTTAATGAGCCCAGCAACATGTCATATGTGAAAGAGACAGTGGATAGATTGCTCAAAGGCTATGACATCCGACTGAGGCCAGACTTTGGAGGTAAAAATATCCATCTATGGTCATATTTTATCCATGATGATAACATACACATTATCAGTGCTTCTTGTTGATGCACACTGCACATTGAATGCACACATGAAAAAAAAAAAACAATCAGCACCAACAATCCATCTAAAATATGATGCCTGAATTAATATGCAAATGTGTGCTGTGACACGTCTGTCTGTTGCTTTTTCTTTCCTAGGCCGTCCTGTTGATGTTGGGATGAGAATAACTGTGGCAAGCATAGATATGGTTTCTGAAGTCAACATGGTGAGTACCCCCTTTGAATTAAACAGGAGCTAAAGTGCGCAGAGGAAAAAAAAAAGAGCTTGTATTTACTGCACAGAGTGCAGCAACTTTGTGTCAACTTGGTTTGCTCAGGGGAACAAGAGGTGGCTTCACTCTTCAGTTGATGTATTAAGTATTTGTTCCTGTGATCAAACCTACAGGTATATACAATGTACTTTCACCTGGGGTCAACGTACAAAACGCAAGAATTGTTCAGCATATCTAAAAAAAAAGAGCAATGTGCAGAGTGCAGTAACCAAGAGCCATCCATCAGAACGCATGCTTCAGTAAACGTAAACCTGATTGGCTGATATGGCTTATTACTCTTTACACATGCTCTTTCACTTTTAAACATCTCTGCATTGTTTGTAGTGTGTGCTTCCTACTACAGTACCAAGGACAGCTCCATGTGTTTTCTGCTTCTGGTCCTTGACTTTTATGATCTGGGGAGAGGTGTTCATGTAAGCATCAGAGCTGATTTACTAAAGGAGCAAAGGATGTTTTGCTTAGAGCAGGGGTGGTCAAATGTATTGATATGATGGGCCTCAAGTGCAGCCCCTGACATCACTAAAGGGCCATACATAAAATTGAGTGAACAATCATTAGCAGATACAACAGACACACAACAGGATATAGTCAAAGACTATGGACATGATACAAGAGATGGTCAGAGGCTGGGGACATGATAAAATAGATGTTCAAAGATTGCCGATATAATAAAAGAGATAGTCATAGATTGAAGACATGCTATATTAGACTGTCAGAAACTGCGAACAGGCTATAGAAGTTGTTTGAGACTGGGGACAGACTTCAGGAAACAGTCATAGACTAGAGACATATATTACATGAGGCTGCTAGAATTCACTACTATAAAAGACCAATAGGGAATCACAGACTAGTAACTGCAGGGGCCCAAGGTAAAGTCACCACCTCATCCCTTTAAACCCAAACAATTACTCAGGTTCTAAGGCTAATTAAATGCAGATAAGGCACCAAGTGAGTTTAATTACCACCTTAATAAGTCACAGAACCTGTGTAGGTAATATGTGTTCTGGTTTAAAGGGATTAGGTGGCAACCATAGCCCAATGGCCACACAAAAAGTGCCAGAGAGGCGCAGGTTGGACACCAGGGGCTTAGAGAATAAAAAGATGGAGTTTACACTGAATACCCAATCATGTGTAAAGGAAGTTTAAAAAAAACAGGAGTGTTCATCCACACAATTGGATGATACAGCTTCACTTTATTCACTAAGCTAAATAAACATTTGCCTTGCTTAGTAAACATTCTCTACTACTTTGGTAATGGCACCTTATGTGTATCATGACAGATGGGAATGTGGAATAATAAATATGACAGATGACATATTGTGCATCTTAGTTGACAGTGTCAAATAGTTTTGGTGGGTGGCATCATTCAAAGATGATCTACCAAAGAAGCCATCTTTACTTTGGGAGAGTAATACCAAATTATCATGGTATTTCATGTAAAAGAAAAAAAGAGATATTTACCAAAAACATTTACAAATATTTAGAAACGCAAATCAGAGCCACTTGACATTCTATGTTATCAAGCCGTCAAGGCTAAAGCCCCGTACACACGGGCAGAATGTTGGGAGACATTTGCCAGTTAAAAAAAAAACAGATGATATTCTGCCCGTGTGTATGTCGGCCTGTATGTCAGAAAACCAGCAGCTGACCGACTCCCAGCCAATGGCAGAGAGCACTGATTGGAGTGTTCTGGCGGGGGCGCCCCCCTGACAGAACACGATAGTTTAGTGGGGGAGATCACTGGACTAACCTCACATGGTTAGTACAGTGTCTCCGACCGGAGCTGTCAATTTTTTTTCGTGCAATCTCACGGGGTACCCTGCTTAACAAAGGCTTATCAGGGCTAGGTGGAAATGGTCTCTTAAGGGATTTTCATATGACTATAGAAAAGTTTTGCAACCCATTATAATGATTTTATAGGAAATATATTTCATTTTAATAAGATCTGAACATGTACTGTACATAGCAAATGTTATCAAAAGTGCCTTTACATTCACAAATGTGTATGTAATGATTACAATCCCTTAAAGCTAAAATAATGTACACATGTTAATTGTATATTTGTTAAATTTAGAACATATTAATGATTTTTGTATTGGATGTTGGATTGGTTAGGCCCCATGAACAAAGTTTGAAAAAAGTTTGAATTTGCTCTAAAAGTGTATGTAAACCCTAACAATGAACTTCTTTTAGCTTTCATTGTGTTAAATATAGCATTGTAGGAATTTTGTTATATTTGTTTGAAATGTGCAAAAAAAAAAGAAAAAAAAAAGATTGATCTTGTCAGAGGTTTAGAGCTGTCCTGTGTCCTCTACATACTTTCTATGTTATATCAAAGAGCCAAAGAGTCTAGCCTTCCTATTTCTTTACTTAGACTACAGAATAAGCTAATTAGCCTTTATTTTGTAGAAAACAGGGTGCTTTGAGTAGTTTAGCAAAGGATAACTGGGGGCAGGGCTCATGCCACATAAATGGTATGAGTTGTCAGCCTAGAAGTTTAAGAATTAAGTGCATTTCTGGTAGGTTAACAGCTATATATTTTTTATACTTGCAAGGCCCTTTAAGGGATAAAACTTGGGGAAAAGTGCATGTATTGCGGATATATACTGCATACTTTTTTTGCCTTGACATACGCCTTAACATCAAAGTTTAAGGTCAAAATACGTGCTTTGAAAATGTTACAAATGCAATTGTGTAAGTTCAGATATTAATGAAACTTTTGATTCCATTGGTCAATCTTTATGTTGTTTGAGTTGGTAAAAGTTTTCATGTTTGGACATCTTTATGACCCATAATTTTCTGAGAAGAATATAGAATATATCCAAAGCGAGGGAATCTCTGGTTGTCACTATGGTCACCAGAACTAATGTCCCACTGGAAGATTTCTTTTCTATTCCTGTTCTGGTGGTGACCCAAAATGTGGTATTTTCTTTCACTTTCACTCTTGGTAATAAAAGTACACAGGACGAATGGAGAGCGTGAATCTCTCCAATTGGGGCGAAGACAGCAATAAAAACCTGACAGGTGTTCTAATCCCTCTCTAATCTACCCAAAACTAAAAAGAAAAAATGCTTTTAGTTATACTGTAAAGTTGGACTGCAAACACACTAACATAGAAAATAACCTACAGTGAGTGATGTTTATGATGCATATTCACTTATTTAAAGTATTTTTTGGGAAACTCGGGTTTTAATTGGTAAAATTAGTTCCTGTGATTCATTTGTTCATCGGCCGCTTTTAAAAAGGGAGGCTTATACTGAATGTAGTTGCTTTGTCACCATCTCATAACAACATACTCAAGCCTAGAATTCAGCTTTAACAAGACCAAGAATAACTGCTGTATTTGTATAGTTTACTATTACTTTTATCACTATAATTTAGTATATTGTACTTACATAAATTTTATAACAAAACTGTGCTTTGTTGTTGCTGTGACGTCTTCAAGAGTACAACTCTCAACATGCATTGCTACAGTGTCATGCTTGGGGCACATGCAGGAAGTGGTTAAGAGGATGTTGATATAGACTAAAGTTGGCTTGATAAAAGGGTTTATTATTGCTGGTGAGTAGCTCACAAGTTGAGAGCTGGTGGCTTGTGATGTTTCTAATGTACAGGCCAAAACCTTGAACACTATCACTGTGGTTTCTCAATACAGAGGTTGAATTAATAAAACTGGAGAGTGCAATATCTGGTGCAGCTCTACATTGAAAACAAACAGCTTCCATGTTATTTTGTCAAAGCTTAATTGAACAAGCTGCAGTTAGAAGCTGATTGGCTACTATGTACAGTTGCACCAGATTTTGCACTCTCGGGTTTTAGTAAATTAACGCCACAGGATGCTAAAAAATAGCAATATCCATCTCATGCATGCTTGGAAATGTTTTTGGTAGGGAATGTTGTCACTGAGCTTGGAGTTCAGCTTTAATAGGAATGGGATTAAAGCAGTATTAAACCCAAATGCAAAAACAGAATATATTGTGGTTTACCTTTCCCTCAATGTGGTGGTTTTATTTGTTGTATATTTTAGGTTTTACCCTCTTATCTTTACCTGGTGATCTGGCCAGTAATACACTTTCTGTCTTAGGGTGGCTCCATTCTAAGGAGGAGCAATGGAGACACCTTTGGACAGCAGCACTGTCAATCTGAGAAGAGGGTAGTGTTAAATGCTCTATCAAATTATTGCTAAACTCCAGCTATAGAGCAACAGTGTTTTCCCATTTGGGATAAACGTTTTATATAAATGAAAAAGCTAACCATTGAAAAATAACAAATCACTAGATGAAAAAAAAATCCTAAAAAAGGAAACTATTGCAGCCACCACATCTCAAGGTTGGAACGCTAGTAATTCTTTTTTTGTTTTGTTTCGGGGTTTTTACAGCTTTAAGGCTCCATTCACACCTGAGCAATCTGCAGCGACAGACCTTTTTTTTAGCTTTTTCTTTTGTTGAGCGTTTTTAGGAGCGGCACCATTCATTTGAATGGGTCTTCCTCCGCTCCAAAAACACTACTAAATCTTGGCACAGAGCCAGGAGCGTTTTTGCAGTGATTGTAGCTTGATATGTTGCTTAACAATCGCAGCAAAGTCCTCCCTTGTTTGGGGTGCCAATTAAGAAAAAATGGCATCAGAAATGCGTTCCATGTTTTGCCGCAATTCTGCAATCTGAATCACCTAGGTGTGTTTGAAACCTAAGAAACATTTGCTGTATTTCCACATCTTTCTATACAAGGTTTCAGACATTTTTTAGTTTGATCTTTACAGTATATGTATGCCTTGTTGTTTTTGGGGACTCTTGCTTATATTATATTAGAAATGTTTGTTTTGCTTGTCTGTAGAGTAATTGTGACTAAAATGGTTTAGGGTGAATTTTAAGTCAGTTTTTAATATAACTAAGCTGAACTCCAGACAAACAGCTACATAAAGAAACTAATTACATATATGAAAGATATTTTACCTGCCAAGGAATTTGTAATTCTGTCCATGCTGTTCTGACATTGCTCAGCTCTGCCACACAGCACAGTGCTGGCTGACAGATGAGGGGAGCTGATCTTTCTCTGTTGCAGCTTCACTTTCACTTACAGGTCTCCCCACTCCAGTAGAAGGAGAAGCAAAATACTAATGAGTCACTCTCTATGTCACTACGCCCTCTCCTTCTGTTAGCATGTTTCTTGCACTGCAGCATAGCCAACTGCCTTCGTGTGCCCCTTCTCTGAGCTCTGCACTACAGGAATTTCAAGAGACTGATACCAATTCAAATGAAGGTATTTAAATATTTATAAATATATATTTAGGGACAAATCTATTCATGATTATAGAGTTGCATTAATGTTGTGTTCCACCATTATTAGAAATTGTATTATTATCCCTATAGAAGTAACAGTATGCTGGAATATTTCTGCAAAACAAAAAACAGCAAGTTCTTTATTTGCCCATAGTTCTGTATTGCAAAGGTGAATTTGCAAAGAATATCTGGGGTAAACAAACATTTATTATCTTTTTTCCTCTAGGTAAAATGTGTTAGCGTTACATCTCCATCATACAAAACTCAGTAAACTTTTTAAAAAAAGGTTATTTCAAATACGATTTTGGTGTTTGAATTTGGAGAGTGTCCTTCTTAGGTGGATCAGGCCAAGAGAAACACCAGTATTAAAATAGGCTATAAGGGAGCAGTTAAGAATGTGACATTAAGATACTCTCTTAAAGTGAAATTGTGGGCTCACCTTAGCTTCTAAGGGGGCAGGGGGCTCCAGTCCATAAAACAAGCAAATCTGGGCCTCTTCTATATGCAGAGCACCTGGAGATCATTAAAATCTTGGCATTTGTCGACCATGCCAGTTTCCTGGAAAATAACTGGTTCAACTCCCCCTCATCTTGTGCAGTTCCATTGGCTGCAAAATATGATGGGTGGCCTTGCTGGCCAATAGAGACACTAATGCTGTGTACACACAGCCTGACTATTTGACCAAACTGGTCCGACGGAACGAATCCTTCGGACAATTCGACCGTGCATGGGCTTCATTGGACCTGCAGCGGACCTTTTCTGTCAAAGATCAGAAGGACTTTAGATTTGGAACATGTTTCAAATCTTTCCGACGGACTCGAGTCTGGTCAAAAAATTCGCTTGTCTGTATGCTAGTCTGACGGATGAAAACCGACGCTAGGGCAACTATTGACTACTTACTATGAACTTCCTTATTTTAGTCTGGTCGTACGTCATCAGGGTCGAATCCGTCAGACTTTGGTGTGATTGTGTGTAGACAAGTCCGATTCAACGGAAGTCCATCGAAACTCCGTCGGAAGTCCGTCGAAAGTCCGTTGAAAAGTCCAACGTGATTCAGTCCGTCGAAAGTCCGGCCGTGTGTACACGGCATTAGGTGTGAAGGAAGGTTGAGGCAGAATTGTGCATAAGCTTGAGACTATACAAACACACACAGACAGAGTATACAAATACTGTAGCTCTTACAATTGTATTATAACTTATCATTTGTTCAAAGTTCACTCTGTAAAGTTTACCAAATTGTTTAAACTGTAAAGTTCCCTAAGTATTTCTGCAAGATGCCGTACAGAGTATTTTACATCCTCTCTTTATGTTTTTAGCCACTTAAACTCATAATTCTAATATTGTTTTTGTGATCCTCTCAGCCACTTAAAGTTATATTAAAGGCTTGGCTTTTTATAAAAACATAACAAACATGTCATACTTACCTGCTCCGTGCAGTGGTTTTTGCACAGAGCAGCCCCAACCCTCCTCTTTTTGGGTCCTCCGCCGGTGCTTCTGCCCCTCCCCCCACCTCCCGGTGTCTCCAGAGCAAGCAGCTTGCTCCAGAGGCACCCAAGCAGGCTCACTTCTGAGTCACAGCTCTATGTGTCCATTCACAGGGAGGGGCTGTCCCCTCTCGCTCCTCCTCATTAGCTCACTGTCTGTGATTGACACCAGTGGGAGAAAACGGCACCCGCTGCTGTCTCAGCCAATGAGGAGGGAGAGTCCCCAGAGAGCCGAGGCTCACATGCATATCGCTGGATTGCGGTGGGGCTCAGGTAAATAATTAGGGGGGCTGCTAAAAAAAACTTCTGCCTTTGGAACCACTTTAAGCTGTTTATTGAGCTTGGTATCCATCAACCAGTGCTCTGGTTGTGTTTTTAACTTGGCTTCTTTAATTCTCATCTTCTTGTCATTGGGGGATACTGTAAGTAATATTGCCATTCTCCTGTTATATGTGAAGTGGTTTATACATAGAGTTTAGAGGAGTGTGTCCACTCACCCTTTCCATTTTATATACTTTTTTCAAGCTGATCTCCTGCCTTTGTTTATGTTTAAATAGATTGTTCAGGCCGAATTCACCCAAATAAACTACTGTATTTACCTTACTAACATGTGCAGCTACTGGATGTGCTGTATAAACTGTATGTATCCTCAGCTACATACAGTATACAGCACTGTGTACCGAGTGTGAGATGAGACTGTCCTGTCTCACACCTGGAACAAAACGGCATCAGTTTCAGCGACTCACAGCCATTCATAGGAAGCTTTGTATTCTATTAATGAACACTATTTTGTTCCAGGTGTGAGACAGGAAGGTCTCGTCTTTGAACACATACAGTGTATACAGCACATTCAGTGGCCGCTCATGTTAGTGATGGAATTAGTTTGTTTGGGTCAGCTTGGCCCGAAAGACCTATTTAAACTGAAATCCTTTTTTTTATGTGATAACATCATTCCCACTCTGGAGCACAAGCCATGAGCATTCATAATGCATGTATCTATACATACGACTAAAGTCCTGTCTAATTCCAGTGAGTAACTAGAAATATGATCAATAATCATAAATTATAGTTTAAAATACTGTTGCTGTTGTGTATTTGGGCATTGCTTTCATTTTCTCACTGCCTATTTAACAAACTGTTAATAATAGAATTAGTACTTCATTGTAAAACTCCTTTTTATTGAATTATTTCCATGGTCAGCTGGACAGTGCCAAGGGGAGAATGCAACTGACAGTTTTATGGACAGTAAACCACCAATATGGGCATGCTCACTGACTTGGTCTTACAGCATAGACTGATAAACTCACTAATTATACCTTTTGTCACCCACAAACTAAGACATCTGAACCATTTTTTTGAAACTTTCTGCTGTTATTTCAGGGTTGCCTTATGTTTTCGGAAATTTTTGAGGAAATTTGTTTCATAATCACTCTGAGCATAATATGATGGCATTATATTAAAAAATACAAAAAACTACAGCTGTAAATGATGACATTGCCAATATGATAATAACATCAGGAACCATGGATACAAAATCTGAGCTAAGCTATGGAGCACTTAACCTGTACAGAAATCCCCCTTTCAGTGTTCAGCTATGTGTGCAATGCAAAGGACTACCTAGGCACACCACCATTTCATACCCAGTAAAACCACATATAAACATGGTACTAAACATAAATGTAGCTCAACTTTCCCTTGATCAATATTTGTAAGGCCTCATGCACACTGGACATTTTTTACAGCTGCTCTTAGGGGCGTTTTTTTTTTCCTGCTTCTAAACTCCTCTGCATGTCAGCCTATGGGGGTTATTTACTAAAGGCAAATCCACTTTGCACTACAAATGCACTGCAAGTGCATTTGGAAGTGCAGTCGCTGTAGATCCGAGGGGGACATGCAAGGAAAATAAAAAACAGCATTTTAGCTTGCACATGATTGGATGATAAAATCAGCAGAGCTTCACCTCATTTCAGATCTACCCCTTAGATTTAGAGCGACTGCACTTCCAAGTGCACTTGCAGTGCAAAGTGGATTTGCCTTTTGTAAATAACCCCCTATGTGTCCATGTACTTGTGTTTAGCAGCATTTAGTGGCAGGAAAAACAAAACACTTCCAGTGCCTCCAGGAGCAGCAGAGTTTGGCCAGAAAAAAACGTTTGGCCCTACTAATTGCTGCTAAATGCTCCTAAATGCTAGGCACGTTCAGTGCTTCAGCATTAATTAATTTCAATGGCCAGAAGAAATGGCCAGAAGAAATTTGGAAGCTGCCGGCTTCCAGGAGAGTTAAATAAACTTCCTGTGTGCATGTGGCCTAAAACGTAATGCCTAATGTAAATATACTAAAGGGTAAAATTTACACTTGAATGTCCCTCCTCATTGATCTAATAAGTATAGTACATCTGTTAAAAATTATCTTTCCCCTGTCTAGTCCCCAAGAAGTTATTCAACCTTAAAAATATAATGTGCACCACCCTATTGGGGATCAAACAGACTCCTAGAAATTCCCTGCATACTCTAATACTTCCCTGATGTTTTTCTTTACCTCCCTGCCCATGTTCATAAGTGGTTGGTACCCATGGGAGGCAACGCAGGCACAGCTTCTGAAGCTGCAATCATGATCTCATATGAGACTCTGGGCAATGTTACATACAAGATAAAATGCACAAACTTTATAAAATTTTTTCCACGCACAACAGTTTCATCCTTATGGGGACTGGGACCAAATTACCCAATAATCCTATATGGGAAAATTTAACACAGCCTCACTTTCTAAAAGCCACTAATGTCACATACTAGATTAATAAAGGATAAAATGTATTTGTGATCTATATCATGAGGGACAATTCCAGAACCTGATATCATTATGTATTCTTTACATATAACATAAAAATACTACTCATGCACCGCTAGGCCTTGCTAAAAACTAAAAATAAGGATCCCTCAAGGTGAAAATCCCTGCTAATGCCAGCTACGAATACATCTATAAATAAACCCCTATACGCTTGAAACTACAAAAAGGGGAGAGAGGGGGGAAAAGGATTGGAGTGGGAGCTCTCGGCATCATATCATCAAAAACTCATAATAAAAACCCTGCTTGGGCACAACCGACTCCAATGACATAAAAGGGGATAAGGGAAAGAGGAAAGGAAATACAAAGCCCACTGCCCAAGTACAAAAAGTCAAAGTTTATTATATCAAAAACACATACATGGAATAGCCAATGATAAAAACTGAATCATTGACAACGTGTCAGTCATACTGTGATAAAAACTCAATGTCCACCATTCTTGCCCCTATCCAGTGACAGTAATATATATGTGTTGAGGAATGTGAAAATACAATATCTTCAATCCTGAGCAGCAATAATAAATTGAAACATAGAAATTGCATGCATGTGAATAGGATGTTGAGCTAAATTGGCTCCCAATGGGAAACGGATCCTAGGAAGATCAGACCCTTTTCCTAGGATCCAGGTCTCCCCCTCCAAAAATTTAAAGTCACACATACTGTAGCTGCTGACTTTTATAATTAGGACACTTACCTATCCTGGAATACAGCAATGTCGGCACTGCAGCCGATGTTTCCATCGGCTGTCAAGTGCTGCCACCGCCATTGCTGGTAAGGCTTCACAGCCGGGTCCCTACTGCGCATGCGCTCTCTTACTGGCCCGGCAGCAGGGGAAGGAGAAGGGGGGCCAGACTTGTGACATACCTCACCATAGCGAGGTCCGACAGAAGTGGGGACAGGGTACCTGCTCCCCCCGAAAGGTGCCAAATGTGGCACCGGAGGGGGGGAGGCGACAGATAAGCGGAAGTTCCACTTTTGGGTGGAACTCCGCTTTAAGCTTTTATTCTCTGCTCATCGATTTATTGTCTGTGTCCTACATGCTTATATACTCCAGCTCCATTGTATGTTCCCAGATGTTTGCACTGGTTTTAAGGGTATAAAAAACATTGAGTTTAGCCAAAAGACAAAAATACAGTACATGGAAAACCCTATTTCTTAATTATACAGTATAGAATACAGGATACAGGATCTGCGAACCAGGGGTTATATGCCACTACCTTCAGCTGATTGGACACTGGCAAAAAAAGCTGCAGGGACATCTCCTGTATATCCCCTCCCACTTCCCGCAAGCCTGAGTTTTTTGCAAGTGTCCTTATGTGATTAACATCTTTTCTCTTGAGAAGCATACCTTTTTATAATGTTTACCTTTTCTTCAAGATTCCTGCTAACTAATTGAAGCTGTGCCATGTCCACTTTGGCTATCCTTTTGCAGCTTTCTGGATCAGTTGACCCCTAGTCTGAGACTTGGGGGACATACCCAAACCCTGCATGGATCTATATGTTGTTACCCCTGTTTCACATGAGAAATAGCTCCAGGGTTTCTGCTCAGACCTGCTCTCTGTTCCCAAGGTAAATGGAGGCACTTACACCATTCTGAATCCCGAAGACTCTTAACACTTTCCAGCGGGTCCAAAAGTTCTGCATGGAATCTGCCAGGTTGGTTATTGTCCTCCTTCAACCAGAAGACCTTCTTGCCTTCATGGACATTAGATATGCTTACTTACACATCCCCATATTTCTACCTTATCAAGGCTATCTGAATTTTGCTGTGGGCAAACAACATTACCAATTTGTTTATCTTCCCTTTGACCTGTCCACAACACCCTGGGTCTTCACCAAGGTGCTTGCCCCAGTCCTAGCTTTGCTTTGCTCTTGGGATATCAACATTGTTGGACACCTGGGTGACCTTCTGTTAACCACTTGTCTTCAGGGCACTTTCACCCCCTGCCTGCCCAGGCCAATTTTTAGCTTTCAGTGCTGTCACATTTTGAATGACAAATGCGTGGCCATGCAATGCTGTATCCAAACAAAATTTTTATACATTTTTTGAGACAGATAAAGCTTTCTTTGGGGGTATTTAATCACCACTGGATTTTTTATTTTTTTGCTAAACAAGCGAAAAAAGACTGAAAACTTTGAAAAAAAAGGTTTTCTTAGTTTCTATTATAAAATTTTGTAAATAAGTCATTTTTTCCCTCACTGATGTGCGCTGATGAGGCTGCACTGATGGGCACTGATGAGGCTGCATTGATGGGCACTGATGTGGCAGCACTGATGGGCACTGATGAGAAGACGCTAATATGCAGCACTGATGGGCACTGATAGGCGGCACTAATTTGCAGCACTGATGGGGATTGATAGACTTCACTGATGGACACTGATAGACAGCACTTATAGACACTGATAGATGGCACATATAGGCGGCAATGATAAGCACTGATAGGTGGCACTGATGAGCACTGACAAGCATCACTGCTGGGCACTGAGAGGCATCATTGATTGGCATCACTGGTGGGCACTGACTGGCAACACCGGTGGGCACTGTTGCGGCTGCACTGATAATCAGTACACTGAGGCATTTGTTGTTTACACTGTAATCAGCTGTGATTGGACACAAATGATCATGTGGTAAACAGCCTATGTCATAGGCTCTTTTCCGTGATCAGTGATGCCCCCTGTTCTGTCTCTGGGACAGCTAGCTAAACCTTCTTATCCCAATAACTGTAGATACCATATTTCTTTGATCTCAGTTTTATTAAAACAAGCTAGGTGAAACTACAAAATAACACAAAAAGACTTCAATAAGTACAATATCACATACAATACAGCATACATTGCATAAACAACAATATACAGTACAATATGAGATAATAAAAACTTACTTTTTAAATTCTCTAAGGGGTGATGACGATAGATTGAGAAAGACATGACTTGCTTCCTGCAATGTGTTGAAAAGAATGGTGGCTGGTTCACTTCCTGTTAAGATTCTACCCAGAATTCCCTGCTTGCTGACAACGTCCTTAATTACACATACATTAAACAAATAAACAGAACTGCAGCAATACCAAAAAGGAACGCTAGATGGAGCCTGCACACCACATATGAATGTCTTAAGTAAATTACACATTTTGCATGTAAATTTAACAACACAGGTACAAATAAGGTACAAATAATCAGCAAGACATCTGGTGGACAGAACACCCCCCCGCTGCACATATGCGTGGCAAGAATGGGAGGACGTCATATGATGTCCTCCCAGAACGAGATTGCTTCCACCCCTCCATCATTTCACTATGTGGCAGGCGGGAAGCAGTTAAAGGACTAGTCTGCCCAAACTCTGTCAGCCAATGTCCAACGGACAGTGCGGACTCTGCAGACTCCTAGATGGATCCTCAATCTCCAGAAATAATCGCTGGACCTAACTCATCACTTGGAGTACCTGGGCCTGATATTGGATACTACCCTGTCTAGGACGCTACTGCCTCCAAACAAACTCCTGTTTCTTCCGCCAATGTGTCCAGACCCTCCAGTCCCAGAGCCAGCCCTCAATTTGGGTCTGCATGAGGGTTTTGGGCTTGACCATGGCCCTCATGGAGGCAACATCATACACCGTGTGTCATTCCAGACCATTGGTCTGCGAAATTCTTGCTGCATAGAACAAACAGACTCAGTATTAAGACCACCCTGTGCAACTGATAAGCAAGTCCAGACTCTATTTGTCACTGTGGATCTCCAACTCAGCACTAGAGCGTTGAGGAGCTTTTTCTTTTTAGAAAGTTCTTATGATGGTGATCCTTCTGTCAAGCTGGTTGCCCTCTCGATGCTGGGGACTTGGTCACTAGAGGAAGCTTGACTTCCTATTAATACCCTGGAACTCTAAGTCACTCAACAAGAATCCAGTTGGACAATTCCGTGGGGATGGCTTACATTACCCATCAAGGAGGCACCAGAAATCATGCTGCTCAACAAAAAGCAGACCTGACTTGGTTGGAACTGTTCATTTTAGCCCTGTCTGCTGCCTACATCCCAAGCATGGAGAATTGCCAAATGTACTGTACTCCCTCTGTCAGCAAGTGAAACCTGGGGAATGATCCCTCCACTAAAGTTTTCCAAGCCCTTTGATACAAGTAGGAGATACTAGTCTTCTGGAGTTCCAAGTTAAACAACAAACTAGACAGATTTGTCATCAGGTTTAGGGATGCTTGTTTCTTTACAGTGAATGTTCTTTTGACTCAATGGGCTCAGTACCCTCAGGCCCTCTATAATGCTCTACTCATCTGCTCTATAGGATTAAGATGGAGGGCATCTGGACTTTCTGTCCCAGGGGCTGGTCCGGTATCCTGCTTCTCAGGTGCTGGCTATAAGAGCATGGCTGTTGAAGCCCAGGTTTTGAAGGACAGGGACCTATCAGTTTTGGTCATCCCTATGCTTTTAAAGACCAGGTAGTTGACTTGTTTCATTAGTTAAGGCCTTTGGGCAGAATGTCATGCACATTCTTTGCCCCGTGTGTTCCCCTAAATATAAATTAATTGAATACAATTACATAAAAACAATACAAAAAGTGCACACAACACTATAATAACTGCTCGAAAAAAAAGCCACTAGTTATGGCTTGATCTAACACATTTAATCAACTTACTGACTTTTTGAAGGGCTTATAATTTATGTAATTTATTAAATTGGTTTACACTATATAAAGTTTATTTTTCATCATTTATTGGGAAATGCTATATGATATCTATCCACCTGTGAGAAGAGGAAGAGAAGTGAAACTTTATTACCTGGTTGTAATCTAAAGAAGGAATTGTGGAGAACCAAAGGAATTATCAATTGAGCTTTTTTACCTTTCTGTTATGGGAAGGTAATAAGCCTGGTGAGTATGTCTCCAACGAGTCAAGGTGGGAGGGAATACTACGAGCTTGGTTTTATAAATATTTATTTGAGGAAGTGGTGCGACATCCAGATTGATATGTCAGTTAGCAAGTTAGTAAGAGCAGAGTGAGGTGAGGAGTAGAGATTTAGATTTGGGTGTCATGGGTGTAGAGATGGTATTGGAAGCCGTGGGAGGAGGAAAGAGCAGAGTCTTAGAGGCCAAGGGAGTGTAGTTTATTGAGAAGCAGCTGATGGTCATCAGTTTTAAAGGCCACAGAGAGATCTAGTAGTTAGAGTATGGAGTAGGTTTTAGCAGTTGGTTTTAGCAGTTAATAAAGCATTAGTGAGTTCTAGTAGGGCAGTTTCTATAGATTGCTGTGAGCGAAAGCCAGACTGTAAGGGGTCAGGAAGGTTGTTTTCAGTGAGGTAGGAGCTCAGGCGGTTGTAGAGTAAGCATTCTAATTTTTTAGACGTAAATGGGAGCAAGGAGATAGGTCTTAAGTTGTTCAGGTTGGTGGGGTCAAGTGAGGGCTTTTTAAGTATGGGGTGATCTGTGCATGCTTTAGAGGGGGGAAGGTGCCAGTAGATAGGGAAAGATTGAAGATGTGAGTGAGAGAGCATAGGATAGAAGAATAGGGTGTGCATAGTTGTTGTGAGATAACGTTATCCAGGAAATGATTGGTTATGGGTAGGCATGTGAGAAAAGTTTTGTAACCTCTTCAGTAGCAGCCGCTTCAAAAAGAAAGTGTTGAATGTGCTGTTAGACAGGGTATTTTAGGTGGGTAAGATATATCTACAGTGGAGGTGTTCTCACAAATTGCATCAATCTTGTTTTTGAAATGATTTGCAATATCTGGGGCAGTGAGTGAGTTAGTGGGTGGAGGGGGTGAGAGACAAACCAGAGAGTTAAATATAGAGAAAAGGAAAAGAGGACTTCATGACAAGGTATTGATAAGAGTGACAAAGTAGGCTTTTTCGGCAGCACTTAGGCAGAAATTGTATTTTAGGAGGACAGATTTGTATATGGTAAAGTCTTGCAGGGATTTGGCTTTACACCACAGTCTCTCAAGAGAATGGCCATGTACTTGAGATTTCTGGTGTCATTAGTTCGCTAAGATTGTAATGGTTGGGGCCTGATTCTCCATGTAGTTAGAGGAGCAAGTGCTTTCAATGAGGATGAATGAGGATGAGAGTGCATTGTTGTAGACAGAGATGGTCAGGTTAGGACAGGACAAGGGTGAGATTTTGTCATACAGGTGGCCAATAGCAGAATGGGGAAGTGGAGGGTTAAAATAGTGAAGGTTTCTACAAGTAATCTTTTGATGCATTGAGGGTTAGGTGGTTGAAGTCAAGGACATTGTGAAACTGATGAGGTTATGATCAGAGAGAAGAAAGGGGGAGTTGCGGTAATACATGGTTAAGGGTGTTACCGTTGGAGTGAGTGGAAGTGTATTTCCATTGTGTTAGGTCAAAAGATGAGGTTATGTTGAGAAGTTGAGATGTAGCCAGGCTGTTAACGTTAACAGGGATGTTAAAGACACCAAGAATGATATTGGGTATATCAGAGGGGAGAAAGTACGGTAGCCAGGCAGAGAAGTCATCCAAAAAGTGTGATACTGGTCCAGGAGACTGTTAAATCTTTATAGTACTTAATGCCCAGTTATCTGTGATTTCGATTCATACCAGAATGAAGAGCGTGGGCCAGTGCAGCTGGCTGTCCCAGTGGAACTACTGTACAACCAGGTAATGCAAGTGTTTGATAATGAGATACTGTGTTAGGAATGATGTTTGCACTCTAAAACATCACATAAACATCACATAACAACATTTTAACATTACAACAATTTGAAAAAAATGGTCTGAAATGGAATCACACTGAGATGTGCTAAGACCTGTTTTAATAAATGAATGTTTTTGAGTTCACCGTGTTCATCACAAAAACCATTTCTGGATTGAGCACCTGTTCTTTTATTATTTGCTTACCTGAAATGAACAACTAGTGTTTTTAATGTTTTCTTTTTTGGATCTTTTTGAAAACTATAGATCCAAAACTATGGATCCAAATATAGAATGCATATATGTTATATATCACAGACTAATTTCTGTCATCATCATCATCTTTAATTTGTTATTTGTTAATTATGTCTAGTATCTTACCAGGAGAGTTTTACATTACCTTAGACTGAGCTGGCCAGCGCATTGATTTACCTTGCTACAAAGGTAAATAGGCCATTTCAATTTACTAAGGCAAACAGAAATATCATATTGCAGGAACCTATTACATCCAATCACACCCATCCTATTATTGTCAGATCAGATCATAAAGAATTCTGGTTGGATGCTATGGTTTGTTGCACTTTGTTCATTTTCATTGTCCTTAACATTACTTTAATGAATATGTTTATAGGTATTTTATTGATTTATCTAATGACAGCTTGGTTCAGCAATGGGTCACTATAGTGGTAATAGTAATAAATGAGCTTGTTCTACTACTCAAAGTAAATACTAAGCGTGATAGCAATAGCAGTTTGCACCTCACAAACACACAGTTAGTCAAAACTCAAACACTCACAGAACCAGAGCAAACAACAGGAGAGGTATTAAGTATCTATAGAGCAAGGCACTTTTGCATGCTTGAATGTAGAACAACCACAGTTCAGCAATGAAGACCCTTCTCAGGCAGATTGCTTTTCTGTACTAGCCAGTTCAGCATCACCACTAAGTTTGCCTCTGGAAGTTTTTCCCTCAAAATGTAGTCAAGACACTCTGGTCTTTCCCTGGGGAAAGCTCATCAATAACCCTCTAGTTCTATGCTCTCAAATATTTATCATCTTGCCAGGCCAAACCATTAATAATACCAATGGTGCCAAGCTGGGATGATGAATATCCATAATTCTCCTTGGCAAAGACTACCAGAACTAATCAACAAAAAATGATAGAAGTAATTAGCACTATGGTTAGGGAAACTTAAACATTTCAAAGAGAGTTTGGGACAGATTTGGTTGGTCGGAGTCAAACCAGACCCCATAAGTAAAAGGCAGCAAATAATATTGGGGCAGCGTCCCTATACTTTAACAAAAATATGTTTGTCAGAAAACAATGTTAGCCTTTCATGTTATGTTTTCTCAGTTTCTTCTCCATAAGGAAAATACTCATCAAAGGCATACCTGTAAAAGAATAAGTAAATATTCACCTGTTCTGTTCTGCTGCCCAGGAAACTCTCTGATGCTGCAAAACTCTTTCTGGAAGTTTGTTGGGATACCTGCAGGTGGTGTATCAATCTCCACAGTCTCCTGCAGCACTCACTGGTTCCTCCATCTTACCTAATTTCATCACTCTTTCCTGTAGTGATGTAGGTAAGAGGAAGGAAACTGTGAGAGCTTCTGGGTACCATAGAGATTGATACTCCCTCCTGTAAGTGTTGTTTTTGCAGCAATGTTCAGGGGATGGTTTCACAGCATTGAAGATGACTTTGCCTTCTATATAGCCATGGGGTCACTTTTACAATCTACTAAAAAAAGCTTTTATCTTCTGCATGCAAAGACCATTTATAGTGAACCCGATCTGGCCTAAAACATTTCTAAAGTAGCAACAGAGCAAAATTACAGGCACATTCCTATACTTACAAGTTAGGTAGTGATCTTCAAAGTGATGCCTTTGTACTTCTAAAAACCCCTTGGATCCTAGACCCAAGCTTTACCTAGTCTACAGCCCATAGCAGGATGAAGCTCGACCCCTTTTAGAACTAAACCCCACTCCCCTTCATTTAACGGTCAAATGCCAAAACTTTAATGATCAATAGAAGCTGCTGAGTAAAGGTTGTCATTGTTCAAATAGGCTAATCTCAATATGGGCAGAAGTGAAAGCTCCTGGTAAAGCCTGTACCTAAGAACTAACCACAGGGAAACAGCAATCAGTTTCAAGACTAACTTGGGTATTTGCAAACACCATAAGTTCCCTGCAATCTAGCACTTTAGAAAAAATGTCGACAATACACATTCACTTAAAAACATGCAATAAAAAGCCATTGCATTTAGTCTTTTTTTAAAGGACATTCAGTACATGCAGATAGTGATTCTTAATTGTACACCCATACTAAATGTATTTTTCTGGTATCCATGCAGAGGTAAAAACCCCATTCTTTTTGCACAAGGTGCTTTCTCCATTTGGAAACTATCAACATTAATTTCATGTTGGTGATATGTGACATTTCTATGTCAGTTGATGTCTACGAGTCATTGCTCAATGTAACCTTCACATTTTAAACATTTCTTGTCAAAAAATAACTTGTTGGCTTTAACTTAAGAGCAGCCTGGCTTTGACTTTGCTTAAATGCACTGTGTTTGAAAGATAAGCATCAATGTATTTTCCCCTTGGCTGTCATAAGTCAGATGTTATTTGTACTGTGGCTTACTCAAAGTGGACCTATTTTGAAGGCAGCGTCTGTTCAAATTCTACCTGCTTTGGTTGTTTCTAAAAGTTTGCCCACAGATGGTTAAGAATGTATGTGTATCTGAATTCTTGTTGTGCAAACCAATTTGATTTGCACAGTATATATATATATATATATATATATATATATATATATATATACAGTGCCTTGCGAAAGTATTCGGCCCCCTTGAACTTTTCAACCTTTTACCACATTTCAGGCTTCAAACATAAAGATATAAAATTTTTATTTTTTGTGAATAATCACCAACAAGTGAGACACAATTGTGAAGTGGAACGAAATCTATTGGATTGTTGAAACTTTTTTAACTAATAAAAAAATGAAAAGTGGGGCGTACAAAATTATTCGGCCCCCTTGCGTTACTACTTTGTAGAGCCACCTTTTGCTGCGATTACAGCTGCAAGTCACTTGGGGTATGTCTCTATCAGTTTTGCACATCGAGAGACTGAAATTCTTGCCCATTCTTCCTTGCAAAACAGCTCGAGCTCAGTGAGGTTGGATGGAGAGCGTTTGTGAACAGCAGTTTTCAGCTCTTTCCACAGATTCTCGATTGGATTCAGGTCTGGACTTTGACTTGGCCATTCTAACACCTGGATACATTTATTTGTGAACCATTCCTTTGTAGATTTTGCTGTATGTTTGGGATCATTGTCTTGTTGGAAGATAAATCTCCGTCCCAGTTTCAGGTCTTTTGCAGACTCCAACAGGTTTTCATCCAGAATGGTCCTGTATTTGGCTGCATCCATCTTCCCTCAATTTTAACCATCTTCCCTGTCCCTGCTGAAGAAAAGCAGGCCCAAACTATGATGCTGCCACCACCATGCTTGACAGTGGGGATGGTGTGTTTAGTGTGATGAGCTGTGTTGCTTTTACGCCAAACATATCATTTTGCATTGTGGCCAAAAAGTACGATTTTGGTTTCATTGGACCAGAGCACCTTCTTCCACATGTTTGGTGTGTCTCCCAGGTGGCTTGTGGCAAACTTTACACGAGACCTTTTATGGATATCTTTGAGAAATGGCTTTCTTCTTGCCACTCTTCCATAAAGGCCAGATTTGTGCAGTGTACGACTGATTGTTGTCCTATGGACAGACTCTCCTACCTCAGCTGTAGTTCTCTGCAGTTCATCCAGAGTGATCATGGGCCTCTTGGCTGCATCTCTGATCAGTCTTCTCCTTGTCTGAGCTGAAAGTTTAGAGGGACAGCCAGGTCTTGGTAGATTTGCAGTGGTCTGATACTCCTTCCATTTCAAAATGATCGCTTGCACAGTGCTCCTTGGAATGTTTAAAGCTTGGGAAATCTTTTTGTATCCAAATCCGGCTTTAAACATCTCCACAACAGTATTACGGACCTGCCTGGTGTGTTCTTTGGTCTTCATGATGCTCTCTGCGCTTTCAACAGAACCCTGAGACTATCACAGAGCAGGTGCATTTATACAGAGACTTGATTACACACAGGTGGATTCTATTTGTCACCATCAGTCATTTAGGACAACATTGGATCATTCAGAGATCCTCGCTGAACTTCTGGAGTGAGTTTTCTGCACTGAAAGTAAAGGGGCCGAATAATTTTGCACGCACCACTTTTCAGTTTTTTATTTGCTAAAAAAGTTTAAAATATCCAATAGATTTCGTTCCACTTCATAATTGTGTCCCACTTGTTGGTGATTCTTCACAAAAAATAAAAATTTTATATCTTTATGTTTGAAGACTGAAATGTGGCAAAAGGTTGAAAAGTTCAAGGGGGCCGAATACTTTTGCAAGGCACTGTATATATATATATATATATATATATATATTATACTCCATCTCCAATAGATGCAGATTAGCAAAGGGCCAGCTTGCTGATATCTCTGCACATCTAACAGCAGGTATTCAAGATTTGCCGCTTCTTATACAAATATGAATGCTTTTACTTGCAAAAATGTGTCATCTTAGGAAAAGCACCGTAAAAGCAAGTGTGTTACTACAAATCACAGGACTAATAGCAACACTGGTTTCCCTTCCACTACTGAGACCCCACTGTTCAGGGTGATAAGTAACTGGTGCATGTTGGGAGCCCTAGTAACGTGAGAATGCTTTAATAAGTATGCTTAACAGGTGTGGCATAGCTTCAGTGGTAAAGATTTGAGTTTTTAGAGTTGATTTACTAAAACTGGTACACAAAGAATCGGGTGCAAATCTGCATGATAACCAATCAGCTTCCAGCTTTTAAAGCTTAACTGAACAAACTGAAGTTAGAAGCTGATTGATTTCTATGCACAGCTGTACTAGATTCTGTGTGCACCAGTTTTAGTAAATCATTCCCTTTAGGAGAGCACATTTTTGGATAACTCAACTTTATGTTCAGATTTTAGGGACAAAAACACTACCATCCATCATGTGGATGTCTATTAATGAATTGACTTTGTGTTTTAAATGAATTGTACTAAACTCAGATGGAATATTCTGAGCTATGTCCGTAACCAGAATTTTGTATTTGTATAACAATTTTGATAAATGACTTGCAAGTTGTGGTTTGCACAATAAATGATTTTTTTATACTTTTACTATATTTCTTGTATGAATACATCATAATTGCCGCTAAAACCCCCCTGGGGGATTTTCCAATCTTTGTTCTTCTACAAAAACACTACCATATCCCAAGCTTAACCCATTAAGTTTGCACATACTGGGGTTGATTTACTAAAACTGGAGAGTGCAAAATTTGGTGCAGCTCTGCATAGAAACCAAACAGCTTCCATGTTTTTTTCCTCAAAGCTTAACTAAACAAGCTAAAGTTAGAAGCTGATTGGCTACAATGCACAGCTGCACCAGATTTTGCACTTTCCAGTTTTAGTACATCAACCCCACTGTATGTGTGGAACCTAAGGTGGAACTTTAGCCCAAATCATTTGTTTAGAAAGTGAGAAGAAATGTTTTAACAAGGACTAACATGAAGTTGCTTAAAAGTCAACATTTGATCTCTGGCACCAGCAATAAAGGGGACAGGAAAAAACGCTAGTTTCCAGTGTGTGCCTTAAAAAGCATGCTACTTGATCCAAGAATAACATTTAATTATTTATTTAATTTGGGCAGTGTTTTGACAAGACAGAAAAGACAGAACTGGGCAGTGAAAGTGCCCTTTGTATGATCTAGTTGAGTCATATTTTGTTTGGCATATTGGGGTTTATTTTTTAAAGGCAAAGAGACTGAACACTTTTGCAACTTTTGCACTTTTGTCTTTGTAAAGTAACGCTATACCTCATTTACTAAGTTCTGGGGCAACTTCACTTTTAAAGCTGCACTGTCTATTTGCCTTTAGTAAATCAACTCCATTGTGAAACAGTCCTCCTTAACTATAAAATCTCATTTCCTATAAAATGATTTGAGAAGATGATAAACTGATTTACTAGGCATATTTTAGATAAGTGAATGGTGCATGTGATTTTCCAAAAGTTTAATGTCTCTTTGCTACAATTTATGAACTTTTTTAGAATAGTATCTTTGTTAATAGGACAATTTGTCCAAAGATGTCAGAAGTGGACTACCTAGTGATAGCAGATGCAGAAGATATATTGGTAATGCAGGATCTTTGTGATGGTAATTATGTGCCAATTAACTAATATTAATCTTTCACTAATAAAAATGCTGTCAAGTGCTGTCCTTTGTGGGCAATATAGCCTGCAATGAAAGTAACAATGCAGTGAAATGTTTTTGATGCTTTGCCCATGTTTGTATGACCATTGATATGTTTTTTAGTGCTCTACAGAAATGTTTATGAAAATGATGACAGTGCTTTTAATGTAAGCATTAACTGAAACTATGCACACATAATATTTGTCTTGTTTGTTGATAAAATAAATCCAAACTTTTTTTAACAAATAGCTAAATTTTGTATTTACAATATGTTTACAATAGTTTGGGGGTAAATTCTTTATTTTTTAAAGTTTTTACAGTTCAACTTAATGTTTTATATATTTTTCATTATGATATAAAAAAAGTATTACCATTGAACACAGGGTGCACATAGAGTATGACTCTGTTTGATTGAACTACATACACCCGTCTGAACAGAGCAGACAGGATTTGGAGGAGGATGGATAAATATGTTGTTTGACTTAAGCTGCCCATACATTAGTCAGTTTTTTTTTTCATTTAACCCCCTGGTTGTATGAAAAACCTGACCTGATTCCCCCATTCACATATTTGATGTGGATGCGAGAATCATCCCCACTGTGTCTTTGTATTCTGACATCAGAGAGATTTCCTTGTTGTCAAAATACAAAGATCAGAGCTGCAGGCTTTAGCTTGCAGTGCTGATCGAACTGCTAACATCCTACAAGGCGATGAACAGAAGGCGATCAGTAGATCAACTTCTGCTCATCCACAGTGGCCACATATGGATCGAAAATCAGTCAATCGCTGATGAACAAGCCAAAGTTTGATCTGTTTATTGCCAGTAGACATGTGCACTGCTGAAAAATGTGTTTGTGTTTGTTTCATTCTTTTTTTTTGTTTTTTGTTTTTTTCAGGGTCATTAGTTATGATCGAAATTCGTTATTTCTAATAAATTTTTAACTTTGGAAAACTTGAATTTGTTATGTTCCATTCGTTTAGATGCAGTATTCGTAAATTTGAAAATTCGTAAATTTGAAAATTTGAAAAACCGAACATGTGCAATTTATTTTGTTCCTAATTAATTTTTCAATGAAACTCAACAAATTCATTAATTCTGAAATATTTAAATTCAAGAAAAACGGTTTCACAAATTTTTCTGTAAATTCAAGAATTCATGAATTCGTAACTTTGAAAATCCGAAAACTCGAAAATTAGAAAATCCAAAAATAAGAATGAAAATCCGAAAATTCAAAATCCTGAAAATAAGAACAAAAATCTGAAAATAAGAACGAAAATACAAAAATTCGAAAATCTAAAATAATAACTGACTAACTAATAATAACTATTAAATTATAGGTATTGGAATTTTCCTTTTAAATTTGGCTGTTTTTAACATAACAAAAATGAATTTATCCGAAGTTACAAATTATCTGAAATAGCTAAAGCTGCACCCAAATAAATGGAACATAGTGAATTAATAATAATAAATAATAACAATGATAAAAAAAAGTTTTTTTTTTTTTTTTACTTTCAAAAGATTTTTATTTTTTCCAACATGAGACAAAAATGTAAAGAGTCATTATATCAGAAAAATTAATGAACATACACTGTTTGCACTGAAAAAAAAAATGAACAAATTCAAGATGCAATAGTATGAGTACAAGAAGAATGTTATCATTGCGTTATAAAGTACAGCTTACTTGGGTTCTTGCCTGTTCCTGTTATTGTATTTGAGAGGACCAACAAAGGAGGTTGAAGGTCCTCCGGGCACCCCCTCAAGGGATCTCGTTGTGCCCAGAGAGATACCCCACAACACTCCATGTGGCTCCCTTCGAATTGAGCCCTGTAGGGCTTGTTTATCAGGTAAGAAATCACATAGCCCCAGATCCAAGTCCTTGGAGCCCGGGGTCCTCTGCAGTATATTTGCATTTACATAATTCTCTAGTGACTCATTGATGGAGAGGATATGCGAACAGTATGTGGAGAGAAGAGGGAGAAGAATAGTAAAGTGCAGAAAGGAGAGAATGGAAGGTAAAGAGAAGAGAAGGAAAAGGTGTCAGTCTACAGTTCGACCTTACTGGGAAAAATCCCTTAAACTATTATGCCAGGTATGATGGATATGCCCACATATTTGGCCCAGGGTTCCCAGGTGGCTTCGAAGTCCTTGGTTTTGTCTAGGAGTATTCCTGTGAGTTTTTCTTGTGACATAATCCATGAAATATTACGTTTTGTGAACAGTAGGGATACTTTGGGTTGCTTCCATGCTTTGGCGATTGTTAGTTTCGCCCCCAGTAAAATGAAATGGATCAGTTTACGCGTGGATTTAGGTAACTTGGGCAAGTTGGCGTTTAGAAGAGCAGTAGCCGGGGTTTAAAAAAAAAGTTTTTTATTATTATTATTACTATTATTAATTAATATTATTAATTTGCTATGTTCCAATCGTTTAGGTGCGGCAATCATTATTTCGGATTCGCAACTTCGGATAAATTTGTATTCGTTAGATCAAAAATATAAACTATATTCATGATATTTCTATGATACTATATTGTAAATGTCATATATGAAAATTATATTTTTCCATATTTAACCACTTGACGACCGCCTCACGCCGATGTACGTCGGCAAAGTGGCACGGACAGGCAAAATCACGTACAGGGTACGTGATTTGCCTTCCGCGGGTGGGGGGTCCGATCGGACCCCCCCCCGGTGCCCGAGGCGGTCGTCGTTTGTCCAGCGGCGATCGGTGATGAGGGGGAGACCATCCGTTCGTGGCCCCCCCCTCGCGATCGCCGCCGGCCAATGAGAGCACTCCTTTGCTGCTGTATGCTAAACAGCAGCAAAGGAAGTGATGTCATCTCCCCTCGGGTCGGTATTTTCCGTTCCGGCCCGAGGAGAGACGACAAGTATGTGAGTGCACAAACACTACACACACAGTAGAACATGCCAGGCACACAAATCACCCCGATCCCCCCCCCGATCGCCCCCCGATCCCCCCCCCAATCACCCCCCCCCCCCCCTGTCACAAACTGACACCAGCAGTTTTTTTTTTTTTTTTTTTTTCTGATTACTGCATAGTGTCAGTTTGTGACAGTTACTGTGTTAGGACAGTGTATATTACCCCCCTTTAGGTCTAGGGTACCCCCCTAACCCCCCCTAATAAAGTTTTAACCCCTTGATCACCCCCTGTCACCAGTGTCGCTAAGCGATCATTTTTCTGATCGCTGTATTAGTGTCGCTGGTGACGCTAGTTAGTGAGGTAAATATTTAGGTTCGCCGTCAGCGTTTTATAGCGTCAGGGACCCCCATATACTACCTAATAAATGTTTTAACCCCTTGATTGCCCCCTAGTTAACCCTTTCACCACTGATCACCGTATAACCGTTACGGTTGACGCTGGTTAGTTCGTTTATTTTTTATAGTGTCAGGGCACCCGCCGTTTATTACCGAATAAAGGTTTAGCCCCCCGATCGCCCGGCGGTGATATGCGTCGCCCCAGGCAGCGTCAAATTAGCGCCAGTACCGCTAACACCCACGCACGCAGCATGCGCCTCCCTTAGTGGTATAGTATCTGAACGGATCAATATCTGATCCGATCAGATCTATACTAGCGTCCCCAGCAGTTTAGGGTTCCCAAAAACGCAGTGTTAGCGGGATCAGCCCAGATACCTGCTAGCACCTGCGTTTTGCCCCTCCGCCCGGCCCACCCAAGTGCAGTATCGATCGATCACTGTCACTTACAAGGCACTAAACGCATAACTGCAGCGTTCGCAGAGTCAGGCCTGATCCCTGCGATCGCTAACAGTTTTTTTGGTAGCATTTTGGGGAACTGGCAAGCACCAGCCCCAGGCAGCGTCAGGTTAGCGCCAGTACCGCTAACACCCACTCACGCAGCATACGCCTCCCTTAGTGGTATAGTATCTGATCGCATCAATATCTGATCCGATCAGATCTATACTAGCGTCCCCAGCAGTTTAGGGTTCCCAAAAACGCAGTGTTAGCGGAATCAGCCCAGATACCTGCTAGCACCTGCGTTTTGCCCCTCCGCCCGGCCCAGCCCAGCCCACCCAAGTGCAGTATCGATCGATCACTGACACTTACAAAACACTAAACGCATAACTGCAGCGTTCGCAGAGTCAGGCCTGATCCCTGCGATCGCTAACAGTTTTTTTTGTAGCGTTTTGGTGAACTGGCAAGCACCAGCCCCAGGCAGCGTCAGATTAGCGCCAGTACCGCTAACACCCACGCACGCACTGTACACCTCCCTTAGTGGTATAGTATCTGATCGCATCAATATCTGATCCGATCAGATCTATACTAGCGTCACCAGCAGTTTAGGGTTCCCAAAAACGCAGTGTTAGCGGGATCAGCCCAGATACCTGCTAGCACCTGCGTTTTGCCCCTCCGCCCGGCCCAGCCCAGCCCAGCCCACCCAAGTGCGGTATCGATCGATCACTGTCACTTACAAAACACTAAACGCATAACTGCAGCAATCGCAGAGTCAGGCCTGATCCCTGCGATCGCTAACAGTTTTTTTGGTAGCGTTTTGGTGAACTGGCAAGCGCCAGCGGCCTAGTACACCCCGGTCGTAGTCAAACCAGCACTGCAGTAACACTTGGTGACGTGGCGAGTCCCATAAGTGCAGTTCAAGCTGGTGAGGTGGCAAGCACAAGTAGTGTCCCGCCGCCACCAAAAAGACAAACACAGGCCCGTCGTGCCCATAATGCCCTTCCTGCTGCATTCGCCAATTCTAATTGGGAACCCACCGCTTCTGCAGCGCCCGTACTTCCCCCATTCACATCCCCAACCAAATGCAGGCGGCTGCATGAGAGGCATTTTTATGTCCTCCCGAGTACCCCTACCCAGCGAACCCCCCAAAAAAGATGTCGTGTCTGCAGCAAGCGCGGATATAGGCGTGACACCCGCTATTATTGTCCCTCCTGTCCTGACAATCCTGGTCTTT
This sequence comes from Lithobates clamitans, assembly GCA_037952925.1. NCBI lineage: Eukaryota > Metazoa > Chordata > Amphibia > Anura > Ranidae > Lithobates > Lithobates clamitans. The sequence continues at coordinate 528,673 of JBBGZY010000611.1, forward strand.
GCATTGGTGAATGTTTTGAACGCTACCATTCACTAGTTGAGTATTAGCGTAGGGTACAGCATTGCACAGACTAGGCACACTTTCACAGGGTCTCCCAAGATGCCATCGCATTTTGAGAGACCCGAACCTGGAACCGGTTACCGTTATAAAAGTTAGTTACAAAAAAAGTGTAAAAAAAAAAAAAATATGAAATAAAAAAAAATAGTTGTTGTTTTATTGTTCTCTCTCTCTCTATTCTCTCTCTCTATTGTTCTGCTCTTTTTTACTGTATTCTATTCTGCAATGTTTTATTGTTATTGTTATTGTTATTGATTGTTATTGTTATTGTTATTGTTATTATGTTTTATCATGTTTGTTTTTCACGTGTGTAATTATTTACACTTTACTGTGCTTTATTGTTAACCATTGTTAACCATTTTTTTGTCTTCAGGTACGGCATTCACGACTTTGAGTGGTTATACCAGAATGATGCCTGCAGGTTTAGGTATCATCTTGGTATCATTCTTTTCAGCCAGCGGTCGGCTTTCATGTAAAAGCAATCCTAGCGGCTAATTAGCCTCTAGACTGCTTTTACAAGCCGTGGGAGGGAATGCCCCCCCCCCCCCACCGTCTTCCGTGTTTTTCTCTGGCTCTCCTGTCTCAACAGGGAACCTGAGAATGCAGCCGGTGATTCAGCCAGCTGACCATAGAGCTGATCAGAGACCAGAGTGGCTCCAAACATCTCTATGGCCTAAGAAACCGGAAGCTACGAGCATTTCATGACTTAGATTTCGCCGGATGTAAATAGCGCCATTGGGAAATTGGGGAAGCATTTTATCACACCGATCTTGGTGTGGTCATTTGCTTTGAGGGCAGAGGAGAGATCTAGGGTCTAATAGACCACAATTTTTTCAAAAAAGAGTACCTGTCACTACCTATTGCTATCATAGGGGATATTTACATTCCCCGAGATAACAATAAAAATGATTAAAAAAAAAATATGAAAGGAACAGTTTAAAAGTAAGATTAAAAAAGCAAAAAAATAATAAAGAAAAAAAAAAAAAAACACCCCTGTCGCCCCCTGCTCTCGCGCTAAGGCGAACGCAAGCGGCGGTCTGTCGTCAAACGTAAACAGCAATTGCACCATGCATGTGAGGTATCACCGCGAAGGCCAGATCGAGTGCAGTAATTTTTCCAGTAGACCTCCTCTGTAAATCTAAAGTGGTAACCTGTAAAGGCTTTTGAAGGCTTTTAAACATGTATTTATTTTGTTGCCACTGCACGTTTGTGCGCAATTTTAAAGCATGTCATGTTTGGTATCCATGTACTCGGCCTGAGATCATCTTTTTTATTTCATCAAACATTTGGGCAATATAGCGTGTTTTAGTGCATTAAAATTAAAAAAAGTGTGTTTTTTCCCCAAAAAATGCGTTTGAAAAATCGCTGCGCAATTACTGTGTGAAAAAAAAAAATGAAACACCCACCATTTTAATCTGTAGGGCATTTGCTTTAAAAAAATATATAATGTTTGGGGGTTCAAAGTAATTTTTTTGCAAAAAAAAAAAACTTTTTCGGGGGCGTGGCTTGAAGGCTCGTGCGGATGGCTGCCTAGACTCACAGCTCCGCAGCATAACCGGCCACAGCGACTTCTCCAGCGGCTCCAGAGAAGGAGAAATTACCCCACAATCAGCCATAACACTCCCACACAGTGAGTGGCCATGCTGAAACGAAGGAAAGCCTCCAAAATCCCCAGAAAACTGACAGATTACTATCCCTCGCCAGACCTGGCAAGCGGCCAAAATGGCGCCGGCAGCGGCCGAGAAACAACAGCGCGGCTCTCCTCCTCACATTCCAGTCAGAGCCCTGCGCTGTCTCCAGGGCTCCACCGCTCATCTGACACACAGGGTGAGTGCTCTCCCCCCAACTCGCCCACTACGTCCAGCCCTGCTAAGACTAGGCTCAGAACGGATGAGCCTCAGCAATCCCTGCATGTCACAGCTCCCTGCCTGTTCTCTCTCCCCCCACCGCAGCCATCATCTGTATTAGATGCCTTCCCTGCCTCTGACCAGCCACTCTCTGAAAGCACCATGAAGAATATGCTGCTGTCACTGAGGCAAACTCTATATACTGACTTATCCTCTGCTGTCTCCTCATTATCCATGACTGTAAATCAGCATGATCAAATTATTACACACATGGAAACTAAGATGGGAGACTTACTCTCTGCCCATAATGAACTGGTAGATGGATTTGCGGATCATGACGATGAACTCCAATTAATTAATCTGAAAATCGCAGACCTGGAAGATCGCTCCAGACGAAATAATATTAAATTCCGTAACATCCCTGAGTCGATCCAACAATCTGATATCGTTCAATTTTTGCAATCCCTGATGCGGGCCCTTTTGCCTGACCTATCAACCCGTGACATGGAAATTGACAGGGCACACAGGCTCCCCAAGCCATCTCACCTCCCTGCCTCCACTCCCAGGGATGTTTTAGCCCGCATTCATTTTTTCACTACAAAGGAAAAAATCATGTACGCAGCCAAACGTGCAACAAGACTCCCTGACCCTTTCACCAACATCGCACTGTATGCTGACTTATCCAAAGCAACAATGGAAAATCGCAGGCAGCTGGCGACTATAACTAAAGCACTTCAAAACCATAAAATCCCTTACAAATGGGGCTTCCCCACTAAATTACTCATTACGCACCAAAACAAAACTCACACAGTGCGCACCCTCCCTATGGGTCTCACACTCTTGAGAAACTGGCATATCATACCAGAAGAAACACCGTGCCCTTCCGCTCACCTTCCAACTCTCATGGAGACAGGAGGAGAACCTCCAGATCCTTGAAGGCTGCAATATATCTCCTTCTCTGCACTAGCCAAACGGCTGGGATACTGCAGCGGCTTTATCCAGTACCTGCCTGCCTGCTAAGAGATCCCTGTCCCACGTTGTGGACATAAGTTCTCTTTCCCCCACCATCTGTTTGCAGTATTCTCTGCACATTGAGTCCAGGGCCCCTTTGTTACTGGACTCTCCCTTTTTAATCAAAGACCTTTCACCCTAACCCAGCACCAGCATATCCCCACTAACCTTTCCGCCAAACTACACCTGAGTCTCTGTTTCTTTACACAAGTGACAAATCACATTGTTCACACCACTTAGAGCAAGGCTAGCGATTTGATCCATACCTTCCAATTGTCACCTTCACCTGGGATCAATCCACCCTAACTTTAAGCCCACAGAATGGCTTTCAAAATAGTTTCTATCAATGCCAGGGGCTTAAACTCTCCACAGAAAAGATCTGCACTTCTCAAAGAAGCCAACACTCAAAAAGCTGATATCCTCCTAGTGCAAGAGACCCATTTCGCCTCTGCTAAAACTCCCAGATTTATCCTGAAAAACTACGACCAAGTTTTCTCAGCTTCAGGCCTGAAGAAGAAAAACGGGGTCCTCACTGCCGTACGGAATACACTACAATTTAAATTACATCAATCCATCGCAGACCCCCACGGCCGTTTCCTGATCCTCCTATGCGACATTAATCAAATCACCTACACTCTGGTCAACGTCTATGGACCAAACAAACAGCAAATACGATTCCACAGACAACTCTACAAAAAAATTCTACGACTCCGAAAGGGGAGGCTTCTTTTTGGAGGTGACTTCAATGTAATTGGAGATTCCACATTGGATACTACTTCCGCGACTAAAAACCATCGAACTGTTCTGAACCCCTTCCTCCAAGCAAACAATCTCTACGATCCGTGGAGATGCCACCACAGCAATGAGCGTGACTTTTCCTACTTCTCCTCTTCTCAACTTTCCTACTCCCGTATTGACTTCTTCCTTGTTGACAAACTCACCCTCCAGGATGTGACGAACTCTGAAATTGGAACCATAACATGGTCGGACCATGCACCCATCTCCCTTACTGTGGGAAACTGCAGACCAAGACCACACCGAATATGGAGACTAGACGCCTCCCTCATCTCTGATCCTAGCATAGTTCAAAAACTCAATATCGAACACCACTCCTATTTCCAAACGAACAATCAACCGGACATTGATAGGTTTGTACTTTGGTCGGCATATAAAGCCTACATGCGTGGCGTCCTAATTAAACTCCATAGTAATGTTAAAAACCAGAGGTCTAAGCAAGTTGACGGGGTCCTTTCCCAAATTACCCTTCTTGAAAACCAAAACAAACTTAATCCCTCCCACAATTTAGCCAGTGAGCTCTTAGAACAGCGACAAAAACTCCGCTCACTTTTACTCTTTAAATTTGAAAACAACCTTAAATTTACTAAAGCCAAATACTATGCCTTAGGCAATAAAGCTGGAGCTTTACTAGCTCGACAGGTCAAGGCTCAACGCTTTAAACATAAAATATCTTCCCTTCACCATCCCACCACCAAACGACTTCTGACGAATCCACAGGATATCGCTAACGCCTTTAGCGACTATTACTCTTCTCTCTACAACCTTTCAACTGACACAACTACTCTCCAACCAACTGACCAATGCATACAAAACTTCCTATCCACTATTGATCTTCCGCTTATAACGCATACGCAACTAGAAGGCCTTTCCCAACCATTCTCAGACGAAGAAGTCCTAACAGCCATCAAAACACTCCCTCTCCATAAATCACCTGGGGAAGATGGCTACACTAACGAATTCTACAAAACATTTGACAAACTCGTCACCCCTCACCTCACTGACCTCTTCAACTCTGCTGCCACCTCTGGTTCTATACCGCTTGACATGCTGCGTTCAATCATTACCACCATCCCTAAACCAGAGAAAGACCCTACCTTCACTACCAATTACAGACCCATTTCGCTCCTCAACACAGACATGAAAATATTTGCTAAGGTGATTGCTTCTAGATTGTCAAAATGTCTCCCCTCTCTAGTCCACACGGACCAAGTTGGCTTTATGCCAGACAGACAGGCCCCGGATGCAACCAGAAGAGTCATTGATTTGATTCACCAGGTCACCCACACACGAACGCCTTCTCTGCTTCTGTCTCTGGATGCAGAGAAGGCGTTTGACAGGGTCCACTGGGGATTTCTGAGGGCAGTGCTATCCAAATTTGGAATCACTGGGTGGTTCCAAAAGGCCATACTCTCACTTTACTCAAACCCCACGGCTAGGGTATTAACTGACGGAACCCTGTCTAAACAATTCATGATCTCTAACGGCACTCGCCAAGGCTGCCCGCTCTCCCCTCTCATTTTTGCTCTAATTATGGAGCCCCTTGCGGCAAAGATTAGAGGGGACAAGCGCATCTCAGGCATTAAACACAATGACGTTGAACACAAAATAAGCCTCTTTGCCGATGATGTCATACTTTTGATCACAAACCCAGCCCAATCCATGCCTGCAATTCAAGACATCATTACTCAATTTAGCTCTGCCTCCTTCTACAAAATCAATTCCTCTAAATCTCTGATCCTCCCGCTCAATCTAACACACACACAACAGTCCCTCATGGAAGAATCTCTTCCTTATTCTTGGACGAAGAACTCGATCCCATACTTAGGAATAAAATTAGCCCCCTCACTAAATCAACTCTATGACCTTAACTACCGTGCCTTCCAAAAAATGCTTCCCCAACTATTAAATCAGCTGCGCACAACAGGCCTATCTAAACTAGGAAGGATCGCCTCCTTTAAAATGCTAATTCTCCCCAAGCTACTCTACCTATTTCGCACAAAAAAAAAAAAAAAAAAAAAAAAAACTTTTTCATGTAAACAATAAGTGTCAGAAAGGGCTTTGTCTTCAAGTGGTTAGAAGAGTGGGTGATGTGTGACATAAGCTTCTAAATGTTGTGCATAAAATGCCAGGACAGTTCAAAACCCCCCCAAATGACCCCATTTTGGAAAGTAGACACCCCAAGCTATTTGCTGAGAGGCATGTCGAGTCCATGGAATATTTTATATTGCGACACAAGTTGCGGGAAAGAGACAAATTTTTTTTTTTTTTTTTTTTTTTTGCACAAAGTTGTCACTAAATGATATATTGCTCAAACATGCCATGGAAATATATGAAATTACACCCCAAAATACATTCTGCTGCTTCTCCTGAGTACGGGGATACCACATGTGTGAGACTTTTTGGGAGCCTAGCCGCGTACGGGACCCCGAAAACCAAGCACCGCCTTCAGGCTTTCTAAGGGCGTGAATTTTTGATTTCACTCTTCACTGCCTATCACAGTTTCGGAGGCCATGGAATGCCCAGGTGGCACAAAACCCCCCCAAATGACCCCATTTTGGAAAGTAGACACCCCAAGCTATTTGATGAGAGGTATAGTGAGTATTTTGCAGACCTCACTTTTTGTCACAAAGTTTTGAAAATTGAAAAAAGAAAAAAAAAAATGTTTTTTCTTGTCTTTCTTCATTTTCAAAAACAAATGAGAGCTGCAAAATACTCACCATGCCTTTCAGCAAATAGCTTGGGGTGTCTACTTTCCAAAATGGGGTCATTTGGGGGGGTTTTGTGCCACCTGGGCATTCCATGGCCTCCGAAACTGTGATAGGCAGTAAAGAGTGAAATCAAAAATTTTCACCCTTAGAAATCCTGAAGGCAGTGATTGGTTTTTGGGGTCCAGTACGCGGCTAGGCTCCCAAAAAGTCCCACACATGTGGTATCCCCATACTCAGGAGAAGCAGCTAAATGTATTTTGGGGTGCAATTCCACATATGCCCATGGCCTGTGTGAGCAATATATCATTTAGTGACAACTTTATGAAAAAAAAAAAAAAAAAAAAAAAAAGTGTCACTTTCCCGCAACTTGTGTCAAAATATAAAATATTCCATGGACTCAATATGCCTCTCAGCAAATAGCTTGGGGTGTCTACTTTCCAAAATGGGGTCATTTTGGGGGGTTTTGTGCCACCTGGGCATTCCATGGCCTCCGAAACTGTGATAGGCAGTGAAGAGTGAAAGCAAAAATTTACACCCTTAGAAATCCTGAAGGCGGTGATTGGTTTTCGGGGCCCCGTACGCGGCTAGGCTCCCAAAAAGTCCCACACATGTGGTATCCCCATACTCAGGAGAAGCAGCTAAATGTATTTTGGGGTGCAATTCCACATAGGCCCATGGCCTGTGTGAGCAATATATCATTTAGTGACGACTTTTTGTAAATATTTTTTTTATTTTTTTTTTTGTCATTTTTCAATCACTTGGGACAAAAAAAATAAATATTCAATGGGTTCAACATGCCTCTCAGCAATTTCCTTGGGGTGTCTACTTTCCAAAATGGGGTCATTTGGGGGGGTTTTGTACTGCCCTGCCATTTTAGCACCTCAAGAAATGAGATAGGCAGTCATAAACTAAAAGCTGTGTAAATTCCAGAAAATGTACCCTAGTTTGTAGACGCTATAACTTTTGCGCAAACCAATAAATATACACTTATTGACATTTTTTTTACCAAAGACATGTGGCCGAATACATTTTGGCCTAAATGTATGACTAAAATTTAGTTTATTGGATTTTTTTTATAACAAAAAGTAGAAAATATCATTTTTTTTCAAAATTTTCGGTCTTTTTCCGTTTATAGCGCAAAAAATAAAAACCGCAGAGGTGATCAAATACCATCAAAAGAAAGCTCTATTTGTGGGAAGAAAAGGACGCAAATTTCGTTTGGGTACAGCATTGCATGACCACGCAATTAGCAGTTAAAGCGACGCAGTGCCAAATTGGAAAAAGACCTCTGGTCCTTAGGCAGCATAATGGTCCGGGGCTCAAGTGGTTAAAAAAAAAATCTGTTTTTAAAAAAATATTTTAGTACTGAATACAACAAATAGGAAAATATATACAAAGAAACCCTACAAATTCCTTTTAATTGCAACATGGAAACTGGTACTGAAACAAACATTCTATGGGTAGCATTATCTCAAGATTGTTTACATTATGACTTCTGTTCACATAGCTAGTTTGAAATTCATTCTTAACCACTTCAATAACAGGCACTTAGACACCTTCCCACCCAGGCCAATTTTCAGCTTTCAGCGCTGTCGCAATTTGAATGACAATTGTGTGGTCATGCTACACTGTACCCAAACAAATTTTTTATCATTTTGTTCCCACAAATAGAGCTTTCTTTTGGTGGTATTTGATCACCTCTGTGGTTTTTATTTTTTGCTCAACAAATAAAAAAAGACCGAAAATTTAGAAAAAAAACAAGTTTTTCTTTGTTTCTGTTAAAATTTTTTGTAAATAAGTAAGTTTTCTTCTTCAATGACGGGCACTGATATGGCTGCACTTACGGGCACTGATACGGTGGCACTGATGGGCACCGATGAGGTGGCACCAATGAAGTGGCACTGATGAGGTGGCTCTGACGGGCACTGATGATGAGCACTGATAGGCGGCACTGATGGGCACTGATAGGCGGCACTGATGGGCACTCATAGATGGCACCGATGGGCACTCATAGGCGGCACTGATGAGCACTCGTAGGTGGCATTGATTGGTACTTATGGGTGGCACTGATGGGTACTTATGGGTGGCACTGATAGGTGGCATGGATGGGCACTGATGGGCACTGATAGGTGGGCACTGACAGGAGGCACCGATGGGCACTGACAGGTGGCACTGATGACACTGATTGATGACACTGATTACACTGTTTGGTGGCATTGCTGGGCAGAACTGAAATATAATGGTGCCAATCAGTGCCCATTTGTGGGCACTGATTGGCACAGATTGGGCACATGTGGATGGCCATGGGGTACATACCTGGCCATCCACATGTTGCCCCCTTCCCTGGTGGTCCTAGTGGCATCCCTGGTGGTCCAGTGTGGTCATCTGAGGGGGGGCTGCACTGATAAACAATCAGCGCAGACCCCCCTGTCAGGAGAGCCGCCGATCGGCTCTCCTCTACTCGCGTCTGTCAGACGTGAGTGAGCAAAAGCCGATCAACGGTTCTTCCTATTGATATCGTGATCAGCCGTGATTGGACAAGGCTGATCACATGGTAAAGCGCTTCCGCCAGAGGCTCTTTACCAAGATCAGTGGAGCGGTATGTCAGGCTGACACACCGCTCCACCGATCGCCAGGATGCGTGCCCCGTGGGCGCGTGGCAGCATGTTATTCTGCTGGACATCATATGACGCCCAGTCAGTATAATAAACCACCGCCCGGCTGTCAATCTGCTATAGGCCGAGCAGGAAGTGGTTAAACTGACACTATCAGTCAACCTAGGAAAGCATAAATGTTTCTGTTTTACAGTGCACCTGTAATACATGCAGTATCCTTTTTCAATAGATGCCTTATATTTGAATTTTAAAACCAGATAGCTATTTCTGGACTCAAAGATCTGAAATTCCAGACAAGAAAACTTTCAAGGCTAAGTTTACCTTTGTTCATCTTTTTTTTCTAAATCCCAGCTCTCCTATGTACCAAAATAGCATTAATGTACTTCTTTTGCAAAAATAAAACAGCTTTCCATTTATTGTACACACGTTTAACTCACTGTCCTCATGGCTGTTTAAAAACACTTATCCATTACTTCTGCCTTACTTCTTGGACTGACTATAGGTCATGACACAGGAAGGAGTTGACCAGGTGATCTCATTAGCACACACCCTGCATCATCTACCCTCAGCTGGTCAAGTCCTACCTGTGTCATGACCTAAAGTCTGACCAAGAAGTAAGGTAGAAGTAACCGAACAGTGTTTTTGAACAGCTATGAAGAGAGTGAGGTAAGCGTGTGTAGAATAAATGGAAAGCTGTTCTATTTTTGCAAAAGAAGTACATTAATGCTATATTGGTACATGGAGGAGCTGGAATTTAGAAAAATAAAAGGTGAACAAAGGTGAACTCAGCCTTTAAAGCAGCAAAGTCCTACTGGAGGTCAAATGTGGCTCAAAACTTGATATGTGGTAAGCCTTAAATGTTAACCACTTAACAACCGGCCCATAGCCAAATGACGGCTACAGGGCGGTTGTTTAACTCTGGGAGGGCGTCCAGGGACGTCCTCCCAGAATTCTGCTCTCGCGCGCCCCCTAGGGCGCGTACTCGAGAGCATCCGTGACCGCCGCATCACAGATCCCGGTAAATGGCCGCTGATCGCGGCCGTTTACCATGTGATCGCTCCGTCAAATGACGGAGCGATCACATGTAAACAAACCGGCATCATCTGATGACGCCGGTTCCTCTCCTCCCCCTCTCCTCCCCTCCTGTGTACCGATCGGTACACAGTGAGCGGAGAGGCGGATGGATGGATGGCTGCAGCGTTGTGGGCTGCATCTGTAGTGCCCACAGCGCTGCACAGAGACATCCAGCCATCCATCCATCCATGCTCAGCCATCCCTCACTACTCTGCATGCCCTGAAATGCTGTGCAATACTCTGCAATTCCCTCTGCAATGCCCCACAATACTCTGCAATACCCCTGCAATACTCTGCCATACCCTGGAATACCCCACAATACTCTGCAATACCCCAAAATACTCTGCCATACCCTGGAATACCCCGCAATACTCTGCCATACCCCGCAATACTCTGCCATACCCTGCAATACCCCGCAATACTCTGCCATACCCTGGAATACCCCGCAATAGTCTGCCATACCCTGGAATACCCCGCAATACCCTGGAATACCCCGCAATACTCTGCCATACCCCAAAATACCCCGCAATACTCTGCCATACCCCAAAATGCCCCGCAATACTCTGCCATACCCTGCAATACCCCGCAATACTCTGCCATACCCTGCAATACCCCGCAATACTCTGCCATACCCTGCAATACCCCGCAATACTCTGCCATACCCTGCAATACCCCGCAATACTCTGCCATACCCCAAAATACCCCGCAATACTCTGCCATACCCTGCAATACCCCGCAATACTCTGCCATACCCTGCAATACCCTGAAATACCCCGCAATACTCTGCCATACCCCGCAATACTTTGCCATACCCCGCAATACTCTGCCATACCCTGCAATACTCTGCCATACCCTGGAATACCCCGCAATACTCTGCCATACCCTGCAATACCCCGCAATACTCTGCCATACCCTGCAATACCCCGCAATACTCTGCCATACCCTGGAATACCCCGCATTACTCTGCCATACCCTGCAATACCCCGCAATACTCTGCCATACCCTGCAATACCCCGCAATACTCTGCCATACCCTGGAATACCCTGAAATACCCTGAAATATCCCGCAATACCCAGCCATACTCTGCCATACTCTGCCATACCCAGCCATGCTCTGCAATACCCCGCAAAAATCTGCAATACTCTGCCATAACCCGCAATACTCTGCCATACCCAGCCATACTCTGCAATACCCCGCAATACCCAGCCATACTCTGCAATACTCGGTGATACCCAGCCATACTCTGCAATACTCGGTGATACCCAGCCATACTCTGCCATACTCTGCCATACCCAGCCATACTCGGCTATACTCTGCAATACTTGGTGATACCCAGCCATACTCTGCCATACCCAGTCATACTCGGCGATACTCTGCAATACCCAGCCATGCTCAGCCATACCCAGCCATGCTCAGCCATACCCAGTCTCTGTATGTGGCCAGGCTGTGGAAGTCTCACACTTGTGGTATCCCCGTACTCAGGAGGAGTAGGAGAATCTATTTTGGGGGGTCATTTTTGGTATATACATGCTATGTGTTAGAAATATTGTATAAATGGACAACTTTGTGTTAAAAAAAAGCATTTTAACCACTTCCCGCCTTCCGTCATACAATGTCCTTGACTTTGTGTGGGGATATCTGAATGATGGGTACAGCTACAGGCATCATTCAGATATCATCTTTTTCAGCCGGCGATTCCCTACACCATAAGAATGATCATAGCGGCTGTTACACTGCTTGATCGTTCTTACGGGAGGCGAGAGGGGACGCCCCCCCTCCCGCCGCCCTCCGGTGCTTCTACCGACTCACCGCTACGATCGAAGCCAGGATCTTTTTTTATTTTTTTATTTCAGGAACAGCCTAGAGGTGAGATGTGGGGTCTTATTGACCCCATATCTCACTGTAAAGAGGACCTGTCATCAAGTGATCAAAAATTTTTTTTTTTTTGGAAAAAAGTGTCAAACTAAAATAAATAAAGTAAAATGAACAATAAAAAAAAAAAAAAATTTTTTTTAAAGCGCCCCTGTCCGTGTGCTCGCATGCAGAAGCGAACGCATACGTAAGTCCCGCCCACATATGAAAACGGTGTTCAAACCACACATGTGAGGTATCGCTGCGATCGGTAGAGTGAGAGCAATAATTTTGGCCCTAGACCTCTTCTGTAACTCAAAATTTGTAACCAGTAAAAAATTTTAAAGCGTCGCCTATGGGGATTTTTAAGTGGCGAAGTTTGGCGCCATTCCACAAGCGTGTGCAATTTTGAAAGGTGACATGTTAGGTATCTATTAACTCGGCGTAACTTCATCTTTCATATTATGCAAAAACATTGGGCTAACCTTACTGTTTTGTTTTTTTTAAAGCAAAAAAACTGTTTTTTTTCCAAAAAAAACACGTTCGAAAAATTGCTGCGCAAATATCGTGCGAGATAAAAAGCTGCAATACTCGGGACTAATAGCAGAATGTGTTTTGGGGTGTAATTTTTGGTATGCATATGCTGTGTGTGAGAAATAACCTGCTAATATGACAATTTTGTGGAAAAAAAAAAAAGAAAAAAAAAAACTTGATTTTGCAAAGAATTGTGGGAAAAAATGACAACTTCAAAAAACTCATCATGCATCTTTCTAAATACCTTGGAATGTCTTCTTTCCCAAAAGGGGTCATTTGGGGGGTATTTGTACTTTTCTGGGATGTTAGGGTCTCAAGAAATGAGATAGGCCGTCAGTACTTCAGGTGTGATCAATTTTCAGATATTGGTACCATAGCTTGTGGACCCTATAACTTTCACAAAGACCAAATAATATACACTAATTTGGGTTATTTTTACCAAAGATATGTAGCGGTATAAATTTTGGCCAAAATATATGAAGAAAAATTACTAATTTTCAAAATTTTATAACAGAAACGAAGAAAAATTTATTTTTTTACAGATTTTTCGGTCTTTTTTCTTTTATAGCGCAAAAAATAAAGAACCCAGCGGTGATTAAATACCACCAAAAGAAAGCTCTATTTGTGTAAAAAAAAGGCAAAAAATTCAAATAGATACAGTGTTGCATGACTGAGTAATTGTCATTCAAAATGTGAGAGCACCAAAAGCTGAAAATTGGTCTGGTTATTAAGGGGGTTTAAGTGCCCAGTGGTCAAGTGGTTAAGTGTACTAAAAAGTGCTACTTTAGGAGTCTGGTGGGCTGAATCATCTAACAGCTTTATATATATATATATAGGTCTTGCTGACCTTAGCATTGAGGTCTCTCTGCCATAACTCCAGGTTTCACTTTTAACCACCTTGGATTTTAGGTCATCCTATGCCTGTTGCATTCTACTAATTTATTATAAACTGAAAATATAAAAGACAGAGGGGGTCTATTCATATTGGCCACTACAAAAGCGGAAGCTTGGGAAAAACAAGCACAGAGGAATTGCTGTGGTGTTTCTTAAGAGATAAATGGTTTTGTTTCTCCAGAATCTCTCTCACAAACTTAAATATCAGACTTGTTTTTCTTTATAAATGTACTCAAAGAAGCACAACTGAGTATTAGCTGCATTGATCACTGTATCAGTCAGTGCAGAGTGTTGCCCAGCTTTCCTTTCACTTGTGCCTATGGACATCCAGAGTGCCCAATTGATGTCTATTGATGCATTGGATAGTCATTGTAATTCAGAGAAAGTTCTTAATTAACTAGAAGATAATAGCAAAGCATAACTATATACTTGCTCAAAAAACTGTTAACATCTGACCATTGTGAGGAATCAGGGATTTTGTGTGAAGTCGTTGGATAGTGAAATGTCTCCAAAACTACTACAGACATATAATTGTCTTGAGTATCTAGAACTGAAGCCTCGTGGCTTCTTGAAGCCTTGATTGTATTCCCTTTCATTTTTTTCATCTTTCTTTTTTACCCAGGCTAATTTGCTGCAATTATTGTTATGCTATATAGGGTTGATTCCCATGTTTTGACCCTGTTATTTTAAGTTATAGTTGTGCATACACTTAAAAACCAATATGCTTGGCTGGACAAAAGATATTGATTTAAAAGTGCTACAAAAAAGTCAGCTAGGAAAAATGTAATCCAAGCAAATACAGTGTCTTTATAGTAACCAAAGATGGCAACCTTATGTTTGTGTAGCTTTATAGACTAATCGAGAACTCTTTTTTGCATCATTGACGGCTGTGTTTCTTTGATATTGGTCAATTCTGGGATTGCCTAATTGTTGTTTAGTTCAAAAACAATTAGTCCAGGTACTGTAGCTATTTTAGCCTTTTTTAGGACTATTCTATGCAGAATCTTCTCATTGTCTGCGAGTTAGTATCTCTCCATTCTTCTATTTTTTAATGTAGTGTTCTGCTGAATCAGATCAGCATAATTAGCAGAGAGATTAACACAATTAGAAGTTAGGAGATAGTTTAAGCTATTCTAACAGCTGCAAAGTGGAAAATGTATAATTATATGGATGAAATATTTGGGTGTGATTTTCAATTCAGTAAAGAAATATCACGGTTGGAGCAAAATGTTTTGATATTTTACTGTGTTCTAGAGATCGTCTGTATTCTTAAATATAGAATTTAGGAAACCGTTCATAGTAAATTCAGAACTGGCTGGATCTGCAACTTAGATACATAATAATGTACTTATAGCTATCTTCCATAAGTTAAATATTATTGCTAATATAGAAAAAGATGGAATTCTTTACATCAAAAATGTTATCAACTCAAATGGTCCTTGGCATATTTCAGTCTAAGTGGTCTTATATAATGGTAGTTTAACTAACCAAGCCAGACAGGTCAAGCAAAGTGGTCTGACAAAGCATCAGTCAGTTACAAAGGGTGGAGGGTCTGTTAGGGAGCAGCCTAGGTGTAAAACAACATTTATATGAGCCAAATATTGGGAAATTAACTTTACACAAGGAAAAAGATTATAATGTGGAGTTTGCTCTTGAAAACGATATGTTGGTTGGGGAGCACAGTTTCCTCTTACGAATATACATAAGAGCATCTGAAAAATTCAAGATTAAATAAAGTAAATCAGGCAGACTATGTTCTAATCTGTGCAAAACATGGGGGTCAACCTTCATGACATTAGAATATATAGAGTGCCAACACTAATAACCTTGTTTATTAACTCCTTACCTCCACAATTTGTGCACATATCTCAACTGTTAGAAAATCCAGGGCAGTGTGGATATAGTTGTATGATATATATATATATATATATATATATATATATATATTTATATATATATATATATATATATATATATATATATATATATATATATATATATATATATATATATATATATATATATATATATATATATATATATATCATAAAGGATGAAGAAATACTGAAGATATATAAAAAAGTATGAACTCAAAAGATGGACGAACAAGGATATATGTAGGAGCAGTGGTGGCCCGCCTGTCCATATGTTTGCCTGGCCCCTAATCTACATGCAGGGCACTGGACGCATAGATTCCAATGGGTTTTTTCTTCTTTTTTTTTTTAGAAGCACATGATTAGAGCCTGAGGCTCTAATTGGCTTAAAAAAAGGCTGGGATCAGGGTGCAGAGCACTGCGTCCAAGCCAATCCAGTTGTAGGACAGTAGCAAATTAATATTTGCTATTGTCTTTTTGATTCTCCTCCCTGCCAATCAGGAAGTGGTTCCTGAGACCCATCACCCGATTGGCCGAGAGGAGAAGTGATTCTTTTGGATGCCGAGGAGGAGAAGGCGCAGGGGAAGCCGCCGAAGTCGAGGAGGAGGAGACACAGGATAAGGCTGCCACCTGGAGGAAGTGATGGACGCGACCTAGATGGGGTAAGTGCAGGGCTGGTGACTGACCGACCAGCGCCCGGGCGGAGTTGGCGGTGGTTGGATTGCTTGCCCCCCAAAAAATATACCACCAGCCGCCACTGTGTAGGAGGAACTTACAAGATGTGTGGAACAGGAAGCTGGTAAGATTTTAGGGAAGAAGATGCAAGCGAAAATTAAAAAACAAAATAAAGAAATGGTTTGATAAAAAAGAGTACAGTTGTATTTGTCAGAAACAGCTAAAAACAGAGAGAAATTTTTCAAATTCAAAAGAGAGAATGTGAAAGAGAGAACTTGAAGAAAGGGGAGCAGCTTAAAGTGGTACTAAACACAAAAGCAAACGTTTATTATAATGCAGCTTATCAATTCTTAGATGTGATGGCTGCATTCATTTTCTTTTTTAGGCTTTCCTTTTTCTATTTTCATCTCGTGATCCAGCCAGTAAGTCTGTTGTTTTTTAAAGAACATGCTCCAGCAGAATGTATCAGTTACAGAAATAAGGCAAACCATTTAACACTAGCAAGGGTGCTTACAATCATCAGCTTTTATTTATTTATGTAAACCGTTCTCACAAAAGGAAAAAACTGTTCTCTGTAACTGCTTGAAAGAAAAATAGCTGGAGTTTGGCTTCATTTTCATCTATTGATAGGTAAGTTGCAATATATAATATTTTTGGTTTTGAGTTTAATACCACTTTAAAGGGTAACGCTACTTTGTTATCCTTTTTTCTTTCTTTTAATTTGCTCTGCCTACCATCTGAATGTGGCCCAGCGGGCGTTTTATCCATACCCCATCTGTTAATGTTCACTGTGCAGCCCTACTCCAAGCCTCAAAGATTTTTTATCTGAAAATGACTGCTTCGTATGGAATTCACAGTCCTATTCATTTCTATGGGAAAGCTATACACCAAGAGATCGCTTGAGACTGCCAGGAGTTTGAAGTTCTCATAGGAATGAATAGGGCCATAGAAAGTGCAGTATGAAATGCTATTCTTGGGAGGAAGGCTGTGTGGTCCAGAGCAAAAGCAAACAGTACGATCATTGGATCGGGGTTGAAGGTAAGTATAACATCATGTATAAACAACAAAAATTGTACATTACAGTTGTATTTAACTACTTTTACCCCCTTCCTGCCCAGGCCAATTTTCAGCTTTCAGTGCTGTCGCATTTTGAATGACAATTGTGCGATTATACTACACTGTACATATATGAAATGTTTAGCATTTTTTTCACACAAATAGAGCTTTCTTTTGGTGGTATTTAATCACCACTGGGATTTTTATATTTTGCTAAACAAACAAAAAGAAAA
Source organism: Lithobates clamitans (assembly GCA_037952925.1). Classification (NCBI taxonomy): domain Eukaryota; kingdom Metazoa; phylum Chordata; class Amphibia; order Anura; family Ranidae; genus Lithobates; species Lithobates clamitans. The sequence continues at coordinate 545,900 of JBBGZY010000611.1, forward strand.
CAAAACGTTTTTTATAGTTTGTTATAAAATTTAGCAAACAGGTAATTTTTCTCCTTCACTGATAGGCTTGATATGCTGCACTGATGGGCGCTGATAGGCTGCACTGATGGGCACTGAGGGGACCAATGTCCCTGTAACAGAAGCTAGGTAATGGCTTTCTTCTTTTTTCTTCATGCTCTCAGCAATCACAGAGCACGCCACCTCAGTGGTACTGTGTTTCTTTAGCTAAATTTTTTTTTTTGTGATGGGCTCACGTTTTTGCCCACTAAATTACTGTAAACAAATATAAGACGAGTTGTCTTATAGGGAACTTTGGAAGGGTATTTTCCTCTTTCTGGTAGAAACACATGGGGGCATAGACAGCTTTTATAATACTAAAAAATAAATACATAAAATTCCTTTATGTGTTTTCTCACCAGTAAGATACTAACCCAGATATCAGTTTTATGCATCCAGGCCACTTCAAATTGTTACATATGTAAATAGCACAAAACAATTTAAGTTTTGCGCTATAATTTTTTTAAAGGGACAGCTAAATATAAAAATATAGAATTTTTTTTACCGCAGTATATTTTATTTACAGATAATCATAGGCTAGAAACATTGAACAGGCAAGTTTACTGCTGCCAGTAGGGAAAATTGGCCTTAATCCACCTGCCACTGTGCCACAACACTCTACCATTCCTAGCCATTAAATAAAGGTAATAACGTAAAGATGGTAATGCTGCAACCAGAAGGTTTTGTAGGCGCAAAAATCAATAAGTATCAGATGACACACATTTGACACCAAAAAGTGCTAGCTTTATGATTAAACACTTTTCAGTGTGAAGTGTGTGAAGATGTCATTTGATACTCATTGATTTTTCTGCCTATACTTTCAATAAGCCCTCTGAATGCTGGATCTGACTTCACGGACCATCTTTTCCTTCTTTTCTTGAAACATTGCTTTGCATTTTTTTTCTGGAGATGTTATTTAAAACCAGCAAATACCAGTATTGATTGTTATTACCAAAGATGGCTCACATCTAGGAATTATGTATTGATTATATATATTTTACTAGTTTACCTTTTTTCTTGATTAGAATTCTAAAGCACTAGAGAGTTTTTACAGAGATGAGCTGTACTATTTAAAATATGTGCCTATGTAGACAAAGACATGATTATTTTTTCATCCCTCCACTATTTCACATACATTTCTACTTAGCTCTTCGGTCTACTTGATTTAATACTGCTGGGTTTCCACTTCTTAAACACTGTACAGTATTCAATCTTACTTTCCATTTTCATTAAGTAAACTAGCACATAAATCAATCTGTGGGCACACTTCAATATTCTAACAGCAAATTCTCTCACCAGCACTGTATTACCTCGTAAACAATTGGAATAGTTTATTTAACATATTTCCTGAATGTGCGCTTTTGCTTGTGTCAGATAATTAATGCATTGCTTTCATGTAAATTTTCTATTTCTGTTTTCTCTTGAACCAATATTAATATATATTTATACTAAATTTTACTTTTATACTGTATATTACATAGCTGTTTAAACACTTCTTTAGTATTTGGCAGATAGGCATTATTTCAAACTGTATTTCAAACAGAACCTTGGTATTTTCACATATTATGATTACATTCCACAGTTGCACATGCCAAAATACTGTCTAGTTTTTTAGCCGGTTCTTCTTTAAACTTTAAAATGACTAAAGTAAGAAGAAAGAGAAACTGCTGTTAAGTATAAAGTTCAGGCAGCAGCCTATAATAGGGTGTAAGTCCCCTTTTTTGGGCTAGTCCAAACAAGAGGCTGCTAGGATGCCTTCCTGTCAATTGTCTATGTTCACTCAGGACCTATAAAGTCTTTTGGGGAAGGAGACAAAATGAACAGAGTAGCTGCTGTTGAAAATGAAAAAGACCCACATATCTGGGAATGATGAGTACCTCATTCATCACTGTTTGTGTGGAATGGTGAAGATTGCCACAGTGTGAGATTGCCACTAGCTGGAAAAGGATATGTTATAAGCAGTGCTATTCTTTGTTTAGAAAGTCACATGTGGGTACTGCCACTCTCCTCCTGGTGCTAGTGATGATGTTCTTTTAAGAGTAAGAAAACATTTCAATGGGGAAATGTTGCACTATGTTGAATACTTTGCTGTTATAAGAAGCCATTGAAGATGCACACATTGTGCAAGTTGCAAAGCAAATGTTTTCTGCAACTAAATGTTGGACACACATTCTTTCTGAGAAGACAATTATGTATCTGATGCCTGGATACAGAAGATTGTAGCAGGCTTTAAAGAGAATGGGGTTGTTGGTCTGTTCTGGGGGACCTGAAGCTGTTGGGTTTAGCAGCTTTGGCCCTAAGACAGTCACTTGGAACTATCATGGTTAGAGAGGTCTTTGGTAGAGAAATTTTCCCTTACAGCACTGAACTGGGTTGTAGTGGGCTGCAAGTTATGGCCTGGGTAACCTTTATGACTCTCCTATAAGTAAAGTATCTGTAATGTGCTAAGATGTTCCCGTTGGTCATTCACTAAGATCAGGGTTGAGTTTTTGCATAGCCAACACGTGTTATGGCCCAGAGAGGCAAGGCTACCTGGAGCCAATAACCAATTTCCATGTGTAATAAAAGGGTACAAACTGTCATCTGCTAGAGTAATTTGCCAGATCCTCATTGTTCTGGTTCAGTTCATTTTGCATATTTGTATTGATGGAATTATTTCCATTGGTGCTCTTATAATTTACCCATGTTAGCTTTGTATATCTATAACTGAACAGGTAGTAAAGTAGGGTGATAATTTATATACTTTTCTAGTCTGTGGTTCTAGGTTTTTGTTTTGTGTAGATATGACATTTCATCTTGTTTTGTAATGTTAAGGCAAGCCATTCAGTTTCAGTAGGCAGGAGAAACCTATGCAGGACAGCAAGCCTTGGGGACAGGAAGAGTAAATCAGTGAACCCAAGTCAATACTTCCTTTTTATGCCAGTAGCAAAAATTTGCCTATTTGGCAGCAGGACTAAGATTGTCTCAGCCACCTTGACCTGATTCTTTCTGTAACCTCAACTCATGTTTGCTAGATTAGAAGCTGAGAAAATGTAGGCACAAAAACATTATTTGTCAGGGTGATAGATGCCCCAAAAATACTATATGCCAGGAAACATAAACACCCACTATGTTGAAATCCATGGGAATCATGTCACAAAAACTGCTATGCCTCTGAATCCATGTGGCAGATCAGCCACAAACCAGTGAGATTGCAAGGTTTTGTTTTCTGAGTTTCAGTGGAACCCTGGGATTCCTGCAAAAGTTGTTAGGGGTTCCTTGAGCAGGGAGTCATTTCTGCCTCTCAGATAAGTGACCAGTGAACTTTTTAAGGCATCTGTAAGGGGTGTTCTTTCTACAAACCATTGATGAAAGGAGCTTTATTCGCACAAATCACCTATAAAAGGGACATTTTTCCATAGACCTCCAATGAGAGGGGCATTCTTTTTACAGACCACCGGTGTAAGGGTCATTCTTCCCACTTATAAATAATGTAAAGAGCATGCTTCCCAAAAACCAATAAGTTATCCACCAGTGTAAACAAGCCCTTCAACTACTGGCCACCAATTTAAGGGGGCATTATTATTTTCACTAACCATCATTGTAAGGGAATATATTTGTCAAATATATTAATCATGCCATATTCTGTAATTATTTTATTTTTTCTTACATCTACATATTACTGTTAATGCCAAAGTACCTTGGGATGTTGGTATAATAATTATTAGCAGGGGTGCCCTGGGACCTTAAAGCTATGCCAAGGGTTCCTTCATGTTAAAAAGGTTGAGAAAGGCTCATCTAAACCACATCCTAATGTTTATAATAGAACAGAAAAAAGCACTAGCACAACCTTCAGTTAAGCAAGTGACATTCGGTATAAGAATGAAAAACCTTGTCACACACAGCCAAGTAATTCTGCTGCTCATAATACCTTATTTTATAATATTTAGCCTGCTTTATTGATTGATTATAATGTGGTGAATTATTTCTATTTAGCATTTTAATATAGATATTAATCTGTTACTATGAACAGAAAGCTATATGTGTTGGCTGAAGAACAGTAAATATAGTCCTTATTTTTGCTAAAGCATATTTGCTTTACAAGCCAGTTAATATGCAGATTTGCTGTGTTTTTTGGATTTTCTACATATGGTATTCTTGTTAAATGTGTTTTAATTTTTAACATAATTAAACAGTCTTCGAAGACTGACCAAAATTGCTGCAGACGATATTTTGTGCAACAGTTTTATTAATTATTATTTTTATTTAACATGAACTGCATTGATAACTGACAACAATGCTACCTGGATTGAATGAAAAAAAAAAGGTAATGTATAAAATGCAGTGTTCTGTTGGAACTAATCAGATATCTCTATTCTTTTATCAGACAATCTAAGGGCGGCGATGCATGGTTCGAATCTCGGCCGGTTCCTGCTGTTCCTATAGTCCTTAGTCCTGCTTAGTCCTTAGTCCTGCTGTTCCTGCTGTTCTTATAGTCCTTATTTTTGCTAAAGCATATTTGCATTACCAAGGAAGTTAATATGCAGATTTGCTGTGTTTTTTTGGACTTTATACATAAAAAAAACGTAATGTATAAAATGCAGTGTTTTGTTGGAACTAGTCATATACCTCTATACTTTTATCAGACCATCTAAGGCCGGCGATACATGGTTCGAATCTCGGCCAGTTCAACAGGAAACGGATGATGCCGGATTCTCTCGAGTGACTGCTATAGCCACTAGCAGTAATCACTGTCTTCTCCCAGTGGGGACAGCTTCCCCTGCCCTCCCCCGTCCCTGCTGGGAGAAGAAAAACACTGTCTGTGTTGATGGGTGAATCAAGCAAATTCCTTTCCTGCAACCCATGCTTGCAGGAAAGAAATCTGTTGCGTGTTTGGTCAGCCTAAGAGATTAATTCTAAATGGTTGCTGTAGGTTATTGTAGTTTTGTCTTCACCATTGTTCTTTGCATTGTCTTACTGAATAGGCTCCAATTTGTTACAGTATATGGCCCTATTGGTATTGTTTGGTAATATTTTTATTTTGTTTCTGGTGTCACTTAATGTCCCGTACACACGGTTGGATTTTCCGATGGAAAATGTGCGATCGGAGCATGTTGTCGGAAATTCCTACCGTGTGTGGGCTCCATCGGACTTTTTCCATCGGATTTTCCGACACACAAAGTTTGAGAGCAGGCTATAAAATTTTCCGTCAACAAAATCCGTTTGTCGGAACTTCCGATCGTGTGTACACAAATCCGACACACAAAGTGCCACGCATGCTCAGAATGAATTAAGAGACGAAAGCTATTGGCTACTGCCCCGTTTATAATCCCGACGTACGTGTTTTACGTTACCGCGTTCAGAACGATCGGAGTTTCCGACAACTTTGTGTGACCGCGTGTATGCAAGACAAGTTTGAGCCAACATCTGTCGGAAAAAATCCTAGGATTTTGTTGTCGGAATGTCCGATCAATGTCCGACCGTGTGTACGGGGCATTAGAGTGTGTTATTTCACAGCCCAAAGGACCTATATCTATATCTTATCATTCAAATTCTATGCCTATTGTTTGTTTTTTTTTAAATACAGAGATATATTCCCACTGTTTGTGATAAAAACGTACAAAGAAGCACTGATGTGTTTGAAACTGTCTTTATTAAATAATGATGAGTTATCAACCCACTTTCCATGTTTAGAATCTTGGAAAAGTGCTTTGAATTAATGCAACTGGCAGGACAGGTGCCTGTCGGATAATTACACGAATCACAGCATAATTCTAGCAGAGAATGTTAATAAAAGAACCCTTTTCTACCAAAGAAATTTATAGAAGACATGTGAAAGAAGTCATATTTTTAATTTCTTTTTTTTTAAAAGGTGTATTTCAGTACGTATACATTTCATTTTATCATTAACACCAATTGACAGTAAAAAATAGACAATACAAATACAACAGGTTTCATTTGTCTCGCTTTTTAAATACTGTTTGCTATATGTTTTATTTCATAGATTTACTGTCCAAGGGGACACTGAGTTTTTTAACACCAGTACTTATAAGACCGCAAAATATTGCAACTATGCATCAAGCCTTTAATCTGATATAGGTTAGTGCACATTAGACATCATATTGCTATATTGAATGCCTACATTTATTAGGTTGGTTTATATAAAGGATAATTATCTTTAATGTGCAACTCTATTTTTATATAAAAAGCAGTGTAGGCCTCACTTTAGTGCTGCCCCCCATAGGCCCACTACTCAACTATCCAGTACTGATTTGGGCTTTAAAGGGACCTTGTCACCACTATGGATGAGCTTAAAGTAGAATTATAGGCAACCATTTTTTTATTGTGGATAGAGTAAGCAAGGGTTACACCCCAATTGGGGAGTTTTTCCTTTACTTCCTGTCCCAAATTAAAGGAATTTCTTGAACCCCAAATATGGGATTTTCTTTTACTTTCACTTTAGATTATAAACAGGAGAAATAGAGATGGACAATCTCCCTATTGGGGCATAGGTAGCAACAATAACCTAACTGGTGTTCTAATCCCTCTGCACTCTGTCCAAAACAGAAAAAAAAAGATTTGCCTTCAGTTATACCTTAAGGTTCAGTCCAAAAAACAAGTCTGGGTCAAACTTTTGCTGTTCTGGCATTCAGATGAATGGCCAAACATTTACCCTTTTGGTGGGAGCCGAACATCATGCATAATAGCAGTATTACCACTGCTACTTTACATGGCAGCTTCCTGGTTTTAATGCTTGCTAAGGATGCTGGTGGGTGCAGTCACCACTGTGTTCTTAACAACCAGTGATGGCATCGGCCCCATTAACTTACATTGCCACAAATCCATGTAAGCAAAGGATCAAAAATAGTTAAAAAAACAGCATGGGGGTTCCCCCCCCATAAATCATACCAGGCCCTCCAGTCTAGTTTGGCTTTTAAGGAAGTCCCCTTGCAGAAAAAATAATAATAATAAAAAAAGATATTAGCCCCCTCCCCAAATTGTATACCAGAACCTTAGGGTTTGGTATTGATTTTTGGGAGGGAACCTCATGCAAAAAATTAAAAAACAAAAGTGTGAGGTCCCCCAAAGATCCACATCAGACCCTTATACAAGCATGCAGCATGGCAGGCCAAGAAAGGGGGGAGGTGAGCGTGCATTCTCCCTTCTGATCCCATACTCCTCCACATGCCCATGTTGATAAGAACAAGGGCTTCTTACCCACAACCCTGACCCACTGGAAGAAGTCCCCTTTAACAAATAGAGGGTACCCAGATACTGCTCCCCCCCACACACACACACTTATGTGACTAAGTAAAAGGTACATAGTAACCCTACTGATTCACAAAAAAAATGTAAAGTGTAAGTAAAGACAGAAACAGTTTTGGCAAGTCCTTTAACCACTTTGCGCAAAATCACACAACAGTACGTCAAGTCGTACTGGAGTACTGTTCGGCTGTTATTACAAGCAGCGGGAGGGGACGCCCCCCCATCCCACTGGGTGACCTGAACCACCAGCCAGCATGTCCACCAGCCGGCAAGCAGGATTTGTTTTTGATCGGGTCTCTGATGTAGAAACCCGGAAGCGAGGTCACAACGTCACCTCCAGTTCACTCGGCAGCCAACGGTGCCAGTTTAAAAAAAATATCAGTATTCAAAAATGCCACCCTTGGCATTTTGAATTATTTCAAGTGCAGAGGAGGGGTTTGGGGTCTTTTAGACCCATGTTCCCTCCATAAAGAGTACCTGTCACTGCCTATTACTGTCACAAGGGATGTTTATGTTCCTTGTAACAGCAATAAAAATGATCAGAATTTTTTTTAAAAGGGACAGTGTAAAAAATAAATACATTTTAAAGCACCCCATCACTCCGTGCTAGGACACCAAAGAAAACGCATACGTAAGTCGCACCTGCAAATGTAAACAGTGTTGAAATCACACGTGATATATTGCCACGATCGTTAGAGCGAGCGCAACAATTTTAGCATAAGACCTCCTCTGTAACTCTAAACAGGTAACCATTAAAATTTTTTTAAAAAAAGCATCGTCTATGGAGATTTTTAGGTACTGTAGTCTGTTGCCATTCCACGAGTGTGCACAATTTTAAAGCATGGCATGTTAGGTATCTATTTACTTGGCGTAACATCAACTTTCACATTATACAAAAAAAATGGGCTAACTTTGCTGTTTATTTTTTTTTAAAATCCGATGAAGTGTATTCTTTTTTTTTTAAATTGCATTTGGAAGACCGCTGCACAGTGTCACATAAAATATTGTAACAACCGCCATTGTATTCTCTTAGGTCTCTGCTAAAAATATATATATATATATATATATATATATATATATATATATATATATATATATATATATATAATGTTTGGGAGTTCTAAGAAATTTTCTAGCAAAAAATACTGATTTTAGCTTGTAAACAACAAATGTCAGAAATAGGCCTGGTCTTAAAGTGGTTAATTAAGAAAAAAAAAAAATCTCTACACCGTACATTGACATAGAACCACATCTATCATGAAGCCTGATGCCCATCAGCCAACTGAAAGAAAATATCCCACCTGCACATATCTGCTCCCATTGCTTCACTCCTGTTGAATGAAAAAGCCAGTCTGGTGATTATAATTAAAGCGGTGGGGTCTCTCAGCTGACATCATTGACTGTATATGGACATGACCATATGTCAATTATGGGGCTGGGTCCCCTTTGTTGTCACTGACCAAATATGATAATGTCCATAAATGGTCAATGATGTCACTCAGGAGACCTCACCTCTTTGTTTATAACAGCTGTTATCCTCCTGGTTTGGTTAACTAGGGGCGAGGCTCAATGACTGGTTAAGAGTCTGGTGTGGATTTTTTGGGGGGAATCTCACGCTTTTGTTATTTTTTTTATTATGCATAGGCTTCTCCCTTTAAAATTCATACCAGACCTAAATGATCTAGCATAATTTAGGGAACCGCATGTCATTTTCTTTCCTGGCAATTTAAACAACCTTTTTTTTTGTAAATGTCAGTTTGACTGCAGTAGGTTGTATACATCACACAGATACACCACTTCACAGGAAGGGTAAGGGCATCATGCATGGTAATTAATGCAATTTTCTTTTTTTAATGTGTCAGTTTAAGCATTACTAAAATTGCTTCTCCCTGCCAAACTGAATTTTTAAAAAATGCTTCAGAGCAGTACCCAGCCCCCATGTAATTTCTTTGACAAACTTGTGCATATTAGCCTAGAAATTAGTAATTACTGTTTTTTTTTAACATTCACCTCCCATTGACGTTAAAAGGGTTGAATTCTGCATTTGAATGTTAATTATGTTTGCTGAACCTGCCCCGAACCAAACCCAGGTATGTTCAGCTCATTACTAATCATCACAATTCATACCACTATTGGAACACTGTACAAATCCAAACTGGTAAAGAGGCACTCACGGGTCTTGCAGAGGAGATAGATCAAAACAGCAGCATTTAGATTGTCAATGTTTTGATGAAATTCAGTCCATCTTTCTCAAGACCTTGAGAAAGATGGACTGAGCTTCATTGAAACTTCAACATAAAAATGCAGCTGTTTTGATCTATCTCCTCTGCAAGACCCGTGAGTGCGTCTTTTCCAGTTTGGATTTGTATGGATTTCTTTGTGGGTGAGCACCTGGGAATTTACCTCAAACATAGAGTGCTGTGGCTACTCTTGGAACTATTGGAACGCTGCATAGTAAAATTTGTACATTGAACTTAATATGGCTGATTTGGTGATTTGTGTAGTTCTTAAAAAATTGCAGGGAAAACATCACTGGAACGTATTTCCTAGCCGAAAAATACTGTTCCCTTTCCTCAGTCTTTACATTATCTAGCTCGATCAGGAGCTCCCAGCACAGCTTTCAGAAATATCAAGTGACAGCGCAGAGGTTGTGTTCAGAAACATGCTTCTGCATGGGCAGCATCAATGGTAAGAACTCTGGAATTAGTTGGACGTGTTGTTTTGAATGTGTGAGCTGGGGTGAGGTTTTTATGAAACATGCTTTCAAGTAAATGTCAAGGGTAAAGAGCTTGGGTGGGGGGCTAAGTAAAATGTTCACAAGAAAAAGTTTTCAAAGAATGCTCTTATTGTGTCGCTTTCGTCTGCAGCAGCCATATGTATTCTGAAAAGTCTCAATCGGAAGACCTAGGAAATTCATATAAAATTTTTGGTGCTCTACCTTTTTAAAGGTCACATTTTACAGAAAACCTTGCATATTGTAATGACATATTTATTATCAGTATGTAATAATTGGGAGTCTATTATATACCTTATCTATTAAAAACTACAGGATAAAAAAAAAATATATACAGCATACTGTATATAGTAGCGACTACTGTCCCTTTAATGGACAATTCTAGTTGCCAACACAGTGGGGTTGATTTACTAAAGGCAAATCCACTCTGCACTACAAAAGCACTGCAAGTGCACTTGAAAGTGCACTTGCAGTGCACTTGTAAGTCCAGTCGCTGTAGATCGCTGTAGATCTGGGGGAAAGCTCTGAAATTAGGGGAAGTTCTGCTGATTTTATCATCCAATCAAAAATGCTGTTTTTTTATTTTCCTTGCATGTCCCAATCAGATCTACAGCGACTGCACTTGCAGTGCAAAGTGGATTTGCCTTTAGTAAATAAATCCCAGTGTCTCCAGGCCTAAGACTAAGGTCATTTTGTAGCAGAATCAGGGCTAGTGCTAGGTTTCACTTTAGGGTGTAGGTTAAGCATTAGGGAAAGTTATGTGTAAGGGGCCTGCTTTAAAGGTTAGGTCTTGGGGTGGGAGGATAAGTGTTAAGCCCTGTACACACGGGACAAATGTCAGGGGACATTGGCCGGTTAAAAAAAAACGGCCGACATTCGGCCTATGTGTATGTCGGTCTGTCTGACAGACTTTTGTCTGATAAGCATGCTGGAAAACCAGCAGCCATCTGACTCCCAATTAGTGCTCTCAGCCAATCACAGAGAGTGCTGATTGGAGTGTTCTGGCGATGGGGGGCTGTACCCCTGTCAGAATAGCTCAGCAGGGGAGATCGCTGGACTAACTTCGCATAGTGAATACAGTGGCTCTGCCCAGAGCTGTCAACTGCTGGGATGAACAAAAAAAACTTGTATGTGCACCAGGCTTAAGAGACTTGCTTTTAGGATTAATGAAGTGTTTATGCTCAGTTAGGTAAAGGGTTTATGTTATAGAGGGTAGTTACGATAGATGATGAAATACTCACTACACTATTCACACTGGATATGAGCACTGAAGCCTGAAGTGGAAAACTACCATCACCAGGCTCCCAGTGTCTAAAACAAATGTATTGTGTTCTGATGTCAGAATATTCTGTTTATAGAGATATATGCTCATGCTTGGGAAAAGAATTGCAAAAAAATGGAAATAAGGAATACATTACAGGTGAATTATTCTTAAAAGCTCATAAATGTGTTTTCATTCATTTTTTTAATTCTACACTGATTATATTTGGCTGTTCAGTAATCATACGGTATGTAAGTCATCTCGGAATAATTTCTTCTACAGATAGTATTCATATAAATAATTATACTTCCCATATAGAATAACCTTTGGATAACCCTCCTTGCAGGCTGTTCCATGTTTTTTTGCCTATAAGATCCTCAAACTAAAAATAGAATTGAATTTAAAAAAATTCAGCTCAGCCTGAGAGAGCACAACATAATTGTACTTTAGATGTGGATTTTTGTAAAGAAGTTTATGTCCAGAGGGATTTCTTACAGTAGATGTATTCTGAAAACAAGGCTGCAGAAAGGACTGTTTGTGTGCTTAGAGTATTCTTTTCAAAGAATATTTCTAATGCAAGGGTCTTTTTGTGCTAAACTTCACCTTTAAACACACACATTTTAACAGATTATATACAGTGCCTTGCAAAAGTATTCACCCCTCTTGGTATTTTTCGTGTTTTGTTGCCTCACAACCTGGAATTAACATGGAATGTTTGATGATTTGCATCATTTCATTTACAGGACATGCCCACAACTTTGAAGATGTTTTTTTTTTATTGTGAAGCAAACAACAAATAGGACAAAATAACGGAAAAAGTCAATGTGCATAACTATTCACCCCCCTAAAGTCAATACTTTGTAGAGCCACCTTTTGTGGCTATCACAGCTCCAAGTCGCTTTGGGTAAGTCTCTATGAGCTTGCCACATCTTACCATTGGGATTTTTACCCATTCCTCCTTGCAAAACTGCTCCTGCTCCTTCAAGTTGGATGGTTTGCGCTTGTAAACAGCAATCTTTAAGTCTGATCACAGATTTTCTATTGGATTGAGGTCTGGGCTTTGACTAGGCCATTCCAACACATTTACATGTTTACCCTTAAACCACTCAAGTGTTGCTTTAGCAGTGTGTTTGGGGTCATTGCCATGCTGGAAGGTGAACCTCCGTCCTAGCCTCAAATCATACACAGAGTGGTACAGGTTTTGCTCAAAAATATCCCTGTATTTAGCACCATACATCTTTCCCTCAACTCTGACCAGTTTCCCAGCCCTAACTGCAGAAAAAAAAAAAACCCACAGCATGATGCTGCCACCATCATGTTTCACTATATGGATGGTGTTCTCTGAGTGATATTATGTGTTGGGTCTGCACCAGACATAGCGTTTTCTTTGATGGCCAAAAAGTTCAATTTTAGTCTCATCAGACCAGAGCACCTTCCTCCATAAATTTTGGGAGTCTCCCACATGCCTTTTCACAAACTCAAAACGTGCCATTTTGCTTTTTGCTGAAAGTAATGGCTTTCTTCTGGACACTCTGACATAAAGCCCAACTCTATGGAGAGCATGGCTTATTGTCGTCCTATGTACAGATACTCCAGTCTCTGCTGTGGAACTCTGCAGCTCCTCCAGGGTTATCTAAGGTTTCTGTGCTGCCTCTCTGATTAATGCCCTCCTTGCCCAGTCCATGAGTTTTGGTGTGCGGCCATCTCTTGGCAGGTTTGCTGTTGTGCTATGTTCTTTCCATTTGGTTAAGATAGATTTGTTAGTGCTCCTAGGGATCATCAAAGATTTGTTTTTTTTTATAACCTAACCCCAACTTGTACTTCTCAACAACATTGTCCCTTAATTGTTTGGAGAGTTCCTTGGTCTTCCTGGCAGTGTTTGGTTAGTGGTGCCTCTTGCTTAGGTGTTACAGCCTCTGGGGCCTTTCAAAAAGGTGTGTATATGTAATGACAGATCATGTGACACTTAGATTGCACACAGGTGGACATCATTTCACTAATTATGTGACTTCTGAAGGTAATTGGTTGCACCAGAGCTTTTTATGGGCTTCATAACAAAGGGGCTGAATGCATCAGCACATGTCAATTATCAGTTTTTAAAATCTGAGAAATAGTTTCATGTATATATTTTTATAATGTTAATTCCCCAACTTAGACTATTGTGTTCTGATCCATCACATATAATTCAGATTAAAAAAAACATTGAACTAAAGGCTGTAATGTAACAAAACAGGTAAAAATCCGGGGGGGGGATGCTTTATATATACACACTATATTGTCCAAAGTATTGGGGCACCTGAGTGCCTGCCTTTACACGCTCATGAACTTTAATGGCATCCCAGTCTCAGTCTGTAGGGTTCAACATTGAGTTGGCTTACCCTTTGCAGCTATAACAGCTTCAGCTCTTCTGGGAAGGCAGTCACATGGTTTAGGAGTGTGTCTTTGGGAATGTTTGACCATTCTTCCAAAAGCACATTTGTGAGGTCAGGCACAGATGTGGATGAGAAGGCCTGGCTTGCAGTCTCCTCTGTAATTCATCCCAAAAGTGTTCTATTGGGTTGAGGTCAATACTCTGTGCAGGCCAGTCAAGTTCTTTCACCGAGCATGCAGCCTGGCAGGCCAGGAAAGGGGCGTGAGCAAGCGGCCCGTCCCTACTGAACCATACTAGGCCACATGTTCTTAACATGGGGGGTGGGTGCTTCGGGGTAGGGGAGCTCTGCCCCCCACCCCAAAGCACCTTATTCCAATGTTGATGGGGACAAGGGCCTCATCCCCACAACCCTGGGCTGTGATTGTGGGGGCTCTGCGGGCAGGGGGCTTATCATAATCTGGAAGCCCCCTTTAACAAGATCTTGTTCTTGTTAAAGGGTGCCCCAGATCTTGCCCCCCCCATGTGAATGAGTAGGGGTACATAGTACCCCTACTCATTCACCAAAAAAGTGTCAAAAAGTAATAAAAACACAGAGACAGTTTTTGACAATTCCTTTATTATAACATAAAAAAAAATAAAAATAACAGTATCCCCTGATGTAAATCCATAGTTAATCGCGGTGCTGCTGCCACTGCCAACTGGAAAAAGAAAAAAAGATCACTCCGCTGTCAATGACATAAAGGGGCGGAGCCACCTGGCGACACCCCTGGCACCGCCCCCTTCTTGTGACAACACTGAGTAGTGCATGCTGAGTCGGTGACATCACAAGGGGGCGGTGCCGCCAGGTGGTGTTGCCAGGTGGCCCCACCCTTACCTATATAAGAACTGTCAAACAGCAAGCCAGGCATTCGTCAGTTTGCCTTCATTGACAGCGGAGCTTTATTTTCCTTTTTCTGATCGGCGGTGGCAGCAGCCGGTGTGGTTGACAATGGATTTACATTGGGGGGCCACTGTTTTTTTATTTTTTAACAAAGGAATTGTCAAAAACTGTCTCTCTTTTGTATTACTTTTTGAGACTTTTTTGGTGAATAGGTAGGGGTACAATGTACCCCATACTCATTCACATGGGGGGGACGGGATCTGGATGCCCGCTTCTTAAAGGGGGTATCAGATTATGATAAGCCCTCTGCCCGCAGACCTCCACAACCACAGCCCAGGGTTGTGGGGAAAAGACTCCCTGACCCAAAGCACCCACCCCCCCATGTTGAGAGCATGTGGCCTGGTATGGTTGAGGAGGGGGGCGCTCGCTCATCCCCCCTTTCCTGGCCTGCCAGGCTGCATGCTCAGATATGGGTTTTGTAAAGGGATGAGCCGAGCACCCCCCCGATTCGGTTTGCAGCAGAACATGTGAACAGGGAAAATTTTGTGTGAACACGTGAACACTATTAAAGTCTATGGGACACGAACGTGAAAAATCAAAAGGGCTCATTTTCAAGGCTTGTATGCAAATTATTGCCAAAAAAAGTGTTTGGGGACCCGGATACTGCCCCAGGGGACATGTATCAATGCAAAAAAAAGTTTAAAAACTGCAGTTTTTTTCAGGAGCAGTGATTTTAATAATGCTTAAAGTGGAACAATAAAAATGAAATATTCCTTTAAATACCATACCTTGGGGGTCTCCTTAGTCTGCCAGTAAAGCAGCACATCTTCCCCATGTTCATAACAGTACCGCAGCAAAATGATATTTCTAAAGGAAAAAAATGTCATTTAAAACTGCTTGTGGCTGTAATGTATTGTTGGATCCTGGCAATATAGATAAAAATCATTGAAAAAAATGACATTCACCCAAAAAAGTGTCAAAAAAGTAAAAATGACAGGAGACCGTTTTTGACAATTCCTTTATTTAAAAAAAAGTGTCCCGCGATGTAAATCCATCTTCAATCACTGCGCCGACGACACGAGAAAAAAAAGAGAAAAAAAAGGAAAAACTCTGCCTCCATGGGCAGACTGCAGCCTTTTCACAATGACAGCTGTTATATAGCTGAGGGCGGGGCCACTCTGTGATGTAACCTGGTGACCCGGCCCCTTCTGACATCATGTGGCATCACGTAACGTCAGAGGGGACGGGGTAATCAGATGCAGACCTTTTTTAACATAAGCAAAGACTTCAAAGCAGTTTAAATTTCCAGTGGTCCGCAACTATTATTATTTCACTTCCACCATTTGAAAAGAAGAAATGGTAAGGAACCATAGCACATAGAAATAAATCCTAGCCTCCTTCTCTTACTACATATCAAGTCCCTTCCTAGCAGTCAAATGAACCTTGTATTCAAAATAGTAGTTCTGACTTGCCAAACACCACTGCATAGCTCCCAACTGTCCCTGATTTGGAGGGACTGTCCCTGATTTGGAGTAATGTCCCTCTGTCCCTCTTTACTCCTCATTTGTCTCTCATTTTGGTCTGATCCATACAGTTGTATATAAAATGTGCCTTTTATCTTTCAAAAAATGTTTCCCAGTACTAAACCTTTCATCCAATTTCTAAACTGCTGTACATTTTAAGAGGTAATATAAAGGAATAGTAGTGGTAAAAAAAGTCCTTGTGGATTTAATTAACCTTGTTTTTGGTTAATTTTCCTTTAAGGGGGTGTGGCGGGGGCGTGTCCTATGCCTACATACGCTTTGTTAGTAGGTGTCCCTCATTCTCATCTCAAAATGTTGGGAGGTATGCCACTGTCACACAAAATCTCTGTTTGTAGCCAGATGCTTGGGATTTCCTACATTTAGAGAGACTTAAAGGAGGGTCTTGTCTATCATAAACAACCTTACTGGTTGCAGAATTGGTCTTGATTAGGACATATTCTCAGAAACAAACTGCACTCATTCTCTGCCAAACATGTGAAAATATGTTTCCCCCTACAGCTTTTATAGAATGAAAAACCTAACCATTCGCATTCAGTAACTGATTGTGCAGCCTTTAACTGTAATGACTGCAGGTCTTCACCTGGGTCTCAAATTATGACCAACTATGAACTACTTGAACTCAATAATATTTTTAGGCTTTTGGTTAACATTTATAACAGTAGTTTCTAGTCTATAAACTGCTTTCCCCTTCCTGCTAAGCCCAACAGTTTTTTAGAGATACTGTTCCAGGGTCAAAAAAGTACTTACATTGTATGGGTAATTGCAGGAACTCAAACTCCAACCTCCTGTCTGTACGAATGCTAATTTATATATTTTCCCCCAGCTCTTTGATCTTTGTAGTGCATTTCTGTCTTGTAGTCCGATATATTTCTTGGAGGTATATGAACCTTAGGCTTAAAATGTAAGTGTGGGCAAAATCTAAAAAATATATTCAACACAGTTTTCCTGGTGCCTCCATGGCAGCATACCTGTGATAAGCTCTGCCCCGGACTCCTCCCCTCAGGATAGTGAATCAATTATAAAAGAGAGAACCACACTCCCCCTAGCATTCTCCTTTTTTTTTCTCATACCTGATGGATAGCGGGGATGTGTGTCCTTGCCTCCACCTCATGCAGCTTCCGTCTGGGTTCATGCCTCTCCCAGATGCGGTCCCTATCCTTGGGCTGCTAAAAGCGCTGATAAGGTGGGGAGCCCCTTCTGAAGGTCTTTTGGGGCAGCAGCTGTCTCCCGTCATGGAGCATTAGTTCTGCTTATCAGTTTTGGCTAGTACCACGCTGTGGGGGCAGGTAAGGCAACTTTCTTTTCTTATCTGAAATTTACTGCTGCCATATTTTGCATTTATAGGTTCTTAAAAAAACAAAACTTCTCTTTTGGTCTGTTATTTTTCTCTATCCTTGATGGCTTCCTTTAGGTCCAGTGGCGTCCCTCATGCGGTGGCTAGCGCATGAGCTTGAGCGCGCCACCAATGTCTCCCTTTGATTGGTCGCCATGTTTCCGTAAATTATGGGCGGGTCTGGACTGGCGTGGTCTGCCTTATGGCGCATGCGCAGGAGCCTGACTCCTCGGGTGCCATTTTGATTGAGGAAAAAACCTTACTGTTTTTCCCTCACTGCAGGTATTGAAGGGGGTGAGTTCTTAGGTGGGATCTGTGTCTTCCCCTCCTCCCCTTGTCCTACTTTAGAATGAGGGGAAGTTAGTGGAGCTCTCTACAAATTTTTTTTTTTTTGAAAGGAAGTAGTAGAAGGTTTATTATTATAGTTTTCTGGAGCTTTAGAATTGTGTATGTTTTAAAAGGTAAAGATTTTTTCTTTTACATTTCCTTTTTTTCCGGTATTATGTCTCTTGTAGTCTGTTTCCACTTTTTCCTGCTGCTTATCTGCTACTGCCTACCCCACAGGGATGAGCTTCGAGTTCGAGTTGAACTCATGTTCGACTCAAACATCTGCCGAACAGCGAACAATTTGGGGTGTTCACGGCAAATTCGAAAGCTTTAAAAGTCTATGGGAGAAATCAAAAGGGGACCATGGGTCCTGCCCCAGGGGACCTGGATCAATGCAAAAAAAAGTTTTAAAAACGGCCGTTTTTTCGGGAGCAGTGATTTTAATAATGCCTAAAGCAATAAAAGTGTAATATTCCTTTAAATTTTGTACCTGGGGGGTGTCTATAGTATGCCTGTAAAGGGGCGCATGTTTCCCGTGTTTAGAACAGTCTGACAGCAAAATGACATTTCAAAGGAAAAAAAGTCATTTAAAACTACTTGCGGCTATTAATGAATTGTCGGTCCGACAATACACATAAAAGTTCATTGATAAAAACGGCATGGGATTTCTCCACAGGAGAACCCTGAACCAAAATTTAAAAAAAAATGGCGTTAGGGTCCCCCTAAATTCCATACTAGGCTCTTCAGGTCTGGTATGGATTTTAAGGGGAACCCCACATCAAAATTTAAAAAAATGGCACAGGGGCCCCCCAAAAATCCATACCAGACCCTTATCTGAGCACGCAACCTGGCAGGCCACAGGAAAAGAGGAGGGACGAGAGAGCGCCCCCCTTCCTGAACCATACCAGGCCACATGCCCTCAACATTGGGAGGGTGCTTTGGGTTCCCCCCCAAAGCACGTTGTCCCCATGTTGATGGGGACAAGGGCCTCATCCCCACAATCCTTGCCCGGTGGTTGTGGGGGTCTGTGGGCGGGGTGCTTATCGGAATCTGGAAACCCCCTTTAACAAGGGGACCCCCAGATCCCACCCCCCCTGTGTGAAATGGTAAGGGGGTACCCCTACCATTTCACAAAAAAAGTGTCAAAAATGTTAAAAATGACAAGAGACAGTTTTTGACAATTCCTTTATTTAAAGTCTTCTTCCTTCCATCTTCTTTCTTCTATCTTCTTTCTTCTATCTTCCTTCGGTTTCTTCCTCCATCTTCTTCTTCCTCTGGTTCTTACTCCGATCCTCTGCTTCTTGCTCTGCTGTTCTTGTCCGGCATCTTCCTCCGCGGCGTCTTCTTCCCTTCTTCGTTCTGGGGCTGCTCCGCATCCATGTTGGGAGGCTCCCGCTGTGTGATGCTTCTCATCTTCTTAACACTTCTTAAATAACGGAGGGTGGGGCCACCCGCTGTGTGACGCTTCTCATCTTCTGACACTTCTTAAATAACAGAGGGTGGTGACCCCGACCCCCTCTGACGCACAGGGACTTGACGGGGACTTCGCTATGGGCTTCCCCGTGATGTCAGAGGGGGCGGGGTCACTTTACACTTTACATCTTTATGTACACTTTAATCTCGTGTTCCTTTTTTGGATTTCTTATTTTTTTAAATTAAAAGAGTGCCTTACGCTGTTACTTTTGTTTCAGCCCTATGCGCAAATACAAGTCTAACAAGACTTCTGGTCGCTGCAGCAGTCATTCCCAGCCAAGCTCCAAACACAGCCATTCTGGTGAAAGGTCCACATCTAAGAGACACGGTTCATCAATTTTACCCAGTTGGGAAAGCTCTAAGAGGTGTCAAGCTTGTGGGGCCGTCCCTATGGCAGATATGCTGGTCTGCAAGGACTGTTTTGGAGGCATGTCACACTGGAGGAAGCTGAGGCCCAAGTGACAGGTTTAATCAAGAAAGTCATCAGGGACTCGGTGGCATTTATGACAGTCGCAAACGCCATAGGGGTCTGGACTGAAGACAATGAGGTGGCCATTCGAGAAGTTGTGCCAAAGGATGATATCATAGAGGCACTGGGGGAGCTCAAGATATCAGCAGACTTTGTGGGAGAGAGAGAAGTCAATTCAGTAGGATATGAAGCTAGGACTATGTTGCATATGATTATGGCCAAGCGGGACCTATGGAAGCTTTGGGCTGTATGTGCATCTTCTAAACACAAAATCCCCTGTCACGAGAAGGTCTTAGTTGAGAAGGCATGCTCCTGGGTGACTCGAGGGAAGTCGGGGTTTTCTTCCTCAAGACGGAGGAGGTCAGATGTTCGCAAGTTTTTCCTCCAAAATTAATTCCTCCAGGAACAGGAATGTCTCACGGTTCCGGCAG
Organism: Lithobates clamitans; assembly: GCA_037952925.1. Lineage (NCBI taxonomy): Eukaryota > Metazoa > Chordata > Amphibia > Anura > Ranidae > Lithobates > Lithobates clamitans. The sequence continues at coordinate 566,025 of JBBGZY010000611.1, forward strand.
AACAAATATCCTAAAAAGATTTGGAGAAACACTCAAGCCACTGTCTGGAAATCTAGTAAGCAATGGAATCTCTCCAATCCCTGTTTTTTACATAGTTAAATAGTAGGTGAGGTTGAAAAAAGACACAAGTCCATCAAGTCCAACCTATGTGTGTGATTATGTGTCAGTATTACATTATATATCCCTGTATGTTGCGGTCATTAAGGTGCTTATCTAATAGTTTCTTGAAGCTATCAATGCTCCCCGCTGAGACCACCGCCTGTGGAAGGGAATTCCACATCCTTGCCGCTCTTACAGTAAAGAACCCTCTACATAGTTTAAGGTTAAACCTCTTTTCTTCTAATTTTATTGAGTGGCCACGAGTCTTGTTAAACTCTCTTCTACGAAAAAGTTTTATCCCTATTGTGGGGTCACCAGTACGGTATTTGTAAATTGAAATCATATCCCCTCTCAAGCGTCTCTTCTCCATAGAGAATAAGTTCAGTGCTCGCAACCTTTCCTCATAACTAAGATCCTCCAGACCCTTTATTAGCTTTGTTGCCCTTCTTTGTACTCCATTTCCAGTACATCCTTCCTGAGGACTGGTGCCCAGAACTGGACAGCATACTCCAGGTGCGGCCGGACTAGAGCCTTGTAGAGTGGGAGAATTATCGTTTTATCTCTGGAGTTGATCCCCCTTTTAATACATGCAATATTCTGTTTGCTTTGTTAGCAGCAGCTTGGCATTGCATGCCATTGCTGAGCCTATCATCTACTAGGACCCCCAGGTCCTTTTCCATCCTAGATTCCCCCAGAGGTTCTCCCTCCAGTGTATAGATTGCATTCATATTTTTGCCACCCAAATGCATTATTTTACATTTTTCTACATTGAACCTCATTTGCCATGTAGTCGCCCACCCCATTAATTTGGTCAGGTCTTTTTGCAAGGTTTCCACATCCTGCGGAGAAGTTATTGCCTTGCTTAGCTCAGTATCGTCTGCAAATACAGAGGTTGAACTGTTTATCCCATCCTCCAGATCGTTTATGAACAAATTAAATAGAATTGGTCCCAGCACAGAACCCCACTACCCACCCCTGACCATTCTGAGTACTCCTAATTTATCACCACCCTCTGAACTCGCCCTTGTAGCCAATTTTCAATCCATGTACTCACCGTATGGTCCATGCCAATGGACCTTATTTTGTACAGTAAACGTTTATGGGGAACTGTGTCAAATGCTTTTGCAAAATCCTGATACACCACGTCTACGGGCCTTCCTTTTTTCTAGATGGCAACTCACCTCCTCATAGTTAATAGATTGGTTTGGTAAGAACGATTCTTCATGAATCCATGCTGATTACTGCTAATGATACCGTTCTTATTACTAAAATCTTGTATATAGACCCTTATCATCCACTCCAAGAGTTTACATACTATTGATGTTAGGCTAACTGGTCTGTAATTCCCAGAGATGTATTTTGGGCCCTTTTTAAATATTGGTGCTACATTGGCTTTTCTCCAATCAGCTGGTACCATTCCAGTCAGTAGACTATCTGTAAAAATTAGGAACAAAGGTCTGGCAATCACTTGACTGAGTTCCCTAAGTACCCTCAGATGCAAGCCATCTGGTCCCGGTGATTTATTAATGTTAAGTTTCTCAGGTCTAATTTTAATTCTGTCCTCTGTTAACCATGGAGGTGCTTCCTGTGTTGTGTCATGAGGATAAACACTGCAGTTTTGGTTACTGAAGTCACCCGATTCACTCGTGAAGACTGAGGAGAAGAATAAATTCAATACCTTCGCCATCTCCCCATCCTTTGTAACCAGATGTCCTTCCGCATTCTTTATGGGGCCAATATGGTCTGTCCTCCCTTTTTTACTATTTACATACTTAAAGAATTTCTTGGGATTTTTTTTGCTCTCCTCCGCTGTGTGTCTTTCATGTTCTATCTTAGCTGTCCTAATTGCACCCTTACATTTCTTGTTGCATTCTTTATAAAGTCTGAATGCTGAGGATGATCCCTCATCCTTGTATTTTTTGAAGGCCTTCTCCTTTGCATTTATATGCATTTTTACATTGGAGTTAAGCCATCCAGGACTTTTGTTTGCTCTTTTAAATTTATTACCCAATGGGATACATTGGCTAATGCCCTTATTTAATATGCTCTTAAAGCAAACCCATCTCTCCTCCGTATTCTTTGTTCCTAATATTTTATCCCAATTTATGCCTTTTAGCAAGGTTTGTAGTTTAGGGAAGTTGGCTCTTTTGAAATTCAGTGTCTTTGTAGTCCCTTTATGTTTCCTATTTGTGTGATTTATACTGAAACTAACTGACCTGTGATTGCTGTTACCTAAATTGCCCCGTATTTCCACATCCGTGATCAGGTCTGTATTGTTGGTAATCAGTAGATCCAGTAGTGTTTTATTTCTAGTTGGTGTGTCTACCATCTGACCCATAAAATTGTCCTGCAAGACATTAAGGAACTGGCAAGCCTTAAATGAATGCGCAGTTCCCTCCGCCCAGTCTATGTTTTGATGCAGGGCCACCTCAAGCATTTCCAGGCGGGGCCAGGTTGAGTCGATTTTCTGGGGTCTGGTCCAGCCATTGCAATGATTCCTGAATGGTATCCACCATCCGTTTTGGACATTTCTAGACTTCTAAGTCCATCCCCCGTAAGTTTTGTTTCCTGGGCAAAGTTCCAGTGTCCCTGCAAGGGCAGGAAACTCAAAGGGCCCTATTTAACGCTTCTTGTCGTGTTCCCCAAAAGAATGTTGAATGAAAGCCAGGAGTGGATTTGAATCCTCTATTTTTCTTCATTCACTTAAATATTTGCAAGTTGGAATCCTTACTAACGATAATCCAGGATGCCATTAGGCCTACTGAGCCTATCATTTTCTCCTTAAAGAAGGGCCAAGTCTAGGTCTCTCTTCAACCTTGATCCTATTTTTCAATGTTTGTCGTACTTCAAAAACACTTCAGTTTGGACATGCCAAAAAGAGCATGATGTTCTAACGCAGGCTACAAAGATGCAGACCCCTGTATAGTGTTCTCAGGCCTAGCACCTCTCAGGGGGAGAGATGAATGTGTTTCATTTTTTGGTCGGCATCTTATTGCTTCCCCAACCTGCAGCAGCCTCTGCTTCACAAGAGAAGTCCTGCTTTCATCCCTTCCAGAATCCGGGTGGCTAGTAAATGCGGAAAAGAGTCTTCTCATCCCATCTTACTCATTCATTTACCTAAGTGCTCTTCTCATCGCCTCAGCTGTTAAGGTTGATTTGGGACCATGTCATCTTGCATCCCAATGCTGCCTTGGGCTCATGAACTTTTTTGTTTTTTTCAGGGAGGCTTCTGGTCACAATGGAAGAGACTGTACTAGGAAGATGGGACTTTCCTACTACAGGAATAGCCTCGAATGCCCAGAAGATGTGGGCGTCCTATCTAGCTCTAGTGGGCCTGGGAGTTCAACTACACCAGAGGCTGGTCCTGTTTCGCTTGGACAACAGGGCGGCAGTGCCATATATCAAACAACAGGGTACTCACAAAATCCCTTTATTGAGTTTAGTGGGGAAACCTGCTGGGATTGGGGGCAGTTTACCTTCCAGGTCAACAATGCAAGGAGGCAGTTTATCTGTCCTGGAATAGGCAAGACAGCAGTGAGTGGTCTATTCGTCCCTCGATATTCTGCTGGGTCATGACTCTCCAGGGTCCTCCGGAAGTCGTTCTCTTTGCCTCATCGATGGAGGCCAAGTTACCAAGTTTACTTTCGCGCCTGCCTCACCCTCAAGCGAATGCAGTGAATACCCTCTCGAGTCCTTGGCAGTGCAGGTCAGCCTTTGGCATTTCCTAAAAACCTATAATTTCGAGGTTTTTCCTCAGATTGTTGAAGGAGGCGGTCAAAGTTGTGGCAATACTCCCCTTCTGGCCAAAGAGGCCACTGTCCCCAGGCCATTGTATCTCGGGACCTGTTGCCTCATCAAGATTTCTATTCTACCTCATCTTCTCTCTCAAGAGAGGTTTGTTTACTCAGCACCTCACAAATTGATCTGGCATGGTTGGATACTGAGAGGGAGAAATTTCCAAAGCCCTAGGCTGCTCAGCGAAAGTAATGTCAACACTTGTGGAGGCCAGAAAACCTTCCACAAATTCTGAGTACACAAAAGTCTGGAATGGATTCAAATTGTTTGCAACTTACAGGTGTTCGGATCCAGCATTTTCAATAAGGGTGACAACCCTTTAGGGGTCGTCAAGATACATTTGGGGCTTTGCCTGCTAAGCGATAAGTGTCGCGTGACCAATTTAAGCCAAAGCTTGATGGCGGCCAAACCAGAGGGACTAAATGGTAAAAACCCATAGTTAAATTCTCATACACCTGTAGGGAAAACCTCTTACTTGAATGGTGCCCATTGTCTCCTTGGTATCGTCCGGGCTACCAGGAAGAGTTGACACTCATGGCTTAGCAATATAAGCAAGTGGATTTACAGCAAACTGACAGTAAGAAAGACAAGGAGGTAGCTCTCTTGGAAGCTTGGGTCCTACTTACCTTTCCAGTTCCACAATCAGGGTCTTTGCAAGGTTTGGACATTTCCAGAGTCCTAAAATGTTATCTACAGCCTACAGCACCCTTTGGTGCATCAAGCATTTTATTCATACTCCCTTGGGGTGAGAACAGAAGGAAGGAAACAGCCTCAAGAATGATTAATTCCTGGATTTGTGAGCTGGTTCAAGGGCGTATAGGGCTAGAGGGTTAGATGCTCCAGCAGTTAGAACTCATCAAGGGCAGCTTCTTCGTCCTGGGTGACAACGTCTCTCTGGAAGCAATGGGCAGAGCGGCTACTTGGAAAATCTCAGTTCACGTTCATGCGGCGTTATTGCATTTGTTCCAGGGGGCTCTCCTCAGCGGAATTTGGAAGGGGGACAATTGAGTCAGCTCTCTTGATTACTTAATATATTTTTTTCATTATAAGCATTTCCCAGACAGTTTTTGTAGCTATTTATTTTATCACAGGTATGCTGCCATGGAGGTATCAGGAAAACTGAGAATTGTATCATACTTACCGTAATTTTCCTTTCCTGGTGTTTATCCATGGCAGCATACATGCCCTTCCTTGATATTCGATGTAACAGGAGAATGCTAAGGGGGTGTGGGTCTCTCTTTTATAATTGATTCACTATCCTGAGGAGAGGAATCCAGGGCAGAGCTTATCACAGTTATGCTGCCAAGGATAGGCACCAGGAAAGGAAAATTACAGTAAGTATGATACAATTTTCCATTTTCCAATACATGCACAAACTGCACTAAAATCCCAAGCAGTTTTGTCAGTCCAGCCTGAGTTCTTCCCTGACACACTGCCTCAGCTCATCCTGCTCTTCTAATTTTCCTATCTCCTTGTTTACATTTCTAGCAATCATTCCCCTACTAGCTGCTTTGTCTTTCTAAATACCTCACACTGTCTACTTTCCAAAAAGGGGACATTTGGGGGGTATTTGTACTGTCTTGGCATTTTAAGGGCCTCAAGAAATGAGATAGGTCATCAGTGTGTATATATATATATATATATATATATATATATATATATATATATATATATATATATATATATGTATATATATGTATATATATATATACATTTTTTTTTAATACAGTCTTTTTTTGTTTATATAGCAAAAAAAAAGGAAAAAAAATATATAAATTTAATTTGTGTACAGTGTTACATGACTGCGCAATTACCAGTTAAAGTGGTGCAGTGCTGAATAGCAAAACATGGTCTGGCCATGAAGGGGGTAAAACCTTCTGGAGGTCAAGCTGTAAGCCTTGTTTTTTTTTCTTCACCATTCACTATTTGGAGCAGTTTAGAAGACTGCTGGTTATGCTATTTTACCAGTTAGTTACCAGTAGATTATTTAGCTCCAACTGGGAATCAAGGTTTAGAGCTGTTTTAAACTTTATAGCTCTTTATTGAGTTGTTAAAACAACTGTGAAATGTCAAGAAAAAAATTACCTCTGGTGTAAAGGGGAATATATTTGACTTGTGTTTTTCTTTTTGTAACTTCTAGAAAAGCTTATTGCCTGAATCATAAGGTACTGTGCAAGCTAGTATTTCATAAGCAAACAACTGCCATAGTTGTAAACATGTCAAACATGCCATGTTACCATGTACATCTTCACCATGCTTCTGAGCTTTAACCACTTCAGCCCCGGAAGGTTTTACCCCCTTCCTGACCAGAGCACTTTTTACAATTTGGCACTGCGTCGCTTTAACTGTTAATTGCGCAGTCATGCAATGGTGTACCCAAACGAAATTTGCGTCCTTTTCTTCCCACAAATAGAGCTTTCTTTTGATGGTATTTGATCACCTCTGCCGTTTTTATTTTTTGCGCTATAAACGGAAAAAGACCGAAAATTTTGAAAAAAAATGATATTTTCTACTTTTTGTTATAAAAAAAATCCAATAAATTCAATTTTAGTCATACATTTAGGCCAAAATGTATTCGGCCACATGTCTTTGGTAAAAAAAATGTCAATAAGCGTATATTTATTGGTTTGCGCAAAAGTTATAGCGTCTACAAACTAGGGTACATTTTCTGGAATTTACACAGCTTTTATTTTATGACTGCCTATGTCATTTCATGAGGTGCTAAAATGGCAGGGCAGTACAAAACCCCCACAAATGACCCCATTTTGGAAAGTAGACACCCCAAGGAAATTGCTGAGAGGCATGTTGAACCCATTGAATATTTTTTTTTTTTGTCCCAAGTGATTGAATAATGACAAAAAAAAAAAAAAAAAAAAAAAATTACAAAAAGTTGTCACTAAATGATATATTTCTCACACAGGCCATGCGCATATGTGGAATTGCACCCCAAAATACATTTAGCTGCTTCTCCTGAGTACGGGGATACCACATGTGTCGGACTTTTTGGGAGCCTAGCCGCATACGGGGCCCCGAAAACCAAGCACCGCCTTCAGGATTTCAAAGGGCATAAATTTTTGATTTCACACCTCACTACCTATCACAGTTTTGAAGGCCATAAAATGCCAAGATGGCACAAAACCCCCCCAAATGACCCCATTTTGGAAAGTAGACACCCCAAGCTATTTGCTGAGAGGCATGTCGAGTCCATGGAATATTTTATTTTTTGACACAAGTTGCGGGAATGTGACAATTTTTTTTTTTTTTGCACAAAGTTGTCACTAAATGATATATTGCTCACACAGGCCATGGGCATATGTGGAATTGCACCCCAAAATACATTTAGCTGCTTCTCCTGAGTACGGGGATACCACATGTGTGGGACTTTTTGGGAGCCTAGCCGCGTACGGGGCCCCGAAACCAAGCACCACCTTCAGGATTTCAAAGGGCATAAATTTTTGATTTCACACCTCACTACCTATCACAGTTTTGAAGGCCATAAAATGCCAAGATGGCACAAAACCCCCCCAAATGACCCCATTTTGGAAAGTAGACACCCCAAGCTATTTGCTGAGAGGCATGTTGAGTCCATGGAATATTTTATATTTTGACACAAGTTGCGGGAAAGTGACCATTTTTTTTTTTTTTTTTTTTTTTTTTGCACAAAGTTGTCACTAAATGATATATTGCTCAAACATGCCATGGGCAAATGTGGAATTACACCCCAAAATACATTCTGCTGCTTCTCCTGAGTACGGGGATACCACATGTGTGGGACTTTTTGGGAGCCTAACCGCGTACGAGGCCCTGAAAACCAAGCACCGCCTTCAGGATTTCTAAGGGCATAAATTTTTGATTTCACTCCTCACTACCTATCACGGTTTTGAAGGCCATAAAATGCCAAGATGGCACAAAACCCCCCCAAATGACCCCATTTTGGAAAGTAGACACCCCAAGCTATTTGCTGAGAGGCATGTTGAGTCCATGGAATATTTTATTTTTTAACACAAGTTGCGGGAATGTGACAATTTTTTTTTTTTTTGCACAAAATTGTCACTAAATGATATATTGCTCACACAGGCCATGGGCATATGTGGAATTGCACCCCAAAATACATTTAGCTGCTTCTCCTGAGTACGGGGATACCACATGTGTGGGACTTTTTGGGAGCCTAGCCGCGTACGGGGCCCCGAAAACCAAGCACCGCCTTCAGGATTTCTAAGGGCATAAATTCTTGATTTCACTCCTTACTACCTATCACAGTTTTGAAGGCCATAAAATCCCAAGATGGCACAAAACCCCCCCAAATGACCCCATTTTGGAAAGTAGACACCCCAAGCTATTTGCTGAGAGGCATGTTGAGTCCATGGAATATTTTATATTTTGACACAAGTTGCGGGAAAGTGACAATTTTTTTTTTTTTTTTTTTTCACAAAGTTGTCACTAAATGATATATTGCTCAAACATGCCATGGGCATATGTGGAATTACACCCCAAAATACATTCTGCTACTTCTCCTGAGTATGGGGATACCACATGAGTGGCACTTTTTGGGAGCCTAGCTTCATACGGGCCCCAAAATCCAATCACCGCCTTCAGGATTTCTAAGAGCGTTAATTTTTGATTTTACTCCTCACTACCCATCACAGTTTTGAAGGCCATAAAATGCCAAGATAGCACAAAACCCCCCAAAATGACCCCATTTTGGAAAGTAGACACCCCAAGCTATTTGCTGAGAGGCATGGTGAGTATTTTGCAGCTCTCATTTGTTTTTGAAAATGAAGAAAGACAATAAAAACATATTTTTTTTTTCTTTTTTCAATTTTCAAAACTTTGTGACAAAAAGTGAGGTCTGCAAAATACTCACTATACCTCTCAGCAAATAGCTTGGGGTGTCTACTTTCCAAAATGGGGTCATTTGGGGGGGGTTTGTGCCACCTGGGCATTCCATGGCCTCCGAAACTGTGATAGGCAGTGAAGAGTGAAATCAAAAATTTACGCCCTTAGAAAGCCTGAAGGCGGTGCTTGGTTTTCGGGGTCCCGTGCGCGGCTAGGCTCCCAAAAAGTCTCACACATGTGGTATCCCCGTACTCAGGAGAAGCAGCAGAATGTATTTTGGGGTGTAATTTCACATATTCCCATGGCATGTTTGAGCAATATATCATTTAGTGACAACTTTGTGCAAAAAAAAAAAAAAAAAAAAAAAATTGTCTTTTTCCCGCAACTTGTGTCACAATATAAAATATTCCATGGACTCAACATGCCTCTCAGCAAATAGCTTGGGGTGTCTACTTTCCAAAATGGGGTCATTTGGGGGGGTTTTGAACTGTCCTGGCATTTTATGCACAACATTTAGAAGCTTACGTCACACATCACCCACTCTTCTAAGCACTTGAAGACAAAGCCCTTTCTGACACTTGTTGTTTACATAAAAAAATAATTTTTTTTTGCAAGAAAATTACTTTGAACCCCCAAACATTATATATTTTTTTAAAGCAAATGCCCTACAGATTAAAATGGTGGGTGTTTCATTTTTTTTTTTCACACAGTATTTGCGCAGCGATTTTTCAAACGCATTTTTTGGGGAAAAAACACACTTTTTAAAATTTTAATGCACTAAAACACACTATATTGCCCAAATGTTTGATGAAATAAAAAAGATGATCTTAGGCCGAGTACATGGATACCAAACATGACATGCTTTTAAATTGCGCACAAACGTGCAGTGGCGAAAAACTAAATACATTTTAAAAAGCCTTTAAAAGCCTTTACAGGTTACCACTTTAGATTTACAGAGGAGGTCTACTGCTAAAATTACTGCCCTCGATCTGACCTTCGCGGTGATACCTCACATGCATGGGGCAATTGCTGTTTACATTTGACGCCAGACCGACGCTTGCGTTCGCCTTTGCGCGAGAGCAGGGGGGGACAGGGGTGCTTTTTTTTTTTTTTTTTTTTTTTTTTATTAATTTTTTGATTTTTTATCTTATTTTTAAACTGTTCCTTTCATTTTTTTTTTTTTTTTATCTTTTTTATTGTTATCTCAGGGAATGTAAATATCCCCTATGATAGCAATAGGTAGTGACAGGTACTCTTTTTTGAAAAAATTGGGGTCTATTAGACCCTAGATCTCTCCTCTGCCCTCAAAGTATCTGACCACACCAAGATCGGTGTGATAAAATGCTTTCCCAATTTTCCAATGGCGCTGTTTACATCCGGCGAAATCTAAGTCATGAAATGCTCGTAGCTTCCGGTTTCTTAGGCCATAGAGATGATTGGAGCCATTCTGGTCTCTGATCAGCTCTATGGTCAGCTGGCCGAATCACCGGCTGCATTCTCAGGTTCCCTGTTGGGACAGGAGAGCCAGAGAAAAACATGGAAGACGGTGGGGGGGGGGGGGGAATCCCTCCCACTGCTTGTAAAAGCAGTCTAGAGGCTAATTAGCCGCTAGGATTGCTTTTACATGAAAGCCGACCGCTGGCTGAAAAGAATGATACCAAGATGATACCTAAACCTGCAGGCATCATTCTGGTATAACCACTCAAAGTCCAGCAACATACCAGTACGTTGCTGGTCCTTGTATTGTAAACTTTTTTTCATGCAGCCTGTGGGCTGAACGAAAAAAAGATATTGATCGGTGGGTATGCCCACCATTAGAATACCTCCCTTCATCCGCCCACTTCTAATGATGGGCATACATGCACCATTTATATATGCCGAAGCATGGGGGCATCCTCCCGCAAAAGGCAGGAGCAAATTGCTCCTCCACCCACTACTGCCCCCACGCTTCGGCATATATGCTGAAGTATGGAACTGTGGTGGTGAAATCACCTCCGACAGCGCTGGAGTCACGGCTTTATATATCGTGGGAGCAAACGCTTTTGCTGTCAAGATAAATAAATCCGCGCTGCAACTGAATGGCGTACCTGCTAAGCAAATGATGGTTAACAAAAAAACAAAGTAACATTACAGTATAACAGTATACCTTACCATACCTGCAAAGCAAATACAAAAAAAAACATAGTAAAAAATAAAACATTTAACGCAACCTGTGCCTACCTAAAATATATATATGCCGAAGCATGGGGGCATCCTCCCGCAAAAGGCAGGAGCAAATTGCTCCTCCACCCACTACTGCCCCCACGCTTCGGCATATATGCTGAAGTATGGAACTGTGGTGGTGAAATCACCTCCGACAGCGCTGGAGTCACGGCTTTATATATCGTGGGAGCAAACGCTTTTGCTGTCAAGATAAATAAATCCGCGCTGCAACTGAATGGCGTACCTGCTAAGCAAATGATGGTTAACAAAAAAACAAAGTAACATTACAGTATAACAGTATACCTTACCATACCTGCAAAGCAAATACAAAAAAAACATAGTAAAAAATAAAACATTTAACGCAACCTGTGCCTACCTAAAATATATATATGCCGAAGCATGGGGGCATCCTCCCGCAAAAGGCAGGAGCAAATTGCTCCTCCACCCACTACTGCCCCCACGCTTCGGCATATATGCTGAAGTATGGAACTGTGGTGGTGAAATCACCTCCGACAGCGCTGGAGTCACGGCTTTATATATCGTGGGAGCAAACGCTGTTGCTGTCAAGATAAATAAATCCGCTCTGCAGCTGAATGGCGTACCTGAAAACAAAAAAGTGGTTAACAATAAAAAAGTATAAAAAAAATTGCATACCTATAAAGCAAACCTGATAAAAACATAACAATAAAACATTGCAGTATAGAATACAATAGAAAAGAGCAGAACAATAGAGAGAGAATAGAGAGAGAGAACAATAAAACGACAACTATTTTTGGTTTTTTTATTTTATATTTTTTTTTGTATTTTTATTTTTTTATTTTTTTTGTATTTTTTTTTTTTTTTTAACACTTTTTTTAGTAACTTTAACTTTTAACTGTAACTGTACCAGGTTTGGGTCTCTCAAAATGCGATGGCATCTTGGGAGACCCTGTGTTAGTGTGCCTAGTCTGTGCCGTGCTGAACCCTACGCTAATACTCCACTAGTGTATGGTAGCGTTCAAAACATTCACCAATGCATAGACCAGGATTGTCAGGACAGGAGGGACAACAATACCGGGTGTCACGCCTAAATCCGCGCTTGCTGCAGACACGACATCTTTTTTGGGGGGCTCGTTGGGTAGGGGTACTCTGGAGGACATAAGGAAAATGCCTCCCATGCAGCCGGCTTACTGCATTTGGATTGGGAAGGTGAGGTGGAGCACCATCTGGATACAGAAGGGCTCTGACGATCTCTTCCTGGAATTTAAGGAAGGATCCAGTCCGTCCTGAAGCTCTGTATAGCACATGAGCATTCAGCAAAGCCAATTGAAATAAGTAAACAGACACTTTTTTGTACCAGCGTCTGGCCTTACGGGCAACTAAGTACGGCGCCAACAACTGGTCGTTGAGGTCCACCCCTCCCATATTAAGGTTGTATTCGTGGACACAGAGGGGTTTCTCCACAACACCAGTCGCCGTAGGAATTTGGGTCGTCGTGTCTGCATGAAGGGAGGTGAGAACGAAAACATTCTTCTTATCCCTCCACTTCATAGCGAGCAAATTATTATACTGCAAGCAGGCTCTCTCCCCCAGCCTAAGACGGGACTCTACAAGCCGCTGGGGAAAGCCCCGGCGATTAGGTCGCACGGTGCCACATGCTCCAATCTGATGATCAAACAAGTGACTAAAAAGTGGCACGCTCGTATAATAATTGTCCACGTACAAGTGGTACCCCTTTCCGAATAAGGGTGACACCAAGTCCCACACTATCTTGCCAGCGCTTCCTATGTAGTCAGGGCAGTTTATCGGCTCTACGTGACTATCTTTGCCCTCGTAAACCATAAATCTACATGTATAGCCTGTGGCCCTGTCACAGAGCTTATACATCTTGACCCCGTATCTGGCACGCTTGCTGGGAAGGTACTGTTTGAAGGACAAGCGGCCAGAAAACTTAATCAGGGACTCATCAACGCAGACAACTTGATGGGGGGTAAACAAGTCTGCAAAACGTTGGTTGAAGTGGTTTACGAGGGGCCGAATTTTGTAGAGCCGATCGTATGCAGGGTCTCCACGAGGACGACAGAGTTCATTGTTGTTGAAATGCATGAACCGCAAAATCTGCTCGTATCGTGCCCTGGTCATGGAGGCAGAGAACACGGGCATATGGTGAATTGGGTCAGTGGACCAATATGACCGCAACTCACTCTTTTTGGTTATGCCCATGAGGAGGGAAAGGCCCAGAAAGGTCTTAAATTCGGAGACCGTAATTGGTCTCCAATCTCTGGCAAGGGTGGACTGGGGAATAGTGGCGATGTGTTGACCAGCGTACAAATTGCTTTGGTCCACAATAGATCTATAGAGATCTTCGGTGAAAAACAGCGAATAAAAATCGAGTGGCGTAAAGTCAACTGTTTCCACCTGAATTCCGGGTTGGCCAGTGAAAGGGGGAAGTACGGGTGCTGCAGAAGTGGAAGGTTCCCAATTCGGATTGGCCAATGCAGCAGGAAGGGCACTATGGGCACGACGGGCCTGTCTTTGTCTTCTTGGTGGCAGCGGGACACTACTACTGCTTGCCACCTCGCCAGCTTGAACTGCACTTATGGGACTCGCCACGTCACCACGTGATACTGCAGTGCTGGATGTACGACCAGGGTGTACTAGGCCGCTGGTGCTTGCCAGTTCACCAGAAGGAGTAGCGGCGCTAGTACTGCTCTGCTCCATACGAGAGCCCTGCGGTTCATGCACTTCAAGGACAGCATAAGTTCGGGGTCTGGTACGCCTGACCCTAGCAGGGACCACAACTCCGTCGTCAGAGCTATCTGTCATGGAGCCGCTGTCCTCTACAGGTTCGTATTCTGAGCCTGAACTTGACAGATGAGTGACTTCCTCTTCACTATCTGTCATACTCAGAATCCTGTAGGCCTCTTCACTAGTGTACCTTGGATTTGCCATTTTGGCCTCTAAATTTAGGGGTACACTAGTGAGACTCACAGGCAAAAAAGCTCCTGACTGTTAGCGACTATCAAAACGCTACCAAAAAACTGTTAGCGATCGCAGGGATCAGGCCTGACTCTGCGACCGCTGCAGTTGTGTGCTTAGTGTTTTGTAAGTGTCAGTTATCGATCGATACTGCACTTGGGTGGGCTGGGCTGGGCTGGGCGCAGAGGCAAAACGCAGGTGCTAGCAGGTATCTGGGCTGATCCCGCTAACACTGTGTTTCAGGGAACCCTAAACTGCTGGGGAGTATAGATCTGATCGGATCAGATATCGATCCGTTCAGATACTATAGCACTAAGGGAGGTGTATGCTGCGTGCGTGGGTTTTAGCGGTACTAGCGCTAACCTGACGCTGCCTGGGGCGACGCAGACCTTATCAGATCCTAAAAACTTAACTTCTATCACCGCCGGGCAATTAGGGGGTTAAACCTTTATAAGGTAATAAACGGCGGGTGCCCTAAAACTATAATAAACTATAATAAACTGTAATAAACTATAATAAACTACAAAAAACAAACTATCTAACCAGCGTCACCCGTAACACTTATACGGTGATCGCTGGTGAAAGGGTTAACTAGGGGGCAATCAGGGGGTTAAAACCTTTAGCAGGTAGTATATGGGGGTCCCTGTCGCTATAAAACACTGACAGCAAACCTATATACTCACCTCCCTAACTAGCGTCACCTGTGTCACTAATACAGCGATCAGAAAAACGATCGCTTAGCAACACTGGTGACGGGGGGTAATCAAGGGGTTAACTTTTATTAGGGGGGGGTTAGGGGGTACCCTGGACCTAAGGGGGGGTACCCTAGACCTAAAGGGGGCTAACCTAACTGCCCTAACACTTATAACTGACAAACTGACACCAATGCAAAAAAAAAAAAAACACTGCTATTGGTGTCAGAGTGACAGGGGGTACAGGGGGGTGATCAGGGGGTGATCGGGGGGTGACAGGGGGGTGAAAAGTGTGCCTGCGTGTTCTACTGTTAGTGTAGTGTTGGTGCACTTACTTGGATGTCTTCTCTCCTCTGCGCCGGACGAAAAGACCGACTCGAGGAGAGATGACATCACTTCCTTTCCCTCTGTTTACATTACAGAGGGAAAGGAAGCATTTTCATTCGCCGGGAGCGATCGGGAGGGGGTGGCCATCAATGGATGGCCTCCCCCTCACCTCCCATCGCCCGCGAACGAGAGCCGACCGTCTATGGCACCGGGGGGGGGTCCGATCGGACCCCCCACCCGCGGAAGGCAGATCACGTACGGGTACGTGATTTTGCCTGTCCGTGCCACTCTGCCGCAGTATATCTGCGTTAGGCGGTCGGCAAGTGGTTAAACAAAAACGCCATTTATGTTTGTTTTAGATTTGTTGTTCCAGTTTCTTAAGTTTACTGTCATGTTATTTATTGTAACTGTAATTTTATTTGCTTTCATATTTTTTTTAGAACACTTCAATTCATTCTTACGCTTTTCTCCCGTGCTGTCCTGCCAAGAAATGCAGTATTTATTATAAATTCCAAAGTACGGTCCTACGAATTTAAAATGATAGTATGTTATGTATAGTCGAGAAGGACAGATTTGTGTTTATGTGTTTGTAACTATCACTACTGTTTAGGCAAACCATACTTTGTTAATCTCGTGCATTTCTGTATGTCTTGTATTTATGTCGTTTATAAATTTAAAAAAATACTGTGAAGAATACACAAAGGGTTATTGCTCCGGTTTCCCCTGATGACGTGCTGTGATGTGAAACGTGTTGGGTACGGCCACGAACGTGTGAAGTCATCAACGCCCGCCAGTGTCGGTTGTGGCGAGGCCATCCACTATTTGATTGCCTTGTATCTGCCTGAGCAATGTGAGTACCTTTTATGGTTTTAAAAATAAAGATGTACTAGTGGTATTGACGCTATGTGAGTTCTTTGTTCCTTTTCCCTGTATAAGGGCTGAGTTAACTTTGGAGTTGTGGTGATTACTAAGTAATGCTTTTATATAGCTTCCTTTGCGCTGTTGATCTCTGTAATTGGGGATCACATCCATCTGGTAAGAGGCTTTATGGTGGTGTTAGGTATGCATGTAAGGTGCATCTCCTAGTCTATTCATGTGGCTTATTTATCGGTGGAATCTCTGTGAGGAAATGTACCTCAATTTATTCACAAAGATGTTTTATCACAGTTCTTTTACAATATGGACTGACCATTTTTTAATCTATCACATTTATGAACGTGTAATGGTTAGTTTAATGTATATACACATAGCACTGATTATTATGTTGAGTATATCATAAGAAGCACACTATTTTCTGCATATGTAATACACAAAGGGTAAATAAGTGATATTAAATCCTACTTTTATAGCATTACAGCTGTGCATGTCTTTACCCTGTATATTACATCTATTTTTTTTCAAGCTTGACTTTATAGCTGTTTCTGTCAGTTCCATGACTACTGACCCCACTCCTGTTCCTGGGTTTCTCCTGGGCCTTTCAGGGTCCTCTGGAGACATTCTATCATGTTAAACATGCATTGTTGTTTTAAATAATTTTGTCCCTTCTTCACTCCATAGGTAGGAGATGATCTGTATAGCTAGCCTCACCCTCTGTGCTTTAGCTTTCATTCACCACATTTACTGCATACTGCTGTAGCTAGTCATACTATGATTTTTTTTTTTTTACCTATCTGATGTTCATCTGTCAAGATCTGCACAAGTATTCAATTAAAGCTTTCTACAATCTGCAAGATGTCCTTTGATCGAGTCACTGTGCCATCAAATGCAGCCACTGTGCCCATCATATGCAGCCACTGTGCCCATCAAATGAAGCCACTGTGCCATCAATTGCAGCCACTGTGCTCATCAATTGCACCCACTATGGCATCAATTGCAGCCACTGTGCC
The DNA here is from genome assembly GCA_037952925.1 of Lithobates clamitans. NCBI lineage: Eukaryota > Metazoa > Chordata > Amphibia > Anura > Ranidae > Lithobates > Lithobates clamitans. The sequence goes on from JBBGZY010000611.1 coordinate 582,820, forward strand.
ATTAAATGCAGCCACAGTGCCATCAATTCCAGCCACTGTGCCATTAGATGCAGCCACTGTGCCATCAATTGCAGCCACTGTGACCATCAATTGCAGCCACTGTGCCATTAAATGCAGCCACTGTGCCATCAACTGCAGCCACTGTGCTATTAATTGCAGCCACTGTGTCATCAAATGCAGCCTCACTGTACCCATTATGAGGGGTTCACTTTCCACCATCATCCCTGTGCTGAGTTTCTGGCCAGGAATGTATACCTGCTGGGCCCATTATAACTGTCCCCACTCCCCACTGATGCAGCGCATCAGCAATAACAAACTGACCTTGTCCAGCAGCAGCATATATGCCCTGGTCAATGGGCGTGGATGCTTACCGGCCGGCCACCGACTTCTCCTGGCCTGCTCAGGCCTTGCGTTCCATTCCTCTGTGTCGCTCGTGAAACCGGAAGTGACATCACGGCTCTGAGGGAAAGCACCGCCCATGTCTTACGGCGGTGCCAATGAAAAAAACACATCAAGAATGAAGGAGTATTGTGGCACATTGCATTGCGCCACAATGCAACAAAAAACCCACAATTCGCTGTTTTCACTTATATGAAATCTGCACTTGCACTTTACAGGGAGCGCAGTTTGCAATCAATTATTGTTTTTCATTTTTCATCACCATTATAATGTGCTGCTCCATAATCTATATTAGTTTACCCGCTTCCATTAGCGTGGGGTTGGTAGTTTTCACTATCTATTATATATATATATATATATATATATATATATATATATATAAACGAAGCGTCTCGTCTGCAATCATGTGATTGCATTGATGTCACGCTTCCCATAGTGCACTTAAAGGACCTTTTCTTTTTTTTTTTTTTTTATTTAAGGGGTCTTTTTTTAATTTTATTTTTTTGTGACTAGCTATGGGGGTCTGCGCCTCTGCGCCCCTTATGGACAGGTCGCCACTGATTAACAAGGTCTTTTATCACACTCACTGTATCATCACTTGTAAAATGGAGACACATTGTCAACTTTTAATTTTACCCTAGTTGAAAGAAAGCATATGCAGGAATATTAATAGCCCAAGTGTAAAAAAATAAGCCAAGGTTCAGCAACAGCAATTAATTCATGGTTCTCTGTATGCATCAAAGCTTTCAACTCCCTAATTTTGCTTGGCAGACTTCTGACTTTTGTAAACAAATACTTTAATCCACTGGTTTTAGTTTGGCCTTTTAGTACTTATCAACCCATTTGATAATTGTACCTACGGTATCTTTTGCTGCTGATGCTGCTGTTTTTATGCTTGTTGCTCTTTACAAAGCCTTTCCCTCGCCTTTCCTTTCCTTTCCTTTCCTTTCCTTTCCTTTCCTTTCCTTTCCTTTCCTTTCCTTTCCTTTCCTTTCCTTTCCTTTCCTTTCCTTTCCTTTCCTTTCCTTCCTTCCTTTAAATAAATAAAATAAATGTTGCTAAAACATAAGGAACATATAGAAATTATGTCACAGGAAAATATTGTTATTGGGGTTGAAGTCTTTTTGTACAAGTGATAATAAACCTTGGTCATAATACTTGAAGGATCCAATAGTTCCAATGTTCTCAATGAACTATCATTGATATTTCTTCTTAAGTAAATAGATGTGACACATTTCATAGGACCTGTCAGACATGTTTTCTTGCCCTGGGCACAGACATTGCAAAACACATAAATAAACAGGCACAGTAGAAAAACTTTGGATTTCAGCAAAGGAAACATCAAGTATATATTAAATGAGCAGCCAATAAAATTCTTCCTAACACCTTAATGTCTTTTTAGGCTGAAAAGGTTGAGATAAATGTACAGATATTTTATGAGTGTATTTTGTAGGTGACAATGTTTGCAAAAGACTTTGTTTTTACATCAATTTGTTACTTGATTTAATTTTTTTTTCAAAGCAAAGATATAAAACAGGCAGAGTTGATATAGCTGCAGAGTGGATTATCACAGCACTTTTACACTATATGTAACACATACGCTATAGTAGGTATAAATAATATTTGTCCAACAGGAGGCCATGCTAATTAGGAAGGTAAAGGTAATATGACATATACAAAATGGATAGGGAGCTTGGCACATTCTGCAAATGACTCAATAGCGTTAGGTTTCCAGTACAACAATATTTTTGATCCAATATCCTTGTTCTAGTTAAGGCACACATACATGTAGTACAGGTTTCATATTTACATATTCTAAATTTATAAATACTTTATGTAGTTTGGTATGTTTTATATGGCCATGTTGTTTTTGAGCTCCATTCAGGTCCTGCATGTAGCCATCAGTGTCTAAGCAGCAGGTCAAACTTAAAAATGACCCACACTGGGTTTAAACATATACACTATATTACCAAAAGTATTGGGACAGCTGCCTTTATTTGTACATAAACTTTAATGGCATCCCAGTCTTAGTCCATAGGGTGCAATATTGCGTTGGCCCACCCTTTGCAGCTATAACAACTCTTCTGGGAAGGCTGTCCACAAGGTTTAGGAGTGTGTTTATGGGAATGTTTGACCATTCTTCCAGAATTCGTGAGGTCAGGCACTGATGTGGATGAGAAGGCTTGGCTCGCAGTCTGCGCTCCAATTCATCCAAAGGTGTTCTATTGGGTTGAGATCAGATGTGCAGGCCAGTCAAGTTCCTCTACCCCCAAACTCGCTTATTCATGTCTCTATGGACCTTATTTGTGCACTGGTGAGCAGTCTTGTTGGAACAGGAAGGGGGCAACCCCTGAAAAACAACCCCACACCATAATCCCCCCTCCAAAAAATGATTTGGACCAGTGCACAAAGCAAGGTTCATAAAGCGAGTTTGGGGTGGAGGAACTTGACTGGCCCGCACAGAGTCCTGACCTCAACCCAATAGAATGCCTTTGGGATGAATTCGAGCGGAGATTGTGAGCCAGGCCTTTTTGTCCACATTAGTGCCTGACCTCACAAATGCGCTTCTGGAACAATGGTCAAACATTCCCATAGACACACTCCTAAACCTTGTGTACAGCCTTCCCAGAAGAGTTGAACCAGTTATAACTGCAAAGGGTGAGCCAACTCAATATTGAACCCTACAGACTAATGCCCGTACACACGGTCGGATTTTCCGATGGAAAATGTCCGATCGGAGCATGTTGTCGGACATTCCGACCGTGTGTGGGCTCCATCGGACATTTTCCATCGGATTTTCCGACACACAAAGTTTGAGAGCAGGCCATAAAATTTTCCGACAACAAAATCCGATCATGTCAATTCCGACCTTGTGTGGCCAGTTCCGACGCACAAAGTGCCACACATGCTCAGAAGAAATTCCGAGACAGAACAGCTCAGTCTGGTAAAATTAGCGTTCGCAATGGATACAGCACTTTCGTCATGGTGCAATGTAAAAAATGGTTTAATACAGCGCACTCTCTTCTTCTTTATAATGTGAGATGAATTAAGTCGTTTTGCTGCTTATATTCACACAGACTTCTCACAAACTTCTTTATTTATTATTTATCGGGACTCCCTCAATATATTTGGATTTGTTACATCTGACAAAATTATTTTGTTTTTTTTTTGTTTTTTTTAAAGGCTGTTTTTTGTTGTTTTTTTAGGTTTGTATTTTTTTCTTATTATTATTTATCTTATATTATTTAATCTCAAGGAGATTGTTTGGTGTCCCTTGTTAATTTCACATTGTACTTTAGAAATGTACCTGAATCCTCACAAACTGTCCTTTTTGAAGGAAAAAACACATAGGAGAGTATAATTGAACCAAAAAATCCTTTATTAAGGGCTCACAACCAAACAAAGAGGGAGGCAACACTGGAGAAACAGCTGAAATTAGCGAAGTCTTGGACCCCCAGGGCAGACATCAATTCTTTAACATCAAAATTGGTGGCCTGAGGAGTCCTTATCTAAGGGTGTGCAGTCTGGTCCAGAAGTCCCAGAGATCCGGAAAGCAGCAGATGACATCTATGTCCCCAGGCTGTGGTACTACAAGAGCCTGCATCTTTTTCCAGACCAGACTGGACCCAGGGCCATCACTTTCTGGTCTTCTTTACACGCTTTCTTCCTGGCTGTGGCTCAGGTGTTGGAGATGTGGCAGGAGGAGGAGTAGGACCTGGAGGAGGAGGAGGACTAGTAGGACCTTGAGGAGGAGGAGGAGGAGTAGTAGGACCTGGAGGAGGAGGAGGACCATGTGTGAGGTCACAAATGTGGGTAGCACATGTTATTTGGCCCCTCAACCCCTTATTGAGAGCTTCCAAAATGAAGGATTCACACATGAGTTGTTGGCCCTCCTCCATCTGCCTCATTTTGCAGGCAGTTACACAAGCAAAGTCCTCCTCCACAGTGTGGGGGGTTCTCAGGGTCTCTGTAGCCTTCCAAAAGAGGCCTATGGCAGCCTCCTCCAGGGTACTCCTCTTCCTGCCACTCTGTCTTTGCGGGTGTAGGGGAGGGACCTGCATATCAGGCAGCCTGCTTGGCCCGGCCACCTCCTGGCTGAGACATCCCTGTGTATGAAAAAGGGACATGGTTTTAGTTTTTGCATCATCAATCACAATCCTAAATTAGTAATCCAAACTAACATCTAGTTAACATCATTGATTGGACAAGCAGAAATATTTCGAGGAATGCTATACCTGGCTCAAGCTGGGCTCCTCCACATGTTGCTGCCCTGGAAGGCCCAGGTTGGGCGTCAGAAGCCTCAGCTGGGGGGGAAGGAAGTGTGGAAGGAAGACTGGAGAGTGCTGGCCTGGGTTCAGTCCGGCCTGCCAGAAAATGCAGCCTGTCATAGTACCACAGCCTGGGGACATAGATGTCATCTGCTGCTGCAGATCTCTGGGAATCCTGGACCTTCTTGTGCTCCCTTAGATAAGTGCTCCTCGGGCCACCAATTAGGATCTTCAAATAGGTGATGTCTGCCGTGGGGACCACCGTCTTCACAAATTCCAGCAATTGATCCAGTGCTGCCCTCCTCTTTGCTTGGTTCTTATAATGTGGGTGGTTTATCTGCCACAGACAAGGCAGCTCCCTGAACATATTAATGAAGATTGCCATTAAGTCGTTATCTTTCAAGATATCCATTTTCACTGCAAGACACAACACAAGACAAACCCTAATGTCAGCCCAAACTCTCCTAATCTTGTTACAATATAGGCCTCAATCTAGAAGCAGTATAGGCCCAAGTTTGGCTCTTACCTTCGTTATTACGATCGGTGCCTCCGATACTCCTTCCTCCGCTCACAGATCGTACGTACTACGCACGCGTGTTACGCTTTATACACACTGCGCATGCATGTAACTCCGCCCGCCCCTAACATTCTTTCTAGTCTATTCTCCACAAATTTTCGTTCGGCGCAGTGGGGGAAGAGCACATGGTGGAGACACAGCAGGTGCGTGCTAATTACAGCAATGAGGAGGAGGAGGAAAGGCCGGATCCGGAAACGTCTGGATCAAGAAGGAGAAGATTTAAGGCCTCAAATATGTCCTTTGGGGAGATGTTGAAGATGGTCGACATCCTGAAGAAGGTCGACTATGATGGAAAGTATGGACCTTACCCCAACCCCAATCGAAAGTTGATCGAAAGATCAGCCCAGGAAGCGGTGGTCGGACCTGAAATTAAGAGAACACAAGCAGTACAGAAAGAGTGCTGCAAAAAAGTAAGTAGTTGTCCAGTGTTCCTATTCTTTTTGTGTTTATTACGTACGTGCTGCTCCATGTGCTTTTAGGAACTGTTGTACCGTTTAAAATGGCAACTTTCATGTTCATGGGCACATTATTCGTTCATATCAAACATTTTTCTTTCGGCCTATAAAACACCATTGTTTTTGCCATATTTATTTGACCACATTTTTTAGGGCCTACTTGTATGAAACTAATTTGGTTGTGTAGATGTGTTTGTTACTAGAATGAAATGCAAACTAGATTCTGTGTAAGGAGAGGACACTCAGCAGCAGTTTTCACATCTGGACGCAGGAGCACTAGTGTGGGACACAAGAACACCCATTTTTTTAGGGGGCCCACACAGGTGCTCCAGTGTTTACTATAGGGGGGTCTCCATCTGTGAAGCTTGTACAAGACAGGTAAAGTATTGAAGCTTGACAAAGGACAATAAAAATTCTACATCTTGGAACTCTGCCAAAATAGACAATTGTACCCCACTTCCAAGCAATGTTTCTTATTTATAGTTCTGCCATCAAATATCTGTGTGCTAAGTATACCTATTTGTTTTTACATAGGGGAGAACAGACTTGGAGGACACCCCTCATCGGAGGAAACCAGAGACCCCCCAACTCTGGAAGAAGGGGAAATACCCCAAACACAAGAAGAGCAGGAGGAAGAAGACGTGGTGGAACTAGTCACCACAACAGGTGAGTGTCTGCGACCACAGGCTCAGGTAAGAGATGGATGCCGCCATATTTATAATACATGTTTTTTTTTTTTGTTTCTCTCTTTTTAGGTGATCGTGATGTTATGGATCCAGATCCTTTCACCTCGAAAAGTGCCCAGATCCTGATCGGGGAGATCATGGGGTGTAATGTTGCCTTGGAAAACATCACGAAAAACATCAATGATGTTATTAAAAAAAATAAGAACATCATTGATGTTTTAAGGGCGAGTTTAAAACCCCTCCAAAGCCCTTTCTTTTATGGTGTACTACAATTTAAAAATTTTTTCCCGAATTTGAGAAAAGCCAAATTTTGAGGATGCACACAGTGTGCCAACATGTGCTATCTGCCATCACGGGAGATCAATGGATGTGTTTTGGGGGTGCAACCCCTTCCTCAATTATAAAGTAGCTGTGAGGAAAGGGTTGCACCCCCAAAACACGTCCCTTGATCCCCCGTGATAGCAGCTAGCACATGTTGACATTCGTAAATTGGTGTGCATCTTCAAAATTTGGCTTTTCCTGGGGTGACTTCACCCCATCTGAACGCAATATCAAACACAGTTCCTAAATACTCATGTCTGATATTGCCTTCAAGTTCTACCAAATGTAACTTTGTAAGTTCAAGATTTGTGTCTTTCTTGTTGCTTTGAAACATGCCTGTTTTATCTTAAATGGACATTTCTACTTTTTCTAATGCCACCCCAAAAATTGTTATACAACAAACATGTTGGTTTGTTTTAAAAACCTTTTCTAAATGCACATGTGATTGTGCTGGTATTAAAAAGATTGTTAATCAAGAATGTGTGGATAATTGTCTCAAAGCTACAACACTTTTGTGGTGCTCCAATTGCTGCTTTGTGTGACAATGGGGGTTATTTAATAAGGGCACATCCACTTTGCACTACAAGTGCAGTTTCAGTGCAGTTTCAAGTGCACTTGTAGTGCAAAGTGTCTTTGCCTTTAGTAAATAACACCCAACAGTGCTTTGTAAGGTTACACAATCACGCCATTTTCAGGACTCACCACATTTCTGTCAGAGTCAGCTAAAACAAACACAAGCAGTAAATGTCACCAAAGATTTGCTTAATTTTTTTTTTTTGATAAAGGTTTCACACATTGTCTGGCATATTGATGGCCCCCCTACCCGCAAAGCAATCAAGGTATCTTAGCCGGACATCACGGGCACTCGGGGAGGGAAAGCCAGGACGGCCACTTTCAAGTGCTGTCAGGGTTGTTTCATTTATAATTCCGGCCTCAGGCCCAACTGAGCCAGCATAGTTGGCAGAATGTTGACGTAAAAAGTTATGTAGAACACAGCATGCCAGGATAATATGATTCAGTTTATACTCCGCCATATGTATGGGTGTAAGAAACAGGCGGAACTGGCTGGCCATGATTCCAAATGTGTTCTCCACCACTCTTCTGGCTCTGGCCAGCCAGTAATTAAAAACCCTCTGGTCCGGGGTGAGGGTCCTCATCGGGAATGGCCGCATAAGATGGTCCCCCAGCGCAAATGCTTTATCCGCAACAAAGACGAATGGAAGTCCTTCCACATTGTCTTCTGGAGGTGGCAAGTCCAAGCTGCCATTCTGGAGATGCCTGTAAAACTCCATCTGGGCGATGACTCCACCATCGGACATCCGACCATTCTTCCCCACGTCCACATACAGGAACTCGTAATTGAAACCCTTATAATTATAATAGTACAACCCCGAGTTGGGTGGTGGGATGATGTGGACCTGTTTCCCATCAATTGCCCCTCTGCAGTTAGGAAAGTCCCACCGCTGGGCAAAATGGGAGGCCACAGTCTGCCATTCCTGTGGCGTGGAAGGAAACTGTTGAGGAAAACAAAAAAAAATTGTCTTTTTGCACATAAACATGGAAAGCAGATTAGACACAAAACTTCTTAGCCAACATCAAGATAACATTTATTAATGGGAATTTTTAAAGACCAAAGTATAAGGTACACCTATCAGATTCCCCCTCCCCCCCTCTCATGGGCCATTTCTAACATTATAGGGGGGGGGAGCTCTTGGACAGGTAACCCTCTTCACTTCACTCCGATACTCCTTCCTCCGCTCACAGATCGTACGTACTACGCACGCGTGTTACGCTTTATACACACTGCGCATGCGTGTAACTCCACCCGCCCCTGACGTTCTTTCTAGATTCCCCCTCCCACCCTCTCATTGGCCATTTCTAACATTATAGGGGGGGAGCTCTTGGACAGGTAACCCTCTTCACTTCATTGAGAGATGAATGCCTAAATAATGGGTATTACTTGGAACAGCCCCTCCTTAGTTACACTATTGGCAGCCCACTGGACAGGTAAGACGTGTCATAATACAAAGATATAAATACACACTGTACACATTTGAGCACATTTGGACATTCTGCTATTACCTAGCAAGATAATAATAGGATACAAAAACTTTAAACAGTACCATTTGAAAGTATTCTGGCAGGCCCTTGCACTACATGCTTTGGGGAATTCATCCATATATCTGAGCACAAAAGAGATGGGTATAGTGTGTATGGGTTTGGCAAACTCAGCAGATAGATGATTGATAGATAGAGAATTGTTATCAGCTGACTTAGCAGTTGGGGGAAGGGAGGGTTCCAAATGATTTGGGGACCCCCAAAAAAAAGCCTCTGGCACTCTGCCAGAATTTAAAGCACAAATCACATTTAAAAACATTTTAGGGGGTATTTAGGGTAAAGCACTACTATGGAGCTGATAAAATACATTGTGATGTGACTACATGAGGTGAATATAAGGCCAGGAGAGCATGCTGGGGAGGTAAGTGAAGGCAAATATGTATGAAGGACAAAAAAAAATAAGTACATACAAATCCAGCATGCATGAGGACAACGGGGACATTCACAGCATATTACAATCATGGTAATTAGGGAATGAGGAAAGAAATACAATATATTAGCAAACATTAAATACAATAAAATGTGATGTTAAAGTATAAATCTTACCTTAATATACTCCTTCTGCAGGACCTGGATGATGGCAGAACAGGTCTCTGTGATAATGATCCCCAGAGCCTGGGGGGAGATGCCTGTTGAGAACTTCAAGTCCTGCAGGCTTCTCCCCGTCGCCAAGTACCGCAGGGTGGCGACTAGCCTCTGCTCCGCAGTGATGGCTTGCCTCATGCAGGTATCCTGCCTGCTAATATAAGGGGTCAGCGAAGCCAACAAATGGTGAAAAACGGGTCCATCATCCTGAGAAAGTTCCTGAAATCATCAGGATTATTCTCACGGATCTCACGGAGCAAAGGCATATGACAGAACTGGTCACGCTGAAGTAACCAATTCTTGGTCCATGAACTCCTCCCCACCCTGTTCATGGACTGAACTTGTGTCAAAGTCAGGACCCCAACACCAAGCCCCCGCACAGCACGAACTCTACGAGGAGTACGTATACGCAGCATGGCTAGAAAACGGTCGGTTGCTCAGAACGAAGTAACAGAACGCACTGAAGAACAGCAAGGCCTGTGAAGAGCGACCTGAAAAACAGTAACGAACGAACAAGAACACAATGACTAATCAAAGTCACGCGTAGCTTGCTGCACGCACTAAAGAGCAGATACAAACCCACAAGCACAAACTGAACAGCAGAAAACGATCTGAAAACCACGAGTCTGAAAAAGCGCGAATCGTCTCTCACCAAACTTTTACTAACACGAGATTAGCAAAAAGAGCCCAAAGGGTGCCGCACTTGGTTCTGAACTGGCCTTTTCTAGTCTCGTCGTACGTGGTTGACGTCACCACGTTCTTGGTGATCGGAAATTCAGACGACTTTGTGCGACCATGTGTACGCAAAACAAGTTTGAGCCAACATCCGTCGGAAAAAATCCTAGGATTTTGTTGTCGTAATGTCCGATCAATGTCCGACCGTGTGTAAGGGGCATAAGACTGGGATGCCATTAAAGTTCATGTGCGTGTAAAGCCAGGCGTTTCAATACTTTTGGTAATATAGTGTAGCTCTGTATTCCTGAGGGTACTAGCTATCTTTGTAGCTATGTACATCTTGTACCACTACACTACGTCTCTTACAGATTGGTGTTAGAGCTTTTAATGTGTGTATCTATTACATACAATACAATCATACAACATGTAAGGTACAGATGGTTTGTTAGACAGAGGTTTAAAAAAGCAGTCCCTGGTCACTTGATGAATTTATTGGGAAGTAATTCATTCTCAAAGATCACAGATGAGAATTCTGAAGTTGGGTTTTGGTTCACACTGGTACTACATGACTGTTGTACGTCATCCTACTTTGCCCTGTGACATGGGTCCTTCATCGGTCCTACTTTGGTCCTACTTCAATCTGACTTGAATAAAAAAGATAAGATCCAATTTCAGTGATATTCAATTGGTTGAAGTAGGATCAATGTTGGACCAAAGTAGCATTTTGAGTCCGGGTTCACACTGGTACCACTTTGGATCCGACTTTGCCCTGTGACTTGAAGTCCGACATGCATCCGACTTCAGTGAACAGGGATCTGACTTTGATCCCTGACAATACCAGGCACTGCATCTAGTATGAATCTTTAGGAGGAACTCCACGCCAAATTTAAAAAAAAAGCATGGGATCCCCCTTCAAGGGCATACCTTTGATCTGGTATGAATTTTAAGGGGAACCCCCACGCCGAAAAAATGACATGGGGTTCCCCCAAAATCCATACCAGACCCTTATCCGAGCACGCAGCCCAGCAGGTCAGGAAAGGGGGTGGGGACGAGCGTGCGCCCCCCCTCCTGTACCATACCAGGTAGTATGCCCTCAACATGGGGAGTGGGTGCTTTGGGGCCCCCCACACCAAAGCACCTTGTCCCCATGTTGATGAGGACAAGGAACTCTTCCAGACAACCCTGGCCATTGGTGGTCAGGGTCTACGGGCAGGGGGCTTATCGGAATCTGGAAGCCCCCTTTAACAAAGGGGCCCCCAGAGCCCATTGGCATGGGGCGGGGTTACCGTGGGAGGTCATTTGGAGGCCCGCCCCTTATGATGTCATCGCTTGGGGCATGATGGGTGGTGAGGTCATAAGGGGCGTGCCACCGGTGACCCCGCCCCATGCTAATATAAATAGTGGCACACCACGTAAATGGCATTATAGCGAGAGATAGCATCAAATGTCAATGTCGGAAGAAGCCACTGGGGTAATCCTGCGGAGAATACAGAAAGGCCCAACTTCAGAGAGGGAACCCAGAATCGGAGGTTATGAGATGACAGCCAGACCCTGTCCCCAACCTGGTAGGAAGGCACAGGCAGGTGTCTGTGATCAGCATGGAGTCTGTACTTATCATTGACATGTCGCAAAGCCTCCTGGACTTGTGCCCAAGTGGAACGAAGACCACGGAGATATTCCTCTAATGCAGGAATGCTCTGCAGAACAAATGAGTCAGGCAACATGAAAGATTGGAAACCATAAACGGGACAATCGGGAAGCAGAATTCAAGGCACTATTGTGAGCAAACTCCGCCCAAGGTAAAAGGTCTGACCAGTTGTTATGATGGTCAGAAATATAGCAACGTGGAACTGCTCCAAGGACTGGTTGGCTCAATCTGTGGCCCCATTAGACTGCAAGTGATGCGTAGAGAAAAAAGCAAGCTGAATTCCCAACTGTGCACAAAAGTCTCGCCAGAACCAGGACACAAACTGACTACCCCTGTCCGAGACGATCACCTTGGGTAGCCCATGTAAGCGAAAGATCTGCCGAGCAAAAATAGAAGCCAGTTCCTTAGATGCGGGCAACTTCTTAAGTGGAATACAATGAGACATTTTTGAGAACCGATCAACCACCATAAGGATAACTGTATTGCCCTGGGAGTTGGGTAATGAATGAAATCCATAGACAGTTGGATCCAGGGCCTCTCTCCATTGGGTATGGGTTGTAGGAGGCCCACTGAAAGATGTCGTGGAGTCTTACTCTGAGCACACACAGCACAAGCAGCTATGAAGGCGGCTACATCAGCACATAGACTAGGCCACCAGAATTGTTGAGAAATGGCCCAGAAGATTTGATTCTTCCCAGGGTGATCAGCAGCCTTGGGAGAATGGTAAGTCTGGTGCACGGCAGTATGGAGACTCTCTGGGACAGAGCAGTGGTCACAAGGTTTCTCAGGAGGAGCATGGACCTGAGCGGTAAGAATTTTGTCACCCAAAGGAGAAGTAAGACTGGTGCGAACAGTAGCCAGAATATGATCAGGAGGAATTACAGGAACCGGAAACGACTCCATCTTGGAAGTGGAGAAAAATTGCCGTGACAGAGCGTCAGCCCTTACATTCTTAGTACCGGGTAAGAATGAGACAATGTACTTGAAACTTGACAAGAAAATAGCCCATCATGCCCTTCTGGGAGAGAGGCGTTTAGCCTCAGACAAGAATGTGAGATTCTTATGGTCAGTAAGAATGAGAACCGGCACAGTGGTACCTTCGAGGAAATGTCTCTATTCTTTCAGGGCTAAAATGATCGCTAACAGCTCTTTGTCCCCAATCTCGTAATTGCATTCTGCAGGTGACAATTTCTTGGAAAAGTAGCCACAAGGATGCATAGCGCTCTTAAAGGTAGGACGTTGAGACAGAAGGGCGCCAACTCCAGTCTCAGAAGCATCACCCTCAAGGATAAAGAGTAATGTAGGATCAGGATGTGCCAACACAGAAGCAGAAACAAAGGCAGCCGTGAGATTCTCAAAGGCCTTAATGGACTCTGGAGATCAACTCTGTGAGTTACCATCCTTTCTGGTCATATCAGTAAGGGGCTTGACCACAGACAAAAAGTTACGAATAAACTTCCAATAATAATTGGCAAAGACAAGAGAACGTGGCAGAGGGCATAACCCCACGGGTCGGGGGCCACTGTAGGACTGCTGAAAGTTCCTCTGGGTCCATCGAAAAACCAGTTGTGGAAATGACATAACCCAGGAATTTAATCTGTTCACGATGGAACTCGCACTTCTCCAATTTACAATAGAAATTGTTCTCTTTTAGTTTCTGAAGCACACAACAGACATCTGTGTGGTGGCTCTCTAGGGACTTGGAAAATATGAGGATATCATTGAGATAAACCACCACACATGACTGCAACAAATCTCGGAGGACATCGTTAATAAGTTCCTGAAAAACTGCCGGAGCGTTACAAAGGCCAAATGGCATTACGAGGTACTCATAATGGCCTGTTCTGGTATTAAACACAGTTTTCCACTCGTCACCCTCCTTAATCCTCACAAGATTGTATACCCCTCTCCAATCATACCGTTGCTCCCTTGAGGCGGTCAAATAACTCCATAATCAATGGAATCGGATAAGCATTCTTAACGTTTGATACCCCTATAATTAATACAAGGTCTCAGTTCACCACTCTTCTTCACAAACAAGAAACCAGCACCAGCAGGGGATGAGGATTTGCAGATGAAACTTTGAGAAAGTGCGTCTGCAACATACTCCTCCATGGTCTTATCCTCTGAGATCGACAAAGGGTAAACCCAGCCAGGAGGGGGTATGGCACCAGGTTGGAGGTCAATTACACAATCATAGGACCAGAGTGAAGGCAAACTACTGACTTGACCTTTGCCAAAGACATTGCTGAAAATGCAGTACTCCTCCGGCAGGGAGGAGAGTGAAGAGGTGCACAAGACCTTCTGGAAGCATGTCTTACTGCATTGTGGTGACCAGGAGAGAACCTCAGCACAAAGCCAATCGAAAAAGGGGTTGTGTCTCTGTAACCAGGCATAACCAATAACCAGTGGAAATTTAGGTGAGAAAATAACTTGGAATTGGATTATTTCATGGCGAAGAGCCCCTATGGCCATGGACAACAGAGCAGTCTCACGAGTCACATGGGCAGGCTGTAGAGGTCACAAATCAAGAGCCTCAATGGCAAGTGGAGTGGCACGCAGCTGCAGCGGAATCGAGTGCTTCGATACAAAGGCAGCATCAATGAACAGGCCTGCAGCCCCAGAGTCGATTAGGGCCTGTATCTCAACAGACAACTCAGTCCAAGAAAGGGTAACCAGAACCAGGGGATTATCCTTCTGGATAACTGGGGATGAAACAACGCCACCTAAGGTCTGTCTGTGAAAGGACCTCAAGGTTTGGGCGTTCCCTGGATGGGTAGGACAAGACTTCAAAAACTGACCTGCCTGGCCACAATAAAGGCACAATCTCTCCCTTCTCCTAAGGGCTCTCTCATCCGCAGAGAGATGTGTGAAGCCTAAGTGCATGGGTTCACCTTCACTGACTGACTCAGTACCAGGAAGCATGGAAGGAAAGGGAGGCCGTGGTGGGACTGCAAAGCTCAAAGCCAAAGATACAGGAGTACTCTTTAAAGGAAGGTCTCTCTCGGAGGCTGGAGTCAATAAGAATGGCAAAACAAGATCAACTTCTCCAGCTCAGTGGGTATTTCTTGGGCTGCTATCTCATCTTTGATGTTATCCGAGAGACCATGAGAAAAAGCAGCCACGAGGGCCTCATTGTTCCAAGCAACCTCTGCTGCCAGAGTACGGAATTCAATTGCGTAATAGGCGTAACAGTTCTCATACTCTGTTTTATGGACATGAGGCACTTGGCAGCAGAAGCGGAGCATGCGGGAACATCAAATACCCTTTTAAAAGAAGCCACAAACTCTGGGTAATTCAAGACAACAGGTTTTTGCATATCCCATAGAGGTTTTGCCCAGGTCAAGGCTCTCTCAGAAAGCAAAGATATCACAAAACCTACTTTGCTTCTGTGCGTGGGAAACGCAGCATCTCAAAGTATATCTCAACCTGGTTGAGAAACCCTCTGCATTGGACTGGATCGAAACCAAATTCATGGGGAAGCGGAGTGGAACCAGACTTACCCCTTATAGAGGTAATACTCGAGGCGGGTGTCTGCACAAAGACTGGAGCAGCAGCAGCAGGAATGGCCTGTAACACAGGTTGTACCGGAGCAGCCACAGTGAGAGATTCCAGGTGAGCCGTGTGACTCAGGAGTGTTTGTAATGCCATGGCAAGCTGATCCATGCGGTGATCCTGCTCATCCAATCTGAAAAAAATATTACCAACAAGTGGATTGACTGCATCTTCTGAATTCATGGCCTTCGCCTACTGTCAGAAACCATGAATCAGACTGAGACAGAAGTACAGTTTAATCATACTTGTTTAATAATAATAATAAAAAGGTAAACAGAGTAAACGTAGTCAAAACATAGCCAGAGTTCAGGAACCAGAACAGATAGTCAGACAAGCCAAAACGTCAGGGAGCCAGAGATGAGCGTAGTAGTACAGCAAGCAGGATCTGGAGCCAGAAGGAATGTCAGCCAAGCAAGCCTTTAACAGGCACACAGGAGAGCGTCTCTAGAGATGTGACCAAGGCGAAGGCAGAGATTATCTGGGCTGGACGGTTTAAGTAGGCAGGACTGACAAGCAGGATATCATCAACAGGTGAGTCACTGTGGAGAGAAAGGAGCTGGAAATTAGCCGACAGCTGAGTGGTTAGCTTTGAGAAGGAAGGGTTGAGCCCAGCCCTGACATTGAATGAGAGAAAATCTGTAAGGTTATGACAAAGGATGAATGAGAATTGAAAGCTTCAAATTCAGATTTTTTTTCCGTTAAATTTGCCATTTCATGTAAATTCATTGGGTCCCTAAGGAATGCAAAATGATGATGGTTTTTAAGAGTGCAATGGGATTTTAAGGACTAGGGAAGCTGATTTAAGTTAGCATTAAGGCTGGCTTTATCAGCTAAGGGGTGGTATTGTGTAAGAAAACACAGATCTATTTATAATCCAGAAAAAGTGTCTCATATTCTTGTCTCATGGTGACCACCTCATTTTTTTACATTCTATCTGAATTTAATTAAATAATTAATTAATATAATTGTATTTGCAAATATTTTCTTTAGATGGTGACACACACACATTTGCTGTGTTTTTTTTTTAATTTGCCTTCTTAGATTTTGATTGTAATGGCATTTAAGAATATCATTGTTAAAAAAATTCATCAGTTATGCAAGGTTTATTGATTTAATCAGAGAAAATATGTAAGGTTATGACAAAGGATGTGTGAGAACTGAAAGCTTAAAATTCTGATTTTTTTTTCTGTGAAATTTGCCATTTAATGTAAATGCATTGGGTTCCTAAGGAATGCAAAATGATGATGGTTTTTAAGGGTGCAGTGGGATTTTCAGGGCTAGGGAAGCTTCTTTTAGTTAGCATTAAGGCTGGCTTTATCAGCTAAGGGGTGGTATTGTGTAGGAAAGCACAGATCTATTTATATTCCAGAAAAGTGTCTCATATTCTTGTCTCATGGTTAGGGATGAGCTCCTGTTCGAGTCAAACCCATGTTCGACTCGAACATCGTCTGTTCGATCGTTCGCCGAATTGCGAACGATATGGGCCGTTCGCGCCAAATTAGTGTGGCGCATCACGGCCCATAATTCACTGCAGCATCTCAGTGCATTGCTGGCTGATGATTGGCCAAGCATGCACAATGCCCGCATGCTTGGCCAATCACAGCGCCTGTAGAGAGAGCTGTAATTGGCCAGTGCGAGGGTGGCTTTGGCCAATTATGGCTCAGGGGGATTAGTACACGCCCCACACTATATAAGGCCACCTGCACGGCGGCCCTGTGTAGTGTGTTCCGGCGTTGAGAGACAGAGGCTGAGAGACAGTGTCATTTGATTTACGTTAGATAGATTAGGCAGGACAGTCAGTCAGTTAGCTGCACTTACAGTGTATTGTGTATATATATGCATCCCAGGTGTTGTATATATCTATATATATAGATATATACATTGTATTCAGTTTAGCTAGATCCGTTCCTGTTATTATCTTCCTACTGACAGGCAGGCTTGTGTTGTTACAGTATTTACAGCTACCTGAAGAAAATTGTTGGTGTTCTTCTGATCCTATTAGTACCACAGTCAGGCAGCTAGACTATTTACAGTTAGTGTAGTGCGTCCTCCTCACAGTGTTCAGCTAAAGCTACAAGTTAGTTTAGTGTGACCTCTGCACAGTGTTCAGCTAAAGCTACAAGTTAGTGTATTGCGACCTCTGCACAGTGTTCAGCTAAAGCTACAAGTTAGTGTAGCGCGTCCTCTGAACAGTGTTCAGCTAAAGCTACAAGTTAGTGCAGTGCACAGTGTTCAGCTAAAGCTATAAGTTAGTGTAGTGCGTCCTCCTCACAGTGTTCAGCTAAAGCTACAAGTTAGTGTAGTGCATCCTCCTCACAGTGTTCAGTTAAAGCTACAAGTTAGTGTAGTGTGACCTCTGCACAGTGTTCAGCTAAAGCTACAAGTTAGTGTAGTGCGTCCTCTGAACAGTGTTCAGCTAAAGCTACAAGTTAGTGTAGTGCACAGTGTTCAGCTAAAGCTACAAGTTAGTGTAGTGCGTCCTCCTCACAGTGTTCAGCTAAAGCTACAAGTTAGTGTAGTGCGTCCTCCTCACAGTGTTCAGCTAAAGCTACAAGTTAGTGTAGTGCGACCTCTGCACAGTGCTCAGCTAAAGCTACAAGTTAGTGTAGTGTGACCTCTGCACAGTGTTCAGCTAAAGCTACAAATTAGTGTAGTGCGTCCTCTGAACAGTGTTCAGCTAAAGCTACAAGTTAGTGTAGTGCACAGTGTTCAGCTAAAGCTACAAGTTAGTGTAGTGCGTCCTCCTCACAGTGTTCAGCTAAAGCTACAAGTTAGTGTAGTGCACAGTGTTCAGCTAAAGCTACAAGTTAGTGTAGTGCATCCTCCTCACAGTGTTCAGCTAAAGCTACAAGTTAGTGTAGTGTGACCTCTGCACAGTGTTCAGCTAAAGCTACAAGTTAGCTTAGTGCCTCCTCCCCACAGTGTTCAGCTAAAGCTACAAGTTAGTGTAGTGCGACCTCTGCACAGTGTTCAGCTAAAGCTACAAGTTAGTGTAGTGTGACCTCTGCACAGTGTTCAGCTAAAGCTACAAGTTAGTGTAGTGCGTCCTCTGAACAGTGTTCAGCTAAAGCTACAAGTTAGTGTAGTGCATCCTCCTCACAGTGTTCAGCTAAAGCTACAAGTTAGTGTAGTGCGACCTCTGCACAGTGTTCAGCTAAAGCTACAAGTTAGTGTAGTGCGTCCTCTGAACAGTGTTCAGCTAAAGCTACAAGTTAGTGTAGTGCACAGTGTTCAGCTAAAGCTACAAGTTAGTGTAGTGCGTCCTCTGAACAGTGTTCAGCTAAAGCTACAAGTTAGTGTAGTGCGACCTCTGCACAGTGTTCAGCTAAAGCTACTAGTTAGTGTAGTGCGTCCTCCTCACAGTGTTCAGCTAAAGCTATAAGTTAGTGTAGTGCGACCTCTGCACAGTGTTCAGCTAAAGCTACAAGTTAGTGTAGTGCGTCCTCTGAACAGTGTTCAGCTAAAGCTACAAGTTAGTGTAGTGCACAGTGTTCAGCTAAAGCTACAAGTTAGTGTAGTGCGACCTCCTCACAGTGTTCAGCTAAAGCTACAGTTAGTGTAGTGCGTCCTTTGAACAGTGTTCAGCTAAAGCTACAAGTTAGTGTAGTGCACAGTGTTCAGCTAAAGTTACAAGTTAGTGTAGTGCGTCCTCCTCACAGTATTCAGCTAAAGCTACAAGTTAGTGTAGTGCGACCTCTGCACAGTGTTCAGCTAAAGCTACAAGTTAGTGTAGTGCGTCCTCCTTACAGTGTTCAGCTAAAGCTACAAGTTAGTGTAGTGTGACCTCTGCACAGTGTTCAGCTAAAGCTACAAGTTAGTGTAGTGCGTCCTCTGAACAGTGTTCAGCTAAAGCTACAAGTTAGTGTAGTGCACAGTGTTCAGCTAAAGCTACAAGTTAGTGTAGTGCGTCCTCTGAACAGTGTTCAGCTAAAGCTACAAGTTAGTGTAGTGCGACCTCTGCACAGTGTTCAGCTAAAGCTACAAGTTAGTGTAGTGCGTCCTCCTCAAAGTGTTCAGCTAAAGCTATAAGTTAGTGTAGTGCGACCTCTGCACAGTGTTCAGCTAAAGCTACAAGTTAGTGTCGTGCGTCCTCTGAACAGTGTTCAGCTAAAGCTACAAGTTAGTGTAGTGCACAGTGTTCAGCTAAAGCTACAAGTTAGTGTAGTGCGACCTCCTCACAGTGTTCAGCTAAAGCTACAGTTAGTGTAGTGCGTCCTTTGAACAGTGTTCAGCTAAAGCTACAAGTTAGTATAGTGCACAGTGTTCAGCTAAAGTTACAAGTTAGTGTAGTGCGTCCTCCTCACAGTATTCAGCTAAAGCTACAAGTTAGTGTAGTGCGACCTCTGCACAGTGTTCAGCTAAAGCTACAAGTTAGTGTAGTGCGTCCTCCTTACAGTGTTCAGCTAAAGCTACAAGTTAGTGTAGTGCGACCTCTGCACAGTGTTCAGCTAAAGCTACAAGTTAGTGTAGTGCGTCCTCTGAACAGTGTTCAGCTAAAGCTACAAGTTAGTGTAGTGCACAGTGTTCAGCTAAAGCTACAAGTTAGTGTAGTGCGTCCTCTGAACAGTGTTCAGCTAAAGCTACAAGTTAGTGTAGTGCACAGTGTTCAGCTAAAGTTACAAGTTAGTGTAGTGCGTCCTCCTCACAGTATTCAGCTAAAGCTACAAGTTAGTGTAGTGCGACCTCTGCACAGTGTTCAGCTAAAGCTACAAGTTAGTGTAGTGCGTCCTCCTCAAAGTGTTCAGATAAAGCTACAAGTTAGTGTAGTGCGATCTCTGCACAGTGTTCAGCTAACGCTATCTGTAGAAGGTTGGTGGTGTTATCCTGATCCTATCACTACCGCAGGCAGCTACATTATTTACACGTTACTGTAGTGCAACCTCTGCACAGTGTCCAGCTAAAGCTACCTGTAGAAGGTTGCTGGTGTTTTCCTGATCCTATCACTACCGCAGGCAGCTACATTATTTACACGTTAGTGCAGTCTGACCTCTGCACAGTGTTCAGCTAAAGCTACCTGTGGAAGGTTGCTGGTGTTTTCCTGATCCTATCACTACCTTAGGCAGCTACATTATTTTAACGTTAGTGTAGTGCGTCCTCTTCACAGTGTTCAGCTAAAGCTACCTGTAGAAGGTGGCTACCTGTGTCTAGAGGAAACAGTGCTGGTTGTGGAGACGGTGAATCCTCATTAGCACGTGGCCATGAGACACGCTTGGCCTTTTTTTCGGCAGCTGGACATGTTGAGCCGCAACATGCATAAGACTTGGTTGAGTGGATGACCAAGCCGTCCTCATCCTCCTCATCCTCTCTCACCCATGCTCAGGGTACTTTGTCTGGCAAAGCAGCTGCCTACACGGCCTCTTCCCTTAGCTCAATGGCATCAGTGACTCCTTCCCTAGCCCCACCATGTCCACCTGAGGAGTCCCTCGAACTGTTTGACCATAGTGTTGGGTACATGCTCCAGGAGGATGCCCAGCGTTTAGAAGGCTCTGATGATGATACTGAGCTAGATGAAGACAGTAACATTAGCACGGACAGAGGGGGTGCACAAGAAGTACAGCAATGCTCCCCCTGCTGTAGCATACTGCCAGGTTTGCTCCAGTGATGAGGAGGGAGGGGATTATGAGGTCACTGACTCAACGCGGGTGCCTGATAGGAGAGAGGAGGAGGAGGAAGCACATCACCAATGAGGCAGGATGCCCTCCAGGGGCCAGCCTAAGGGCAGCACACTGACTGCATCACACCACAAAGCTCCGCATGTGCAGGCCGCTGCTATCTCTGCCTGTTATTCCAAAAGTTCTTTGGTGTGAGCCTTTTTTGAGATCAGTGGATCAGATCGCAACGCTGCTATTTGCAACATATGTCTCAAGCGTATCTCGCGTGGCCAAAACATCTCCCGCTTGGGCACCACATGCTTGACCAGACATATGTTGACCTGCCATGCAGTTTGTTGACAAGCGTGTCTAAAAGACCCACACCAAAGAACAAAGAGGACCTCTCCTTGCTCCTCATCAGCTGAGATCTCCAACCTCACTATACCTTCAGTCCTCTCTGAGACCTGCACTGAGAGGAATGAAGGTGTAGAATTAGGTGTGTCACAGCCAAGTACTTGTGGGCAATCTGCTTTCGGTACACCAACGTCAGATTGTACCAGGCAAATTTCCCTGCCCCAGCTGCTGCACCGCCAAAAGAAGTTCGCTCCCAGCCATCCACATGCCCAGTGGTTGAATGCTAGCTTGGCAAAATTGCTAGCACTTCAATTGCTACCTTTTCAGTTGGTAGACTCTGCCCCCTTCCGTGAGTTTGTGGAATGTGCGGTTCCCCAGTGGCAGGTAACCAAACGCCACTTTTTCTCAAGGAAGGCGATTCCAGCCCCCTACCGGCATGTGGAAGGCAATGTCCATGCCTCGCTGGACAGGGCGGTCAATGGTAAGGTGCATATTACCGCTGATTCATGGTCCAGCAGGCATGGACAGGGACGTTACCTAAGTTTCACCGTGCATTGGGTGACTCTAGTGGCAGCTGGGAAGGATGCAGGACAAGGTGCAGTAGTGTTGGAGGTTGTTCCGCCACCACACCTCCAAAATGCCACTACTAATGATTGTGACACACCTCTCTCCTCCACCCCCTCCTCTTCTTCTTCCTCCATGGCCTCTTCCTGTGCTTTGTCCTCAGAACCAGCGGTGCTCCGTAGGTCTTCAAGAGGCTACTCAAGTATGCAGGCCAAAAGATGCCATGCGGTGCTTGAGCTGGTGTGCTTGGGGGACAGGAGCCACACTGGGGCAGAGGTTCTGTCACCTCTGCAGGGTCAGGTTCAGAGGTGGTTGACACCACGCCAACTTAAGGCAGGAATGGTGGTTTGCGACAATGGAACGAACCTCCTCTCTGCCCTCCGACAGGGACAAATGACCCATGTGCCCTGTTTGGCTCACGTCCTTAACTTGGTGGTTCAGCGGTTCTTGGGCAGGTACCCGGGCTTATAGGATGTCCTGAGGCAGGTCAGGAAAGTCTGTGTGCATTTCCGCTGGTCATGTAATGCCAGTGCTTGGCTGGCAGACCTCCAAAAGGAAAAAGGAACTCAATGTTGGCCATGCTGCAGCGGCTGCACATGCAGCAGAGGGCCATCAATGAGTACCTGTGCGACTATGGCACCAGGAGAGGGTCAGGGGAGCTTGTTTTTTTCAGGGATGCATGCACTGTCCTGTCACCATTTGAGGTGGCCACGAGGATGGTAAGCAGTGACAGTGCATGCATCAGTGACACTGTCCCCCTTGTCCACCTGTTGGAGCACACGCTGCGTGGAATAATGGACAGGGCACTTGAGGCAGAACAGAGGCAGGAAGAGGAGGACTTCCTTAGCTCTCAAGGCCCCCTTTATCCAGACAGTGTTCCTGCGTGCCCGCCGATCACACAGGAAGAGGACAAGGAGGAGGAGGATTGTGTCAGTATAGAGGTGGAGCCTGGCACTCAGCATCAGTAGCAGTCTTTAAGGGATCATTTACAGTCCCAAGAAACATATGGACTTGTACGTGGCTGGGAGGAGGTGGCTGCGGATCATGTCGTCCTTAGTGACCCAGAGGACCCTGGACCGAATGCCTCAGCAAACCTATGCTGCATGGCCTCCCTGATCCTGCAAAGCCTGCAGAAGGATCATCGTATTTGTGGTATCAAGGAGAAGGAACAATACTGGCTGGCAACCCTCCTTGATCCACGTTACAAGAGTAAGGTTGCGGACCTTATCTTGCCATCGCAGAGGAAGCAGAGGATGAAACATCTTTGGGAGGCCTTGCAGAAAGGTCTATGCAACCCGTTCCCAGAGACTGGGAGGTTACAAACTCCTGTTTCTGGACAACGTTTTGCTGAGGATTTGGTCAGTCAAAGAAGGAGCGGTGGAGAAGGTGGCCATCTGACCGATGCGTTCAGACAATTTTTTGGTCCGCAGCCCCAAGGTATGATCGGTTCTAGCAACCATCACCAGCGTCTGTTTTACATGGTGCAAGAATACCTAGGGGCAAGATCTGACTTGGACACCTTTCCCACCGAAAATCCTCTAGGTTACTGGGTCTTGAGGATGGATCACTGGCCAGAGCGTGCACAGTATGCAATTGAGCTACTGGCCTGTCCTGCATCCAGCGTTCTTTCGGAACGCACATTCAGTGCTGCTGGAGGCTTTGTAACCAATCACAGGGTGCGTCTGTCCACCAACTCGGTCGATCGACTGACCTTCATAAAAATGAATCAGTCTTGGATCACCACCAGCTACCAAGCACCTGATGCTGATGTAACCAAATAAATTTTTATGAAATGTCAGATCCCTGATGCTGAGTGACTATCCTGTTATACTGAGTAATTATCTTCTTCCTCCTCAATGATCATGATGATAGCTTGTAAGAACATTTTTGGTTCTGGCCGCCGCCAGTCCCGCCACCAGTGCCTAAGGCCCAATTTTTCAGCCCCTGTTTAACAGGGGAATGTAATTACAATTTTTCATGCAATTCTTTGCAGCAGGGATAGTTCCT
The DNA here is from genome assembly GCA_037952925.1 of Lithobates clamitans. Classification (NCBI taxonomy): domain Eukaryota; kingdom Metazoa; phylum Chordata; class Amphibia; order Anura; family Ranidae; genus Lithobates; species Lithobates clamitans. The sequence continues at coordinate 606,623 of JBBGZY010000611.1, forward strand.
ACGCTCCAACTAGAGTATCTGTGAGGGGTTGCAGTGTTGTGGCACCAGTGCTTAAGGCCCAATTTTTCAGCCCCTGTTTAACAGGGGCGTTTAATTACAATTTTTGATGCAATTTTTTGCAGCAGGGCTAGTTCCTGCAGCTCCAACTAGAGTATCTGTGAGGGGATGCAATGTTGTGGCACCAGCACCAGTGCCTAAGGCCCAATTTTTCAGCCCCTGTTCAACAGGGGCGTGTAATTACAATTTTTGATGCAATTCTTTGCAGCAGGGCTAGTTCCTACACTCCAACTAGAGTATCTGTGAAGGGTTGCAGTTTTGTGGCACCAGCACCAGTGCCTAAGGCCCAATTTTTCAGCCCCTGTTCAACAGGGACATATAATTAGAATTATTGATCTAATATTTCACAGCAGGGCCAATTTCTGCGCCCACCAAGAGTATCTGTGAGGACTTATAGTGTTGTGGCACCAGCACCACCACCACCACCAAAGGCCCAATTTTTCTGCCCCTGTTCAACGGGGGCATGTAATTACAATTCTTGATCTAATATTTCACAGCAGGGCCCTGTGAGGGCTTACAGTGTTGTGGCCACAACAACACCTAAGACCCAAATTTCTGCTGAGTATATAGGGCAGGCCCCTACTTTCAAACATCCAACTTACAAACGACTCCTACTTGCAAACGGAAGAAGACAACAGCAAGTGAGATGAAATCTACCCCTAGGAAGGGAAATTTTCTCCTGTAAGAGTTAATATGGGAAAAACTTTTCTCCTTTCCACTGATGCTTTATCACCAATCCTTGTTTCACAAAAAAAAAAAAATTTTCAAAAAAACATTTGTCATTGGGGTAAAAAGTGAGGTGAAATCTTCTGAACAGGAGCATAGACAGCAAAACAAATGTCACAGGGGTTATAACCCTTCCCTAGGTTTTCCAAAAAGCCTAAAATAGATTTTTTGTCTGGAGCTAAAAATGTACCTGTTCAAAATTACAAACAGATTCTACTTAACAACAAACCTACAGTCCCTGTTTGCACCGCCTGTATACTGCTGTTCAGAGTATATAGGGACTGGGGGCCCCACACCTTTCCTTTTTTAACTTGGGTGTGGGGTTCCCCTTAATATCCACACAAGACCCAAAAGGCCTGGTAATGGACTTGGGGGTACCCATGCCGTTTGTCTCACTGATTTTCATCCATATTGCCAGGACCCGACATTACCTTAAAGCTGCAAACAGTTTTAAATGACTTTTTTTCCTTTAAAAATGACATTTTGTGCAGGGACTGTTTTAAGCACAGGAAAGACGCACCACTTTACAGGCATACTATAGACACCCGTTTAAAAAAATTTTTTTTTGCATTGATACATGTCCCCGGGGGCAGGACCCGGGTCCCCAAACCCTTTTTAGGACAATACCATGCAAATTAGCCTTTAAAATGAGCACTTTTGATTTTGAAAGTTTGAGTCCCATAGACATCAATGGGGTTCTAAAGTTTGTGCAAATTTTCGGTCCGTTCGCAGGTTCTGGTGCGAACCGAACCGGGGGTGTTCGGCTCATCCCTACTCATGGTGACCACCTTGTTTTTTTTACATTCTATCTGAATTTTATTAAAAAAACATAATTCATATAATTGTATTTGGAAATATTTGCTTTAGATTGTGACACACACACATTTGCTGTTTTTTATTTTATGTTATTTTTTATTTACCTTAGATTTTGATTGTAATAGCAATCAAGAATATCATTCTTAATATCATTATTAAAAAATGCATCAGTTATGCAAGGTTTATTGATTGAATCAGAGAAAACATGTAAGGTTATGCAAAGGATACGTGAGAATTGAAAGCTTAAAATTCTGTTTTTTTTCCGTGAAATTTGCCATTTCATGTAAATGCATTGGGATTCTAAGAAATGCAAAATGATGATGGTTTTTAAGGATGCAATGGGATTTTCAGGGCTAGGGAAGCTTCTTTTAGTTAGCATTAAGGCTGGCTTTATCAGCTAAGGGGTGGTATTGTCTAAGAAAGCACAGATCTTTATAATCCAGAAAAAGTGTCTCATATTCTTGTCTTATGGTGACCACCTCATTTTTTTTACATTCTATCTGAATTTTATTAAAACATTAATTAATATAATTGTATTTGCAAATTTATTTTGTTAAGTTGGTGACACACACACATTTGCTGTTTTTTTTTTAATTTTTTTTTTTATTTACCTTCTTAGATTTTGATTGTAATAGCAATCAAGAATATCATTGTTAAAAAAATGCATCAGTTATGCAAGATTTATTGATTGAATCAGAGATAATATGTAAGGTTATGACAAAGGATGTGTGAGAATTGAAAGCTTAAAATTCAGATTTTTTTCCCCATGAAATGTGCCATTTCATGTAAATGCATTGGGTTCCTAAGGAATGCAAAATAATGATAGCTTATAAGGGTGCAATGGAATTTTCAGGGCTAGGGAAGCTTCTTTTAGTTAGCATTAAGGCTGTCTTTATCAGCTAAAGGTTGTATTGTGTAAGAAAGCACAGATCTATTTATAATCCAGAAAAAGTGTCTCATATTCTTGTCTCATGGTGACCACCTCATTTTTTTTACATTCTATCTGAATTTTATTTAAAAAATAATTCATATAATTGTATTTGCAAATATTTTCTTTAGATGGTGACACACACACATTTACTGTTATTTTATTCTATTTTTTATTTACCTTCTTATTTTTTGATTGTAATAGCAATCAATAATATCATTGTTAATATCAGTGTTAAAAAATGCATCAGTTATGTAAGGTTTATTGATTGAATCAGAGAAAACATGTAAGGTTATGACAAAAGGATGCGTGAGAATTGAAAGCTTAAAATTCTGATTTTTTTTCCATGAAATTTGCCATTGCATTTAAATGCATTGGGTCCCTAAGGAATGCAAAATTATGATGGTTTTTAAGGGTGCAATTGGATTTTCAGAGCTAGGGAAGCTTCTTTTAGTAGGCATTAAGGCTGGTATTATCAGCTAAGGGGTGGTATTGTATAAGAAAGCACAGATCTATTTATAATCCAGAAAAAGTGTCTCATAGTCTTGTCTCAAGGTGACCACCTTGTTTATTTTACATTCTATCTGAATTTAATTAAATAATTAATTAAAATAATTGTATTTGCAAATATTTTCTTTAGATGGTGACACACACACATGTGCTGTTTTTTTTAAATTGTATTTTTTATTTACCTTCTTAGATTTTGATTGTAATACCAATCAAGAATATCATTGTTTAAAAAATGCATCAGTTATGCAAGGTTTATTGATTGAATCAGTGAAAATATGTAAGGTTATGACAAAAGATGCGTGAGAATTGAAAGCTTAAAATTCAGATTTTTTTTTTTTTGTGAAATGTGCCATTTCATGTAAATGCATTGGATTCCTAAGGAATGCAAAATGATGATGATTTTTTGAGGGTGCAATTGGATTTTCAGGACTAGGGAAGCTTCTTTTAGTTAGCATTAAGACTGACTTTATCAGCTAAGGGGTGGTATTGTGTAAGAAAGCACAGATCTATTTATAATCCAGAAAAAGTGTCTCATATTCTTGTCTCATGGTGACCACCTCATTTTTTTACATTCTATCTGAATTTTATTAAAAAAAATATTCATATAATTGTATTTGCAAAGATTTTCTTTAAATGGCGACACACACACATTTGCTGTTTTTTTATTTTATTTTATTTTTTATTTACCTTCTTAGATTTTGATTGTAATAGCAATCAAGAATATCATTTTTAATATCATTGTTAAAAAATGCATCAGTTATGCAAGGTTTATTGATTGAAACAGAGAAAACATGTAAGGTTATGACAAAGGATGCGTGAGAATTGAAAGCTTTAAAATTCAGATTTTTTTTCCGTGAAATTTGCCATTTCTTGTAAATGCATTGGGTCCCTAAGGAATGCAAACTGAGGATGGTTTTTAAGGGTGCAATGGGATTTTCAGGGCTAGGGAAGCTTATTTTAGTTAGCATTAAGGCTGGCTTTATCAGGTAAGGGGTGGTATTGTGTAAGAAAGCAAAGATCTATTTATAATCCAGAAAAAGTGTCTCATAGTCTTGTCTCAAGGTGACCACCTTGTTTATTTTACATTCTATCTGAATTTAATTAAATAATTAATTAAAATAATTGTATTTGCAAATATTTTCTTTAGATGGTGACACACACACATGTGCTGTTTTTTTTAAATTGTATTTTTTATTTACCTTCTTAGATTTTGATTGTAATACCAATCAAGAATATCATTGTTTAAAAAATGCATCAGTTATGCAAGGTTTATTGATTGAATCAGTGAAAATATGTAAGGTTATGACAAAAGATGCGTGAGAATTGAAAGCTTAAAATTCAGTTTTTGTTTTTTTTTGTGAAATGTGCCATTTCATGTAAATGCATTGGATTCCTAAGGAATGCAAAATGATGATGACTTTTTGAGGGTGCAATAGGATTTTCAGGACTAGGGAAGCTTCTTTTAGTTAGCATTAAGACTGACTTTATCAGCTAAGGGGTGGTATTGTGTAAGAAAGCACAGATCTATTTATAATCCAGAAAAAGTGTCTCATATTCTTGTCTCATGGTGACCACCTCATTTTTTTACACTTTATCTGAATTTAATTAGATAATAATTAATATAATTGAATTTGCAAATATTTTGTTTAGATGGTTACACACACACATTTGCTGCTTTTTTTAAATTTTATTTTCTATTTAATTTCTTAGATTTTGATTGTAATAGCAATCAAGAAGAGAATCGAAAGCTTAAAATTCAGATTTTTTTTTCCGTTAATTGTGTCATTTCATGTAAATGCATTGGGTTCCTAAGGAATGCAAAATGATGATGGTTTTTAAGGGTGCAATGGGATTTTCAGGGCTAGGGAAACTTCTTTTAGGTAGCAATAAGGCTGGCTTTATCAGCAAAGGCATTGATCATAATGTCAGGACTGACATGTTTAGCACAAGCCTTTGTTATAAAACAAAGCCATTTGATTGTATTTTAAGCAAATTTGCCTAATCAGTATGCATGGCAGAATTTGAGGATATTGTTGTTGAGATTTTAGCGAAGGCAAAATCAGGTGATTTAGGTCAATTTCAGCGTGGTTGTAGAATGTGTCTTAATAAGGGATGCCTATTAATTAGGACATGCGACCACACTGAACATAAACATTCATTTTTCAGCCTGTCCGATCATTTTCTGTTTTGATTCAAATTAACACAAATCTAAACAGTGCCATCACAAGCTCCTACTGTTTTTGTTGATGTGGTTAAAATATTATTGAAATCTGCGTGATTACTTTTGTTCACAAACACACAGCCTGCATGCTTGTCATATCTGTCTTCTTTCAGTGTGGGTTTTGTACATTTGGCCTAATGTATAAGTGGTAGTCTAACCAGGAATAGGAGCACACGATGATGTTGTTTCTTCCCTCTCTGGGTATAGAGTGTTCTATTTTTAAAGCATGATTTGTTAATAATGAAAAACCAGGGAATATGTGAACAGTAAATATAACATTCCAGTGGTCTGGAAGAGAACAGGCTTCCATCTGATTTCAATTTTATATGTGCTAGAACTAGTCTTCATACTGGGGAACATTTAGATGACATTCTGTTATTTTATATAGCCCAAGGGAGAAATGATGACATTTTCAAATGGCACTGAGTGGAATGCACACAAACAGTGCAAAACATGTAGTGAAGTATAGAATATCGCTAGAAGGAGGATGACTGTAATCATTGCTTTCTGTATTGTTGGTCATTCAGACACCTTTACCAATCACACACTTTCACATAAGCTTTAAAGGGTCTTATTTATAAATGTTTTTACACATATACAGAACATTAATAGAGAAGTCACTATTGAATCCAGTTAGAAAAATGTGTGAATTTTGATTGAAAGTTAGGTGACTCTTGTACTCTGGTTTCCTCCCACACTTCAAAGACATCCTGGTAGGTTAATTGGCTCTTGTCTAAAATGCCCCTACTATGTGTATGCATAAATTTGAGTTAGGGATTAAACTGTAAGCTCCTTGAGAGCAGGGACTGATGTAAATGTTCAGTATATACAGTGCATCAGGAAAGTATTCGCAGCACTTCACTGTTTCTACATTTTGTTATATTACAGTCCTATTCCAAAATGGATTCAATTCATAATTTTCCTCAGAATTTTACAAACAATACCCCATAATGACAACGTGAAAGAAGTTTGTTTGAAATCTTTGCAAATTTATTAAAAATAAAATATGAAAATAAATCACATGTACATAAGTATTCACAGCCTTTGCCAGGACACTCAAAATTGAGCTCAGGTGCATCCTGTTTCCACTGATCATCCTTGAGATGTTTCTACAACTTGATTGGAGTCCTACTGTGGTAAATTCAGTTGATTGGACATGATTTGGAAAGCACATACCTGTTTATGTAAGGTCCCACAGTTAACAATGCATGTCAGAGCACAAACCAAGCCATGAAGTCCAAGAAATTGCCTGTAGTCCTCTAAGACATGATTGTATTGAGGTACAGATCTGGGGAAGGGTACACAAAATTTTCTGCAGCATTGAAGGTCCCAATGAGCACAGTGGCCTCCATCATCTGTAAATAGAAAAAATTTGGAACCACCAGTACTCTTCCTAGAGCAGGCCATCCGGCTAAACTGAGCGTTCGGGGGAGAAGGGCCTTAGTCAGGGAGGTGACCAAGAACCCGATGGTCACTCTGTTAGAGCTCCAGCATTTCTCTGTAGAGAGAGGAGAACCTTCCAGAAGAACAACTATCTCTGCAGCACTCCATCAATCAGGCCTGTATGTTAGAGTGGCCAGATGGAAGCCACTCCTCAGTAAAAGGCACAACCCGCCCGGAGTTTGCCAAAAGGTACCTGAAGGACTCTCAGACCATGAGAAAAAAAATCTCTGGTCTGATAAAACAAAGATTGAACTCTTTGGCCTGAATGGCAAGTGTCATGTCTGGAGGAAACCAGGCACCACTCATCACCTGGCCAATACCATCCTTACAGTGAACCATGGTGGTGGCAGCAACATTCTGTGGGGATGTTTTTTAGTGGCAGGAACTGAGAGACTAGTCAGGATTGAGGGAAAGATGAATGCAGCAATGTACAGAGACAGGTGTTAAAAGTATTCCTGCGCTACCGTAATGGAGAAAGAGCGTAAAAACTACAAAAACTAGAAAATGGACAGCTGCATGCCCCAAAAACTGGGGACAGACAACCCCAACTCTAACAGATAAATTACAGGGAGGGGGTGCTGCGCTAACCAACAAGCAGGTGATGGAGGTATATTGGATCTCTACAAGGGGTTGTCCGCAGGAACAAGGCTTGAAGGGATGCTAAATCAACATATCATGTTGATATTCATATGTTGATAAGACCAATCGGATAAATATAAATTTAAATATATGCAGTATGATGATATATGTAAAAAATGCACAGGTGCCAGTCAGGCTAAGAAAAGTCAATCCAGCTAAAATAATTCTGGCATACCCTGGGACCGTTAAAAAATCGCTAAAATTGCATAAATAATGTATAATCTATATAAAATGATAAACCTGTGCAAAAGGGCGTGGAAAGTGCATGGTACTCCGGAACTTAATCCTTTATAGTATGTGACAAATGTCTCCTACTGCAATAGCCAACAGTACGTGATATAAATTAAATGAAATGCTATTTCCATAGACATCAAAGATAAAAATATAACAGGTGGTGCAATAGATATATCCAGTGCATATAAGTAAGTGCAAGCCAAAAATAATTAAAGAAAATACAGTAAATAAAATCATCAAATAGTAAACGCATATATGTGTGCAATCAATATCAATTCATAACGTGCAAAAATGCATATAAAGTATATCATGCTGAGTGATCAAATGATCTAAAATCGCACCGTGTGCCAACAGTGTGTAATCTCTCTGTGTGATTAAGCAATAAACCGGTAAACATAACATACACCTGTGTATAAACTGAAACTCAAACGGTGAAAAGTTATAATGTCCAAAAAAAAAAGGTAATGATAATAGAAATAGTCCTTTGGGGTGAATCAAAAGAAATTCACTGTGCTCAACAGATGACTATAAAATGAAGTGCCAAAGGTGTGACAGACATGTAAGTCTTCTTCGTGTGCAAACACACTTAAATGAGCAGTGGCCCCTTACCTAGCGGTGCTAGGTCAACCGCAGTGATGGTAATCTTTACTTGGGGTCCTGGGCTGTACTGCTTCCACGCCTGGTGTTGCTCTGTCAGCTGTGAGCTAGTGTAGTAGGCTGTGGTCTCGTGGTAATGGTCCTGGACCAGCGCGGGTCCAAACTACACCTCCGTACCTCACATATAGATGTACCAATGATAAAGGACAAGGGGGTACCGCATAGTGTGATATGTTTTAAACAAGTGTTTATTCAAAGTGAATGCAGGTACTCACATAAAAATGACAGAACGGTGCTAAAATCCTATGAGCGGCGAGCTCGTTAGCCTCTGTCAAACAGAAGTGCCCAATCCGTCCCTACGCGTGATGTCACCAATCACGTGACTTCATCAGATGATATCAAACATCTGATGATTACCAGCCCCCCAGTTTACTAACCTGAGCCCTCGAAAGTCCGGTGCTCGATTCCGCACTCGATCGTTGCCCAGGCTTCTCGGCTCTTCATTGGATAGTCTGATAGCAGCGCAGCCATTGGCTCGCGCTGCTGTCAATCAACTCCAATGATGCGAGGGCCGGGAGGCGAGGCCGAGTCCTGTAGTCGGCGGCTATGGACACCGGATACAGGACTCAGGAGCGCGCCCACAAGGTAACCCCCCCGGGAGAGCACTTCCCAGAGGGGGTTATCAGAAGCAGGGAGGAGCCGAGACAGCCGCCGATTAACTCCAGAAGACGAGGATCGGGGCCACTCTGTGCAAACCGAGCTGCACAGGAGGTAAGTATGACATGTTTGTTATTTTAAAAAAAAATTGAAGCTTTAGTATCACTTTAAGTAAATGAACGTAGGGGGGCGTGGCCAGCATGGCGGACTGAGTAGACGTGTTCCCTGTGAGCTCCTGGAGTATTGCTTGGACTTTAATCCGTATCTCACATCTGTGCTCACCGGAGAGACCCTGGGTGTCTGGATGCCTTTCAGAACTCCCGGCAGTCAAAAGTGGGGTAAGAAACTGAAATTCCCCCCGAACATTCCTGAGGAAAGCGGCCCGATCTCCTGCACTCTGTATTCTCCTGCGCTCCATTTTAATATGGCATCGCAAACAGACCATGAGGCGGACTTACTAGTAGCTCCTCCGGGTTTACCTGAGATCATGGCAGCCATTACATCTTGCCAAGCTGCTGTCACCACTTGCCAATCTGCTTTGGCTTCTAAAATAGAGGAGGTTCAGCTGGATGTGGGCTTGCCGAGGCAGGACCTTGATAAGATTAGATCCAGAGTGTTGGAGGCTGAGCGGCGCATGGGATCGGTGGAGGATACGGTGACAGACCATGCTGCTTCCATCCGTACTCTCCAAAAAAAGGTCAAGGCTCTTGAATACAGAGCTGAGGATGCAGAGAACCGCAGCAGACTGAAACAACCTGCGTATTGTGGGTCTTCCGGAGAGTGTTGAGGGGAGATCACTGGCCCTGTTCACGGAGGACCTGCTGCGTTCTCTGCTGCCCTCTGCACAGCTCTCCCCTTACTTTGCGGTTGAGAGAGTGCACCGTGTCCCGCCCAGACCCGGACCAGAGGGAGCCCCTCCCCGCACTCTCATTCTCTGGTTACTGAACTTTAGGGATCGTGACGAGCTGCTGAGGGCCTCTCGTGCTGGGGGTGAGCTACCCTTCCGGAATGTTAAACTTCTATTGTTCCCGGACTACAGTATGGAGACCCAATGGCAGCGCCGCTCCTTCCATGCTGTCAAGGTCAGCCTAAGGAAGAGAGGAGTCAAATACAGCATATTGTTTCCTGCAAAGCTCCGAGTGGTGGACGGTGAGACGGTCCGCTTTTTCACTAACCCCAAAGATGCGGCTGCTTGGTTAGAGACCTTACCTCCGTAAGATGTCGGTGAGGGTCACCTGTCACTGTCTGTATTCTATGACTATGTTCAGCCTTGTATTTTGCTGTTACTGGGAGTGATTTACCCAGTATATCTTCTATATCCGGGCCCCTTTCCTGACTTACATACTCTGCTACTGTTGATGGATGTTTTTTTATTGAGGAGATGCACAGGATGGGCATAATTCACCCTGATTCATGGCTGATCGATGTCTGAACCCACCAAGAAGTAGTGAGGATCATTGACCCCCTGTTACAAATGAGGATCACAGAACTGTGGATGCGATCCCTATTTTATCCTGGACTGCCCTTCCCTTAGCACTTGCTAACCTGAGTTGGGTGTTTCGGTTTTACATATGTTTCATAACTAATGTTGGTCTTTCATTGATAATGTTGGATGCCTATATTACTGGTATGTATGGTACTAATATGAATGTTCTGCTGCAGGGTTGTGAGGTGGTTGCAGTCTCGGGCTGCTTCCCATGGCTGCTCTGGCTCGTGAGGCCACCGTTCACATACCTCTATCAATTTTTTGCTATGCCCGCATAATGGCTGAATGCTTAGTGGTGACATGGAATGTGCGGGGTCTTAATTCCGCTATAAAGCGCTCTTTGGTACTCAATTATTCACAGAAACTCCGCTCACAGGTGTGTGTTCTTCTTGAGACACATCTTATGGGATCCCGTTTTTTGAGGTTAAAAAGAGCCTGGGTAGGTGCTCACTACCATGCACCTTATTCTAACTATGCCAGAGGTGTCAGTGTTTTAGTGCACAAATCCCTGCCCTTTCAGCTCTTGGATGTTAAAATCCACTCGGGGGGTAGATATGTGCTCCTGCATGCCCTGATTTTGGAGGTCCCAATTGTGATAGTGGGTGTTTACCTCCCCCCTCCAGCCGATATAGATGTGCTCCATGTGGTGATGCAGCCGGTTACACTTTATAATGTCGATAATGTATTATTTACTGGTGACTTTAATATGGCTCCTTCTCCAGGGATGAACAGGCTACATGCTTCTGGTCCAGAGCTGTCGGGTCTATCCCGCTGGGCCTCCACCTTCCACATGACAGACATTTGGCGACATTTTCACCCCTCTGATAGGGAACACACGTGCCTTTCTACCACATACCTGACCTTGTCCCGCCTTGACCTGGCTTTTGCCTCTCCTGCTTTGCTGCGTAGAGTGGTTCCTGCAGAGATTCTCTCACAAGGAATTTCGGATCATGCTCCGGTATCTGTCACATTTAGGCTCTCTGATGTGGAGGGTGTAGGCTGTCCAAATACTGGATTATGGACCCGGATATACAGGAGGAGATGCCAGAAGCACTGTGTAACTTTTGGATTGAGAACGCGGGCTCTGCTGGACCTCTGGTGGTGTGGGATGCCCTTAATTCATGGCTCAGGGGTACTTATATGGCTCGTATAGCCCTGAAGAAGAGGCAATCTGCGCAGTCTCTCAGGCATTTGGAAGAACAGGCAAGGTTGAAAGAGGCTGAATATGTACGGTCTCCTAACCAGGGAAATTATGTGCCCTGGCAGGATACCTCGTGGGAACTGTCCTTACTTAGAGTAGAGCTCACCAAGAAGTCTATGCTTGATAGTTCCCAGAGGGTGTTTGAATTTGGGGACAAAAACGGGAGGCTGCTGGCCTGGTTGGCCAAAGGACAACATACCGCGACTCATATTGGTAGGTTGAGGGATCTAGATGGCCATCTGCTGACGGCTCCAGCAGATATTAGTGCTAGATTCCTTGATTTTTACCAGACCCTCTACTCCTCTAGGGCAACCTTTCCCACCTCTGAACTACTTCAATATCTTAACCAGATCCCGCTCCCTTCATTGGAGACTAAGAAGAGCGAAGAATTGGATAGGGATATCTCCCTTGAGGAAGTGCAGGAAGCGTTAGGATCTATGCAGTCGAGCAAATCTCCAGGACCCGATGGAATTCCCATTGAATTCTATTCGGGCTATCAAGAATTTTTGGCCCCCAAGCTTACTTCATTACTGCGATAATCCTCTGACCTAGACTCCTTTCCAGAATCCTGGTCTGAGGCGATAGTGGTCCTGGTGCCCAAACCTGGTAAGGACCCTGAAGAGTATGCCTACCAGCCTATTTCCCTAATTAATACCGATGCCAAGTTGCTGGAAAAGGTTCTAGCCCATAGGCTCGTTAGGGTAATAGAGGACCTCAGTCATGTGATCAAACCGGGTTCATGCCGGGTAGGGGCACGGATATCAATATCCGTCCTCTGTTTCTGAATTTAGCCATCTCCCATCATAATAAAGGCACAAGAGTCATAGCCTCTCTGGATGCAGAGAAGGCTTTTGACACCGTTGAGTGGGAGTACCTATGGGCGGTGTTGCGAAAATTTGGAGTGGGACCTAGGTTTCTACACTGGCTACAGTTGTTGTATAAAGCCCCTAGGGCAAGAATTTGGGTTAATAATACCCTCTCAGATTTTTTTCTCCTTCAGAGGGGGACCCGGCAAGGCTGCCCTTTATCCCCCAGCCTCTTTGCGCAAGCCTTGGAACCCTTGGCAGTTTTAGTCAGGGAATCTGACAATATTAGGGGGCTCCGGGTTGGCCCTCTGGAGGAGAAAATATCGTTATATGCGGACGACACCTTGTTATATCTGCAAGATGCTGGTCCTTCTCTACAGGCTGCTCTGGCTGCCTTTGACGAATTTGGAAGGCTTTCTGGAATTCGTATCAAATGGAGCAAGTCTGTCTTGTTCCCTCTTGATGTGCAGACTAGACAATCTGCGGCCCAGTCCGCGTTGAGATGGGTAGATGAATTTGTATATCTGGGAATTAGGGTCACGCGAGATCCCCAGTCCTTCCAACGCCTTAATCTCCAGCCCGTAGTGACACGCCTCAAAGACCACTGCTCTCGATGGGCTAATTTACCCCTTAACCTCCTAGGGTGAATTAATATCCTAAAGATGATCTATCTTCCTAAATGTATTTATTTTTTCAGGAATTGCCCTGTGTCGATACCCCGAGCCTTCTTCAGAGAACTAGATAGTTGCATTGGTTTTCTTTTTGTGGCGGGGATCCCCCCCTCGGTTGGCCAGATCGACCCTACAGCTCCCTGTTGACTGTGGTGGGTTGGCTTTACCCAACCTGCTGCTATACTATTGGGCGGCCATGTTGGTCACGGTTAGGTGGTGGTTGGAGCAGTCTAGAGCCAATGCTGCAGTCTGCCTTGAGGTGGCTATTGTGAGATCTCTCAGGGAGTTAGGTAATCTGATATATCGCGGAGCCTCAGCGTACCCTTCCTTGCCAATCCCTACCAGAACCACTCTTGGGGTGTGGAGCCTGGCCAGGAGATGATTTCTTTCCCCAAATCGGTGGTCCCCTTTTTGCCCATTGTGGTGAAACCCATCATTCCCACACTCTCGGACAATCCCTGACCCGCAACTTTGGGCCCGGTATAATATTAAAATACTAAAGGATATTGTGGTAGCGGGATCTCTTCGAACCTTTTCGGGAGCTGGTTGGGAAGCATGATCTCCCTGCATGGATGCTATTACGTTACCATCAGTTGCGACATGCATTCTGGGCACAGTTCTCGACACCACCCGATCTTGGATCAGATGTGGTTGAGGATTTACTGGCCCAAGAATCTTTAGCCAAACCTTTGTCTGCAATATATCTAACTCTTATTCGGAAAGACTCTCCGAAGATGGACATACTCTGGACCAGGTGGGAGGCTGAGATTCCTGCCCTGGATAGGGAATCATGGGAGGAATGTTTAAGGGAAGTTCTAGACTGGTGATATCCTCTAGAGATAAACTAATACAAACAAATTTCTTACAGAGAATATACCTTACGCCTCAGAGACTGCATAGAATATACCCGGACAGGTCAGTCTCCTGACAGCTCCTACATCCACATGTTTTGGGCCTGCCCCAGACTTTCCCTATATTGGACTGCCATAATGGAAGTCATTAACCCTCGTCTACAACTTGAAATACCCCTGACACCTGAATTAGCTTTGTTAGGCATACATGACCATGACCAGAGACCTAGGTGTACTAAGTTGCTTGTTTCGCTGTTGCTCTTCTATGCCAAAAAAGAGATCCTATTAAAATGGAACTCTTGCAGGTCTCCCACAGTAAGGGCATGGGAGAATTCAGTCAATGCTGTCTTACCTATGTACAAACTGACATATATAAATAGAGAATGCCCTCAGAAGTACACGAGAGTATGGCAGCCTTGAACTGATCCTGGTTGAGGTCTCCTTTACTGCGACCTGACACCTTTCTGTCTTTTGTGTGCTGTATTGTATACTGTGTTGGCTTGACCTCCCCCTTCCTTGTCACTTCCTTCCCCCCCACTCCCTCCCCAATTTTTTTATTCAATATATAGTTTCAATGTCAGTTGTTGCCTGGTAAGAAAAATTGAATATATATATGGGTTAAATTTGAAAACTACCTCAGGAACCAAAATTATTTATGAATAGAAGCTGAAGCCAAACTTACCAGTGACAGCGACATGTGTCTGTTAACTTAGATATATATAATAATATTATTAATCCATTAATAGATGCACCACAGATGAACACTGTAACCTGAACGTGGCAGTGGTGGTCATCTGCATCCTGAAGGATTTATTGTTGTCAATAAGGGATCCAATTTGATCATGTCAGAGCTCAACAGTGATCACATGATTGGTTCCCAATCATCAGTGGCAAATTTTAAATAACATTAACCACTTCAGCCCCGGACTATTTGGGTGGCCAAAGACCAGAGCACTTTTTGCGATTCGGCACTGTGTCAATTTAACTGACAATTGCGCAGTCGTGCGACGTAGCTCCCAAACAAAATTAGCGTCCTTTTTTCCCCACAAATGGAGCTTTCTTTTGGTGGTATTTGATCACCTCTGTGGTTTTTATTTTTTGCGCTATAAACTAAAAAAGAGCGACAATTTTGAAAAAAAACACATTCTTTTTTACTTTTTGCTATAATAAGTATCCCCCAAAAATATATAAAAAAAACATTTATTTTCCTCAGTTTAGGCCAATACGTATTCTTTTACATATTTTTGGTAATAAAGAATAAGCGTATATTGATTGGTTTGCGCAAAAGTTAAAGCGTCTACAAAATAGGGGATAGATTTATGGGATTTTTATTTAAAAAAATTTTTTTTACTAGTAATGGCGGCGATCAGAGATTTTTATCGTGACTGCGACATTATGGCAGACACATCAGACACTTTTGGTGCTATTTTGGGACCATTCACATTTATACCGCGATCAGTGTAATTAAAAATGCACTGATTACTGTGTAAATGTGACTGGCAGTGTAGGGGTTAACCAGGAGGGGGCGCTGCAGGGGTTAAGTGTGTCCTAGGGAGGGATTCTAACTGTGGGGGGAGGGGCTGTGTGTGACATGACACTGATCACTGCTCCTGATTGCAGGGAGCTGTGATCAGTGACAGTGTCACTAGGCAGAATGGGGAGATGCTGGTTTACATTAGCATCTCCCCGTTCTTCCTCTCCGTGAGACGATCGTGGGTATCCCCGCGGACCTTGAGTCCGTGGGACCTGCGATTGGACTCACAGAGCTTGCGGCGGGCACATGAGCGCGCCTGCTATCCAGGCCTCGCGAGATCACGTACAATAAAGTGATTTCGCGCAGCTGAGCCAACCTGCCGCAGTAAAACTGCGGCGGCTGGTCCACAAACGGTTAATAACTGGTGTTTCTAAATGTTGAATAGCAGCTTAAAAGCATAAATTAAGTACCGGTAAACAAAAATAAGAAGTGCCAGTAAATAAAGGAAAAAAAAAATCCTTAGTTACAGTATTTCTGTCTGCTAACTATTTGGTCTGCCCATATTTTTCATGATCTGATTTACTCACTTTCATTTATTGGTAAAGATAACTGTCAGTCCTAAAAAATGTTTTAATACATGCAAAATGTTAATTCAATTCAGTTGTTGCTGTTTGGAGGTGAAGCCAAAGTCGTTTTTCTGACATTTCTCTGTCCAGATGACTATTGGAAACACATACAAAGTCTCTATTTGTCACTAAGTTCAATTGATTTTGCTGCATGCCTTCAAGTCAGAGGAGCAGAGTGCAATGAATACAAACAGCCAGTTCTCCAAAACAATGTGACATGAATTAAATACACTGCATTTTCTGCTGAGCTTTTATTACATTCAAATTGGAATAAGCTTTGCGACTGGCTTCTCCAATTTCATGCTTTTGTGTTTATCATCATACCAACTACCAATAGCTCCAAAAATGCATAACGTCCTTAGAAAAATATGTAAGCATATATATATACAGTGCCTATAAAAAGTATTTACCCTTTTTCGTGTTTTATTTTCATAGAACATTCAGTCGCGGTAGATTTAATTAATTTTTTTTTTTTTTTACACTGATCAACAGAAATATGCAATATACACTTTAATGGCAAAGTGAAAACATATGTCTGCAAAGTGATTTCAACACTTAAAGACCAAGCCTCTTTTTGAGATCTGTTGTTTAAGTTAGAATCAGTTTTTTTTTTGCTAGAAAATTACTTAGAACCCCCAAACATTATATATATTTTTTTTTCGGCGGTTGTTGCAATACTTTATGTCACACTGTATTTGTGTAGCGGTCTTGCAAACGCATTTTTTTTTAAATACACTTTTTTAATTTAAGAATAAGAAAACAGTAAAGTTAGCCCAATTTTTTTTTATATTGTGAAAGATAATGTTACGCCGAGTAAATTGATACCTAACATGTCATACTTCAAAATTGCGCCCGCACATGGAATGGCGACATACTTTGACCCTTAAAAATCTCCATAGGCGATGTTTAAAAAATTCTACAGGTTACCAGTTTTGAGTGACAGAGATTGTCTTTTGCTAGAACTATTGCTCTTACTCTAACGATCGCGGCAATACTTCGCATGTGTGGTTTGAACGCCGTTTTCATATGCAGGCATGACTTAGCTTAGCGTGACGGGGCGCTTTAAAATTTGTTTTTTTTCTTATTTATTTTAGTTTTTATTTTTACACTGTCCATTTAAAAAAAAAATGGGTCACTTTTATTCCTAATACAAGGGATGTAAACATCCCTTGTAATAGAAAAAAGCATGTCAGGACCTCAAAAAGACCTCAGATCTCACATTTGCACTTAAATGCAATAAAAAAAGTCTTTTTTTTTTTCAATAAAATGTTTTTGTTACCTATAAGACCATTGGGTGGAAGTGATGTTTGACGTCGCTTACATCATCCAATGGTATGAAGCCGAGTGGGGGCCATCTTTTTCTCACTTGGCTCCATGTTACTGAGGGGACAGGACCCAATCGTCTCTGCCTCTACCGACGGCTGCGGTAAGCAAAGGAGACCACTGTGTAGCTGCAGTAGGGAGGGCACCTCTCCCACTGCTGATAAAGTGATCTTGCACCGAATCTGCCGCAGAGACCACTTTTATCTGAAAGCGGACCGCCCGCTGTTTAAAACGATAAGCTGCCATAACAATGGTATTCCACGTTAAACAGCCGCCATATAATGACAGCAGGCAGTCGGCAAGTAGTTAAACAAATTGAAACAAATATTAAGAAATGTATAGCATAAGTATACACACCCTTTATGATGACATATACAGTATAAATCATTGATGCAGCCAATCTTTTTCAAAGTCACATAATTAGTTAGATTGGGGCCACCTTTATGTTGTCAAGGGTTTTTTATAGAATTAATACATGTGTATTGGAAAGGTCCAACTTTGACTCATTCAATATCTTGGCATAAACTAGGGCTGCACCGATACTGTTTTTTTATAGGCGAGTACGAACACTGATACATTCAGTCAAGTACTCGCTGATACCAAGTACCAATACTTTCCAATGCGATTTTCATCAATTAAAAACAAAACTGTCTGAATCGCATGCGATTTCTCCCACTGCTCCCTACATATCTGGCCACATGCAAAATAATCTACATATGTGTCCTGGTCTACCGAAGGTAGCAAATCAGGGTCGGTGGAGGTGCTCACAGGGCTGGAGGAGAAGTTCCAGGACTGTCACCAGTCAGTGTCCCTGGTCACCACCACTCCAGTTACATGATGATGCTCTACTGCACAGTATGTAAGAAAATATAAAAAAATTTGGAAAAAAAAAATGTTTTTTTCATTTTTGAATACTTAGGACCATGTGTTATTTCAGTTTTTCTTTTTTAATAAATCTTATGAAACCTTATGAAGAAAGATTATTTATTTGCAAAATTTTAAAACAGAGACGAAGAAAAACTTGTTTTTTTTCAAAAACTGTGGCCTTTTTTAGTTTATATAGCAAAAAAAAAAAACAGTGGTGATTAAATACCACCAAAAGAAAGCTCTAATTGTGTGAAAAACATTTATAAAAATGTCATATGGGTACAGTGTTGCATGACCATGTAATTGTCATTCAAAGTGAAACAGCATAGTGTAAAGATGATCTCTGATCAGCCCTGATCCTCCTCTTCTCATGTCCCTCTTCGGTGCTCCTGGCCCCTCCCTCCTGCAGCTTGCTATGGGGCACCTGAGCCGGGTCACAGTTCCCTGTGTCCATTAAGAGATGGAGCTGTGTCCCACCCCGCCCCCTTTCTCTCCTGATTGGCTGACTGATTTTGAATGACAGCAGCGGTAGCCAATGGTGCCGCACTGCTGTCTCAGCCAATGAAGAGGGGAGTCCAGGGCAGCTGAGACACTTGTGCAACATCACTGGATAGAGAGAGACCTTGGGGAAATAATAGGGGGGCTGAGGGGGACTGCTGCACACAGAAGGCTTTTTATCTTAATGCATAGAATGCAAAGATAAAAAAACCTTCTGCCTTTACAATCACTTTAATTTGTTTACACAGAAAAGAACATTTTACTGTTTGGAGAAATATGTCTACATCTATGCAGAGTAAACAGTGCTGAATGCAAATGACTGTTTAAAACTATATGAGACAGAGCACAGTGTTTTAAAAAATTCAGAAGGAAAAAGGCTGATGCCTTTGAGATATCGACCTTTCAAATGCTTGGAATCAAAATGACTGTCCCTAATCTAGATGGTCAGTTTCTGAGTGTGTTTGAGGTGTTTTAACTGCAAGTCCAAGAATAAACCATTTTAAAATGTTATATATTTAGATGAGTCATAAATAGCACAGAACATATTTTGGATTGCTAAAGTACACTTAGAGGAAGCAGCACAGTAGCAATACAAATTGCAACTATTTTATAATGTCCATCTCAGCAGGAGGGCCAAACGTGCAGACATCACTGCAGGTGGTTGACTTTGATGGTCATGATGCCATTTTTTCCATTGTAAAGCCCTCTTCCCAACACACTTTGGAGTCTAGAGGCTGACCATGGATTATGCAATTTTCTTTTCTTCAATCACGAATTGAACGAAAGAAAATTGCTTGATTCCCCCATCAGCACAGTCAGTGTTAACAGGGGAATCCATCATGATGCACTATTGTATTCTGACAGCGGGAGATTTCCCCATCATCAGAATACAATGATCACTGCTGGCACTATAGCCGACAGAATTGATCATACAAAAAAGTCAGGCTGGTTGTTCTGAAGTCGATCGATAGGTCGACTTTAGTACGACCAGTCTGCCCATAGATGGATCAAAATTTGGCCAGTTCCTGCTGAACTGGCCGGATCTCTATCCATCTATGGACAGCTTTAGTCTTTTAGTGTGCTAATTTAGTGTGCTAATTTAGTGCTAATTTGCTCTTTGGTAAGCAAGACTGTTGCTCTGTCAATTTTGTTCCTGGCTTTAGTTCAATCCAAGATAATAACTTAATATGAGGATTATATTTTAATCTAGAAATACTCATTAAAGTATATGTATAGCCAGTGCCTTAAAACACATGTCAATGAACTGTATGCATAGTCTGACACAACTATCAAAGTAATTATATTAAAAATGTTATTGCTTTAGATTGTAAGCTCTTGTTAGCAGAGCCCCCTTAACCCTCTTGTCTTTGAATGTATTGTAACAGTACTGTTTCCCTTT
This sequence comes from Lithobates clamitans, assembly GCA_037952925.1. NCBI lineage: Eukaryota > Metazoa > Chordata > Amphibia > Anura > Ranidae > Lithobates > Lithobates clamitans. Next base: position 626,653 of record JBBGZY010000611.1, read on the forward strand.
ACATTTTAAAGCTCTTGGTGCTTCATAATTCCTATAAAATAATAACAATAATAATAAAAAAAAATTAGAAAATGAATTTCCCCTCTCAGATTTTCAAGTCTATGGGCTGGCCTCATGAAAGGATTCAAGATTAGAATGAATCAAATATGGACTAGTAATAATTACAATTATCAATTTTGCTAATTTTTGTCTATTTATTTTTATTTACAGTAAAACAAAAAAATTCTATTTTTTTCTTGTCTATTTTTGCTATATTTATTTGTTTAAGAGTATTGCCATAATCTGTACTGAAGAGTAAAAATCAGTTCTTCAAGTAGAACTATAAGCATAACATTTTGTTTTCATTTTGGATAGAGCAAGATTTTTATTTTTTTTGCCATCTGTCTCCCTTCTGTACAGATTAAGGGAATTCCTTGGGAAGCCCAAGGTAACCAGAACTAGTGTCCTATTGGAAGATTTCCCCTCTATTACTTTTCAGGGGACAACCCAAAATTTGGGTTTTTCCTTTACTTTCACCTTTAATGCTAATGGTAAACAGAACAAATAGAGAGACTGGGGGTCATTTACTATAGCACCGAAAAATGATCCTGCAGTCCCAGAAAATAGTACCTAATTAAGGCCAATTAAGACTTCAACTCTCAGAAACTGGGTGCTAATGCAAATGGAAACCAGCGCTATTGCCGGCAAACATGCCTGTCAGATCACAAATGCGGGAATAGTGAAAGTCAATGGGGCTCGAACCTGCACAATCCAAAGTTCTCACTGAAGGCTTATATGCAAGTTCTTTGCATAAAAATGTATGGGGACCTGGGTCCTGCCCCAGGGGATATGTATGAATTGGAAAAAATGTTTTTAAAATGGCTGTTTTTTTCAGGAGCAGTGATTTTAATAATGCTTAAAGTGAAACAATAAAAAATAAAAAATTCCTTTTAATATCGTGCCTGGGGGTGTCCTTAGTATGCTGCTAAAGTAACGCATCTTTCCCATGTTTATTACTGTCATTTATTACTGTCATTTAAAATTGCTCACGGCTGTAATGAATTACTGGTTCCCGGCAATATAGAGTAAAAATTAAAGAAAAATGGCGTAGGCTCCCCCACCAGTCCATTTTGATGGGGACAAGGGCCTCATCCCCATAACCCTTGACTGGTGGTTGTGGGGGTCTGGGGGAGCTTATCGGAATATGGAAGCCCCCTTTAACAAGGGGGCCCCCAGATCCCGGCCCGCCCTATGTGAATGGGTAGGGGTACCTTGTACCCCTACCCATTCATCAAAAAAAGTAGTGAAATGTGACAAAATGACAATTCCTTTATTAAAAATGTCTTCTTCTTTCCGACGCTTCTTGCTCCAAATTCCTCCGGTCTTACTTCGGTTTTCTCCTTCTTCCTCCAGCTGCTTCTTCCCCCGCTTCTTCCTCTATCTTCCTCCACTTCTTCCTCCGGTCTTCTCCATCTTCCTCTGGCTTCTTCTTCCCCTGTTTCGTCCTCCGGTCTTTCTCCTCCACCGCTCCCGCCACCGTTCCCACTGAACATTCAAAAAACGAACCTCCCTGATACTGCGATGGGGCGCATGATGTCTCTCCGAGACCCCGCCCCTTGTGACTTCACCACCCGGGGCATGATGAGTCAGTGATGCACAAGGGGTTGGGGTCTCCTGCTGACGTCATTCGGTGGCCACGCCCCATAGTTATATATGAAATGTGCGCTATGGAAGCGGACAGATCAGCTGGCCACAGCATCGTTGTTTTCATGTTCAGGGGGTTGTAGCTGGAGTGGCGGAGGAGCAAGACTGGAGGGTGAAGCAGGGGAAGAAGCCAGAGGAAGATGGAGAAGACTGGAGAAAGAAGCAGAGGGGGATAGAGGAAGAAGCAGCTGGAGGAAGAGGGAGAAAACCAAAGGAAGATGGAGGAAGAAGCGGGGGAAAGAACTTTTCTGGCTAATGTTGATTCACATAGGGGGGCCAGGATCTGGGGGCCCCCTTGTTAAAGGGTGCTTCCAGATTCCGATAAGCCCCCCACCCGCAGACCCCCACAACCATTTGGGCAAGGGTTATGGGGATGAGGCCCTTGACTATGTCTCTCCATGTTGAGGGCATGTGGCCTTGTATGGTTCAGGAGGGAGGCGCTCGCTCCTCCCCCCCTTTCCTGACCTGCCAGGTTGCGTGCTTGGATAAGGGTCTGGTATGGATTTTGGGGGGGACCCCATGTCCCTTTTTTTTATTTTGGCACAGGGTTGCCCTTAAAATCCATACCAGATATGAAGGGCCTGGTATGGATTTTGGGGGATACCATGTAATTTTTTTTTTCATTTTGCCGTGGGGTTTCCCTTAAAGTCCATACCAGATCCAAAGGGCTTGGTAATCACTGGGGGGACCCTATGCCGTTTTTTTCTTTGATTTTTGGAATTCCACACCATAATATTTTTGAATAATTTCATACCATTGCATGCATTTGAAGAGTTAAAATTATGGAATAAACCAAACTGATGTGTATTCGCTAATAATGCTGCTGAGTACAATGTACATTTTCAGGAGGTGATACCATTGGAGGGATTCAAACCCATGGCTTGAACCTTTGAAGGTAGCAGGACATACCACTATGCTATAGAGCTGAGCACAATCATACACAAAAATACTATTACTAATGTTTGATTATTTTTCATTGTATACAATAATGTTTTGCATTTGATGCATTAATATTATGGTACCAACCATGCTCATGTGCTATTGGGTAGGGATGAGACGAACACCCTTGGTTTGATTCGCACCAGAACTTGTGAACAGGCAAGAAATTTGTGTGTGCGTACACTGTTAAAGTCTATGGGACACGAACATGAAAAATCCAAAGTGCTAATTTTAAAGGCTTAAAATCATGTTATTGCCATAAAAAGTATGGGAACCCGGGTCCTGCCCCAGGGGACATGTATCAATGCAATAAAAAGATTTAAAAACGGACGTTTTTTCAGGAGCAGTGATTTTAATAATGCTTAAAGTGAAAAAATAAAAATGAAATATTTCTTTAAATACCTTTAAAGTAGCACATCTTTCCCATGTTTAGAACAGTACTGCAGCAAAATGACATTTTTAAAGGAAAAAAATGTCTTTTAAAACTGCTGAAGGCTGTAATGTATTGTCGGATGCCAGCAATATAGATAAAAATCATTGAAAAGAACGGCGTAGGGGTAGGTAGGTACAATGTACCCCTACCCATTCACATGGGGGGCCGGGATCTGGGGGCCCCCTCGTTAATGGGGGCTTCCAGTCCCCCACCCGCAGATCCCCACAACCACCGAACCCCAAAGCACCCTCCCCATGTTGAGGGCATGTGGCCTGGTACGGTTCAGGAGGGAGGGCGTTCTCTCGTCCCCCCCTCTTTTCCTGCGGCCTGCCGGGTTGTATGCTCAGATAAGGGTCTGGTATAGATTTTGGAGGGAATCCCCATGCCATTTATTTTTACTTTTGGTGTGGGGGTGTCCCCTCTGGGTCAATACTAGACCCGAAGAGCCTGGTATAGACCTGGGGGGGAACCCATGCAGTTTTTTTGTGATTTTTTTTGGCTGCCATTTTTTTTTACTTTCAGTGGGGAAGCCGCTGACAGCTGATAACTAATTGGTTGTTAAGGATGCGGCGGCTGGCTTCCTGGCCCCCTGGTTAGCAACCAGCTATATACAGTGTTAAAATAAGAACATCAAAACACATCAAAAATTGCATCACAAACACAACAGTTGCATTTTTGGTGTGGTTCCATTAAAACCTATTACCTGCAAATCACATGAAAAAAGTCCCCAACCATTTCCAAAAATGCACTGGTTGCAAAACGCAGAGATGTGAACTAGTACCATAGGAAACCATGTTAAATGGACTGTAGAGTGTTTCTGCAAACTGCAAAGTGCACTAAAAAATGCATAGGTGTGAACCTAGGGTCAGGGCCAGTTCACACTTGAGCGATGCGGGAACCCTGCGAATCTAGTGCGGGATCCAGCATCGCATACAACTTGCAGGCAGTTCACACTGCCATATGCAAACTGCTGGGAGTGTCAGTAGAAAGCTAATGACACCCCCAAATCAGTTTGCATATCGCAGAGCGAACTGCAAATTCAGGCAACACCCATGCAATCGGATTCTGCTGCGGACCACAAAAAGGGTCCTGTGCGAGTTTGGTCCAAATGCAATGCAAATTCAACCATACAATGTGTATGGCTGAGTTTGCATCACATAGACATCGCATGTGATTTGCAGTGCGGAACAAATCACATCCGATGTCAGACAGCACAGCAGTGTGAACCGGCTCTAAGGCCCCATTCACACTTGTGCGACTTGTCCTGAGACTCCTGCGTCCATAGACCTCAAGAATACACTGGCATTGTGAAAGGAACCTAATGAGATTCATTGATAACACTTTTGAATTAGGCCCCATTTGCACTTGTGCGACCAATGCCTGTGTAATCTTGTGGTATATGGGCCTCAAGTCGCATCAAAGTCAAACCAAAGTAGTGCAGGGACGATTTTTGACCCACTTGCAGGATGCACAATTGATTCAAAGGTATTATCCATGAATCTCATTCACACTGCTGCGACCTGAAGGTCACACTATTTTGCTGCTGCAACTTGGCCCCAGCTTCTGGGAATGCCTGTGTAATATTGCGCCCTATGTACCTTTACCACTTCAGCCCCGAACCATTTGACTGGCCAAAGACCAGAAGACTTTTTACAATTTGGCACTGCGCTGCTTTAACTGGTAATTGCGCGGTCATGCAATGTTGTACGCAAACTGAATTTGCGTCCTTTTCTTCCCACAAATAGAGCTTTCTTTTGATGGTATTTGATTGCCTCTGCGTTTTTTATTTTTTGCAAAAAAAAAAAGAGCATAAATTTTGAAAAAAAATTATATTTTCTACTTTTTGTTATAAGAAAAATCCAATAAACTCAAATTTAGTCATACATTTAGGCCAAAATTTATTCAGCCACATGTCTTTGGTAAAAAAATGTCAATAAGCGTATATTTATTGGTTTGAGTTATAGAGTTGAGTTATAGAGTCTACAAACTAAGGTACATTTTCTGGAATTTACGCAGCTTTAAGTTCATGACTGCCTATCTCATTTCTTCAGGTGCTAAAATGGCAGGGCAGTAGAAACCCCCCCCCCCCCCAATGACCCCATTTTGGAAAATAGATACCCTAAGGAAATTGCTAAGAGGCATGTTGAGCCCATTGAATATTTTATTTTTTTGTCCCAAGTGATTGAATAATGACAAAAAAAAAAAATTACAAAAAGTTGTCACTAAATGATATATTGCTCAAACATGCCATGGTTATATGTGGAATTGCACCCCAAAATACATTTTGCTGCTTCTCCTGAATACGGGGATACCACATGTGTGGGATTTTTTGGGAGCACAGGGCCCCGAAAACCAATCACCGCCTTCAGGATTTCTAAGGGCGTAGATTTTTGATTTCACTCCTCACTACCTATCAGAGTTTTGAAGGCCATAAAATGCCAAGATGGCACAACCCCCCCCCCCCCAAATGACCCCATTTTGGAAAGTAGACACCCCAAGCTATTTGCTGAGAGACATGTTGAGTCCATGGACTATTTTATATTTTGCCACAAGTTGTGGGAAAATGACAAACTTTTTTTTTTTGCACAAAGTTGTCACTAAATGATATATTGCTCAAACATGCCATGGGCATATGTGGAATTACACCCCAAAATACATTCTGCTGCTTCTCCCGAGTATGGGGATACCACATGTGTGGGACGTTTTGGGAGCCTAGCCGCGTATGGGGCCCCGAAACCAATCACCACCTTCAGGATTTCTAAAGGCGTAAATTTTTGATTTTACTCCTCACTACCTATCACAGTTTTGAAGGCCATAAAATGCGAAGATGGCACAAAACCCCCCCAAATGTCCCCATTTTGGTAAGTAGACACTACAAGCTATTTGATGAGAGGCATGTTGAGTCCATGGAATATTTTATATTTTGCCACAAGTTGCAGGAAAATGACAAACTTTATTTTTTTGCACAAAGTTGTCACTAAATGATATATTGCTCACACATGCCATGGGCATATGTGGTATTACACCCCAAAAGAAATTCTGCTGCTTCTCCTGAGTACGGGGATACCACATGTGTGGGATTTTTTGGGAGCCTAGCCGCGTATGGGGCCCCGAAAACCAGGCAATGCCTGCAGGATTTCTAAGGGAGTAAATTTTTGATTTCACTCCTCACTACCTATCACAGTTTTGAAGGCCATAAAATGCCAAAATCGCACAAACCCCCCAAATGACCCCATTTTGGAAAGTAGACACCACAAGCTATTTGCTGAGAGGCATGTTGCGTCCATGGAATATTTTATATTTTGCCACAAGTTGCAGGAAAATGACAAACTTTTTTTTTTTTTTTTGCACAAAGTTATCACTAAATGATATATTGCTCAAACATTCTATGGGCATATGTGGAATATGAGGAAACCACATGTGTGGGGCTTTTTGAGAGACTAGCCGTGTACAGGGCCCTGAAAACCAAGCACCACCTTCAGGATTTCCAAGGGCGTAAATTTTTGATTTCACTCCTCACTACATATCACAGTTTCAAAGGCCATAAAATGCCAAGATAGCACAAACCCCCCCCCCAAAATGACCCCATTTTGGAAAGTAGACACCCCAAGCTATTTGCTGAGAGCCACAGTGAGTATTTTGCAGCTCTCATTTGTTTTTGAAAATGAAGAAAGAAAATAAAAATGTTTTTTTTTCTTTTTTCAAATTTCAAAACTTTGTGACAAAAAGCGAAGTCTGCAAAATACTCACCATACCTCTCAGCAAATAGCTTGGGGTGTCTACTTTCCAAAATGGGGTCATTTGGGGGGGATTTGTGCCATCTGGGCATTCCATGGCCTCCGAAACTATGATAGGCAGTGAGGAGTGAAATCAAAAATTTACACCCTTAGAAACCCTGAAGGCGGTGATTGGTTTTCGGGGTCCCGTGCATGGCTAGGCTCCAAAAAATCTCACACATGTGGTATCCCCATACTCAGGAGAAGCAACAGAATGTGTTTTGGGGTGTAATTTCACATATGCCCATGGCATGTTTGAGCAATATATCATTTAGTGACAACTTTGTGCAAAAAAAAAAAGTCTTTTTTCCGCAACTTGTGCCAAAATATAAAATATTCCATGGACTCGACATGCCTCTCAGAAAATAGCTTGGGGTGTCTACTTTCCAAAATGGGGTCATTTGGGGGGGGGGGGTTTAAACTGTTCTGGCATTTTATGCACAACATTTAGAAGCTTATGTTCACACATCACCCACTCTTCTAACCACTTAAGCCAAGACAAAGCCATTTCTGACACTTTTTGTTTACATGAAAAAAATGTTTTTTTTTTTGCAAGAAAATTACTTTGAACCCCAAAACATATACCGTATATGCTCGAGTATAAGTCGATTTTTTCAGCACATTTTTTTGTGCTGAATGTGCCCCCCTCGACTTATACTCGAGTCAAGCACTTTTCTGCAGCAAAAAATTTCATTTTCCGAACCGAATTTGGGGCCCCGTATCTCAGGGCCACTTAATGCTAGGAACCCCAAAGTTGACGTGCAAACCCAGTGGAACTGGTTCCACAACATATCCAAAGTTGAAGTTCCTAGCCCTAAGTGGCCCTGAGATACGGGGCCCCAAAATTGGTTCAGAAAATGTCATTCTCTGCTGCAGAAAAGTGCTTGACATCTTCTGAACCGATTTTGGGGCCACATATCTCAGGGCCACTTGGTGCTAAGAACCCCACATTTGGTGTACAAACCCACTGGAACTGGTACCATAACATATCCGAAGCTGTAGTTCCTAGCACCAAGTGGCCCCGAGATAAGGGGCCCCAAAATCGGTTTGGAAAATGTCATTCTCTGCTGCAGAAAAGTGCTTGACATTTTCTGAACTGATTTTTGGGGCCCTGTATCTCGGGGCCACTTGGTGCTAGAAACCCCAGCTTTGGAAATTTTATGCTGCTAGTTCCAGTGGGTTTGCACACCAAATTTGGGGTTCTTAGCACTAAGTGGCCCCATGATACGGGGCCCCAAATTCGGTCAACTGTGTCCATCTGCAGCAATGTCATTTCGGGGCCCTTTGGGTTCAGAGACCCCAAATTTTTGCTGCAGTTAGGGGGCATCTAGGAACCCTTAACTACTGAGTTTGAAGTTCAGGGGACCTATGGCTGCAAATGGGCACAGTGAGGCATGCAAATGGGCACAGTGATGCTGCAAATGGGCATTGTTGACCCTCTTTTCCACTTACAGTAGCTGTGCATTTCTCACCCTCGTCTTATACTCGGGTCAATAAGTTTTTCCCATTTTTTTGTGGTAAATTAGGGCCTCGACTTATACTCGGAACGACTTATACTCGAGTATATACGGTATTTTTTTAAAATGATGGGTGTTTAATTTTTTTTTTCCACACAGTATTTGCGCAGCGATTTTTCAAACACATTTTTTTTGGAAAAAACACACTTTTTTTAATTTTAATGCACTAAAACACACTATATTGCCCAAATGTTTGATGAAATAAAAAAGATAATCTTAGGCCCAGTACATGGATACCAAACACGACATGCTTTAAAATTGCGCACAAACGTGCAGCGGCGACAAACTACATACGTTTTTTAAAGCCTTTAAACGCCTTTACAGGTTACCACTTTACAGAGGAGGTCTACTGCTAAAATTACTGCCCTTGATCTGACCTTCACGGTGATACCTCATATGCATGGTGCAATTGCTGTTTACATATGACGCCAGACCGAGGCTTGCGTTCACCTTTGCGCAAGAGCAGCGGGGACAGGGGTGTTTTTTGTTTTGTTTTTTTTTAATTATTTATTTTTCTTTTTTATTTTATTTTTAAACTGTTCCTTTCATTTATTTATTTTTTATCATTTTTATTGTTATCTCAGGGAATGCAAATATCCCCTATGATAGCAATAGGTAGTGACAGGTACTCTTTTTTTTAAAAAATGGGGTCTATTAGACCCCAAATCTCTCCTTTGCCCTCAAAGCATCTGACCACACCAAGATCGGTGTGATAGGGGGGCGTGTCCAAGATGGCGATGGTGCAGGACGTCTAGTCAGGGAGCTCTGCAGCCATCGCTGGGAATTCATCCTCATAACCCACTCTGTACTTCTCCCAAACTGCCGAGGTGCTTCCCGCTCCCCCCCCCGCTGATGCGGACACGAAATCGGCGCCGCCAGGATCAACTCAGCCGAAGTAATAGCCGGAGTAACACAGCCGGAGCGGCCGCACACGTGGAAGCAGTAAGCAATATGGCGACACAGACGGAAGACCCGGACCCTGCTCTCACTGAGCAAAGCAACTTCGCGGCTCTGATGCAAGCTATAACGGGATGTCAATCCTCCCTGTCCACACTCACCACCAAAATCGATACTGTGCAGCTGGATATTGGGCGCATCAGACAGGACTTTGAAAAGGTGAGGAAGAGAGTGACAGAGGTTGAAAATCGGGTGGGGGAGGCTGAAGATACGATCAGGGATCACTCGGCTTCTCTACATACACTGCAAGTCAGGGTCAAACATCTAGAAACGAGAGCCGAGGATTCCGAAAATCGTAATCGTCGCAACAATTTGAGGATCATAGGACTCCCTGAGGGATCGGAGGGCTCTGATACCACTGCTTACACAGAGAAACTCCTCCGCACGTTGTTCCCTCAGGCAGGCTTCTCACCCCAATTTGTCATTGAGAGGGCCCATCGGATGCCGCCGAACCGAGGTCCGCCTGGAACCCCACCTCGTACATTCATATTCCGCCTGCTTAACTACAGGGATCGTGACCTGGTATTGCGTGAGGCCCGGAAAATGGCTGAAATCCGCCATGAAGCGGCCCGCCTGATGTTTTTCCCGGATTTTTCTGTGACCACCCAGAAGCAGAGAAAATCATTTGATCAAGTGAAGCAGGCCATGAGAACGCAGGGTATACGATACAGCATGCTGTTTCCCGCCCGACTCCGTGTGCAAGATGGCGAAAGTGTCCGATTTTTTACGTCCCCAGAAGAGGCCTCACGCTGGCTGAACACACTACCCAGACACTAGGTATGTGCATATTCCTTCTTTATGCAAGTTGCCTTATAACCCTAACATACTGACTGAACTGGCGGCAAGATGTTATGGAATTCTCTGCTGATTCGGAATGCCTCAGCACAAGACCCCTGACTTACCCTTCTGCCCTGTTGGCGCTGCAAAGGGGGCGAGTTTAATGTTTGACACAGGAAACCCCCCTAAAAAGACTGCACTCCTCACTCCGACTGCATACTGGTTTCTGGGGGGGGAAGAATGTGCTGGACGTTCGCTAAACGTGTTGCGATTGCCTACATATTTGCTCATGTTGTTGATACACGGCGTAACGGGACTGGATCGATGGAAACACCTGCTAATGAGCCGCTACCAATTGATTACAACGCTGCCTGGTTGATCACCTTCTGATTTGAAGATCCGGAGCAACAACTGACATTTTGCCTTGGTTGGATGGGCTTCTGGGGGGGGGGAGGGGGGTAAGGGGGGAGTGAAACTCCTAATAGTTTTATATACGTTAAGTCTGAGCCCCTGGCACTGGCCAGGTGAAGTACACATCTATTCCCGCTGATGGCGGCATCTTCCTTAGACTGGAAACACTGTTATTTAAGTAGTCGTTATCTACTTCCTCTCATCTGGTACATGACCTCGTGAGGTCCATGACCTTTTTTGGTTTCAGGGAGCAAGCGTACCCAGGTTTGGGGGGTATGCGGGGTGGGGGGGGGGGGTGTTTGAGGGAAGGGAGTTATATATGTTCTACACAGAAATGTTTTATGGTACAACACGCAAATGTACGATGCTTGCTGCCAATATGTGTACTATCTCCAGCTGTGTTGTGGAGGATGGGCGTGGGTCTCTCCCTTGGAGGTCCGGGTGCACTCCTCAATCTACACGATGCCGCAATGTGTTCTGACTTCTTATGGCCCCCATAAAGCTTATTTCCTGGAACGTTCGGGGTATGAATTCCCGAATAAAGCGTTCATTGATCTTTAATTTTCTCAAATCATACTCTCCGGATATTTGTATACTACAGGAAACCCACCTCACTGGAGGTCGGGTTCTGAGTCTTAAAAAACCGTGGGTGGGCCATTATTATCATGCCACATTTTCATCATACGCCAGGGGGGTCAGTATACTAATTCGTAAGACCCTGCCCTTTACATTGCTGGACTTGCACCTGGACCCCGAGGGTAGATACATAGTTATGCATGCAGATATTGCCAATATAAGTATGATAATTGTGGGACTCTATATACCTCCACCAGCATCACTAGCAGTTCTCCACAAGGTTACCACTCTCATTGCAGGGTACCCCACAGACAATGTGATCTTGGCGGGGGATTTCAATATGCCACCATGCCCGAATTTGGACAAACTGACGCCCGATTCGGCTACGGAGTCCCCATTGTCCAGATGGACCTCTACGTTTGCTCTTACGGATGTCTGGCGTTGGAAAAATCCCCTGCTGAGATCTTATACCTGCCAGTCGGCCTCCTACAGGGCTATGTCCCGTATAGACCTAGTGTTTGCCACCACCAGTGTTCTCAATATGGTTCACGAAATTACCCACCTGCCTAGAGGTATATCAGATCACTCTCCTCTTTTACTTAGTTTGAATATGAGGCCTGTCCCTACCGACTGTCTTTGGCGCTTGTCACGTTTTTGGATCTCAGATGATCGCATAGAGAACGATGCTGAAGTTGCAATGAGGGACTTCTGGGTTGATAATCCCCCTGCAACGACACCTGCTTCTAGTTGGGAATCTTTTAAATTTCACGCCCGGGATCATTATCAGACAGCGATTGCACGTGCCCGACGTCAGACTGGGGCAGCTCTGCTCCAGGCTGAGCGCAGGGCGGCTGATTTAGAAACCCAATACACCAGTACCAGAGATGAGACAGTCAGAGCGGATCTGCAGTGTGCAGTACGTGAAGTGGCGCTCCTCAGAGTAGCAGCCACGAAAACACACCTATTGCATCAGTCGCAGTGCATTTTTGAGCAGGGTGAGCGGACCGGGAGGCTACTGGCGTGGCTCTCCAGGGAGCAAACGGTAACTACTACAGTGGCTAACATCAGGGACGGGTCGGGGCGACTACTGTCTAACCCCAGGGAGATAAACACCCGTTTTGCCTCATATTATGAGGATTTATATACATCCAAGGTAAGATACTCCAATGCAGATCTACATGCCTATGTGGAGACTATTACGCTGCCCTCCCTGTCGGAGGAGGCCCGCGGGAGGCTTGACGCTCCGCTCACCCTCAAAGAACTACAAAACGCCATTGGCTCCCTGCAGTCTGGGAAAACTCCAGGGGACGATGGACTTCCAGTGGAATTCTATAAGACCCATATGGAGACTATAGCTGTAAGATTACTGGAGATCCTGTCTACCTCCTTTGAAGTAAATTCTTTACCCCCCTCTATGTCCAGAGCTGTAATAGTTGTGATACCCAAGTCTGGAAAGGACCCTGAGCTATGCTCATCGTATAGGCCTATTTCCTTGTTAAATGTCGACGCCAAAATACTAGCAAAGGTGTTGGCCACCAGACTCAACACGGTTATTTTATCATTAATTCATGGAGACCAAACTGGCTTTATGCCGGGCAAAGGAACAGACATTAATTTACGAAGACTCTATACTATCTTGGCGAGCCCATCTCCTGGGAGGGGGGCCGGTGTGGTGGCTTCCCTGGATGCGGAGAAGGCCTTTGACTCGGTGGAGTGGGAATACTTATGGCTAATCCTACATAAGTTCGGGATGGGACCCAACTTCATTAAATGGATCCGGCTGTTGTACTCCGGCCCATCGGCTAGAGTCCGTACGGGTGGGGTTCTGTCGGCTTCTATTCCCCTCCACCGAGGCACTAGGCAGGGCTGTCCGCTTTCGCCGGCCCTCTTTGCTCTGGTGATTGAACCGCTAGCGGAGCTTCTTAGGACATCACATGAAGTGGGGGGCATCTCGTTCCCACCCCTAGTAGAAAAGGTTTCCATCTACGCGGACGATATGTTATTGTATCTTCGTGACTCCCAGCAATCACTCAGAGCAGCCTTATCCATTATTGACAGATTTGGCGCCTTCTCAGGGATTAGGGTGAACTGGGAGAAATCCCTCCTGTTCCCCCTGATGGACACACAACCGGTAATGGACTCACCCCTTCCCCTTAAAAAAGTCTCTAAATTTAAATATCTAGGCATTCAGATCCAATCTAACTTGCAAAGCTACCTAGTGGATAATGTATTTCCCATCCTAAACCAGCTCACTCAGCGCTGTGCGGTGTGGAAAAAGCTGCCATTAACCCCGGTAGGGAGGGTGAACTTGCTCAAGATGTCCTTCCTCCCAAAATTTTTATATGTTTTTCGCCATACCCCGGTCCCCATTCCTAATTCATTCTTCCTCAAATTAGATCAAGCCGTCACCTCTTTTGTATGGGCTGGGACAACACCCAGGGTTGCCAAACAAACACTACAGTTATCACTCACAGAAGGAGGCCTATCCCTGCCAAATTTCAAGAAATACTATTGGGCGGCGCTGCTGGTCACCGTCCGTTGGTGGTTTGCTCGGGATCAGAGCAACCCGGCGGTCAACCTGGAGGCTGCGATTTTAGGCTCATATTCTGAACTTAGTAACCTGGTCTATAGAGGCCCGAGATACAGCCTTCAGGTTACTACGCCTATGAAAACGACGGTGAGGGTGTGGCAGCAGGTCTCCTCATATCTTGCCGATGAAGGTACCGTCTCCCCACATACTCCGCTGTGGGGCAACCCAATGTTATCACACCTCCAGTCTGTTCCGGACCCCCAGGTTTGGGCCAGGCACGAGGTTCGAACATTACGACACATATTTAGGGGGGGACGGCTCCTCACCTTTGCGGAACTGAGAGCAAAATATAACCTACCCCCGTGGATGTTCTTCCGCTTTATGCAACTACGACATGCGGTTAGTGCACAGTTTCCGCGTGGGGTGGAACTGTCTACCCACTCGGTTGAGTCCCTATTGTTAACCGACCACCTAGACCGAACACTATCTTCTATATACCTCAGACTCACGTGCAAAGACACCACCAAAATGCTTCCACTTTTTCATAAATGGCAGTCGGACATTCCGGCTCTCACTGAAGAGGACTGGTCAGAGGGCTTACAACAATGCATCCCATTTATGATCTCAGCAAGGGATAGATTTGTGCAACTAAAGTTCCTTCATAGGGTATACTATACCCCACAACGATTATCTAGGATTTACCCTGGACTTGACGATAGGTGTCCTAAATGTAGACAGTCGGTGGGGACCTTCTTTCATGTGGTATGGTCATGTCCAGTTCTCCAGAGTTACTGGCATGACGTTGTGACTGACATGAATGGAGTAACAGGATTACAACTACAACTTGACCCGATGGTGTTCCTTTTGGGCATCACAGATAATCTGAATACAGCCAAACATACCAAATTGTTTGTGTTTTACGCGGCCTACTATGCCAGGAAAACAATTCTGCTGCGTTGGAGGCTACCGGAACCCCCCACTGTTGGGGCATGGAGGGTTCTAATAAACACAGTACTCCCGATATATAAGCTTACATATATGGGCAGGAATTGTCCAAAGAAATTCGAAAAAATTTGGGCGACCTGGGTTGAGGCTAGACAACTGGTGGTGTAGGTTCACTGGTGGCTTGGGACCCGGGAGGCTGACTGGCTGGAAATGGGTGGTGAGTACTGCCCCTGATGTACAAAGGGTGTCTATATGATTCTACTCACTTATACCCTCCCTCTCCTCACCCCCTACATAGTGCAGACGTCCCTCGGCAGGCACTGACCTATATGTGTGGAGGCTCCTTTTGATATCCTACCCCTCTCATCCTTATTTTCTCCTCTTAATCCCTCCCTTTATCCTTGTAGGTGATTTCTTCTACATCTTCCTCAACCCTTTTAGCCTTCCCTCTTCTCTGGATCCTTCTTCTTCGTCTCCCCTCTCCCCCTCCCCCTCTTCCTAACAAGACCTTCCTTGGACTAGTGAAATTCTAGGGGATTAGAATTGATATAGGTAAAGATCTAATACATAAAAAGACGATGTTAAAACCACAATAGATGAGAATGAGACTCCTTTCAGTGTTTTCGGCAATGTCTACTAACAATCAAAACAAATAGATAGTTCTAGGCCCTGTTGGAAATACCTGTGTGATGCTTTTTGTACTATATTGAAATGCGGCAACTGACTGCAATTGCTCATGTACAACCGTATGATCTTCAAACTTAAATGTAATGTGCAGATTACTCAATAAACATTTTCTGTGTTAAAAAAAAAAAAAGATCGGTGTGATAAAATGCTTTCCCAATTTCCCAATGGCGCTGTTTATATCTGGCGAAATCTAAGTCATGAAATGCTCGTAGCTTCTGGTTTCTTAGGCCATAGAGATGATTGGAGTCATTCTGGTCTCTGATCATCTCTATGGTCAGCTGGCAGAACTGCCGGCTGCATTCTCAGGTTCCCTGTTGGGACAGGAGAGCCAGAGAAAACCATGGAAGATGGTGGGAGGGGGGGGACATTCCCACTGCTTGTAAAAGCAGCCTAGAGGCTAATTAGCCACAAGAAAAGAATGATACCAAGATGACACCTAAACCCACAGGCATCATTCTGGTATAACCACTCAAAGTCCAGCAACATACCAGTACGTTGCTGGTCCTTGTTAGGCATATATTGTAATCTTTTTTTCATGCAGCCTGTAGGCTGAACGAAAAAAAGAGATTGATCGGTGGGTATGCCCACCATTAGAATACTTCCCTTCATCCACCCACTTCTAATGATGGGCATACATGCACCGTTTTGTTTTTAACTGTGGTGGTGAAATCACCTCCTACAGCGCTGGAGTTACGGCTTTATGTATCGTGGGAGCAAATGCTGTTGCTGTCAGGATAAATAAATCCGCGCTGCAGCTGAATGCCGTACCTGCTAAGCAAATGATGGTTAACAATAAAACAAAGTAACATTACAGTATAACAGTAAGACTTACCAAACCTG
Organism: Lithobates clamitans; assembly: GCA_037952925.1. Taxonomy (NCBI): domain Eukaryota; kingdom Metazoa; phylum Chordata; class Amphibia; order Anura; family Ranidae; genus Lithobates; species Lithobates clamitans. Next base: position 642,724 of record JBBGZY010000611.1, read on the forward strand.
CAAAGCAAATACAAAAAAAAATAGTAAAAAATAAAACATTTTTTAACGCAACCTGTGCCTAAAATATATATATGCCGAAGCATGGGGGCATCTACCCGCAAAAGTTAGGAGCAAATCGCTCCACTGTCCCTGCTGCCCCCATGCTTCGGCATATATGCTGAAGTATGTAACTGTGATGGTGAAATCACCTCCGACAGCGCTGGAGTCAAGGCTTTATGTATCGTGGGAGCAAACGCTGCTGCTGTCAAGATAAATAAATCCGCGCTGCAGCTGAATGGCGTACCTGAAAACAAAAAAACGGTTAACAAGAAAACACAGTAAACAGTAAAGTATATAAAAATTATATACCTGAAAAGCAAGCAGGATAAAACATGATAACAATAAAACATTGCAGAATAGAATACAGTAAATAAGAGCAGAACAATAGAGAGAGAACAATAAAACGACAACTATTTTTTGTTTTTTTATTTTATATTTTTTTTGTTTGTTTTTTTTTTTACTTTTGTTTTTTTACACTTTTTTTGTAACTAACTTTTGTAACTGTAACCGGTTCCAGGTTTGGATCTCTCAAAATGCGATGGCATCTTGGGAGACCCTGTGAAAGTGTGCCTAGTCTGTGGAATTCTGTACCCTACGCTAAAACTCCACTAGTGTATTGTAGCGTTCAAAACATTCACCAATGCAAAGACCTGGATTGTCAGGACAGGAGAGACAATAATAGCGGGTATCACGCCTATATCCACGCTTTCTGCAGACACAACATTTTCTTTGGGGGGCTCGTTGGGTAGGGGTACGCGGGAGGACATAAGGAAAATGCCTCTCATGCAACCGGCTTACTGCATTTGGTTGGGGATGCTGAGGTGGAGCACCGTCTGGAAACAGAAGGGCTCTGACGATCTCTTCCTGGAATTTAAGGAAGGAACCAGTCCGTCCTGAAGCTCTGTATAGCACATGAGCGTTCAGCAAAGCCAATTGAAATAAATAAACAGACACTTTTTTTTACCAGCATCTGGCCTTATGGGCAACTAGGTACGGCGCCAACAACTGGTCATTGAGATCCACCCATTTTGGTTATATTCGTGGACACAGGGGTTTCTCCACAACACCAGTCGCCGTTGTAATTTGGACCGTCGTGTCTGCATGAAGGGAGGTAAGAACGAAAACATTCTTATTAACCCTCCACTTCATAGCGAGCAAGTTATTACACTTCAAGCAGGCTCTCTCCCCCAGCCTAAGACGGGAAGCTACAAGCCCCTGGGGAAAGCCCTAGTGATTAGATCGCACGGTGCCACATGCTCCAAGCTGATGATAAAAAAGGTGACTAAAAAGTCCCACACAATCTTGCCAGCGCTTCCTATGTAGTCAGGGCAGTTTGTCGGCTCTACGTAGCTATCTCTTCCCTCGTAAACCATAAAACTACATGTATAGCCTGTGGCCCTGTCACAGAGCTTATACATCTTGACCCCGTATCTGGCACGCTTGCTGGGAAGGTACTGTTTGAATGACAAGTGGCCAGAAAACTTAATCAGGGACTCATCAATGCAGACAACTTGATGGGGAGTAAACAAGTCTGCAAAACATTGGTTGAAGTGGTTTACGAGGGGCCGAATTTTGTAGAGCCGATCGTATCCAGGGTATCCACAAGGACGACAGAGTTCAATATTGTTGAAGTGCGTGAACCGCAAAATCTGCTCATACCGTGCCCTGGCCATGGAAGCAGAGAACACGGCATATGGTACATTGGGTCAGTGGACCAATATGACCGCAACGTACTCATTTTAACTATGCCCATGTTGAGGGATAGGCCCAGAAAGGTCTTAAATTCGGAGACCGTAATTGGTCTCCAATCTTTGCAAAGGGAGGACTGGGGAATAGTGGCAATGTGTTGACCAGCATACAAATTGCTTTGGTCCACAATAGATCTATAGAGATCTTCGGTGAAAAACAGTGAATAGAAATCAAGTAATGTAAAATCAACTGTTTCCACCTGAATGTCGGGTTGGCCAGTGAATGGGGGAAGTACGGGTGCTGCAGAAGTGGTGGGCTCCCAATTCGGATTGCTGAATTCTATAGGAAAGACACTATGGGCACGATGGGCCTGTGTTTGTCTTCTTGGTGGCAGTGGGACACTACTTGTGCTTGCCACCTCACCAGCTTGAACTGCACTTATGGGACTCGCCACGTCACCATGTGTTACTGCAGTGCTGGATGTACGACCAGGGTGCACTAGGCCGCTGGTGCTTGCCAGTTCACCAGAAGGAATAGCGGCGCTAGTACTTCTCTGCTCCATACGAGAGCCCTACGGTTCTTGCACCTCAACAGCAGAAGAAGAAGAAGATTGGGGTCTGGTACACCTGACCTTGGCAGGGACTACAACTCAGTCGTCAGAGCTATCTGTCATGGAGCCACTGCTGTCTACAGGTTCGTATTCTGAGCCTGAATCTGACAGATGAGTGACTTCCTCTTCACTATCTGTCATTCTCAGAAACGTGTAGGCCTCTTCACTAGCGTACCTTCGATTTGCCATTTTGGGCTCTAAATTTAGTGGTACACTAGTGAGACTCACAGGTAAAAAAGCTCCTGACTGTCAGCGACTGTATCAAAACGCTACCAAAAAAACTGTTAGCGTTCGCAGGGATCAGGCCTGACTCTACGAACGCTGCAGTTATGTGTTTAGTGTTTTGTAAGTGACAGTGATCGATCGATACTGCACTTGGGTGGGCTGGGCTGGGTATCTGGGCTGATCCCACTAACACTGCGTTTTTGGGGACCCTAAGCTGCTAGGAACGCTAGTACAGATCTGATCAGATCACATATTGATCCGTTAAGATACTATACCACTAAGGGAGGTGTATGCTGCGTGCGTGGGTGTTAGCGGTACTGGCACTAACCTGACGCTGCCTGGGGCAATGCAGACCCTATCTAACCCTAAAACCTAACTTATATCACCCGTCGGGCAATCAGGGGGTTAACCCTTTATTAGGTAATAAACGGCGGGTGCCCTGAAACTATAAAAAACAAACTAACTAACCAGCGTCACCAGTAACAGTTATACGGTGATCACTGGTGAAAGGGTTAACTAGGGAGCAATCAGGGGGTTAAAACCTTTATTAGGTAGTATATGGGGGTCCCTGACGCTATAAAAGCTGACGGCAAACCTAAATACTTACCTCCCTAACTAACGTCACCTGTGACACTAATACAGAGATCAGAAAAATGATCGCTTAGTGACACATGCAACGGGGGATGATCACGGGGGTTAAACATTTATTAGGGGGGTTAGGGGAGTACCCTAGACCTAAAGGGGCCTACCACTAACTTCCCTACCACTTATAACTGTCACAAAATGACACCAATGCAGTAATCAGTAAAAAAAAAAAAAAAAAATACTATTGGTGTCACTGTGACAGGGGGTGCAGGGGGTTGATCGGGGGGTGATTGGGGATGACTGGGGGGTGATTTGTGTGCCTAGAGTGTTCTACTGGAAGTGCAGTGTTTGGTGCACTTACTTGATGTCTTCTCTCCTCGGAAGCTGGAACGAAAAGGCTTCACGAGGAGAGATGACATCACTTCCTCTGCCGCTCTTTGCATTACAGAGGCAGAGGAAGGTTTTCATTCATCAGGAGCGATCACGAGGGGGTGGCCATGAAAAGATGTCCTCCCCCTCAGCATGGATCACTCCTGTAATGAAGCTGACTGCCGAAGGCACCGGGGGGGTCCAATCGGGCAGGCAGGGACGTACAGGTAAGCCCATATGCCTGCCCGTGCCATTCTGCTGACGTACATCGTCGTGCAGCGGTCGGTAAGTGGTTAAGTCACATGAAAGTTACACCAAAGTAGTACAGGGACTACTTTGAAGTTGTTGCAACTTGAAGTAGCACAGGTATGAATGGTTATCATTTAGAATCATGGGGTACAACTTGTCATACAACTCCGAGGTCCAAATTTGCTGAAAAGTCAACCAAATGTGAAACAAGTCATATATATTTTAAAAGAAAGGAGCTCTCATTTATATTTGCATAGGCCTTACTGATTTACATCAGCAGAACAAATGCAGGAAGTGATGTGTGCACATGGGCCAGAAGAAAATGTGTAGTGATGCCAAACAAATCAATGTACCCCACCCACACCAAATCTAACTACCACATCCACCCCCACATTGAGTAAGCACAAGTAGATATCCTACACTTACCCGGCAAATGAGCAGCACCTTCTCTTTGCTAAAGAGGGGCCTCGCCATGTCCACCTAGATGGAGATTCTGAGCAGCACAGGAACTTCCGGGTGATTACAATGACTCATTTCCGGCTCAGAAGGTGAAACCAAGCTTTTTTGATCACAGCTGGGAATATTTAATCGCAACTAAGATTAGAATCTTTTTCTTTTCGTTTATTTGCAGATATGCTAATCTGTATTTCTACATATGATATTTTAAGGTAAACTTAAGGGAGTTCAATAAGAAATGGTGTCCCTGGGATAGCAGCAGGTGAATTACAAAGACAAAGGCCCAGTTTGAGCCCCGGTTCACACTTACAGCGGGAGGAAATTGTGCGAGTTCAGCTGAACTCACACAATTTCATTCCCGACTACAGGGGGAATTTCAGAGACTTCTGTGCAGGTTTCTGCACCGATGTCAATAAAAATTGCACCTCGAAGTCAAAAAGTAGTACAGAAACTAGATTTGGAAATTGCAGCGCCGCACCAATTAGAACGGTGCATTTTGCCACCAATTTGACATGTCAAATCGCACCAATGTGAACCTGGACTGACACATACAACACTGCCCTGCCTATGCGCCAGCTGAATTTATTACCTGCAATTCTACACAGCTGTTATATATAAAGATATAAACAAAAATAATTCTGCGCTGCCAAAGTACAAGGTAAGCAGCTAGCACAACCAACAAAGGTAATAACAATAAAATACAAAATGAGTGTAGCGCTATAAAGAATGTGTAGAAAAGTCCAATGTTATAAACATTAAACTGGCAGTTCAAAGTGGAGCTAACAAAGAAGAGGCTTAAGTTGCGCTTCATACATCTTCTAATACGGTTTTACTTGTGGTTGCACATTATTCACCGCCTTACACACTACACTTTTTGGGCATTTATATATTTTTGTATATCTACTATTAATTCTTGTATATGCATTAACAGGCTCTTTATCACTACATACCCTTTCCTCACTTCCGGTTTCTATCAATATGAGGCGTGGAATGCACGCCAGTCGGCCATTTTGCTTTGAAACCGGAAGTGATGGTTCTGCAGCAATGCAGGTGATCCTTATGTATTGTGATTGATTCTGTATATGTATTGTGATGGCTACAGTGGTAACCCCCCAGACGACGTCTATGAAGACGAAACGCGTTGGGTAGGACCCCACTGTCGCCACTTTTATTACAGCGCTGTCTTTTAATGGATCTACATGTGAGTGTATACCCATTTTAAATAAAATTCTCAGTTTAATAAGGATTTACACTATTTGGCCCTTCCTTTCTTTTCCTGTTTGCCACCACCATCATTTGGTTTTTAACACCACTCCGAGGGATCCAGTCTACGTGTCGGGTGTTCCACACTCCTCGGTCCAGGCATCCGTTTGGTTAACACAGCAACGTGAGAGCCACTTCATCGCTCCTCCAGGCCGTCTGCAGACACTCACCACCTAAGCCTATCTGACCCCTCTTGGCGTATGCCCTGGCGGGTCCACTCAATCCGGTAAGCCACTTCATTGTTGGTGGTGTTGTGTAAATTTTTACTCCAGATGATGTATGAATTTGAAGTGTCTAGCCTCTGAAGATTTTCCGTTCCATCCCTCAGGAAGCCTCTTCTTTGTTAGCTCCACTTTGAACTGCCAGTTTAATGTTTATAACATTGGACTTTTCTACACATTCTTTATAGCGCTACACTCATTTTGTATTTTATTGTTATATATAAAGATTCCACCTTTATCATTTACTTGCAGGTGTACTGAAGAGATTAGTTTTTTTGTTCACAAATACATATAGAAATTATAAGGTATAAAAGAAAGATATTGCCCTTCCCCAAAACCACCACCCCCCAAAACTAATTAAAAAGAAGAAAGAAAAGAGGGAAAAAAACACAACAAACAAGCTCAATAATGTACTTTTATTTTGCCAGCAGAAACAAAATTATGTGCATTAGTTTTAGTAGCTTACAAAAAAAAATTCTACAGGATACATGGTGCTACATTTAGCAAAACAGTTAGGAAATGGGTTTTAAGGGCCCTGCTCATAGGAGCTTACAATCTAAAATTTGTCTAAACCATAGAGTGGACACAGCTTTACTTTCAGTGTATAACGGGTAACATTTCATACTACATCTCATCCACCAGCCCACATCATTTTTAGCTTAAGATTATAGAAACATCAGTCAGAAACACAGTCATTATTCTTACAAAGCATTCCAACATAATATAACACCCACAACCCACACACATACATAGGTGACCGTGTTCTGCTGGAAGCTGCATTTCTGTGTACATGGTTAAGCAATGAGATCAAAGAGTAGAAGGTCAGCACATGCTCCCAAACCATGTTTGCATGGTCAGACAGGAACAATACACAGACAACATTGACAGCATGGTCACATAAATCCACTTTAAATGAAAAAATGCACAAGAATTTCAGCAAACAAAAAGCCCTAGTTGGGGTTTTTGTTTGCTGAAATATCAATCCTTCTCCCCCACTAATCACAGCAAAAAAACTGGTCTTCTCAGGCCAAACAAACCCACACTGATACATGCCAAAAAAAGTACACGCCCACCAGTATCTATGAATCTGTCTCTTCAAGTATGTCTAAAGTGATTGCACCTGATGAGCAGAAACATATAATACTATTTGCAACTGTGTTAGCCCTTGGCTATGTGCATCAAATCTCCAACCACAGGCCAAAGATTGAAGTCCATTTGCATGAACATAAACAAAGCAACAGTTTTCTAAACATACAGTATGTACCTGTGCAGTGTAAACCCTACAATTTTAAATGTCCAAGTCCCTGGGCATGATTATTGCTAACAAACATTAAAGTGGTTGTATCCCCTTTACAACCACTTTTTGCTACAGGTAAGTCTATAATAAGGCTTACCCCATAGCCACACTGGATAGCTCCTAAATCTGCACAGTTAAGAAGATATTCCCTGTATTTGCTTATGGTGATGTCATCGGCACATACGCACTGAAGCTTCGATCTCAGGTAAGTAATTTATAATGAGCTAGCATGCCATTATGCCTTTATCTTGCAGGTTTTTTTTTTGTTTGTTTTAGGGTTTACAGCCACTTTAACATCAGTCCCTGGCTGCAATTAGCTTCCAATCTAAAGTCCAAAACTAACGTTCTTACATTAGAGACTATTTTGACAGGAGACAAATAAAATACTAGTATGTCTTTGGATTGTGGTGAGAAACCCTACACAGGGAGAACATATAAACTTCAAAACAAGTATTAGGATGTTGGGGAATTGAACCAGCAACCCTAGTGCAGGCTAGACGGCATTTCTACCCATTTAGCGAGCAGGCAGCCTCACACATGTTGTCTGCATCTCTGTGGTGTGATCCAGCCCTAAGTCCATAGCCATGCTCAGTGTCACAAGCAATATACAATATATTGTCCCAAAGTATTGGGATGCCTGCCTTTATACGCACATGAACTGTAATGGCATCCCAGTCTTAGTCCGTAGGGTTCAAAATAAATTTGGCCCACCCTTTGCAGCTCTAACAGCTTTAACTCTTCTGGAAATGCTGTTCACAAGGTTTAGGAATGTTTGACCATTTTTCCATAAGTGCATTTTTCAGGTCAGGCACTGATGTTGGACGAGAAGGCCTGGCTTACAGTCTCCGCTCTAATTCACCCCCAAGGTGTTCCATTGTTTTGAGATCAGAACCCAGAGGCTCAGGGATGCTAAGCAGAAGTTCTAGCCTTTAAGCCACGGAGTTGCCACATGTGAGAACCTCCTACACATAAATACACAGAAAAATATTGCATTTCTTTGGGCATACAGGTGATGGAATTACATTACTCGAGAGTTATTCTTCTTCTAATGTTGGTACACATATTACATTTTTTGGGCTCAAATTATGATTATTTTGAAATAATAAAAAGCACAAAAATTGTGACTCATTTAAAATTTGCATCAGCAATGGTATTGTTTGTGGTTTGTAAAGACACCTGTGCCAGTTTAGGTAAAGATTGTTGTGAGATGGAGCGTAACAAGTGAAAGTGACAGAGAAAAATATATTTTACCAAAACATCAAAACATTCCACATATTAGCATTCTTAAAAACAAAATAGATTAAGTAGAAGCAACAATGTTGCAAATGAAAATTTATTTCATTGACAGATACATTTCATCTCAACAGTAAAAGGTTTTTTGGGGAAGTTACAATTTTACCATTTGGATCAATGGCTAAAACTTGCATTGGACTATAATAGCGCTGATTTTCATTCCCAAAAAATGCTTTTTAACACACCGCTCATTCTGGTATTTACTATAGCGCCCTGTAAAAAAGACTATGGAGTTAAAATAAGAGCTATTTGCAGGTCTCAGTTTTGTTGGCACCTAGTTGTACAAAAACGGGGAATTCATCTCTTCTCAGACTTTTAAAGACATTTGAGTGTAGAAATTGCTTTTTCACACAGTTTAAAAGCAGATTATCTTTAAATATATATATATATATATATATATATATATATATATATATATATATATACCGCATATTTCAGTACCATTTAGGCAAATATATCATGCTCTCAACATTATTTCCATGTGCACTACTCCAGGTTTTAGCAGAGTAAGGGTTTGGGCCCTATTTGATTTCAGGGAATTATAGTAAATTCAATTTTGGGAGTACTTTTTTACCAGTGCTATAGTGAATACCATTTTAGCGCTAATTTGTGGTAATTAGCGCTAATTAGCGCTGTAGCGCTGTAATAAATGCGCCCAGTGAATCTCCCTATGGGGGCACAGACAACAATAAAAATGGACAAGTATTCTAATCCCTCTGCACTCTCTCCAACACTTGCCTTTAGTTATACTTTAACAAGTGAACAGAAATTTGCATTTGGCTGTAAACATGAAAATGTTTTTAGTTCTCCCATTACCATAAACATAATCCTAAATTTCAATTTCCACTTGGGCTCAACCAATTCTTCAATGTTTCAAGTATGAAGCAGCAATAGAGTTTATAAATACTGTTTACAAAATGTACTATTTCACTACTCCTGACAATATTAATTGGCTTAGATAGAATTTGCACGTTAAGGGTGATTAAAAGGAAATCTGCAGGTGCCGATTCAGTACACATCGCGGCCTGAGGACGCCTCAGAAAGGAGCTCCAGAGATTCTGAACCTCCATCCACAGCCATCCGAGCCTTAAAAAGCCTGGAACAGGTTTGGACCCCATAGATCTGTTGGGCTTCACCCCCTGCACCGGCCCATACCACTATTGTGCCGATTTGGTACACATCGCGGCCTCAGGCCTAGTCCACGACCCGCCACCATTACGGCCGATCACGGTGCCATCCTCGGGCACAGAGGGACACATACCTGTCATCCTCCATCCTGGAAGCATTGCACCACTCCAGCCTGCCTCCCAACCATTCCGGAGGACTCCCTGAGTAAAAGGCCTAAAGCGGCAGACAGCTCTCCCCTCAGCCATAGCTCGAGGCTGGCCGCCATTTTAACTCCACCCAGCTCCATCCTTAGGCACTGACAGGTATATCCTCTACATCCTTCCTCCAGACAATACCACACTATCCCCTGCCCTCATCCACATCATATGGGAGGTTTGTCTGGGAGTTTGGCCTAGAAATAAAGGCAGCCTGAGGCCGCAACATCCACTCCACTAACAGCTGTGGAGGGACAACAAGTCACAGCATCGCCCAATGTAAGCGGTAACTGTCCACAAGTCCCTGGACATACAGATTTCCCGAGCTAGAACTGCTCCTCAGGAATCCAACATGGAGGCAGAGAACCTGCCTCACGAACGGGATACACAGGGTCTCTCTGCACAAAGCACAGCTCCAGACTCCCTGCTCTTCAGCCCTGTCCCTGGGGCATCTGTGAGTATCCACCACGCAGGGGCTGCCTCTCCGGGTTCCACAGAATCCTTAATAGGACACACTGTGGAGGATTTTCTGCTATCCCCTATGGAAGAAAGCTCCATTCTTCCTCAGTTCGCTCTCTCCTTCAGGACCTCATTCCAGATATTCCCTCTCGCAGATTGGAACTGGACAGGGCACATAGAGCTCTGGGGCCCCCCCGCTCTGACGGGCTTCCGAGAAACATTGTGGTAAAACCCCACTATTATGCGGTCAAGGAGGAGGTCATGCAGCGGGCCTGCACGGCCACACAACTCAAGATCCAGGATCACCCTATCCAAGTCTTTGCGGACTTATCCCCTTCCACAATTCAAAAAGGGAGATCACTCAAACCACTCAGTACTTTGTCAAAAGGACATAAAATATTGGTGGCTGTTCCCATTCAATCTAAAACCTTCATTCAAGAACAAGTCATACAGCTTCTCCAAACTTCAGGAGGGAGAAAAACTCCTCCTACATCTGGGACTCATCCATCATCAGATGCCGGCTTCTCCACCTTCAGGACCCGCCACGGGAGCCTTTATTACCCTTCTTTTTACATATTGCGGTCAATTTAGAATATTATACATTATCTGAGGTTTAATTGTGACTGTTTTACATAAGTTGCGAATACCCTGGATAAGGGACTCTTAGGCTAGGCGGCTATGGCCACTGTAGTGGGGTCAATCCGGACCTCTTTAGGTAGGACGGGTTGCACAATGGAAACTATTTTAGGCGAAAGAAAAGGAGTATCCCTAGTTCCAGTTAACAAGGCCAGAATAATCCATAACTGAAAATATCCCCTCAGGGTACTTTCCAGAAGGGGGGAGGAGGGGGTACAAGAATGGCTGACAAGATAGTCGAAATAATGGGTCAGCCTACCAGGGATACCTAGGATATACTTGGGACTATCCTGATGGTTCATCTGACCACCACATTCACCTCACTCTCCATCCACTATTCCTTTTATTCCCACCCACTATCTAGCCTCTCCACGCTTAATTTCTTAGGACCCCATACTAGTCCAAACAAGTTAAGCCCCTCACAGGGCTGTTATGTTTCAATTTTAGGGATTGTGTTGTTAATATATACCACTATTGTTCAGTTCTATTCTTTAATGTTTGTTATAATACAAGGGCGCTGCAGTCGGAGCAGCTTACTTGAGCGTATTCCTGGCCAGGAGACATGGATTTCCACTCTCCCCTGGACAGGGGTGCTTCTTCTCTGGCAGAAGAAGACTTTACTACTAGAGGGACTGTGGGGACCCAGTCCAGCTTTCCCTCTAGAGATAGCTACATCTCATTTTCAATGCTCTCTGATTCCCTCTACTCTTTTTCTTGCTCATACTTTTCTTTCTTCTAGATGTCCTGCTTGAAACTCTCACTTGTGCGTCCTCTGATATGAATCCTAAGTACCTGGGCAACACATCCAACTTCCTTTCACAAGACCCGCAGGTAAGTGGCTATGTGTCGATTGTGCTCCCTCTCTATCTGCTCCATGGCTGAGGTTGACAAACCATCTCCCTGATTACGAATAGCGTCCCATAACACACAGGGTCTGAATTCTCAGGTCAAAAGACGGAAAATTTTTCAATATTACCACAACCAAAAGATTGATGTGATCCTGCTTCAGGAAACTCACTTCCCCAGATCGTACAACCCTACGTTTATCCACCCTAAATACCCTACTTTTTTCCTAGCTACAGCGGAAGATAAAACAAAGAGGGTAGCAATACTCTTTTCGCACAACTCAAAATTTACACTCCAGACAGAATTTAAAGATCAGGATGGTAGATTCATCCTGCTCAAGGGGGTACTAGATGACCAGCTCTACTTGTTTGTATCCTACTATGCACCCAATCAAGGACAGGCAAAATTCTTTGAGTACATGTTCCAGAAGCTGGAACCCTTGCTCAAGGGCACAATTGTAGTTGGGGGGGATTCCAACATGGCCTTTGACTCAGGACTTGACAAGAAGCACCCACTGAGAGCCCAAACAACTTGTCCTCCCAAACAAAGCCTCCGAATAGCTAAGCTCATTCACCAACAAAAACTAACAGATATCTGGAGAGAACTCAATCCCCAAACGCGAGACTTCACACACTTTTCACACCCACACTAATCCTTTTCCAGAATTGACCACATTTTCTTGTCCACGATGCACATACCCCTAGCACACAAATCATTCATAAGAGACTTAGTGTGGTCAGACCACTCTATAGTTTTCCTTCTTTTACAAAGACCCCAAGGACCTAAAGGAAACAGTCACTGGAGGCTTAATGAATCAATCCTTAGTGACCCGGTGAGAACTACTGAATTTGAGAGAGCCATCAATGACTATTTCCTTCTAAATGACATGAAAGGTGTAGCCCCAGAAACATTATGGGTGGCCCATAAAGCTGCCATTAGAGGGAAATTTATTCAGATCTCTTCTCAAATCCACAGAGCACACAGACTGGACATAGATAAACTAGAAAAAGGATTCCTTAATATTCGCAAGCAGCATAAAAGGGACCCTAAATCCATACCTGCAGCTAAACTAGACGAAGCCAGATTAGTGTTAAATTTAGCTCTTACCTCCAAGGCGGGAAAGAGTCTACGATGGAGTGAAGCCCGATTCTATCACATGAGGGATAGAATGGACTCGAAGCTAGCTGCCGATCTAGCTCCCAAACCTTGCTCTCAAACCCCACAGAGAATTATGGACGCCTTCCATGACTTTTATAAAAAACTTTATAGTGGAGGGACACAGGAAGTCCGCACTAGCATGGAGTCCTTTTTAGATTCTCTATCTATCCCCAAACTAGAAGACCGCTATATAAAGGAATTAAAATCTCCAATAAAGGCTGAAGAGGTAGCCCTGGTTATCAAAAACTTGAAATGGGGATCTGCCCCTGGACCTGCTGGCTTCTCAAATCCCTACTATAAAACATTTGCACCCATCCTTTCCCCATACTTAGCACGCTTCTTCAGCGCAAGAAAGGGAGCTAACCTGGAATGCTCACTTAATTCAGCCTTCATCACTGTAATCCCAAAACCAGGGAAAACCCAGGGGAAGTTAGCAACTACAGACATATATCGCTGATAAATAATGACCTGAAGATATTAACCAAGATTTAATAGACAGAATTTCTTCCTTCATAAACTTATACATTCACAAAGACGAGGTTGGGTTCATCCCGGGCAGACAAGGTCCAGTTCAGATTAGACGGGCAATAGACGTTATTTCGGTGTTGCACTCGGGATGGGATGGGGGGCAACCACAAGAAGGACTTCTTTTATCTGTAGACTTGCAAAAGGCCTTTGATTCTGTCTCCTGGCCTTATCTTTTTAATATCTTACAATGCTGGGGGTTCGGCTAGAACTTCACTAACATTCTAAGAGCAATATACTCCTTTCCCGAAGCCCATGTAAGGCTTCAGGGATACTATTCAGAGCCTTTTCTGATTTCCAAAGGGACAAGGCACGGTTGACCCCTATCCCCCCTGATCTTCACAATAGCGATTCAAATTTTAGCAATCGCAATAAGGAGCCACCCGGATATCCATGGTGTACGTTGTGGCCAAAACGCACACAAATGTGCACTCTTTGCAGATAACCTGCTCCTCTTCATCACATCACCACTTATCTCACTACCAAATGTCTGCTGTCTATTGGACGACTTTGGAAAAATCTCGGGACTCATAGTCAACATGTCAAAATCACAGGCCCTCCGCATAAATCTTCCAAACTCATTAGTCTCCCAGTTAAAAAGCTACTTTCTCTTTTCATGGAATTAGAATAACAGTCCTTACTATTCTATTCAGTACTTACTAGTCTATTCTATGTGGTAGGAGTGCACCTACCATATAGAATAGATCAAATATATGAAACCAACTACCCACCATTATTTAAAAAATTGGAATTGAATTTGCGTGACTGGTCTCGACTCAATCTATCTTGGCTAGGGAGGGTTTTAATCCATAAAGATGACATTGCTCTCAGGAATCCTATACCTGTTTCAATCCCTACCCATACCTATTAAAACAGACCATCTGCGATGCTTCCAAGCGAAGATTATTAGCTTTGTCTGGGGTTCGAAGGAACACAGACTAGCCAAGGGGACCCTTTTTTGAGCCTGAAACAGAGGAGGGATGGGTCTACCCAACCTACTCAAATATTACCAAGCAGCCCAGTTAGCCCAGATATCGATTGTTTACTCTCGGTTTGCTAAACCCGATTGGGTGCATATGAAAAGAGAAGCAGTACCACAATTCACACTAGACTTCTTGATGTGGAGTCACCCAAGCAAACGACCTGCGATTCTCGCTCCAACGCTTTCTCACTCCATTACATTATGGGATAAACTCAAAATTCTCCCAGGGCTGGTCTGTCTGATTTGTCCGCTAGCTCATCTCTTCCATAATCCCCAATTCCCACCAGGCATGAACATTGGAGCCTTTCAGTGGTGGCTAAACAAAGGGTTGTACAGAATCGGACATTTTTTTAATTCAAAGGGTCCACTTACCCTAAATCACTGCATCAATAAACTCGAAATGCCTTTGAGTGAAACATTCAGACACCGACAAATCTCACATTTCCTATACTCCATTTGGGAAACCAAACCCTTACCACCCAGCATCACACCATATGAATGCTGGTGCAGCCAGATAATGGAGCAGAAGGGAGGGATTTCAATGATATATATGAGTCACTTTCAGCAGTGCACACTAAAACAAGCTATATGTTGGCCTGGGAGCAAGATCTCCAACAGGAATGGGAGTTGGATGAGTGGCACAGAGCAATAACATGGTCAAACCGAGGTATACTTAACACATCCCTGATGGAGGCAGACTTGAAAGTTCTAGCAAGATGGTATCTAGTCCCCACCAGACTATCAAAATTGTATCCATCAACCTCCCCCCTATGTTTCAGAGGGTGCGCACCTATAGGATCCATGGTCCACATATGGTGGAAATGTCCAAAGCTAAGAGTATTCTGGGATAGAATCTTTATTATAATCAGAAAGACCACTGGTCTGTCCATTCCTAAGTCCCCTCACATGGCATTGCTGAACTTTCCAATCGAAAGGACCACTAAAAGTAAGAGGAGCCTCATTCACTTCATCCTCCTGGGAGCCAAACTGACGATAGCGAATGCATGCAAAAAAGCCCACTGTTTCAAGTACCCATGCCAAACAAAAAATATCATGGATCATGGCCCAGGAAAAGATGGTCAGTAACCTCCAAGACACAGTTGACAAATTTAAGGCCACCTGGGAACCTTGGGCTGACTACATGCAAGTATCTCTAACACCATCGTAGGACCTGATCAAAACTTGTTAAGAGTAGCATTACGGCAGGGCATCTTATTCTTCTCTTTTTTCATCATCCTCTCCACCTGATCTATTCCTACCCTTTCCCTTTTCCACCATTCTTTTCTCCTCTTTCCATCCTTTTCTTACTTTCACCACATATAGCGGGCTACCAAGTTCAGAAGGTAACATCCCCCCAGTTCTAGTTAAAAAACACATAACAGAGCCCACCTTGGTGGGGAACAAGACAGTCATCCGATGCACAAGGGGCAAGAGCGTAATGAACGGAACATTGTTCCATAAGGTATGTCTAGACTTAACACCCCAGCTGGAAGTCTACGGGACACATTCTTCGAATGGATATGCATTCCCTTATAAGGATAAAGATGATGATTGAAATATCCTAATTAGTAACATGCTTTACCGCCTCCTGATGTACGACTGTTCCTAACCTACGGTAATCTGTACGCTCTGTAATCACACTGTGGTAACCTTCGCATTATTCTGCTATCATTATGTTTTTGTTTCTTTTAAAAAAAAAAAAAATCTCAATAAAAACCGATTGGAAGAAAAGGAAATCTGTAATTTGGTTCATGTTACCATTCTACCACTTTTTATAGGCAACAGTGGAATCCTTATTTAGCTTGCATGGCTCAGAGGAAGAGTACATTATCTAGTTATTACAGCAGTTTAATATACAGAGAATAAGGTACCCTTAACTGTAGTTCAAAAGGATATTAAAGGTAAGCAAAGACTCCTTTGATTACCGTAAATAAAACACAAAATGACAGGTTGACTCTGATATGACTTCATTTATTGTTATAAACTATTGTAGGGGGTGCATTGTCCTATATAATACATCTGCTAGAAAAACAGATAGATAGACATGTCTCCCACCTGCTCTAAGGCTGAGAACAGAGTGATCACCGCTGATTGCTCTGTTCTCACAGCTCCTTAAATAGAGAGCTGATGACTGTCAGTCATCGCTGTTTGCTCTGCCACCCCCCCATGCTCACTAGACGTTGGCTGTGGAGGGGGTGGGAGTGACTGGCTCAGGTTCTTAGCAGCTCTCTGAGAGGCTGAGCCAGGTGCCGGTCCAAGGTTGTGGGTGGATCCCGACCATATTGTCGCGATCTTGTTCCAGCCTGGACCGGCTCTGTGACGTCAGCTAACAGCAGGCTTCAGCCGCAGAATAGGCAGGAGAAATACAGCCAAACATTGGCTGTACTTTTCCTTTTACATCTGCAGCAAGTCCGATAAAGCCCACCCTATTTCCTGGCTGGAGGGCATCAAGCATGATATAGCCCTTTCTTCTCCAGCTTGGCTGTCCTTGGCCCATGTCTTTCAAATTTTAGACTTCATTCTTTAGATCATGGAGGATTATCATCACATGTAAGCATTATATGTAAATGGCAGTAAAGGCTAATTTGCCAAAAGTGGGGGAGGGGGGGTTTCCCCGGGGACTTTTAAGGTGCTATTTAAATAAACAGTATGATCACAGTTCAATAAATCTATACAATCATAATATATAAAATCTATATTTTTATTGAATCATGAATTAAAATATCTGTGCCCCAAAGAGATGAGACAACATCGTAAAAAAGCTTGAACATAAGTATAAATCCACCAAAACATTCACAATGAAAGGTGTAACAGGATGAAATTACTTAAATGATTCCATGACAATCTGCCGCTCGACATGTTTCGCTCTAATACGAGCTTCTTCAGGAGTTTAAAGGCAATGATTGTAGTGGACTCAGGCTGTAATACACCAATCCTGCATAAGTGATTGAATTAGCTGATAAACTGCTACCAATTTTCAACTGGGGGGCTCTCATACGTAAAGGGTTTCCTTGTCTTGGTGTGACCCCAGGGGAATATAAAGTCTTAAAATAGTCCTTAGATAGAACCAATTCAATAATGGCTTGAAACACAAAAGTCTCACAGCACATGCAGACCGTACGGATCAGAATATATGGATAATATAGTGAGCTGGTCACTGGTAAGAAATATGGTTGATTGTGCAGAGGGAGCAATTCCTTTTCTGCAATACTGTTTGTAGAACATCACTTCGGCATGTGGGCTCGAGAACACTCCATGCCCCCTCACTAAAGAAGCACTGGTAACAGAGACAAGAAAACCCTTTCCGTATGAGAGCCCCCCAGTTGAAAATTAGGTAGCAGTTTATCAGCTAATTCAATCACTTATGCAGGATTGGTGTATTACAGCCTGAGTCCACTACAATCATTGCCTTTAAACTCCTGAAGAAGCTTATATTAGAGCGAAACATGTCGAGCGGCAGATTGTCATGGAATCATTTAAGTAGTTTCATCCTGTTACACCTTTCAATGTGAATGTTTTGGTGGATTTATACTTATGTTCAAGCTTTTTTACGATGTTGTCTCATCTCCTTGGGGCACAGATATTTTAATTCATGATTCAATAAAAATATAGATTTTATATATTATGATTGTATAGATTTATTGAACTGTGATCATACTGTTTATTTAAATAGCACCTTAAAAGTCCCCGGGGAAACCCCCCCCTCCCCCACTTTTGGCAATTTAGCCTTTACTGCCATTTACATTTAATTATGGGATGTGGTGCTTTATGGTGACTATCTCTGCCCTTTCTAGTTTACATGTAAGCATTACCTAAGGTGCTCTGCATTCAAATGCAGCCTGTCTAGGAATACCCATTCCTTCAGACTGACATCCACCCTTCAAGACAGGTTGATATTATGCATAACTTCTGTCAAGAGCCAACCCACTACTTGCATTGGTGCTGAGGGCTCTTGAGAGGTATACTGAGGCAGGGGTGAGTGATAATTTACAAGAAGCTGTCATCTGCCTGCATTGGTTAGAGAAGCAGTGAGAGTTTTTTTGTGGGCAATTTATTGGGGAAATGATTGGTGTTAGCGCTTCAATCATCCCGGCACTATGGTTGTTATGGTGTCAGGATGATTGAAGTGCATTATTTTTATTATTACATTATTATATAAAATGAAATGGTTGAACTCACCATAATGCAGAATCAGTGGGAGCCCTGAGTGTGTCACTTGCCACTGTCGCCTGCCACCAGATGCAGATTGTCACTTGCCACGCCACCTGCCACATGAGGAGACTGTGGACTGTGGATAGTGGTTTTGTGTGCAGCGACAAAAGTGAATGGCAGTGTCCTGCCTGGAAGCCTCCTGGCAGGGGAAGTTACCTGCGACAAAATCCAAGGACTGTTTAACTGTGATAGCAGTTCTGGACAAGTCATTTTTTCTTCTCATCCATCTGTTTATACTGCATTGGAGCCTGGGATACTGTGATCTGCATAGAGCCCTGGGGTGGTTCAAAAGCGTGATTTGACTTTGTTTAGCAACTAAGTCACACGCTTTGAGGTGAGCATATTACCTTGGGGGTCACCGGATTGCACTATCACATGGTCTGCGGCACTAAGAGAGTTATGAGCTTGTCTAATTACATCACCAGTGGACATCACGCATAAGCACTTTCATTATTTATTTGCAGGACTTCACAGTTTACTATATGATCTGTTTCCATTATGGACTGTTTTTTCACATGAACTTTTTGGCACCAAGCACTTTTTGAATTTTTTTGAATTTATTTGGCACTAAGCACTTTTTTGGAATTTATCTGCATCTATGTATTTATGTACTTGAACAATATTGTAATTAGATATACTTATTAGCACATTTGCACATTGATGCGTTTTCTATGTTTATATCATATTTCATATTTGATTACTTATACTTATTAGCATATTTGCACTTTTATGCGTTTATATATTTATATCATATTTCATAGTTTATTACTCATTTATGAGCACTGATCACTCAATAATTTACTTACCCTGTGGGGGGTATATTTCTTATATATATTTATGGTCACATGCATTTATATACACGCAGCAGTTTCGGCATGCTATAATATCTAATAGCACATTTAGCACACTCTAGCACAGCGTATTTCTCTTTTATATTTACCTTTTGATTGGCCAGCCGCCCTGTCACCCACCGAGCCACCCAGCTGCCTGGCCCGCCTGCTCTCTCACCCGCCCGCCAAGCTGATCAGCTGCCCGGCCAGCCTGCTCTCTCACCCGCCCGCGGAGCCGCCCGCGCTCTCAGCCGCCCACTCTCTCACCCACCCACTAACTCTCCCGCATCTAATTTCTCTTGGGGGGAAATTGCCCCGTTGCCCCCCCTAGATCCGCCCTTGGTGTAGACACATATGATCTGTAACTGTAGCTCTACCGAAAATACTTCAGCTACCTGATGACGAAACTCAAACATTTCTATCAATAAGTATGTCAGTGTGGAGCCTGTTCTCAAATTCACAAAAAAAAAACTCTACCTAATATGTATTCACAATGGGAATATCTTCAGCAGCAAACCATTAAATTCATCTACTGTTCAGTCACTTTCAGTCATTCCAACAAAACCCGAAGTCATAATATTTGACTTTGATTTCAGTCTCTACTTTCTGGATTAATAGACTTTGGAGCTGCATTTGCATAAATATTCAGCAACATGGGTCTCAAGGTCACACAGTTATTCAGATTGGTGGCCGTCCTTTTGCCCTGCATAAAGCCACACATAATCAGCGTGGGCACACGTCTCATGCTGCAGGATTACATTTCCACTGTATATGGGAGATACATGGGATCATTTGTAGATGGAATATTTAGCAGCATAAAACTAGCTTTATGTTCGGTACCTCTGCCAATAAAATGTCTAGCTATGGTTAAGTCATTAATTGGTATTCAATTACCACTGACATTTTTTTTCTACGGAAGTCTCAAGAGGTGCATTGAACATATTCATCAGTCATACTTATGCAGTCAAGTGTTTCTTCATATTAGGCAGTGTCTGTCTGAAAGATAAAGAATCACAACTTACTGCCAGTTAGGTGAAAATGGATGCAGAACAGGTTGTTCATATTCAAGCTGTCTAAGACTGTGTCAGACAGTATCTATCAATAGCTATGGCTTTCAGGAAGCAGATATATCAGAACAAGGGCTAAAACTGCCAACTGTCCAGTTAAAATACATAAACATATGCACTGTATCTCATTATTATTTAGGGAGCAATAATACAAGATAAACAGTCAGATTATAATGGTAGCAAAAAGAGCACAGGATTGCCTACTTCCTATGTTAACCTGACCTAAGGCAATGTTCTTTTGTGCTTTTTTTTTTTAAAACCCAAAAATAAAAGTTGAAAATATTACATTTTACCAGTCCTTGAATGTGTCCTTGTGGTGGTGGCTGCATTTGTATTCTTTTTTTTTTTTTGGGGGGGGGGGGGTTACAATGATCTTTCTCTTTTATTTTCAATAGGTAATTCTGCCAGTACCACCTTGTATCCTGGCAACAGAAAAAGAACAGTAGCCTTTCCCGCTTTTCATTTTCGTTTTCATACCATAGATAGAGTGATGGGGTCCTGTACTCTCAGAGATAGCTCAAAACAATGTAAGTGATAACTAGGCAGCAAAAGCAGAGGGCACAGGAAGTTATCAGTTAACAAGATTTTTGACAAGGTATTTTTTGCATTTATCAAACAGATAAAACAAAATGGGGACCAAATAAGAGATGTTCATTGTTTGGTTTTAGATACCCTTTACGTAATCCTATCAGTGTGATGAATGTACTGGGTATATATAACCATGTAATGATGCGCTGTTCCTATTAATTTATCATAAGTGATCAAATGCAATTGTAAAAAAAAAAACTATATCAGAAAAACAAAAAATAAAACATCATGCTAAATGTCATACCATTATTAGTTCACAAAAAATGGTGATATTCCACAGTTTATACATAAAGTGCTATGTGCAACAATCAAAGGTGCTTATGTGCTGTGCTATAAGTGCAATTCATTAAACATATATTCCAGAATTCATATGGTTAAAATTGTGCTCCCACAGATACAATTAATTAAACATGTGTTCCAGAGTTCATATAAAAATTTTTTATAAAGCTCATAAAATTTCTTTGCATAAAGTTGGTATGTGATTCCAAATGCCCCACATGCAAAAAGAAGAAAAAACTGTCCTTGTGCAAAATGAATAAAAAGTGCTTGGGCGTCACCCCCGTGCTCCAAACCAAAACAGTTGGCAGCTTACCAGACAAATTGATCCCACTTAAGGGATCATGTGCACATAAACAGGATCACATCTAAGGGTTGGTTGTCAGCCGGCCTCAGAAGCGTGTTATATTAAAAGCAGTGTAGAGGGCACATAGTGCATTCATGTATATATCATCATTTATTAAAAGCCAAAATGCACTTACAAAATAGTTGCTTGTATAAGGCAGACAAACATCAGTAGTGCACGGCCGCCTGCAGAACGGTCCATGTGTGTTGACATTACTCTACTGGCTCCTACCCAACGTGTTTCCTCTCAGAAGGCATCGACTGGAAATGGAGGCCTTGTCATTAGATGCTTGCATTCCAGAGTGGACAGGTTTGCTTTGGGTTAATTGTACATAACTTTTTTTTTATCTTTAGGCTAGTACAAAACTATTTCAAGAAGAGCATATAAAGAACAGATAAAACAGATAAAAAGGACATGTTTGTATGCAGTAAATATAAAGTAGATCTATGGTTAGAAAAAAAAATCTGTTTAATCAGTGCTTCCTGTCCCTTGTGATGGCTATAAAGGGGAGCTGAATCACAAGGAGCATCTCCACAGGGGCAACAACTCTGTCTTTGCTGTCAGACTTAGGAGGGGGGCTGTAAGAAGGTACCCACCATCACTCCTGTCAGTCTTATTCCCAGGTGGTGGATAGCTCTATGCTGCCAATGACAATGCCAGGGAGGAGATAGGCATTAAGGAGGAGGGTTTTTAGTGTTGACAGTTATGAGAACTTTAGGTCCCTTTCACGCATGTGGACTGTAGTTTTCATCAGTTCGGTCAATTTTTTTCAAAGAAAAAATGTATGAAGTTTACATCAGCTTGTCATCCGTTTTTTACATTTTCCAGCTAGAGTACTTAACCACTTCGAGTCCCAGAGCTATTCTTTAATGCAAAAACGGACCGTTTGTCCATTTACATCCATAGTTACATAATTAGTAAGGTTGAATAAAGACACCAGTCCATCCTGAGTGAGTGTGGGTGCGTGTCTACAATTGTCCCTATCCCTGTACATTGTGTCTCATTAAGATGCTCATCTATTATATTATTATTTATTTAAGGTACCCATATAGTACTGTCAATTTACATAGCACTCCACACATACATCGCACACTCACATCGGTCCCTACCTTTAAGGAGCCCACAATCCAAGGTCCCCAACTCACATTCATATACTAGGGCCAATTCTTGGATAGAAGCCAATTAACCTACCAGCATGTCTTTGGAGTATGGGAGGAAACCGGAGTACCCAGAGGAAACCCATGCAGGCACAGAGAGAACATGCAAACTCCAGGCAGGTAGTGTTGTGGTTGGGATTCAAACCAGCGACACTTTTTACTGCTAGGCGAGAGTACTATCCACTACACAAATCTGCTGCCCATTTTTTGACAGAAGAAAAATAGTGCTTTGATCCATTCCATGTCGACAGAAGCTGATGTAAATGGATGTAAATGGATGATTATCCATTTTCATAAATTTTTCCATCGAGATGCATTGATGTCCCTCAACTGATGGATGAAAAATGTACAAACAGTCCGCATGTGTGAAAGGGGCCTTACTCCTCTGTGTGTGTGTGATGGCACAGCGCTGATTCCACTTTTGAAAGAAGCACCTGCCACTGACAGGTTTACCAGTGCATACAGGTAGAAAAGTTAAAAAATAGTTAAATTCATGCAATTTGCCCCACTATTTTTTTTGCCATCCTCTTGATCAACTGTAGGTATATGATTTTGTATATGGAGGTTTTTGATTAAACCAACTATGTAACTAACTACTAACTATGTAAGTATGTAATGTTTCCCTGGTAAATATTATTATAGTTCTACTTACATTTTTTAAATGTGTAATATTATTAAATATGCCTTATTTGGCAGTTATTTGCCAGTTATTCCTTATATATTCCTTATTTTGGCAGTTATTTCAGTGGTCCTGTGTCCAATCTGCCATCATCAGTAGCAGACAGAAGGGGGGCTGTAGGATATGGAGACTAAATCAATAAGAGAATTTAAATGTTTCTTGAAAATTTCTTTCAGCCAGTGTATATAAGACAAAAAGCTATGTTGTTCACCAAGCACAATAATCAATTATTCTCCTTATTTGATTCAAGCATCCCTCAAACTGTTAAAAGAATGCTAGGTTCTCCTTTTCATTAGACAGCTCCTTAAATGGAAAAACAATAGAAAATAGGGTGAAAGGATCCAACCCCAAGGGGACAACAAAACTTTAGCAAAATAAAACAATACAGAATTGCAAAATAAATGTACAACCAAAATAAATAGAAATATCTAAAATAGACATTCTGACAATGGTTTCACAGCAGTGTTGGTTATTTTGAATGAAACAGTAGGATGTTTAAAGTAAAATAAATAACCTCATGTGGAGCATTTAAAGGGAAATTACTTAGCAAGAATAAAACATTGAGGGTAATCTGTAAATATAAGGCTGCTCATGATATAAAGTCATGCCCTCTTGTTATGTTGTTTAAAACAGTATGGTTTCTTTATCCTACTGTGCATATGAGAGACATAATACAAGTTTATTGTTTTTCTATGGGTTTAACATTACTATTACTTACAGTCCCCAGCAGAGATGAAGAAATCATTAAAGGTTGTTTTATGGTTAAGACATACTATAACACTGCAGAGCCAATTGTTGCTGACAACCCCTACAGAGTCTCACCTTTTTTTGTGATCGCTAGTCAAAAGAACGGATTTTTAACATTTCATTTTGTTCATATATGGAATTATTCACCCTGAGCTTTTCTAGTTTGTTAGAAAAGCTATATTTTAAAAATGTGTTGTGTACCTTCTACAAGCTACAAAAATGCTACAAAAATGTATTGCCTTTTCTTATCATTCATCATATTTAAAGTGGTTCTAAAAGCTTAAAGTTTTTTTACCTTAATGCGTTCTCTGCATTTTACTTACACTGTTCAGTTTGAGAAAAGAACGATTTACGGACAACTTGATTATTATGTATAAATATATGCAAAATTCAGTATTATAAAATGACAAATTAACATTTATCCTAAAGCATTTACAAGGGACAAGAAGGCATGACTTTCAAAAGGATATAAGCTTTTTTAAAGTTTCTTGACAGTGAACATAACGTATAAGAGTGGTAAAAAGAGTAGTAAAGCTGTAGAATGCCCCGATGCACGAAGACTTAACAGAAAAAAATAATAATGGGGCTTAAGAAAGGACTGGATCATTTTCTTAAAATTAATGCAATTTACAATTAAAATGAAGAGGGTAATTACTAAATTGACCCTGTAAATTATACTAACTGTCCTTGTTTGGTCAGGAGGAACCTTGTTCTGGACTGCATCTGCTATAGTTGCAAAAGTTAAACATAAAATGTAACTTAGAGCAAAATAAAAAAAGTCATAGATTATGGTTCCCGCTGCTGTGTCTCAGCCAAATCTGGTGCAGCTGTGCATAGTAGCCAATCAGCTTCTAACTTCAGCTTGTTCAATTAAGCTTTGGTAATAAAACCTGGAAGCTGATTGATTTTCTAAGCACAGCTGCACCAGGTTTTGCACTCTCCAGTTTTAGTAAATCAACCACAGTCAATGTTGAAGTGTAAATACCCCCCGCTGCCAGTGGGGAGCCTTCCTGGCTGTCTGTGTTTTACTGTCTGTGTTCTGCCAGTGGGGAGCCTTCCTTGCCGTCTCTGTTCTGCCAGTGGGGAACCTTCCTTGCCGTCTGTGTTCTGCCGTCTGTGTTCTGCCAGTGAAGAGCCTTCCTTGCCGTCTGAACACAATGATTAGTGTTACTAGCTATAGCTGGTGGCACTATGCATTTGGGAAAAAACGACAGGCTGGTTGTACACCAGTTGTTTAATAAAGCATATCTAAACCAAACAACAAAAATGTAATATATTGCAACTTACCAGTACTTACTGTAGATGTTGTGGTTGCATTACTTTTTTAGCCTGTTTTTCCTTTATATTCACCCGCTGATCCTGACAGTAACAAATTTCCTGGCCTGGGAGTTCAACATTCACTTACCGTACTGGATCTCTGTAGTGAGCAGCTTTAGGCTGCTCTTCTGATTATATACTACAAATACCCCCCCTATTCTCAACTCCATTGCGTGAAGTACGTATTTGTAGTTTAGGGAAAGTTAAAAATATTAACTGAAATTTGAGCTTGGTGCACAGGAAGTTGTAAGAACATGCGATCAAAAGGAAAATTGTTTGCAGAAAATGTAGTTAGTCTAAAAAAGTAAACAAATGCAATTACCACATCTAGGAACTGCTTTTTGTGGTTTAGGATTTCTGCTACAGTATGAATTGTAGTAAATAAATAGATTTTTTCTTTTATAGTGTTTCCATTTGTGGATGCAGTAAATGTGCATGTCACTGTTTTCTAACATTGGCCTAGTACACAGTTGGGGGGATATATCAAAACTGAAGCAGACAACATTTAAAGCAGCTGTGCATGGCAGCCAATCAGCTTCTATCTTTAGCTTGTTCAGTTAAAGTGGTTGTAAAGCCTAAATATTTTTTACCTTAATGCATTCCTTGCAATAAGGTAAAAAATATTTAGGCATCAGTACCTCTGTATACCTGTGCCCTCATTCGATCCAGCAATGTACATGTCTGCAGCTCTTCTTTCCCCTCATTTCCTGGTCTCATAGGCTTTGCGGAGGCTGTTGTCAATCAAACCAATGACGAGGGAGCAGGGGGTGGGCCAAATTCCCACTGTCTGTGTCTACAGACGCAGACAGCGAGGCTCAGAAATGAGCCTGTGTGAGTGCCTCGATAAAAAGCGCCTTTCTATGGGGGTACTTGCCAGAAGAGAGGAGCACTGGCAGGGGACCCCAGAAGAGGAAGATTGGTGGTTGCTCTTTGCGATGAGCAGGTAAGTACAATATGCTTGTTTAAAAATAAAATTGAAGTTTTACACTCCCTTAAAAGACTGGTGAATTCTGTAGTTAACCCTTTACACACTCAAACAGTAGCCTCCACCATGTGTTTTAATAGAAACATTCACCCTTCATAGCATCTGCTGTTGCAATTTTGACCTTTTAAAATAAATGTAATATCAGTATCACTTTCTGCCACACTCAGACAGGAATGTGACAGAGCTAATACTGTCTTATTAAAGCATCCAGAGATTCAGCTTAATGATTTTAAAATATAATTTTAAATAAAAGAAAAGAAAAAGGGTGAAAGAAAGAATTTACAGAAAAGATATTACAAAACAGGAAATAATTAGCAATAAAACAGAAGGGACTAAAAGTGGATAATAAAGTTTCTATACTTACCTGTTCAACAGTTCTGCCCTGGCCCCAGCAACTTCTTCTGAGAGCCAATCTTCAGGCCTCTTCATTGGCCGGCAGGGGATGACATCACTTCTGCGCATGCAGACTGGAGACTGTCCTGGCACTGTAAGCTGAGCTGCACATGGAGACAGCAAGCAGGCAGGTAGGGGCATTTTATTGCAGAAAAGACAGTGCGTGTCTCTTCTTCAACAAAAGCCTTTCTGCTTACATTTTCTTACAGTAGGATTTTAGTTCCTCTTTAAGCAAGGGTTATCTGGTATTCAATTCAATACAGAGTCTAGCTCAATGTAGAGTAAGTCCAATCTGATTCAGAGTCACCAGAGCTCATAAATGACTCTTAGCATGTCTTTATATTTATTATGGTAAGCAAGAGTTACAGAGTTGCAAATTTGCCTAATATACACACAATGCCTTTACAAACTCAATTATTATATTGTGCAAGTAGCCGAGACATCATCACTGTGCTGCACATGAGCCTGTACAGAGAGAAGAGCTGTGTGAGGGACGCAGCAAGAGGAGATAGATACAAGACCAGTCAGACTGCACAAGTAGAGAGAGCAGCAGTGACTGGTCTTTATTACAGGAAGCTACTGGACAGAGACAAAGTTTCACAATAAATTATTGCAGATGTATGAAAGGAATAGACAAAGCACACCAAGAGTAGGTAGGATAAAATGTTCAAAATTTCGGTATAAATAGAAAATGATGAGGGGATTCCATCTAATACCTTATTTGTGCTCAGCTATCATCATTCTAGCATTCTTTTCACCTTATACTCCATTCAAATTGCCTAGGTTTGTAATAGTTTTACGTTAATCCCTCCATGACAGAGGGTAATACATACTTAGCAACTGAACCCAGTTTTGCAACCTTGGCATGTGTTATTGAAACTGTACATATCATTGCAGCTATTTAGTGTATCCAGGTGAATTATACCGTGTTTTTATTTTTCAGGACAAATTGAGCCTTTAATACAACATACTGTAGATATTTCCTGGTTTCTTTTTATTATCAAAGGAAAACTTGTCCAAAATAGTAAAAAATGTAAACATAGCTGTATAATTCTTGCCATTACCGAGACCACCAACAACACCAAAGAACAACCAAACAAATTCTACTCCTGATGATCGCAGCATAATCTCAGGGCAAACACAGGTATGCACATATGCGACCTCAAGGAAGAAGACTCACATCAGTGAAACTGCATATGTGCGTACACTTGGTTTAAAGAACTCCTACACATTTCATTGTATGAATGTTCTTAGATACAGTCAAATGCATGAGCAAAAATGACAGAAGATAATTTACCTGTTATATCATTGTGCTTTATCACCCAAGCTATAGTCATCAAAAAATCATTATTATTAATGAAGATCTCCATCTGGTTCACAGAAAGGGTAATTAATCAAGAGGCTTATTCCAGTTATAGAATAGCTATAAAAGGTATTTTAGCTATACCTATTTTGCGTCAGCTATAAAAATAGATACACCCTGTGTCAGCATAAGCATTTCCATATTTAGGTAAACTTTGTCACACTGTACTTAGTAAACGAGGGATTTATCTGCATTGTGCTTTCAATACTCTTTGGTATTTATTTTTGTATAGTGGCAGTGGGGTTGTTTTGAGAAGGTCTCAAGTCAAACTATATTCATTACTGTACTATCTAACACCATATACCATTTATAATATATATAGTATACATACAGTATATTATATATTTTTTTTCATTTTGAAATGATTAGAACTGCTGCCAGGTTTTTCTTGTTGGTATTGCTTCATTTAAACTGATAAAAAAATCCAATATTTTGAAGGTATCACCAGAACAAGAATAGAGGGGACATCTACCAATAGGGACATTGTCCTGGAGATGGCTTTCTTAAGAGAGCACTTTCCCTTAATTTGGAGTGATTTGCATTCACTTTTTGTTGCGTTTTCAGGACAGGCTATTAAAGGTAACCTCCCGATTTTGGCCTTAGAACTTGAATTGGTAAGGGATTGGAAATGTTTCAGAGCTATGTTTAGAAGTTGTGAAATATTTACCACTTCAATTCCGAGCATAAAATCGTACATATAATATATTCCCTGGTAACCACAAATGATATAAATATACTTTTTGTGTGCAACAAGTGTCTTTGCAAAACCAAATGGTACATAACCTGTGCAGAAAGAGATATGGGAGAGACTCTGCAGGCCCACTCACTAGAGAATTCCTGCAGAAAAATACAGGAGGGGCGGATACAAGACCAGTCCCCTATACAAGGAGAGTGCAGCAGTGAGCAGTCTTCTTTACAGGAAACTTGTGCACAGAGGCTAAAGTGCTGGAGTTGTTGGTTGCTGAATTACACATATGTGAAGGTAATACAGAGAGAACACTAAGATTCAAGAGTACACATGCCTCTCATATTTTTACAATCTTTGTTTAGCCTTCAGTTTTGCTTTAACCAAATATTCCTTATAATTATTAACACGAAAGAGACATTTGCATATGTTTCTTAGATTTAATAGCTGTAGGTTGAATCCCTGACACAGGTCTATTTTTTAAAATTGTTGGAGAATTCGATTTTTACCATCCTTTTTATTTTTATGTTATGGTTTGTAGAAATGATTTACCTATTAGAAATTTGCTTAGCATGTTAGCTGGTTGAATTTAGCATTGGTACTAATCAAAGCCTAGTTAAAGCTGAACTCTAAGCAGGTAAATAAAAAAAAAATGTATAAACACATATGTATTCACTTAAAAAAATGTACATGTATTTTAAAGGCAAATAATGAACGTATTTGAATTTGACTTGCACTCTTGTAATTCCCTTTACAACAGACTGCTAAAGGTAGAGGCAGACTAGGAGCCAGCCTGGTTTATTGCATGAACATGTGCTGATAAGGAATCTACTGATAGATAGAAAAAAACTATAAGAGCCCTTTCACACTGGGGCGGTTTGAACCTGAAAGTGCCGCTGCTGTGTATACAGTGTGAAAGCCCCGAGGGCTTTCACACTGGAGCGATGCGCTGGCAGGACGGTAAAAAAAGTCCTGCCAGCAGCATCTTCGGAGCGGTGAAGGAGCGGTGTGTATACCGCTCCTTTACTGCTCCTGCCCATTGAAATCAATGGGACGGCGTGGCTATACCTCCAGCAATGCGCCTCGGCAGAGGCGCTTTACGGTGGTATTTATCCCCTTCTCGGCCGCTAGCGGGGGGGAAAACCGCCCGCTAGTGGCCCATACCAACGGTAAAACGCCGCTAATAACAGCGGCGTTTTACCGCCGACGCTGCCCCCCGCCCCAGTGTGAAAGGGCTCTAAACTTATCAATTTGCTGCCATTTCTTCACTCTCCAATCACAGGCCAGGTGCAGGAGGGTAACCAAGCTGTAATGCTTAACCACTTGAGCCCCGGACCATTATGCTGCCTAAGGACCAGAGGTCTTTTTCCAATTTGGCACTGCGTCGCTTTAACTGCTAATTGCGCGGTCATGCAATGCTGTACCCAAACGAAATTTGCGTCCTTTTCTTCCCACAAATAGAGCTTTCTTTTTATGGTATTTGATCACCTCTGCGGTTTTTATTTTTTGAGCTATAAACGGAAAAAGATTGAAAATTTTGGAAAAAAATGATATTTTCTACTTTTTGTTATAAAAAAAATCCAATAAACTAAATTTTAGTCATACATTTAGGCCAAAATGTATTCGGCCACATGTCTTTGGTAAAAAAAATGTCAATAAGCGTATATTTATTGGTTTGTGCAAAAGTTATAGCGTCTACAAACTAGGGTACATTTTCTGTAATTTACACAGCTTTTAGTTTATGACTGCCTATGTCATTTCTTGAGGTGCTAAAATGGCAGCGCAGTACAAACCCCCCCCCCAAATGACCCCATTTTGGAAAGTAGACACCCCAAGGAAATTGCTGAGAGGCATGTTGAACCCATTGAATATTTATTTTTTGTCCCAAGTGATTGAATAATGACAAAAAAAAAATATATATATTTACAAAAAGTTGTCACTAAATGATATATTGCTCATACAGGCCATGGGCCTATGTGGAATTGCACCCCAAAATACATTCAGCTGCTTCTCCTGAGTATGGGGATACCACATGTGTGGGACTTTTTGGGAGCCTAGCCGCGTACGGGGCCCCGAAAACCAATCACCGCCTTCAGGATTTCTAAGGGTGTAAATTTTTGATTTCACTCTTCACTGCCTATCACAGTTTTGGAGGCCATGGAATGCCCAGGTGGCACAAAACCCCCCAAAATGACCTCATTTTGGAAAGTAGACACCCCATGCTATTTGCTGAGAGGCATATTGAGTCCATGGAATATTTTATATTTTGACACAAGTTGCGGGAAAGTGACACTTTTTTTTTTTTTTTGCATAAAGTTGTCACTAAATGATATATTGCTCACACAGGCCATGGGCATATGTGGAATTGCACCCCAAAATACATTTAGCTGCTTCTCCTGAGTATGGGGATACCACATGTGTGGGACTTTTTGGGAGCCTAGCCGCGTACGGGGCCCCGAAATCCAATCACCGCCTTCAGGATTTCTAAGGGTGAAAATTTTTGATTTCACTCTTCACTGCCTATCACAGTTTCGGAGGCCATGGAATGCCCAGGTGGCACAAAACCCCCCCAAATGACCCCATTTTGGAAAGTAGACACCCCAAGCTATTTGCTGAGAGGCATGGTGAGTATTTTGCAGCTCTCATTTGTTTTTGAAAATGAAGAAAGACAAGAAAAAACTTTTTTTTTTTCTTTTTTCAATTTTCAAAACTTTGTGACAAAAAAGTGAGGTCTGCAAAATACTCACTATACCTCTCAGCAAATAGCTTTGGGTGTCTACTTTCCAAAATGGGGTCATTTGGGGGGGGGGGGTTTGTGCCACCTGGGCACTCCATGGCCTCCGAAACTGTGATAGGCAGTGAAGAGTGAAATCAAAAATTCACGCCCTTAGAAAGCCTGAAGGCGGTGCTTGGTTTTCGGGGTCCCGTACGCGGCTAGGTTCCCAAAAAGTCTCACACATGTGGTATCCCCGTACTCAGGAGAAGCAGCAGAATGTATTTTGGGGTGTAATTTCACATATTTCCATGGCATGTTTGAGCAATATATCATTTAGTGACAACTTTGTGCAAAAAAAAAAAAAAATTTGTCTCTTTCTTGTGTCGCAATATAAAATATTCCATGGACTCTACATGCCTCTCAGCAAATAGCTTGGGGTGTCTACTTTCCAAAATGGGGTCATTTGGGGGGGGGTTTGAACTATCCTGGCATTTTATGCACAACATTTAGAGGCTTATGTCACACATCACCCACTCCTCTAACCACTTGAAGACAAAGCCCTTTCTGACACTTATTGTTTACATGGAAAAGTTATTTTTTTTTGCAAAAAAATTACTTTGAACCCCCAAACATTATATATTTTTTTTAAAGCAAATGCCCTACAGATTAAAATGGTGGGTGTTTCATTTTTTTTTTTCACACAGTATTAGCGCAGCGATTTTTCAAACGCATTTTTTGGGGAAAAAACACACTTTTTTAAATTTGAATGCACTAAAACACATTATATTGCCCAAATGTTTGATGAAATAAAAAAGATGATCTTAGGCCGAGTACATGGATACCAAACATGACATGCTTTAAAATTGCGCCCAAACGTGCAGTGGCAACAAAATAAATACATTTTTAAAAGCCTTTAAAAGCCTTTACAGGTTACCACTTTAGATTTACAGAGGAGGTCTACTGCAAAAATTACTGCCCTCGATCTGACCTTCGTGGTGATACCTCACATGCATGGTGCAATTGCTGTTTACGTTTGACGACAGACCGCCGCTTGCGTTCGCCTTAGCGCGAGAGCAGGGGGCGACAGGGGTGCTTTTTTTTTTTTTTTTTTCTTTATTATTTTTTTGCTTTTTTTATCTTATTTTTAAACTGTTCCTTTCATATTTTTTTTTTAATCATTTTTATTGTTATCTCAGGGAATGTAAATATCCCCTATGATAGCAATAGGTAGTGACAGGTACTCTTTTTTGAAAAAATTGAGGTCTATTAGACCCTATATCTCTCCTCTGCCCTCAAAGCATCTGACCACACCAAGATCGGTGTGATAAAATGCTTCCCCAATTTCCCAATGGCGCTATTTACATCCGGCGAAATCTAAGTCATAAAATGCTCGTAGCTTCCGGTTTCTTAGGCCATAGAGATGTTTGGAGCCACTCTAGTCTCTGATCAGCTCTATGGTCAGCTGGCTGAATCACCGGCTGCATTCTCAGGTTCCCTGTTGAGACAGGAGAGCCAGAGAAAAACACGGAAGACAGTGGGGGGGGGGGCATTCCCTCCCACGGCTTGTAAAAGCAGTCTAGATTCTAATTAGCTGCTAGGATTGCTTTTACATGAAAGCCGACCGCTGGCTGAAAAGAATGATACCAGGATGATACCTAAACCTGCAGGCATCATTCTGGTATAACCACTCAAAGTCGTGAATGACGTACCTGAAGGCAAAAAAATGGTTAACAATAAAGCACAGTAAACGGTAAAGTATAAAAAATTGCATACCTGAAAAGCAAACATGATAAAACATAACAACAATAAAACATTGCAGAATAGAATATAGTAAAAAAGAGCAGAACAATAGAGAGAGAATAGAGAGAGAGAGAACAATAAAACGACAACTATTTTTTTAAATTTTATATATATTTTTTTTTTTTACACTTTTTTTGTAACTAACTTTTGTAACTGTAACCGGTTCCAGGTTCGGGTCTCTCAAAATGCGATGGCATCTTGGGAGACCCTGTGAAAGTGTGTCCTAGTCTGTGCAATGCTGTACCCTACGCTAATACTCAACTAGTGAATGGTAGCGTTCAAAACATTCACCAATGCAAAGACCAGGATTGTCAGGACAGGAGGGACAATAATAGCGGGTGTCACACCTATATACGCGATTGCTGCAGACACAACATCTTTTTTGGGGGGGTTCGTTGGGTAGGGGTACTCGGGAGGACATAAAAATGCCTCTCATGCTCTCATGCAGCCGACTGCATTTGGTTGGGGATGTGAATGGGGGAAGTACGGGCGCTGCAGAAGCGGTGGGTTCCCAATTAGGATTGGCGAATGCAGCAGGAAGGGCATTATGGGCACGACGGGCCTGTGTTTGTCTTTTTGGTGGCAGCGGGACACTACTTGTGCTTGCCACCTCATCAGCTTGAACTGCACTTATGGGACTCGCCACGTCACCAAGTGTTACTGCAGTGCTGGTTTGACTACGACCGGGGTGTACTACGCCGCTGGTGCTTGCCAGTTCAATAAAAAGCTACCAAAAAAACTGTTAGCGATCGCAGGGATCAGGCCTGACTCTGCGAACGCTGCAGTTATGCGTTAAGTGTTTTGTAAGTCACAGTGATCGATCGATACTGCACTTGGGTGGGCTGGGCCGGGCGGAGGGGCAAAATGCAGGTGCTAGCAGGTATCTGGGCTGATCCCGCTAACACTGCGTTTTTGGGAACCCTAAACTGCTGGGGACGCTAGTATAGATCTGATCGGATCAGATATTGATGCGATCAGATACTATACCACTAAGGGAGGTGTACGGTGCGTGCGTGGGTGTTAGCGCTACTGGCGCTAACCTGACGCTGCCTAGGGCTGGTGCTTGCTTGCCAGTTCACCAAAATGCTACCAAAAAAACTGTTAGCGATCGCAGGGATCAGGCCTGACTCTGCGAACGCTGCAGTTATGCGTTTAGTGTTTTGTAAGTGACAGTGATCGATCGATACTGCACTTGGGTGGGCTGGGCGGAGGCGCAAAACGCAGATGCTAGCGGGTATCTGGTCTGATCCCGCTAACACTGCGTTTTTGGGAACCCTAAACTGCTGGGGACGCTAGTATAGATCTGATCGGATCAGATATTGATCCGATCAGATACTATACCACTAAGGGAGGCGCATGCTGCGTGCGTGGGTGTTAGCGGTACTGGCGCTAATCTGACGCTGCCTGGGGCGACGCATATCACCGCCGGGCGATTAGGGGGCTAAACCTTTATTCGGTAATAAACGGCGGGTGCCCTGACACTATAAAAAATAAACGAACTAACCAGCGCCAACCGTAACGGTTATACGGTGATCAGTGGTGAAAGGGTTAACTAGGGGCAATCAAGGGGTTAAAACATTTATTAGATAGTATATGGGGGTCCCTGACGCTATAAAACGCTGACGGCGAACCTAAATATTTACGTCCCTAACTAGCGTCACCAGTGACACTAATACAGCGATCAGAAAAATGATCGCTTAGTGACACTGGTGACGGGGGGTGATCAAGGGGTTAAAACTTTATTAGGGGGGTTAGGGGGGTACCCTAGACCTACAGGGGGGTAACAGTAACTGTGCTAACACTGTAACTGTCACAAACTGACACCTAGCAGTAATCAGAAAAAAAAAACCTGCTTGGTGTCAGTTTGTGACAGGGGGGGTGATTGGGGGGGGATCGGGGGGCGATCGGGGAGGGATCGGGGTGTTTTGTATGCCTGGCATGTTCTACTGTGTGTCTGTAGTGTTGTGCACTCACATACCTGTCTTCTCTCCTCGGGCTGGAACGGAAACTACCGAGCCGAGGAGAGATGACATCACTTCCTTTGCTGCTGTTTAACATACAGCAGCAAAGGAATGTTCCCATTGGTCGGTGGCGATCGCGAGGGGGGGGCCACGAACGGATGGCCTCCCCCTCCACTCCGATCGCCGGGGAACAAAACGGGACCGCCTCGGGCACCGGGGGGGGTCCGATCGGACCCCTCACCCGCGGGAGGCAAATCACGTACATGTACGTGATTTTGCCTGCCCGTGCCGCCTTGCCGACGTACATCGGCGTGAGGCGGTCCTTAAGTGGTTAAAGTATATGTGAACCCTTATCTTGTAAGACAACCCATTTAGTTTAAAGCAGAAATGAAAGGCAAAACATTTATATACAGTGGGGCAAAAAAGTATTTAGTCAGCCACCTATTGTGCAAGTTCTTCCACTTAAAAAGATGAGAGAGGCCTGTAATTGTCATCATAGGTATACCTCAACTATGAGAGACAAAATGTGGAAACAAATGCAGACAATCACATTGTCTGATTTTTGAAAGAATTTATTTGCAAATTATGGTGGAAAATAAGTATTTGGTCAATATCAAAAGTTCATCTCAATACTTTGTTATATATCCTTTGTTGGCAATGACAGAGGTCAAACGTTTTCTGTAAGTCTTCACAAGGTTGTCACACACTGTTGCTGGTATGTTGGCCCATTCCTCCATGCAGATCTCCTCTAGAGCAGTGATGTTTTAGGGCTGTCGCTGGGCAACACGGACTTTTAACTCCCTCCAAAGGTTTTCTATGGGGTTGAGATCTGGAGACTGTCTAGGCCACTCCAGGACCTTGAAATGCTTCTTACGAAGCCATTCTTTCGTTACCCGGGCAGTGTGTTTGGGATCATTGTCATGCTGACAGACCCAGCCATGTTTCATCTTCAATGCCCTTGCTGATGGGAGGAGGTTTGCACTCAAAATCTCACGATACATGGCCCCATTCATTCTTTCATGTACAGGGATCAGTCGTCCTGTTCCCTTTGCAGAGAAACATCCCCAAAGCATGATGTTGCCACCCCCATGCTTCACAGTAGGTATGGTGTTCTTTGGTTGCAACTCAGCATTCTCTCTCCTCCAAACAGGGCGATTTGTGTTTCTACCAAACAGTTCTACTTTGGTTTCATCTGACCATATGAAATTCTCCCAATCCTCTTCTGGATCATCCAAATGCTCTCTAGCAAACCTCAGACGGGCCAGGACATGTACTGGCTTAAACAGGGCGACACATCTGGCACTGCAGCATCTGAGTCCCTGGCGGCGTAGTGTGGTACTGATGGTAGCCTTTGTTACGTTGGTCCCAGCTCTCTGCAGGTCATTCACTAGGTCCCCCCGTGTGGTTCTGGGATTTTTGCTCACCGTTCTTGTGATCATTTTCACCCCACGTGGTGAGATCTTGCGTGGAGCCCCAGATTGAAGGAGATTATCAGTGGTCCTGTATGTCTTCCATTTTCTAATTATTGCTCCCACAATTGATTTCTTCACACCAAGCTGCTTGCCTATTGCAGATTCAGTCTTCCCAGCCTGGTGCAGGTCTACAATTTTGTTTCTGGTGTCCTTCGACAGCTCTTTGGTCTTCACCATAGTGGAGTTTGGAGTGTGACTGTTTGAGGTTGTGGACAGGTGTCTTTTATGCTGATAACAAGTTAAAACAGGTGCCATTAATACAGGTAATGAGTGGAGGACAGAGAAGCCTCCTAAAGAAGAAGAAACAGGTCTGTGAGAGCCAGAAATCTTGCTTGTTTGTAGCTGACCAAATACTTATTTTCCACCATAATTTGCAAAAAAATTATTTTGAAAATTAGACAATGTGATGGTCTGGATTTGTTTCCACATTTTGTCTCTCATAGTTGAGGTATACCTATGATGACAATTACAGGCCTCTCTCATCTTTTTAGGTGGGAGAACTTGCACAATTGGTGGCTGACTAAATACTTTTTTGCCCCACTGTATATACAGTGCCTTGCAAAAGTATTCACCCCCTTGGCTTTTTATCTATTTTGTTACATTACTTTATTTCAATGTTTTTTTAATCTGAATTATATGTGATGGATCAGAACACAATAGTTTAAGTTGGTGAAGTAAAATTAGAAAAACATATACATAAAACTATTTTTCAGAAATTAAAAACTGATAATTGGCATGAGCATATGAGTAATTGTGGAGTAAGCCAACTGTTTGTGTTGACAAAAGTTGAATACAACTACCGTTAGTAACTGTTACAAGATTATTGCCACAGGAGACAGCGGTCCTACCTATATAGAAGTGGTGTCCGACTGGAGGCCTTCACCTGTATAGCTGTCTACCTATAGAAGTATCTGAGTCTGTCAATTATCATTGCATCTACCTAAGGGTGCCCTGTTCAAGAGACAATAAATCTCTTTGCATTCAAAAAGTTTCTGGTGCCCACCATTTCATCTTGCATTACACCCACCATGCCTTGTAACCCACTCTACACAGAAGGATGTCAGTTGTCCCTAACTCTGGAGGTCACCACTAGGCCTCAAGGGACCCGAGACCTGGCTACATTTGGTGCCCAATGAGGGGCAAAGGCATTATTCCTACAGCAGTCGCCCATAGCAACCGGCTACAGCTATATTGGGATTTCGTCTGGCTCCATGGAAAAGTGGCAAGTAACATCTCTGCTTTGTATAGACTGTGTTATTGTGCATTCCAACAATGTGGGGAAGAACCAGAATGTCTCATTGCTCATAGGAGAGTATCAGACTGGTCCTTTGACACTTTACGCCAGTGCTGTAAGGTTTAAAACATACTCCATTAACTTTTTGGTGCACCGCGAAAGGAAAGAGGTGGGTGCTGAAGTTCCCAGAAAGTATCTGTAACAATCCTTAGGCAGGGGGAGGATCTAGGATGGAGAAGAAGGCACAGTTTGGAAGTATTATGGCGGATTGGAAGATGTTTGTTCGGGTGTTGGCCTTGGTCTGAGCGAGTCCAAGGGCACCCTGACTGACACCGGAGTGTGGTATACACCTAAGGATAGTCTTGCCCTGTATACAACTGGAGGCTATGAGGCCTTAGGACTGATCTGTGGAAAGTGTTCAGGCTTGGCCACGCATCTGAGGCCTTGGATCGTCTGTGGATGCTGCGGTGAACCCCTGCTTGAGGTAGTCTCACCAGCACAACCT
The DNA here is from genome assembly GCA_037952925.1 of Lithobates clamitans. Classification (NCBI taxonomy): domain Eukaryota; kingdom Metazoa; phylum Chordata; class Amphibia; order Anura; family Ranidae; genus Lithobates; species Lithobates clamitans. Next base: position 681,281 of record JBBGZY010000611.1, read on the forward strand.
GCGACACTGCAAGCTGATTGGAACACGAATGTCGTTGTCCCAGCTGGGAGCGGCATTGAGAGTCCACCCAGCTTATGAGAGAAGCTACAGGTTTCTGTAGCTTCTCCAGGACCCAGTGCTCCGGTTATCCCTCGAGGCTGGTGTCGGGCCCACCATCTCTCCTTGATTGCAGAATCACCAGGGAAAAGGACAGGTGGAGTCGGGTAAGCCTGCAAAGGGTGAAGGTAGTGTCCCTGTGGGGGAGGTGATACCTGTGGTCATTAAGGGAGACAATGCGGTTGTGCGAAATAAAGCCAGCTCTGTGCGCACCTATCTCCCGGCTAAAGAATGTACTGCTATCTCCGATTCAAGTATCCCATCTGATCGGGTATCTGAACCATTTTTAGTTTATCATGGACTGGGAAGTGGACTGATAGTGATGATAATTGTGTGATTCAAATGAGGATGAAATTCCCTCTGTGCCAGTGGCTAGTGTCAAAGTTGAATTGTCTGCCAGCGCAGCTCCCTTCTTATGCATTACTAAGTCCTTTGAGGAGGATTGTTGGGCAAGATGGGTTCTAAAGCTGCATTGAACAAACCGATCCTGTTGATTAAGTCTGATTGCAAGTCAGATATTGTTGCAAGATACCCAGTTCAACGTTCACTAGATGCATGGGTCCTAACCGGGTATGGAGACCCTAAAACACTGCCTAGGCTGTCCAAGACACCTATAATTATTAAGGAAGTGGCTGAGGAGTATGGTTATCTGTATCCCTATATACCAGCCCATCTAGAGGAAGAGATCCAGGACAAGGAAACACAATGGGTAGATGAAGCTGTGCAGAGACTTCCAAAAGTCGCCCAAGATAGCTGAGAGGTACACTTTAGTATTGCAAACTTGGGGCTATGGTTGCAAAATTAACCCAGACCATGTGATTATCCGCAGGTCAAACAAGAAAGACATTCGACATCACATTTCTACGATAAATGCTAAAGGAGAAACCCTGAAGTTACCAGATCCCAGATACCACTAATAAATGTTACCAAATTGTGTTTTTCACTGACACCATATGGATTACAAATGTGTGCTTTGTGGAGTTAAGACGCTATACTGAAGGCCACTCAACCTCTTGTACAGAAAGTGTTGCTAGAGGGGGACATTCCTGTTGGCTGCATTGCTGGGACTGTGTTGAACTTTGTGATGCCAGCAGATACAGTGTGTGCCCACTTGAGTCATGCTGGCTGGTGCTTTGCAATTGCCAGTGTGCCTCCCTTGGAAATTCATTCTCAGTCCCCGGCTGTTGTGTGGACAGACTGGGATTACCACTGCACAGGGATCTATGTCAAGAAGTGCAGTCCCTTGCACCATGGCCTGGCTGCTTGTTGCTTGATTGCAGCCATGCCTCCTGTCCTTGGAGTTGTCCTTGAGAAGAAGGGAAACAACTGAGAAATGTTGTTCTACCCCGAGTGAAAAAAAATTATGGATTTTGGGGCTTCAAAGACACTAGGGTGTTTAGCTAGAATTATGGAAAAAAATCTTGCGAGCCACAATTATCCAGTGCCTTAATGGAAATTCAACCAAACAGCTACCCGGCTGCAGGCGCAGATCACGTATTCATGACCGTGCGATAAATGATATATGAAAAAAAATGCGCCGTGCCTAGGGGTGTAACTGAATAACTGTAAATCTAAGTACAAATCATAGATAATAAAGCGTGCAAATCAAATAGAGCCTAAAGCTCTGATCACTTACTAAGATCACCTGCTGTGTGAATCCTAAATCTCTGATCACTTACTAAGATCACCTGCTGTGTGAATCCTATGACCAAACACACTAAAAAATATCTAGTGCAATAAATCACAAAGTGCAATGTGCCTAGAAAAACGTAATAAGATAAATATACAATCCACAGTGATTAAAATATAATCATTCCTAATAAGGTGTATATGCTAAAAAATGTTACACATATGTAGATCCACTGTGATTAAAATGAAAAAAGAAAAAAAATTAAATAAAACAATATATATATTCGTAAAACACAAACAGAGTAAATCAATCACATGCGTGGGCGAATTGAAACTATAATCGCCCTAATAAAGGTGTTCAAATCACATCCGTGAAAAAATCTTCCAATCCAGTAACATAAAGTGACCAAGTTCAAATAAAAGTCAGTGTAATGGTGATGGTTCAAAGAAAAAGTTCCGGTTTTGAATCAAACGTGCCCAAAGAAAAACATGCTGTGAAGTGCCTTGGTGACCCCCAATGTGATTGCGCTCACCTTGGAGCGTGTGACACAGGTTTTAATTGTGTCAATACATGCTTTTAGAGCCACCCCTGGGCTCAGTATTAGGTACAGCTGATTCCCACACTGGATTCTTTATGGCTCCACTCACATCAGACCATATAAAAGAAAAAGGCTAATATAGTATAATACCGTAGGATACTTTTATTAAAATCACATCCAATCCTCACATGGGGTACTCACATTTATAAGGTGCTCATGTGCACCAAACATAACATAGGAAAAAACGGCTGTGCGGCGTGCTGCGGGGTGTGAGAGCTCCACAACCCAGCTCTGTGCTGATCGCTCCGTCCTGGCCCCTCCCCTACGCGTCTTCGACACAGGGAGTCAACTGTCTTCATCAGGGGGATGATCCCTGTGTGGGAATCCAGTGTGGGAATCAGCTGTACCTAATACTGAGCCCAGGGGTGGCTCCAAAAGCGTGTATTGACACAATTAAAACCTGTGTCACACGCTCCAAGGTGAGCGCAATCACATTGGGGGCACCAAGGCACTTCACAGCATGTTTTTCTTTGGGCACGTTTGATTCAAAACCAGAACTTTTTCTTTGAACCATCACCATTACACTGACTTTTATTTGAACTTGGTCACTTTATGTTACTGGATTGTAAGATTTTTTTCACGGATGTGATTTGAACACCTTTATTAGGGCGATTATAGTTTCAATTCGCCCACGCATGTGATTGATTTACTCTGTTTGTGTTTTACGAATATATATATTGTTTTATTTAATTTTTTTTTCTTTTTTCATTTTAATCACAGTGGATCTACATATGTGTAACATTTTTTAGCATATACACCTTATTAGGAATGATTATATTTTAATCACTGTGGATTGTATATTTATCTTATTACGTTTTTCTAGGCACATTGCAATTTGTGATTTATTGCACTAGATATTTTTTAGTGTGTTTGGTCATAGGATTCACACAGCAGGTGATCTTAGTAAGTGATCAGAGCTTTAGGATTCACACAGCAGGTGATCTTAGTAAGTGATCAGAGCTTTAGGCTCTATTTGATTTGCACGCTTTATTATCTATGATTTGTACTTAGATTTACAGTTATTCAGGGTGTTTAGCTAGATAGGTAGAATAAACTGTGGCAAAGGGGCAAGTTCTCACCTTACAATTTGAATGGTTGACTGTCAGGTGTACCAGAATTGGTTCATATGCTGGCCACCAGGTGGCGTGAGTCGTGCCAGCCTGAGTGAGCCCTTGTTCACATTATGCACTTATTTGATAGAAAATGCTAAGAAAGTTTTTCTTTAAAATAGCTATGAAAAGGGATGGCACCCTCGAATGAGGGTGGGGCCCATTTTCACCTGTATTTGTGTTTAGATATAGAAATCATTATAGTTTAGTCATATTTTAGGGTGTATTTACACTGCTTTTCTGCTCTCGGCTGAGGGTAATCAACATTTCTTCAAAATTCATACTCATATACATATTGCACTATGTTATCATAGAGATAGGATGCATTTCTTTGCTGTCTATTTTTTCTCTTTCAGGTGTTCCTGCACCCATTGCGTCTTCCTTGGACAAGGAGAGACAGTGATTCAATGTGGATAGCGATGCTAACCTTTTATGTCCCTCACTATTGTATATATTAGATAGATAGTTAGGATATAAGGCTACTGTTTGTATTTTTATTTTTTTCCCTTAACCATTTGGGTGGCATGCCACACGTAAAATAGTTTATAATGTCTGTTATTTATATCTCTTGTGTGAACTGCCACCTGCTCATGTATATGTGTATGTTATGTATATTTACTTCATGTGGTATGCCACATGTACTGTTATTGTTATTATTGTTCCTTTCCTGTTTCCCCACCGATCCCAGTTTTGCCAGGACATTCACTCTCAGGCTTGAGAGTTCAAATTATTCTTTTGCAAACACCAAGACATAGTTTTCTTAGGCAGGAGGAGGCTGTAGCACCCTCATGTTTAGGCAGGATTTCTATCAAATTTAGTTGCCATGCGATAGTTGTCTTGGCCAATTGTTAGGAGATTACTTGGTTCCTCTCTAAATCTGGACTTGTTGAACCCTTTCTCTTCTGTCACTAGGTGTTACTATGGCATTATATAAGACAGGGGCTTTGCAAGCTCAGCCACGAATGGATGGGGTGTCTCAGCTAATGGGCAGGGATTTTCTTTGGTCCCTTGGCCCGCTGGGAGAGCCTATTTATTTAGGTGGAGTCAGGTGATCTGGGTTCTGTGCCACCTGGATGGCTGTCTGGGTGGACGTGTGTTATGCTGCCTCGGGCTGCTAGGCCAAAAGCCTGAGGCCTATCCTGAGGACACCTGGGTGCTAGGCTGACTGAGGCCTATCCCGGAGCAGGAGAAGCAGCGTAGGGTTGGGCCTACTGGCTTCTAGTCTAATCAGAAGTAGTGGTTCAGCCGGATAGGGAACCAGCTGTGCTCAGAGGTAAAGGGGAAGGTGTCGCCACCTTGTTACTGGAGACCACTGTAAGTAAGCTGAAGCCAGTACCAGAGCAGACTTCTCACCAGCCAGGGACAGTGAAGAAGTGGGAAAACTTCAGTGAGTGCCAAGCGTGGGACAGCAGAGGTGACGCTTGCGGAGCATCGGTTGATGCCAAGCCAGGGACCTAGCGGGTCAGCGGGGGTGACGCTTGAAGAGCATCTGTGAGTGCCAAGCCAGACACCCAGCAGGGAAGCGGGGGTGACGCTTGAGGAAGATACTGAGTGCTAAAAGTGGAAGAGCTCAGGGGATTCAGTGGCTATTGGATCTGAAGTCTAGTGAAAGACTGGAAGTTCATTGAGTGAAGATCCACAGCGAGTGATTGTGGAGTAAGCGGAGAACTGTTTGTGTTGACAATAGTTGAATACAACTACCGTTAGTAACTGTTACAAGATTACTGCCACAGGAGACAGTGGTCCTACCTATACAAAAGTGGTGTACGGCTGGAGGCCTTCACCTGTATAGCTGTCTGCCTATAAAAGTCTCGGAGTCAATTATCCTTAGGTAGATGCAATTATCATTGCATCTACCTAAGGGTGTTCTAGCCCTAACTTTCTCCCCCCCAGTTCTGTTCAATAGACAATAAATCTCTTTGCATTCAAAAGGTGTCTGGCGCCCACCATTTCATCTTGCATTACACCCACCATGCCTTGTAACCCACTCTACACAAAAGGATGTCAGCTGTCCCTAACTCTGGAGGTCACTATTAGGCCTCAAGGGACCCGGGACCTGGCTACATATTATATATTTATTTATATACAGCTGTGCTCAAAAGTTTGCATAATTGGTAATATACTGTATGTATCATTTAAAAAAAAACATGAGTGAGCAGACAAAACACATTTCTTTTACTTCTTATGGGATTCTTATTGAACTGTAGGTTATAACAGAATGACACATTCATAAAACAAAACATGGAAACAAGTAAACAAATGAAATGACGCCTGTTCAAAAGTCTGCATACCTCTAGGTTCTTAATACTGTGTATTGCCCACTTAGCATCAATAACAGCATGCAGTCTTTTGTAATAGTTGTCTATGAGGCCTGTGACAGACCAAACCGGGACAGGGGCTTTTGAAGGGGACTATAGGCTAGCCTTCTACCCACTGATTATGGCCCATGGAGGAGACCGGAGATTTTTTCTGATTCTCCCGGTCAGAGCATGGAGAAGAGCCAGGTCCTGAAATCCTTAGATGGGTCGGAAGTATCTACCAGGATTATGAGGCAGATGCAGTGGGAGCTCACCCAGTTTAGGATGTCATTCAGCGGGGGTTATGGAGAGAGGCCCCATAGTTGAAGCAAGAGCATTGTGGAATTGATCTTGCTACCCCAAAGGAGAGATACTGGCTCCAGGAGGACTTAAGGATGCCGTTCCTCAATGCGCAGCCTCAGCAGGAATGGGTGACCAAACTGGAAGGTCTTGTCTACATTGAGATGATTTTGGATGAAAGCTACCGAGTGCTTCATCGGTACACTACACAAGTTTGTCCATGGTTTAAGGATGATACTCCCACTGAGGGCTATTATTTTGATGGCTCAGGACTATTATTTGAGAGAATCCAGGAAGATCTGGATTTCAGAAGTACAACCGAGTGGCAGAGATATGACATCCAGGATTTTAGGGAAACGGATATTCCCAACAATCTTGGATTGCAAAAAAATTTTGATTTTTTAATACTGCAAGAGTAGGAGCTGGAACAGGCATACAAAGGACTGTTCGACACTGCTTAACAGCATGCCCCAGTGACCTGTGATGCAGCATTTCCCCGAGCTCCAGAGAGTTGGGACAATAGGGCCCCCTTTAAAGAGGAGGATGGATTGAAGCAAGCTCACATTCCCAGCTGAAGTGCTGGCATCAGGGAACAGCATTGGGGACCTTCAGCGGCTTCAGGGATCCAGGGAGAGGAGGTTGTCATTGTTCCTCCCTGGTGTCAGATCCACAGTCTGGGAGAGAAGCTGGTCGTCCTTCCTCCCCAGCAGTAGTACAAGCTCCAGGGAGCATGGGCAAGTGGCCCCTCTCCCCATCAGCACGACTGTGCCATGCAACTTTCACCACTAGCTGAAGCGTTGGCATCGAGGCAGAGCGTTACTATCCTCTTCCCAGCACCGGTAACATCTCCCAGGTTCCAGGGAGAGGAAATAGTGAACCTCTATCCCCAGCCACCAGCTCCAGAGACTGGGCATTTAATATACTTTTTTGCTGAGGAGAAAGAAGCTAGTAAGCCTCCATAAGAGCTGGCATCAGGGCAGAACATCGCTAAGCTCTGCCCAGCACCACCCCAGGTCTGCCCAGCACCATCAGTAGCTTTAGCCTTCCTGAGAGAAGAGGCAGCTGACCTTTCTCCCACACCACCAACAGGTACATGGGATTTTATGCCAGCAGCATCTGTGGAGTTACAAATAACTTCTCCAGCAGAAGCACTGACTGTGTGTTGCTCCTCATTCACACCTGAGACATTGTAACACTAACGAGTCATATGACACTGGGGAGGGAAAATGGCTAATTGGGCCCAATTTGGACATTTTCATTTAGTGATGTATTCACTTTTGTTGCTAGCAATTTAGATATTAACGGCTGTGTGTTGAGTTATTTTGAGGGGTCAGCAAATTTACACTGTTATACAAGCTGTACACTCACTACTTTACATTGTAGCAAAGTATCATTTCTTCAGTGTTGTCACATGAAAAGATATAATACATTTTTACAAAAATGTGAGGGGTGTACTCACATTTGTGAGATACTGTATCTGTTTACTTGGTATTCAGCTTCAACAAAACACACTGGGGTTGATTTACTAAAGCCAAATAGAGTGTTAACTTTTTCAGGGAAGTTGCATTTTGCAAGAAAGGTTACCCCAGAGCTTAGTGAATAAAGTGAAAGTCTACTGACTTCTATCATCGTGTGGAAGTAAAAATTCATTTTTTTTTTCCTTGCATGTGATGGGGTATTCCTTGCAAATTGAAATATTACCACGTTCACTGAGTTCTGGGGAAAATTCTCTAGCAAAGTGCAACTTCCCCTGCATTGTGAACAGCCTTTTTGCCTTTAGTAAACCAACCCCACTGTACACCGTAATATAAATTAGAGTCTGTATAGGTAATATTAATAAGCTATAATGATTTCATATACATCTGGAAAATTAATAGTTTTATCTCAGTAAATGGATGTGCGGGAGCACTGCAACGTTCTATTTATTTGTGCAATGGATTATTGAACCAAAGAGGATACAGTAAGTATGCATTAAAGCCTTTAGATGTGGCTCATAAATTTTCCTTCCTTTTGACAGGTAACATGCATTTGATTAAGTTTCTAGTGTTAGTAAATTAAGCAATAGACTTGTTTCAGGATAGAAAATTACTTTTAATGAGAGTACAGTAATTAGAGGTATCTGTGTTGCTACACGGTGCAGATCAGCACCATTGACCACAATGGCAGGTGATATTCTTCACTGTAATGGTATTTGGATGTATTATTTTAATGATTCCTATACAATGCCACATTTTTCCCATTGTTGGTTTGCATTTACAACCAATGAGTATTTTAAAGCCACCATAGGCGAGCATTCAATTCATTTTAGAGTATGGTTATGCAAATTTTAAATCTGTTCCACTTATAAGATTTATACATAGGTAAAATTTTATTTTACAATAGTCCATCATTAGTATTTTCAAACTGTCCTACTAAAGGCAAACTCATACAGCCATTATAACAATGTGATTATTCTAGACTAAACTAACTATTTTCCATATTATAAGTTCTGCTATTTGGCTATGACTGTTTGAATTAGGGAATCTCATAAACAGTAAGTGCTGTTTACCAGTACAGCTTTCCTACTTGTATATAGACTAGAGTAATGTTTAAATTTCTGTAATGGGCCTGTTTATTTGGTGGTAACTTAAGACTTAAAGCGGAGTTCCATCCAAGTACCCGTGACCCCCTGACATGCCACACTTGGCATGTCATTTTTTTTTTTTGGGGGGGGGGGGGGGCAGGTACCTGGTTTTGAAAGGTACCCACCAGCTCCCACTTCCTTTCCTGGCACCGTGGTGCTGAGCAGAAGTTCATCCCTCCCACACCCTCCCTCCCTCCCTGCACATCACAGTCCTAGAAGATTGTCTAGCCATTCAAGACAGCGTGGCACGACTTGCGCATGTGCAGTGCATGCCCGGCTGTGAAGCCGCAAGCTGTCACAGCCAGGCACCAACACTTGCAATGCCGGCACTGTGGGGAGGAGGGGGAGAGGAGCGAGACTTTGCGCGGCCACATCGCTGGACTGTGGGACAGGTGAGTGTCTGTTTAATAAAGGTCAGCAGCTACACTTTTTGTAGCTGCTGACTTTTAAATGGGTGGAGCTCAGCTTTAAGATAATGTAAATAAGTAAAACAGGCTTTTTCTGAAAACAAGGCTTTCTTTTGGCAATATTTTCTTGCAAAAATGAATTTTATTTTCCATGCAATTTAAAGAAAAAAACAAAAACAAAACAAACAAAATGAAAAAGGTGTTTTTTTACATATTAGATCAGTGTTAGCTTTAAAATAAGTAGTGTTTCTCTAGGACAGATAAAAGTATACAGTTTCTTCTGTCATTTTAACATTTAAAAAGACAGTACAATAACGATTCTGGTATAGCATCGCTTTTTTTTTGCTTTTTTTAATTTTGGACATTTATTTAATGTGGCACAATAAAAATGAACAAACAAAAATTAATGAAAAAAGTTTTAAATATTAATGGTAAAAAAAAATACACAAAAAAAAACCTAAAGAAAAATAAGGGTAAACGAAGTGGAATGTTAATTACATATTACTGTGTGTATATATATATATATATATATATATATATATATATATATATATATATATATATATATATATATATATATATATATACAGTTGGGCAAAAAAGTATTTAGTCAGCCACCAATTGTGCAAGTTCTCCCTCTTAAAAAGACGAGATTGTAATTGTCATCATAGGTATACCTCAACTATGAGAGACAAAATGTGGAAACAAATCACATTGTCTGATTTTTGAAAGAATTTATTTGCAAATTATGGTGGAAAATAAGTATTTGGTCAATATCAAAAGTTCATCTCAATACTTTGTTATATATCCTTTGTTGGCAATGACAGAGGTCAAACGTTTTCTGTAAGTCTTCACAAGGTTGTCACACACTGTTGCTGGTATGTTGGCCCATTCCTCCATGCAGATCTCCTCTAGAGCAGTGATGTTTTGGAGCTGTCGCTGGGCAACACGGACTTTTAACTCCCTCCAAAGGTTTTCTATGGGGTTGAGATCTGGAGACTGTCTAGGCCACTCCAGGACCTTGAAATGCTTCTTACGAAGCCACTCCTTTGTTACTCGGGCGGTGTGTTTGGGATCATTGTCATGCTGAAAGACCCAGCCACGTTTCATCTTCAATGCCCTTGCTGATGGGAGGAGGTTTGCACTCAAAATCTCATGATACATGGCCCCATTCATTATTTCATGTACACGGATCAGTCGTCCTGTTCCCTTTGCAGAGAAACAGCCCCAAATCATGATGTTGCCACCCCCATGCTTCACAGTAGGTATGGTGTTCTTTGGTTGCAACTCAGCATTCTCTCTCCTCCATACACTACGAGTTATGTTTCTACCAAACAGTTGTACTTTGGTTTCATCTGACCATATGAAATTCTCCCAATCCTCTTCTGGATCATCCAAATGCTCTCTAGCAAACCTCAGAAGGGCCCGGACATGTACTGGCTTAAGCAGGGGGATACATCTGGCACTGCAGGATCTGAGTCCCTGGCGGTGCGGTGTGTTACCGATGGTAGCCTTTGTTACGTTGGTCCCAGCTCTCTGCAGGTCATTCACTAGGTCCCCCGTGTGGTTCTGGGATTTTTGCTCACCGTTCTTGTGATCATTTTGACCCCATGGGGTGAGATCTTGTGTGGAGCCCCAGATCGCGGGAGATTATCAGTGGTCTTGTATGTCTTTCATTTTATAATTATTGCTCCCACAGTTGATTTCTTCCTACCAAGCTGCTTGCCTATTGCAGATTCAGTCTTCCCAGCCTGGTGCAGGTCTACAATTTTGTTTTTGATGCCCTTCGACAGCTCTTTGGTCTTCACCATAGTGGAGTTTGGAGTGTGACTGTTTGAGGTTGTGGACAGGTGTCTTTTATACTGCTAACAAGTTCAAACAGGTGAAAAAATAAATGTATGGCTAGACAGTAGGGATGAGCTTCGAGTTCGAGTCAAACTCATGTTCGACTCGAACATTGGCTGTTCGCAAGTTCGCCGAACAGCGAACAATTTGGGGTGTTCGCGGCAAATTCGAATGCCGCAGAACACCCTTTAAAAGTCTATGGGAGAAATTAAAAGTGCTAATTTTAAAGGCTTATATGCAAGTTATTGTCATAAAAAGTGTTTGGGGACCCGGGTCCTGCCCCAGGGGACATGGATCAATGCAAAAAAAAGTTTTAAAAACGTCCGTTTTTTCAGGAGCAGTGATTTTAATAATGCTTAAAGTCAAACAATAAAAGTGTAATATCCCTTTAAATTTCGTACCTGGGGGGTGTCTATAGTATGCCTGTAAAGGGGCGCATGTTTCCCGTGTTTAGAACAGTCTGACAGCAAAATGACATTTCGAAGGAAAAATTCCATTTAAAACTACCCGCGGCTATTGCATTTCCGACAATACACATAGAAGTTCATTGATAAAAACGGCATGGGAATTCAACACAGGGAAACCCCGAACCAAATTTTTAAAAAAAAATGATGTGGGAGTCCCCCTAAATTCCATACCAGGCCCTTCAGGTATGGTATGGATTTTAAGGGGAACCCCGCGCCAAAAAAAAACGGCGTGGGGTCCCCCCAAAAATCCATACCAGACCCTTATCCGAACACGCAACCTGGCAGGCCGCAGGAAAAGAGGGGGGGACGAGAGTGCACCCCCCCCCTTGAACTGTACCAGGCCACATGCCCTCAACATTGGAAGGGTGCTTTGGGGTAGCCCCCCAAAACACCTTGTCCCCATGTTGATGAGGACAAGGGCCTCATCCCCACAACCCTGGCTGGTGGTTGTGGGGGTCTGCGGGCGGGGGGGCTTATCGGAATCTGGAAGCCCCTTTAACAAGGGAACCCCCAGATCCCGGCCCCCCCTGTGTGAAATGGTGAGGGGGTACTTACCCCTACCATTTCACTAAAAAACTGTCAAAAATGTTAAAAATGACAAGAGACAGTTTTTGACAATTCCTTTATTTAAATGCTTCTTCTTTCTTCTATCTTCCTTTATCTTCTTCTGGTTCTTCTGACTCTTCTGGTTCTTCCTCCGGCTTTCTCGTCCAGCATCTCCTCCGTGGCGTCTTCATCTTCTTCTCCTCGGGCCGCTCCACACCCATGGCATGGGGGGAGGCTCCCGCTCTTCTCTTCATCTTCTTCTTCATCCTCTTCTCTTCTTCCTTCTTCTCTTCTTCTTCTCTTCATTTTCTTCTCCGGGCCACTCCGCATCCATGCTGGCATGGAGGGAGGCTCCCGCTGTGTGACGGCGTCTCCTCGTCTGACGGTTCTTAAATAACGGGGGGCAGGGCCACCCGGTGACCCCGCCCCCTCTGACGCACGGGACATGACGGGACTTTCCTGTGGCATTCCCCGTGACGTCTCAGGGAAGTCCCGTCAAGTCACCGTATATAAGCCTTTAAAATTAGCACTTTTGATTATTCATGTTCGTGTCCCATAGACTTTAACGGTGTTCGCGTGTTCAAGCTAACTTTTTTCCTGTTCACATGTTCGGCTCATCCCTACTAGACAGGTTATATCAGATACAGCACCTAATCCCAAAGTAACTTAGTGGTTGATCAGTAGGGAGAGCAAGGGATTATAACGGTGCCAGAGAGAAAAATATGAAGATAAGATGGTAAGTATAAAATTACAAAAAATACTTTATTTAGCACAATTCAATACATACAAAAAACAGTAAAATCATTGGCTACAATTGACGTATATATTGTACATGACCACAATGCAGTGGGATGGGCCAGGTGGAGACGGCCTTCAAAGCAAGAGCTCAGTTTCCTTTCCTACATGTTTCGCCAAGACATTGGCTTCCTCAGGGAATGGTAGGAGGTTGTTGCAATATATAAGAATCTGGAAACCAGACACCCGTGGGAGGCCCGGCGGGGGATACCCAGCTGAAGAGAGACTGGACTGCACCGTATCTATGTTTGCAGGGGCACATAAAAGACACTTTAAAAGCAGGTTAGTTGATAAGACAAAAAAGCCTGGAGATGAATTGGGAGACAAGCTAGGAGGCTAGTGAAGGTGATGGATAATACTCAAATGGGCTGTTTATACGGCATGTGGTTAAGAAACATGGTTACTCGTATTGCATGTGAAAAATAGTAGTTGAAAATTGGTCAGTAACAAGGGATTGGTGCGTCCTGGCCAATGTCAGCAGAGCTTGTGCAGGCGTTTGTCATGTCTAGTTCAAACAGGTGCCATTAATACAGGTAATGAGTGGAGGACAGAGGAGCCTCTTAAAGAAGAAGATACAGGTCTGTGAGAGCCAGAAATCTTGCTTGTTTGTAGGTGACCAAATACTTATTTTCCACCATAATTTTCAAATAAATTCTTTCAAAAATCAGACAATGTGATCGTCTGGATTTGTTTACACATTTTGTCTCTCATAGTTGAGGTATACCTACAATGACAATTACAGGCCTCTCTCATCTTTTTAGGTGGGAGAACTTGCACAATTGGTGGCTGACTAAATACTTTTTTGCCCCACTGCAAATATATATATATATATATATATATATAGTTCCAAAAAAGTTCACTACATGTGTAGGTGCAAATAAATTCCACTTCATAAATAACAAGCACAAAGTGCTGCTAGACATGTACAAATGTGCTTGACATATTCTGTGCATCCACTTCAACATGGCACTTCCCGCTGGGTAGGTCAAGGCTGGGGCACATGCAATAAAGAGTGGATACTGAGGCATCCCATCACATAGCTGCCTAATGACTGTATGAGCTGGTACTTGACCTTGGCCACCCCTCATACCTTGGCCATTGCTAAGTGTCTCTCAAGTGCCCGCCTGCACTGCTTTGGGTTAAATGCCTGGTGCTTCTACTGAAACTGCTGCAACTCACACTTACAGTGGTTTTTCACAGAGCAGCCAGATCCTTCTCTTCTCGGGTCCCTTACTGGCGCTCCTGGCCTCTCCCTCCTGCCGAGTGCCCCCACAGCAAGCAGTTTGCTATGGGGGCACCAAAGTCAAGCCACTGCTCTGTGTATTCCACATTGGCTCACTTACTTTGATTGAAAGCAGCGGAAGCCAACTGTGCCCACTGCTGTGTCTCAGCCAATCAGGAGGGAGAGTCCTGGACAGCCGAGGCTCTAGTGCAACATCGCTGGATCGAGATGGGGCTCAGGTAATTATTAAGAGGGCTGAGAGGGGCTGCTGCACACAGAAGATTTTTAATCTTAATGCATAGAATGCATTAAGATAAAAAACCTTCTGTCTTTGGAACCACTTTAAGGCTCATCGTACATTTACATCTCAACCCCTGGCCGCCGGGCGTACGCAGATACGCAGCCTTGGCTTTCGGGGGTCATATCGAGATGATGCCCGCAGCTGCAGGCATCATCCCACTACCGTTTTCTAGAGTGGGCGATCGGCTATCCAGGGATAACAACCGATGTGGCTAAAAGCCGCTCAGTTGTTATCCCGGAGGAGCGGGAGAGGACACCCCCCCGTCCCGCCGCCTTCAGCCCCCTTTTTTTGGGCTTCCTATATCACCGGGAGTCCCGATCATCGATCTGCCTCCTCCGGCGGCTAGAGAGAGACTGGCACGAAGCCGGAAACAGCTTTGTTCCAGTCTTCTCTCTGTAACTTCACTCTCAACGTCACTTCCTGTTTACTCCTGTTTACTCGGCTGCCAATGGCGCCAGTTTTTTAAAAATATACAGTATTCAGAATCGTCGTTTTCAGCAATTTGAATACTTTGAAGTGCAAAGGAGGGATTGGGGGTCTTTAGACCCCCAATCCCTCCATAAAGAGTACCTGTCACCACCCATTACATGTTTACATTCCTTGTGACAGCAATAAAAGTGATCACATTTAAAAAAAAAAAAAAAAACACAATGCATTAAAAAATAAATGAAATAAAAAAAAAATTTTTATGCGCCCCCATGCAGCAAAGAAAACGCATACGTAAGTCGCGTCCGCATATGTAAACGGTGTTCAAATCACACATGTGAGGTATCGCCGCGATTGTCAGAGCGAGAGCAATAATTCTAGCATTAGACCTCCTTTGTAATTCTAACCTGGTAATCGTTATTTTTTTTTAAAGGTCGCCTATGGAGATTTTTAGGTACCGTAGTTTTTCGCCATTCCACGAGTGTGCGCAATTTTAAAGCGTGACATGTTTGGTATCTATTTACTTGGCGTAACATCATCTTTCACATTATACAAAAAAATTGGGCTAACTTTACTGTTTCGGTTTTTTTTAAATTCATGAAAGTGTCTTTTTCCCCAAAAAGTTGTGTTTAAAAGGCCGCTGCACAAATACCGTGTGACATAAAATATTGCAACAATCACCATTTTATTCTCTAGATTCTCTGCTAAAAAAATATACATAATGTTTGGGGATTCTAAGTAATTTTCTAAGTCATTTTCTAGCAAAAAATACAGATTTTAACTTGTAAACACCAAATGTCAAAAATAGGCTTAGTCATGAATGGGATAATCATGGGCTCCTGATGGGCAGGAGTAAATGCGTCTGTTTTGAAAAGGCTTCTCAATGTTCTTCCTGTTTGTGGCAAGTGATTGTGATTATCCAATATTGTTGGTTTCCCTTTTCGACTTTTTACCGTATATACTCGAGTATAAGTCGAATTTTTCAGTCCTTTTTTTTGGGCTGAAAGTGTCCCTTCGACTTATACTCGAGTCACCGCCGTCTGTCTGCATGATCAGCGTGTCATGCAGGCAGGCGGCGGCCGGCGTGTGATGATAGTGTTCGGCGGCTATTGCAGCTTTCAAAAGCCGCGCCTCCTGCTCGTCTGTGATAGGCTGAACAGCTGTCAGTGTACAGCCTATCACGGACATTCTCTCATCCTCATCCGTGGTATGAGAATGAGAGAATGTCCGTGATAGGCAGTCAGCGGTCAGCCTATCACAGACGAGGAGGAGGCGCGGCTTTTGAACTGTGGAATGGCCGCCGAACACTATCATCACACCCTGGCCGCCGCTTGAGGATGGAGATCGCCACAGAGAGAATGGAGATTGCCACAGGGAGGCTGGAGATCGCCGCAGGGAGGCTGCACAGGACACAGGTAGGCTGCACATGCACACAGGACACATGCACACAGGACATGTACAGGACACAGGACATGTACAGGACACAGGACACACATGTACAGGACACACATGTACAGGACACACATGTACAGGACACACACACATGTACAGGACACATGCACAGGGTACAGGTAGGCTGCACAGGACACAGGGAGGCATGCAGCTGCAGATGGGCATTGTTGACCCTCTGCATTTCTCACCCTCGTCTTATACTCGGGTCAATAAATTTTTCCCAGTTTTTTGTGGTAAATTAGGGGCCTCGACTTGGGACGACTTATACTCGAGTATATACGGTATATATATTGCTGGAGTGCATTGTGGTGATTTGAGGAGAAAAATGTGTCTATAAGGCCTGGATATCATTGTTACCTACTTGACCCATGTATTAAGTTAAGGGGTCACTGCAAGTTCAGTCCCATTGGGGAGTGTGTTGAGGTGATGGAATGGATATACTTTTGCACGTACTTTTTTGGTCACTGTTTTAGATGGATACAGACTGATTGTGACTACTTTAAGCGCTTTTGCTCATACCTAACAACACTTTCTGACTGTAATTTATGAAGTATACTCTGCTTGCATTTATACAGTATCTCACAAAATTTAGTACACCCCTCACATTTTTGTAACTATTTTATTATATCTTTTGATGTGACAACACTGAAGAAATTACACTTTGCTACAATGTAAGGTAGAGGTAGTGAGTGTACAGCTTGTATACAGTGCAAAAATGCTGTCCCCTCAAAATAACTCAACACACAGCCATTAATGTCTAAACTGCTGGCAACAAAAGTGAGTGCAAGTGAAAATTTCCAAATTGGGCCCAATTTTCCCTCCCTGGTGTCACGTGACTCATTAGTGTTACATAGTCGCAGGTGAATGGGGAGCAGGTGTGTTAACTTTGGTGTTATCGCTCTCACTCTCTCATACTGGTCACTGGAAGTTCAACATGGTACCTCATGGCAAAGAGCTCTCTGAGGATCTTAAAAAAAGAATTGTTGCTCTACATAAAGATGGCCTAGGCTATAAGAAGATTGCCAAGACCCTGAAACGGAGCTGAAGCACGGTGGCCAAGACCATACAGCAGTTTAACAGGACAGATTCCACTCAGAATAGGCCTCGCCATGGTCGACAAAAGAAGTTGAGTGCACGTGCTCAGCGTCACATCCAGAGGTTGTCTTATAGATGTATGAATGCTGCCAGCATTGCTGCAGAGGTCGAAGAGGTGGGAGGTCAGCCTGTTAGTGCTCAGACCATACACCGCACACTGCTTCAAATTGGTCTGTATGGCTGTCGTCCCAGAAGGAAGCCTCTTCTAAAGATGATGCACAAGAAAGCCCACAAACAGTTTACTGAAGACAAGCAGACTAAGGACATGGATTACTATAACCATGTCCTGTGGTCTGAGGAGACCAAGACAAACTCATTTGGTTCAGATGGTGTCAAGCATGTGTGGTGGCAACCAGGTGAGGAACAAGTGTATCTTGCCCACAGTCAAGCATGGTGGTGGGAGTGTCATGGTCTGGGGCTGCATGAGTGCTGCCGGCACTGGGGAGCTACAGTTCATTGAGGGATGACCTCTACTTTGCTAAAGAAGCTGAGGGTAAAGGTAATGGACTGGTCAAGCATGTGCCCAGACCTAAACCCTATTGAGCATCTGTGGGGCATCCTCAAATGGAAGGTGGAGGAGCGCAAGGTCTCTAACATCCCCCAGCATGATGTCGTCATGGAGGAGTGGAAGAGGACTCCAGTGGCAATCTGTGAAGCTCTGGTGAACTCCATGCCCAAAAGGGTTAAGGCAGTGCTGGAAAATAATGGTGGCCACACAAAATATTGACACTTTGGGCCCAATTTTCACTGGGGGTGTACTCACTTTTGTTGCCAGTGGTTTAGACATTAAAGTGATTGTAAAGGTAAAAAAAATGTAAAAAAAATAAATAACAAACATATCATACTTACATTCACTGTGCAGCTCATTTTGCACAGAGTGGCCCTGAACCTGCTCTTCTGGGGTCCCCCGATGGAGAAGCCCTTCCCCGAAAGGGTTACCTTGCGGGCACGCTCCTGAGTCCAGCATTCTGCGTCCATAGAGGCCGAATGCAGGACTAGGCCCTGCCCCCCCAGAGCTCGCGTCATTGGATTTGATTGACAGCAGTGATAGCCAATGGCTGCGCTGCTATCAATCTATCCAATCAAGAGCCGAGAACCCTGGGCAAAGAGACAGCACCTCCCCGTGGGTCACCTTCGAGGGTTCAGGTAAGTAAAACGGGGAGCTGGGGGGCCTGTCACTGACAGGTGTTTTTTCAGCTTAGGTTTACAACCCCTTTAATGGCTGTGTGTTGAGTTATTTTGAGGGGACAGCAAATTTACACTGTTATACAAGCTGTACACTCACTACTTTAGATTGTAGCAAAGTGTCATTTCTTCAGTGTTGTCACATGAAATGATATAATAAAATTCCAGAAAAATGTGAGGGGTGTACTCACTTTTGTGAGATACTGTATATGTAGTGGACTTTTTTAGAACTTTATAAATTAATTGATTTTCTATGTTTTTTTTGTTTTTTTTATATTGTGATATCACTTTGCACTCAGCCATATGTGGTTTACATGAAATATTATTTTTTTAAGACTGCAATACAGAGAGATATGCAGGAACAAATATTTACACTGAGCTGTAATATAAAGGTTTGAGAAGATGAAGATTCCAATATCTGCAATTATTTACTTGTCTTTAAAATTGACAAATGAGATAGTTACTTGAACCATTTTTTTAAATTTAATGTTATTAAATAACCTTTCTGTTTCAATCTGTGGCTATCGTTTGTTTTCTAAAAGTGCTGCTCCCATGTAACCATGGCAACCATAAAGTGAATTGTGGACAGAACTCCCTCAGAAATGTCATTTCCTCTTTAGATGATTGGCTTATTACTATTTCTAGCAGTTGTTATTTCATTATAATACAGGGACTGATCATAAGATTATAGTATGCAGATCCTCCCACTTAGCAATAAGGAATCTGTAAGCGATTGTATTCTAGTCACTTGCTAAAATCCTTGCAATGTACAGTATATAACTGACCACATTTTTTTTCAGCACAAGTGGAATTATTTTACGGTAACTGTACTATAGCTCCAAATAATGTGTCACCATGTTTTACACATTGTAGCTTGCAGCCTTTCAATCTTTTGAGGTGATGGTTCCCCCTAGAGGTTGCACCTCCCTGTTGTGAGATTGGCTGTTCCTTCAGCCCAATACAGAGCAGGTTTCCCCAACCATGTACTTTAGTTGTGATTAGGAGAGGTTTCCTCATCAACAGAAAAACATGCACAAAGAACCTAAACTACTATGTACACTCTGTGGTCTATAACATAGGTATGAATCCTTTTTATAAGCTGCAGGGATAAGTGTAAGCATAGGAGTTTTTTAATTGGCAAAGTATCCATGAAATGCAAAGCTCTAATTCTACTTTACATAAATATGTACATTTAGTCCTTTGTTTTCTTGGGTTCACAATAGTGAGAATTGGATATGGGTTTCACCGCATCCAATTCGCATGACAGGAGAGTGTGCTGGCTCTCAGTGGAGATGGTTCACACATCTCCGTGGCGGCCAAGGAGTGGATTGCACAAGGGTCCTGAGCGTCTTTGGCTCTGTTTCAGGTCCAAATTTAGGGCCAGATTCGTCCCTAAAATAGAGAACAGGGACACACCAGACCCCTGCCGTGAGCCGCATCCACACTAAGTGTGAACCCAGTCTTAAGTAGTGTCACTGTCCCCCAGTATTTACAGCATATTTTCAGCACCAACAATGTTATTTTGCTGTGGTATTCTTATTTCCTGATAACATTTTTGCTTTCCCCTTCTCTAGTGAAAAATAAAACTGTTTAAAGAATATGTTATCCTAACATTTCATATTCCTGATATGTGTCTGTTGTACCATGTATTTGTTGTAAAATGATCCCGTTGTCTTTATGTTGTTTCCTTTATGTGAAATACCTGGTGATTCTGCCAGCCCCCCTGTTTTCCTATTTCAAAATGACATGTTAGGCATGAGAGCACATTCATCCCAGCATGGTCAGTTTTGTGGCTGTGCTGGGAGAACCACCTGCCTGTCCTCTTATTCAGCTGAGAACAGAGATTTTTTTGATCACCTATAAGCAAAGAAAAAAATCAGTTGTTTTTAATTTTTTTTATATATTCCCATAAAGGTTTTATCTTTCATTTCTATTTTAAACTAAATTGGTTGTTTTACAAGGCAAGTGCCTGTGTCTCTGTTGAGCCCCTTAGATTCTGAACCCAGGCTGTACACGGGGCTTGTACTCCTCTTGAAGTCCCAATGCATCAAGGCAGCTAATTCATTTAAATAAAAAGGAAAATAGCTGTGCTAAGTAGTGTATAGTGAACAGTGAGTATATGATGACAAAAATTCTAAGGAGAGAAAATAAAAGATAATATCACCATAATATAATAGAAAACATAAAAATCTATCCCAATATGAATATCAAAGATAAATGTGAAGAAACAATAACAATGAGAACATCTAGAACTCAATGCTAAATAGCAAATAGTCCATAAATCACACACATGTGCATAGAAGAGTGAATTAATGAAAACTTGAAAATAATGCGTGATCCTCCACCATCAGTTGTGCACCGGACACCAAATAAATTGCACGCTTACCAGAAGGCAAGCTAATTGAGCTTGCGGCTATATACCCAGCCAGGGCCTTTATCCAAGGGATTCTGGGGTGACAGCTCCAAGATGGTCAGTACTGTAGAGGAGAGATAAGCAGCCGATGACCGGATTATCTCGATCATGCAAAGTTCACTAATTAAACTCAGATGTAACCCGCCCAAAGGAGCCACTTGATGTGTCGAATCCTCTGTTCTTGTGCCCACGACTCTGCGAACAGCTCTGCACTCTCTGACACTCTCTGACACACCTGGCTGAGATGGGGTGGTTGAAGATACCAGAGAATTTGGGCTCCCAGCATCCACTGCCACAGGAGGAAGGAGGGAAGATGGAGCAGCTACGCTCTGTGCAGTCTCGGGAGCAAGCAGAGAGCCGACATCAATTAAGCAAACTGACAGGAAAGGGGGTGAATCCAGACTCCAGAGCCAGACCATTGTCGGTATTACACTGTATGAAAGTCTGTAGACCCTTCCACAGGCTTTTTTGGTAAAAACAAGACACGCAGGAGTGAGCGTAGGTGTGAGCGTGGCGTGCAGGACCAGTTTAGTGCTGGTGAAGTTTAGAGCAAGTATTCTGCGCCCACCCACTCCGGTTTTCCTCGCTGTGGCAGTGAATGTTGGAAGCCAACATTCTCTGGTATCTGCAACCACCCCATCTCAGCCAGGTGCGTCAGAGAGTACAGAGCTGTTCGCAGAGTCGTAGGCACAAGAACAGAGGATTCAACACATCAAGTGGCTCCTTTGGGTGGGTGACATCTGAGTTTAATTTGTGTACTTTGCATGATCGAGCCAATCCGGCCATTGGCTGCTTATCTCTTCTCTACCGTACTGACCATCTTGAAGCTGTCACCCCAGAATCCCCTGGATAAAGGCCCTGGCTGGGTATATAGCCGCAAGCTCAATTGGCTTGCCTTCTGGTAAGCGTGCAATTTATTTGGTGTCCGGTATCTTTTATTTTCTCTCATTAGAATTTTTGTCATCATATACTCACTGTTCACTATACACTACTTAGGGCAGCTATTTTCCTTTTTATTTGTCTTCATGTGTGTATCTCACATTTTAGCTGCTTGCTTACCTTTAGATAGCTTTTTGTTTAGAGCGCGGTATTTTACATATCATTTAAATAGACTGCCATCGCACCACAACTTAACCAAAATTGGACATGCACCAGTTTGTCTGACACAATGCACCACAACACATGGGGGTTGATTGACTAAAACTGGACAGTGCAGGTAAACTGGTGCAGCTCTGCATAGAAACCAAACAGCTTCCAGTTTTTTGTTTTTTTTGTCAAAGCTTAATTGAACAAGCTCAAGTTAGAAGCTGATTGGCTATCATTAAAAGTTGCACCAGATTTTGCACTCTCCAGTTTTAGTAAATCCACCCCATAGTGTGTGTACTGGGGTTCATTGTGTGGTGCTGCAGTATGGGTGCATTGAATTTGTGATTTTAAAATGTTAGCCACCACAACACACCTCATTTTACCAAGTGTTACAAAAATGCATAGATTCGAAAGGCCGCTAAGTAATTTTTAACTGCAGGAAAGGAAAATCAGTCCTCTTCCCCACTAGACAAGACTTTGCTATTTGGCGGAACTATGTAAGCAAAGGTTTCACAAAAATACAAATCCTTGAGCAGGTAAGGTAAACAGCTTCCGTGTTCTGCATGTAATGTATCTGTGTATTTATGTGTTTGCCTGAAGTTCAGCTTTAAACTTGACTTGGCGGACAATTGAGACCCTCTGTATTACCTGGGCATAGAATCCCAGAAGGCTCAGCTGGTACACAAGGATCAATCCGAAGAGTAACACAGCTACTTGTAGTTGCCTTATAGATACCAGTATTATAACAAATAAACAGAATCACGCTTGCTGTTAAAAAGTTTGAGGAGAAAAAAGTGTAATATATGGAGCTGTTTAAAAATGGTTTTCCATGTTCTTACCTACACTTCAGTAAGGTTCTACTGATACTGGTGTTCATAAATGAACACCAGGTACAAGATGCACCACCAAGTTACTGCTGAAGTTATAAGGTCAGGTAAACAGTAATGTAGCAACTGAGTTTCCGCTGTAGAATGGTAATGCCATACCTGTACATACGTAATGTCGATTATACTAATAAGATATCTCCAGTGTACTTTCCTTACCAGCTATCTCTGTTAGATAAATACATATTCTGCAAGTAACAGCTTTATTAAAGAAGTAGGGAGAATAGTAGAAAAGTATTCACGTTCTCAATTTCCTATCCTAATGAGATTAAATTGGCCATTGCAAGAACACAGTCATAACAAAGGAGCAGTAGAATATAGGTTTGGTTCATTCGGGAACTATTTCTAATTCTTTTTATTAAATGTGGTGCTAAATTTTCAATTAATCAAAACCTTAAACTTGACATATAGTTCCCATTGTGGCTATAATCCATATAACAGCCAATTATTACTCTCGAATGACAGAATTTGAAGACAAAAACTTCAAATAGTTTTTGGAAACGGATTTATTTAGCAAATTACAACTGGTTTATAAGTAAATATTTCAAACAAATACTAAACTTGGGTTATTCCAAGGAGTATACTAGAACTCCACCCCCTCAAACCATGTTTACCCCTTAGACCTCTTTCACACTGGGTCATTTTGCAGGCGCTATTGCGCTAAGAATAGCGTCTGCAAACCAACCTGAAACAAACGCTGCTGTCTCTCCAATGTGAAAGCCAAAGGGCTTTCACACTGGAGTGGTGCGCTAGCAGGTCACTGAAAAAAGTCCTGTTAGCAGCATCTTTGGAGCTGTGAAGGAGCGGTGTATACACCGCTCCTTCACGCTCCTGCCCATTGAAATCAATGGGGCAGCACGGCTATACTGCTGGCATAGCGGCGCTGCAGGGGTGCTTAGCAGGCGGTTTTAACCCTTTTTCGGCCGCTAGCGGGGGGTAAAACTACCCTGCTAGCAGCCGAATAGCGCCGCTAAAACGATGGTAAAGCGCCGCTAAAAATAGCAGCATTTTACTGCCGACGCACCCACCGCCCCAGTGTGAAACCGGCCTTAGCCTTTGTTGTCTTTTTTCCTAAAGGTAATTATAGCTGAGTGCACATGCAACATAAACAATTGAGCACTGCCCATGATACATTTTTCTTGTACTAAAATTCAAAATTTCATGAAAAGCTTTCTATGTGTACCCTCTTCTTTGGGGTGTACTGCTTAGACCTTAGAGGAGGGGGTATATTTTTCAAATATTACTGTGATTTTTTTAACTATAGACAATGAAAAAACAGAGACTCTGTCCCTGCACTTACTACCAAAGCCTTCCTAGTGGTATGTGATTGATGGAGCATAAAGTTAAGTCAGGACTTCTCCTACCACTCCCAAAAGTGCCACTTAAGTTACCATTAGACAAGGTTTGTCTATGGATACGTGGTGTGATTAAAAAATTCTGGAAGATGCATGCCATAGCCTCCAACTCTCAGATGCTTGCTTGAAATCCTCAGCTTTTTTTTTAGTTCAGTCAAAGCCAGGACCAGTTTCTGTAAAGATGTAAATACTGTCATTGCAATGCTACATCACTCATGTCTAGGGTGGAAGGAATAATTACTGTGGTCACTATTACCAGAGCAAAATTGTGATGTAGATATGACCACCACTTCTAAAATGTAATATTAAGTCTAATATCTAAGTCTAAATGTTTATTTTGTATAAATGGACCTTTGGATATTTGAAATGTATTCCTTTTCAAATCCCATACAAAAAAAAAAAATCAAATTCTATTCTAGTACTGTACCTGCCCATATCTGTGTGTCAGCCTTATCAACATAAGTCTTCACAATATACCTTACAAATATATACTGCCTGATGATTGGAGAGCTGCAGTTCTGACCTAGCATGGGGTGTCTCAGGCCTCTGTAGAAAGAACACTACTTCCAACAAGGATCATCTCTACAGCATGCTGGCAGAAGACAAGCTTTCTTGGATTTCTAAAGAAAACAAACTGTAAGACTTTTCACACCTTTTGTTTTGACACACCATAATATCAATGGCATAATATGAATGGCACCACAAAGCACATATAATAATTTAAAAAAATGCAACTTAGACAGAGAACTCTATTTTGAGTACTCTGTGTTGTACTGCATTATCAAATATAGTACAAGTCACAATGTATAATTTCCCATGCAAAAGCTGGATTTGAAAAGTTCCATACAAAAAAAGTCCCAAGTGACTGGTGATCTTTTAGCACAGTAAAGAGGTGTATTTCAGAAGGAACAGATTTCCTAATCCCAAAGGGTCACCACAGTGGAGATGAGATGGAGGCTTACCAGATAGTATTGACACTCATTGAAGAGAAGTCACAAAAGGCATTTGTGGATATGCAATGGCTTTACAGGACCTCCGGTTCATTCACTTTAATACAGCAGAGTAACGTGCATCTCAATATGTCACTAGCGTATGCAGTAACGCCACATACAATTTGAAGGCATTCCCCAAGATGTTATTTGAAGTATATGTGTATTTTCAACATTGCCACATCACAGCCACAAGAAAAGACCCCATAGTATGGTATTTTTGTACAAAAATGTTTTAAACGGATGTGTCTTTCGGCAGTGCCCAGCTTCCCGTGCCTTTTTTGACAGTGGTTTGCCTATTAGCCCTAATAATGGCCAGAATTTACTAACAGGATTTGCCTCCCATGGGGTTTGCAGCTAAGTTTGGGTTCACCAAACTTCAAACGGAATTTGCTGGTGAACCAAACCTAGGCAGATTTACTCCTCCCTAAATGTGGTTAAGAGTGTGGGTTTAGGTAAGTTGCAATAGACTTCCTCTTACATTTCAATACCAACTCCTAGGGCACTGGTGCAGTGGAAAATCCAAATACTGTCACCACCAGCCTGGTATTTGACAGGGAGGCTAAAGTTGTTTTTTTATCCCTTGGATTATCTTATGCTGAAGGGCAAGGGATTGGTATCAGCATAGTGCATGGTCAGGGCCATTACTTTTACCAGTCATGAGGATAGCAACTTGTATGCTTGGTGCTGGGCTAGTAATTTTAAGGGATCAACAGAAAGTTTGTTTACATTTTATCAAGTATGCTTCTTCATCTTTGAATAGGTCTTCAAATGTTTAATTTATATGTACCTTAAGGGCCAAACTTTCTGAACAGGGGGGCCAGTTTATTGTCCTTCAGACTATCTGGGGGGCAGGAATGTATCCAGTGTGAGTAGAACATGCTTTGGTGTCAATGAGAGAATACCATGCTTCATTATTGGTATTAGTTGGAGAAATAGTGGAAATTGTTGGTATCAGGGGAAGGATTAGTGTCCTATCATTGGTGTTAGAGGGAGGAATGGTGCTCCATTGTTGATGCCAGTCTGAGGAATAGTATTAGGAGGAGGAATAGTGTAAATAATTGATATCAGGGGAAGGAATAGTGACCCATCATTGGTGTCAGTGGAAGGAATGGTGCCCCATTGTTGGTGCCCAAGGGCCAGATAAAGGCAAGCAAAGGGCCACATCTGGCCACTGGGCTGCAGTTTGGAGACCACTGTTTTAGGGCATCCTTCACTCAGTATTCAGCAGTATTCCAGTCCCTATGGGACTAAGTATGAGCCTGCCAGCTTCAATTCAAAACATGCAAAAAAACAGGGAGCAGAAGTGTTTAGACAGTAAATGTGCAAGAGAGGGAGCCCAGACTTGGTAGCAGGCTATCTAGACATGGGGTATATCACTTGCAAATTGGACTTCAAATCTAACACTACCTAATAGCACTTACATACATTCTTCTTTAAAAAATGTCTAAAGCCATTTGTATAGTTTTTTTTTTTTAGTTTTACATAGATAAGGTAGAGAAGTTAAAAGTATGTCACTATAACAGGGGGTGGAGGTAATCTCCCATCAGGAAGACACTTGTTCCAGTTACAATCACCTGAGAAAAGGTTTCTACCACTTTCTATGGTGTCTCTGGGACAGGAAAGGGGAAGAAATCTCCCCAATGGGACAGCCAAAGAAAAACTGAGTTTATCTATTTTTGCTTTAGATATACTATAAAAATGAACTAACCACTACTTTAAAAAAAGCTGGCTGATTAAATACATAAAAATGAAAAACAGGTTGGGTACAGTTTTGAACCACTGGCTGTCATCTGGATCAAATCTGGAAATTGTAGGCTCTATTAACTCCTCTCCATGTGTAATATATAATGGATCACATAATGTTACATAACATGGAAATGTGAGCTATAGAGCACACTTCAGTCAGCCTAAAGATTCATCTTGTTGTGCAATAGTTACATCATCTAAACAGCTCACAGTAATTAAAGTTACATACTAAAGCAGCCTATTAGCCTGGGCAGCAACAGACCTATTTGATATGGAGAAGAGAAAGCACAAGCAAATTAAAAAAGCCTAAGGAGGGGCATGCATCAAAGTAATTTTATCGATGTTGTAGCTATCTTATTTTCCTTCTAGACAATAAATGTATACCTAATGACTCACAAAGAAGGTGAAACTGAATATTGATTTAATTTTAATGTATTAAAATTGTCACTTCTAGTATAATTTTTCCTTTCTTTTTTTATGCCTACTTTATGAGTCAAGTCATGGTCCCTTCAAGGGAGGACTTCAAAGATAGAAGTACATAAGACAGCCAACAAAGCAGCAAGATAAAAGAACAGAACATTAGAATCAATTCTCACTGCCATTACTGACAAGTCCCTTCAGCTTTATTTGCATTCTGTAGGCATTTTAGGCAACTGATATAAATTAAGAGTCCGATAAGTCCACATTACAACTTACATTTTTTAAATATTATTACTTAAATTTGTATTTCATTTGTGGCAGTTTTAAGATTTTATCGGAACTGAAGGTTTGGTAATTATAACGTTACAAGGGGACACATTTCCCTAGACACAACTGACTGTAAGGAAGTCTAATGGAAGGTACCGTATTTATCGGCGTAAAACACGCACCGGCGTATAACACGCACCCCAATTTAGGAGGGAATTTTAAGGAAAAAAAAACTTTTAGGAGGGAAGTTGAAGGGAAAAAAACTTACATTTAAATGCCCATCATTGCAGCCTTCTCAGTGCAGCCTTGTCCCAGTGCAGCCATGTCAGTGCAGCCTTGTCAGTGCAGCCTTCCCCAGTGCAGCCTTGTCAGTGCAGCCATGTCAGTGCAGCCTTGTCAGTGCAGCCTTGTCAGTGCAGCCTTGTCAGTGCAGCCATGTCAGTGCAGCCTTGTCAGTGCAGCCATGTCAGTGCAGCCTTCTCAGTGCAGCTATGTCAGTGCAGCCTTGTCAGTGCAGCCATGTCAGTGCAGCCATGTCAGTGCAGCCTTGTCAGTGTAGCCTTGTCAGTGCAGCCTTCCCCAGTGCAGCCTTCCCCAGTGCAGCCTTCCCCAGTGCAGCCTTGTCGGTGCGGCCTTCCCCAGTGCAGCCTTCCCCAGTGCAGCCTTCCCCAGTGCAGCCTTCGATCCCCTGTCCCTGTCATCCTGGGCTTCAAAATCGCCGACCGCGATTTGAAAATGGCGCCGCCGGCGCCGAAATACACAGAGCCGGTACTCGGCTCTTTCTGGCGGCTCTCGTTCACTTTCGGCTCTCGTAGTCCCGAGCGGAGCTATCCGAACCTAGCCGAAAGTGAACGAGAGCCGCCGGAAAGAGCCGAGGACCGGCTCTGTGTATTTCGGCGCCGGCGGCGCCATTTTCAAATCGCGGTCGGCGATTTTGAAGTTGTGACAGCTCGGGATCGCAGGGGATCGGCGTATAACATGCACCTGCGACTTTCCCCTGATTTTAAGGGGAAAAAAGTGTGTGTTATACGCCGATAAATACGGTAATTACAGATAGCAAGGTGTTATTCCTTTCAAGATTATTTTGGTAAAATGTTTTTTTTTTTTTATTGCTTTGGGAAGACACTAGAATGTTGAATTACCTGCTAGTTTCTTATATTTCCCAGGGACTCTAAGTGCAATACATTGCCATGTAAAATACTGTATCTGTCTATTTTGGGAGTATTCTCTGTTCTTAGCTACACACTAAAAGTTCTGTCTGCCAAAAGATTACTCCAGTTTTTGGCTTATACTCATACTGATGAAGGCTGAAACAAAACTCTAGCTTTTTTAAAAGCCACCTACTCTGCCCTTTCCCCGCCAGGCCGGCCCTTTCTAACACTCCCTTCTTCTTTTTTAAAGCTCTTATTGGACATATCTTTTTCCTGGGGTCTTCAAAGAAATAGGCACTGTCGTATGTTCTTTAATTTGCATAAGCACTGAGCATTTCTTGGGAAGGCCAGTGGTGGATTGGAGTAGTATGTAAAAGGCACATGTTGCTGATACTCCAAAGAGTAAACTTTTCAATACCCTGACTCGTCACAAGAGACAGCAACAGTATTATTATTTAAAAAGTTGCACCCTTTAACATTAAAAAAGTGTCTTTGAGCATCAGGCAAATTACATCAGTCTGTTGCAGGTATTAGGAAAAATGTGTTTTGGTCCGCTCTCCTTTCCAGTGATCAGAGTACACCATTGTAACTCTGTAGTAGGTCAGTGTAGTGATCGAAAATATTAATCAATATTGGGTGTATAGATAATTAATATTTAGGTATTATTATAATGATGATGATGTAAGTACTCTTCCGCAGCAACCCAATTCTTCCAGAGAGATGCACTTTATTGACTTCCAACACAGAACAAAGTCCACAGTCCACAGATGACAAAGAAATCCGACAGAGGAAATATAATTCAGAAACCCATATTCCTAGGCCTGTGTGTTCCCAGCCATGCACAGACAAGCCTCACTTAAAAACTAAATCCAGCTTGAATGTCCTCTAAGAAATACTAGTCCACTAAGAGGGAGTTTCTGCTAGGTCAACCCAAAACACTCCTTGATCCCATTGTTACCCCCTCAAGTCTAATTACCATCAATAAATACTTCTTCTATGGTCCTTTAAACAATGTACCCTTTGAAATGTTCAATTAGACTTGCATAAGATTAACACATCAAAGAGTCTTCAGCTGTTAAAATTCAGTTGGACAAAACAACCATTCTGTCATTGTCATTCTAGCCTGGTCAATATTGACTGCATGTGTACATACACACAACAATGTCCCACATAAATCGGTGAACATTACAACATATTACAACATATACCCCCACTTGGGTCGGTTCTAACTACTAGAACTGACCCATAAATCAAACAACAAAAAATATCATTACGATTTAAGGTACTGGATGCTTTACAATGGCTCATATAAAATATGAAGTTGAAACTGGTTACATCTCTCTTCGCCAGCCTCTAAAATATCCCCATGAAACAGTTATTAGATAATATAACTTTTAGACCATGACTGGAAAAGGATTTGGTAAACGTCAGTGGCCCATATAGCTGTTAGGCCTTATTATATCACATCAAGATCTTGAATATTGCGCAAAGACGAGCTGATGTCACAGTCCATTTTTCGGTCTGACTTCATCACATCTCTCACCATCTCACTGAAAGTAAACTTGGCATGCTCTGGGAGCTCCAATCCACAAGTCCAGGATTCTCTCCTCTCCAGGCTCAAGCTTTTCATTTTTAAAGATGCTTTTACGCAAACACTCTACTTTCATCTTTATAGTAAGAAGAACTATCAATGTACCAGCACTCACTTTCAAGGTCAAAAGGTTTGGATATGGCAGTAAAAACTGTGCTTCAAACTATTTTCTTGCACTTGACATTCATGAGTCCATCTTGCAAGCATTTTACAATTCACATCTGCTTCTTTCCATTTCCTATTTGAACAATGATGACTGGGATGTGTACCTGTCAAGTATCAGAATTTGTTGATTGCCAGCTACAATTTGCTTTTGTAATTTGCTGTAGGCCGACCCCTCATTGTCTTCAATAAAGCAGTTACTTGGATCATTCAGTCGACAATTACACCTGAATGGTGTACCAACATATACATATACCCCCACACGATGGTTCAGATAGAATCAGCTTGACATCAGTGTTTATCAGATCTTCTATGCAGACAAAGCGGCAGTGGAAATTCTTGCCAGTATCTTCACCATGAAAGGTAGAAAGGTCTTTTTCATCCATATATGTCATAGCCTTTAGCATATTATAAACAACTGATTCAACAAAGTTTCAAATCATGACTAGAGTGATGAATTTCACTCACCCCTCTTATAAATTTAGGAAAACCACCCAACATACTATAATTTATGCTATGCCAAGCCATTGTGCAGCATCTCACCTTAGATGTCAAATATATTGATCAATACGCATTGTGTAATATGTACAGATGTTATGAAAATTATTTCAGGTTAAAATGCTTCTCTTTGGTTTTAAGATATAGTTCAAGAAATAAAACATAAAGAAAATGAAAAGCAAAAGATATCAGGAAAAGGGAGAAAAATAAAAAATTAGGGCGTTGAAGAAAAAAGAAAAAAAGGTCCATTGCTTGATGAATTTCGAGAGAGTCCATGAATACTTTATAATTCCATGCATAGTGATATATTGTCTATTCAGCATTTCTCCCCCACTAGCCAGCAATTTCAGATACTTCTAGTGCTTCTGCTATTCACATGCAAACGAGCATCTCCAGACGTACCTGAAAGACAAAACTCTCCAACAAAAACTCATTAGCAAGGTCCTTAAACATTGTTTGAAGTTAAAACAAAACACTATTTACACATATACAGTTTGAAGCTAATTCACCCCCACTGCTAGAGAAGTGTCATTTGCATTCAAAAACAGATCTGGAGAATGTACATCTTCTGCATTTATGACACCCTGTATCCCCTTCAACTGCTGTAATAATTTATCACGTTCCCCTCTCATCTTATCATACTCAATTTTCAGGTGGTCATATTTATGTTTTAACTGAGAGAACGGTATCCAAGTCTTGGACTTTTTCTTATTATTATTTTGGTCAGCTCTGTTTTTTATATTAATATCACCTATGTTTGACCCGGAGTCTCCTCTCTGGCTATTATCATAGGATATTATCTTCTGATCTTTATGTTCAGTATTTGTCCTAAACAATGTGGCTAAATCAACTTTGACAGCCTGCTCATTTGACTTTCTCCATAAATGGTCTGCTCTCAACAATATGTCTTTTAAATCATGAGGATTTGGGGTAACTAATAAAATATTTTGTTTGATATCTTCATGCAACGCATCTAGAAACATACTCATATGTATCAAGCCCCCACGCTCAAATGTAAGATTATTACCGACCAATAATTCCATAATAGTTGCTATCCTGTGTGACAATTCATAGGGAGATTCATTTTGCATTTGTTGGATCTTTCCATGAATAGTAACATCAGAACGTACACCATACAAAACACATAATAATTCCAGTAATATGTCCCTTGTCCTCAGGGGCTGAATACAGATTTGTTTAATTCTCATCCAAAGACCACTTCCTAAAGAATGTTGCAAAACTCTTTCTAAGTCAGATGGGTTGAGATTGTACATATCTCTGACTTGCTGCACGTCACAAAACCATTTTAAAAATCTGTTTAAATCATGGTATGGAACCATTCCTATTTCTTTAAGAATTGCGTCTAATAATTTTGGTTTCAATGGCTTCATTACAAGCTGAACTTCACCTGTATTATTATTATTGTTATAAACTGTGGTAGTCACAGTGGGGGCAGCTGGTAATGCATTATCAGATTCAATATGAGGTTCTGTTTGCTGCAGATTGCTGAATCCAAGATTTGATGGATATCTGCATTCCTGAGATCTCTTCTCTAATTCCATAATTCTTAATTTTAATCTCTCATTTTCCTCTGATAATTCATCACAACGTTTAGATTTCTCAAGTAAAGCTTCTCCAATTGTAACCGCATGCAATTTTAAATTTACTGTCTCGGTGTCTGATTGGTTTTGTAACCTCTCACAAACATTGTTGCTATTATCAACTGCCTTCTGTAACTGGGTAATTTCCTCAACCTTATAATTCAAAGAACTTTCCATTGTTAGACAGCAAGATAACAAGCCCTGTATAATACAACCTTTTCTTTTACTTTCTGAAATTTTGCTATCAAAAACATTTTTCTCTAAAAATTCCTTCATCATCGTCCACGTCTGCTTACATTGTTCTGGAATTTCATAAGGACCGCCATGGCGCTTAATACATTTTAATACCCATCTGTTAACTTTATCAGAACTGACACTAGCTTCACACTGAGTAAGCATTTTGACTATATTACTAATAATTTAAAAAAAAGAAATATTTTACTCACCGCATTAGTTACTCCTTCAGCTTCCAGTTCAGGTCTTCTGGTACACGACACAGTCCTTTTTCTTTTTTGTTGTTGTTTCCAGTCTCCAGAGAATAATTCTGGGGTTCCCAACTTGTTAAATTTTGTAGATCAGACTCTCTTATGTCACAACCAGACAATAGAGTCACAGCACAGCTCTTGGTTCTTCATCACACTTCTGTCCACCTCACAGGATTGTTGTCACCACCGACTTCTGTTCCTAAGTCCGAAAATGCTCTTCTGGTCACTTGTCACGGCACCAGTGTAGTGATCGAAAATATTAATCAATATTGGGTGTATAGATAATTAATATTTAGGTATTATTATAATGATGATGATGTAAGTACTCTTCCGCAGCAACCCAATTCTTCCAGAGAGATGCACTTTATTGACTTCCAACACAGAACAAAGTCCACAGTCCACAGATGACAAAGAAATCCGACAGAGGAAATATAATTCAGAAACCCATATTCCTAGGCCTGTGTGTTCCCAGCCATGCACAGACAAGCCTCACTTAAAAACTAAATCCAGCTTGAATGTCCTCTAAGAAATACTAGTCCACTAAGAGGGAGTTTCTGCTAGGTCAACCCAAAACACTCCTTGATCCCATTGTTACCCCCTCAAGTCTAATTACCATCAATAAATACTTCTTCTATGGTCCTTTAAACAATGTACCCTTTGAAATGTTCAATTAGACTTGCATAAGATTAACACATCAAAGAGTCTTCAGCTGTTAAAATTCAGTTGGACAAAACAACCATTCTGTCATTGTCATTCTAGCCTGGTCAATATTGACTGCATGTGTACATACACACAACAATGTCCCACATAAATCGGTGAACATTACAACATATTACAACAGTCAGGAGGTGAGGGGCTGATCTGTGCCATATGTTTATGATCACATCTAAGAACTCAACAGGCACCAATATGTACATGACTGTGTCATCTCTTGATCCAGCATCTCATTCCAGGAAGTGGATGGTAGATCAATAGTTAATGGCACAACAAAGATGACTGATGTCTTTCTGGAAAGAAAGCAGATGAAGTCATTGTCAGAGGGTACCGTGATCTCTCTGAAAGGTAATAAATACATGTGTAATGTGGTACACTTAATCCAGCCATAGACAGTTTGAATCTTGGCCAGTTCAGCAGGAACTGGCCAAGATTTGAATTGCGCGTGGGCAGGCTTAATGTACGATCAATCAACTTGGATGAACTGCTGGATTTACTTTCGACTATAGCTAGTGGCTGCTATAGCCACTAGCAACAATCCCCATCTTCTCCCAGTGGGGGTGGCTTCCTCCGCAACCAGACCCGTGTTGGGAGAATATAATGTCTCAGTGGGAGGGATTCCTCTGTCAGCACTGTCTGTGTTGGTGTGGGAATCAAGCAAACCATGGTTGCAGGAAAGAAATTTGCATCAGCTATGGCCTGCCTTACACATTACTTAGCATGAATATACCTAAAAGGTAACTTTGTCACAGCTGAATGAGCTCCTGCCATAACGCACAAGCATACTTGCACATTATGGCAAACTAACCATCTAGCCTAACCTCCTAGTCTGCTCCCTTTCAACTCTTGCAGGACAACTTTTGCTGTTGCCTCTTTATCACTGCCATCTCCTCCATTAGGTTTTCTTTGTTCCTCTTTGGTCATGATGAAACTCCTGCATATTTGTTTTGGAGTTACATTGATTGCCCCATTCTTGGCATCTTACAGATACCAGTAACAAGAAAGACATGTATACTGCACTGGGCATGCACCACATGTTCAGTGCACAGAATAAAAAAATGCTGGAAGCAAGGGTTTTTTTTTTGGAAAAGACATGCAAAGTCTCTTTTAGCAAAAAACTAGATTTTTTTATGCACAGGCTTTAGTTTCAATTTAACATGAAAAATGTATCTGATGCAAGGTTTGCTTTACAAACGAGAATGACTCAATTGAAATATGCTTCATCTAATCTGTGAACTTCCACATGTTCAACTGCTCTTTTATTGGTAAAAGATTCCCTTAAAGGGTTTAATTTGTCAAAAGAAAAATAGAATAGAAAAGACAAATTTTTACAGAGGAGTAGTGCTATATGTAAATGTCTGACAGTGCCTGAAATCTGATGCGTCACAGATTAATTAATCTTTTGACTGCATTCCCTGACCTGGAAACTAATTATTTTACTTCATCTAATACAAGATCACTATCCTTCCCTCAGTTCAAATGACTTCCTTTCTGACTGGCCTAAGTTGCCAAATTGTATATTCAAAGCATGTGATCAATCTTTTATGTCTTTGCACTGCTGCATTGCATATCAGCCTCTCCACAGATGAAATTCCACAAACACTCAAAAACTAATTCCATAAGGGTTGAAGGGTTCATTGAATTGTTCAGAAGATAACACATTTAAAGTGGATATCAACATTCACCTGCGATAATGCATTCAGAACATTTGGATCTTTCTGCAATCACATGTTATACTATTTTTAGCAGCTAATTTAAAAAAATGTAAAAAAAAGTAAATATTTCTTAAAAAAAAAATATGGTTTACTTTTTCAACGTAATTATTCTACAAAAAGATTAAGAGGGAATAAGGATTGATCATTAAGACTGCCTATCTATCTGTTAATTATACTCATAGAATACTGTGTGTGTGAGATCCTTTGGGAAATTACAAAGAGAGATTAGTCTTTAATCCATGAAACAGTTTATATTAAAGGAAATAGATGACAATGATTGTTATTGGTTCCTCTGAGTAAATAAAATTGAAGTGGCCAACTAACTTAAATTCAGGTGAAGATGGAATTGGATTTGTAAAAACTGCTAAAAGCTTTATCAAAGTCAGAGCTAGTCTTTCTTTTCTCGCTTTTAATTAAATAAATAATACAGAAAAAAAGTCAGTCAATAGACTACTACCTACCTAGTCCTTATATCTCTGCAGGCATAGAGGAATTTTTGTGTTTAAGTCCCACGGTCCTCCCCACTTAAAGGGGTTGTAAACCCTCAAGGATTTCACCTTAATGCATTCTATGCATAACTTTTCTTTTGTTTTGGATGGAGTGCAGAGGGATTAGAGTGCCTGTCAGTTTGTATTGTCGTCCGTGTCCCTATTAGGGAGATTCACCCTCTCTATTCGTCCTGTTTACCATTATCATTGAAAGTGAAAGTAAAAGAAAATCCCTTATTTTGGGTTGTCCCCAGAAAAGTAATAGGGGGGAAATCTTCCAATAGGGACACTAGTTTTGGTGACCTGGGGTCCCCAATGAATTCCCTTAATTTACAGAGATTTCCTCTCACTTCCTGTTTGGCTATGAGACAGGAAGTGAAGGGAAATTGCCACAATGGGACTGACATTTATAACCCTCCCGTACTCCATCCAAAATGAAAAAAAAAAAGTTTTGCCTATAGTTCTACTCTAATACCACTTTAAAGTTCAAATGTGTAAGAAAAGGTTTTAATACTTTTCAGCTTTAAATTGTTAAAGTAATCCTGTCGCAAGAGTAACAAATTAAATGGCATGAGCCATGTAAAGAAAACTTTTAACACTTGCTATTTAAAGTGGTTGTAAACCCTAGCAAAAAAAAAAAACCTGCAAGACAAAGGCATAATGAGCTAGTATGCATAACATACTAGCTCATTATGTATTACTTGCCTTAGATCGAAGCCCCCACAGTGGTCCTCGTTCACCGAGTTACTACCGGGCATCGTGGGCTCCGGAACCCGCACAATGACGTCACTCTCGCGCATGTGCGCGGGAACCTCCGGTAACGGCACAGTCTAACTGAAGCAGTGGCACATACAAGCCATTGCTTCAGTTTGCTTCAGTGTGCATGTGCCGATGACGTCATGCAAATACAGGGGATATCTCCTAAACCGTTCAGCTTTAGGAGATATCCAAGGTAGCTACAGGTAAGCCTTATTTTAGGCTTACCTGTAGCAAAAAGTGTGTTGGCCTGGTTCACACCTATGCTTTTTTTAGTGCATTTTCAGTTTTGCAGAAACATACTACAGACCATTTAACATGGTTTCCTATGGATGTAGTTCACATCTGTGCATTTAATAGAAAGGGCCAGGGACTTTTTTTTGGTTTTTGGTTTCATAGACCTCAATGGACTCATCAGTCAATCAAGTATTGAACTTTTTTTTATATGGCTCATGACATTTAATTTGTCACTCTAGTGTCAGGGTTACTTTAACAATTTAAAGCTGAAAAGGATTAAACATCTTTCACAGAGTGCATGGCACATTATTGCTTTACTTTAGTGAGCTTCAAATATCCAAAAATGCCAATTTCACATCCATAAAATACAGTCAGGTCCATAAATATTGGGACATCGACACAATTCTAATCTATTTGGCTCTATACACCACCACAATGGATTTGAAATGAAATGAACAAGATGTGCTTTAACTGCAGACTTTCAGGTTTAATTTGAGGGTATTTACATCGAAATCAGGTGAACGGTGTAGGAATTACAACGGTTTGTATATGTGCCTCCCTCTTTTTAAGGGACCAAAAGTATGGGAATAGATTAACAATCAACCATCAAACTTTCAATTTTGTAATACTTGGTTGCAAATCCTTTGCAGTCAATTACAGCCTGAAGTCTGGAACGCATAGACATCACCAGACGCTGGGTTTCATCCCTGCTGATGCTCTGCCAAGCCTCTACAGTTCCTACTTGTTCTTGGGGCATTTTCTCTTCAGTTTTGTCTTCAACAAGTGAAATGCATGCTCAATTGGATTGAGGTCAGGTGATTGACTTGGCTATTGCATAACATTCCACTTCTTTCCCTTAAAAAACTCTTTGGTTGCTTTTGCAGCATGCTTTGGGTCATTGTCTATCTGCACTGTGAAGCGCCGTCCAATGAGTTCTGAGGCATTTTGCTGAATATGAGGAGAAAATATTGCCCGAAACACTTCAGAATTCATCCTGCTGCTTTTGTCAGCAGTCACATCAACAATAAATACAAGAGAACCAATTCCATTGGCAGCCATACATGCCCACGCCATGACACTACCACCACCATGCTTCACTGATGAGGTGGTATGCTTTGGATCATGAGCAGTTCCTTTTCTTCTCCATACTCTTCTCTTCCCATCACTCTGGTACAAATTGATCTTGATCTCATCTGTCCATAGGATGTTGTTCCAGAACTGTGAAGACTTTTTTAGATGTTGTTTGGCAAAATCTTATCTGGCCTTCCTGTTTTTGAGGCTCACCAATGGTTTACATATTGTGGTGAACCCTCTGTATTCACTCTGGTGAAGTCTTCTCTTGATTGTTGACTTTGATACACATACACCTACCTCCTGGAGAGTGTTCTTGATCTGGCCAACTGTTGTGAAGGGTGTTTTCTTCACCAGTGAAAGAATTCTTTGGTCATCCACCACAATTGTTTTCCGTGGTCTTCTGGGTATTTTGGTGTTGCTGAGTTCACTGGTGCGTTCTTTCTTTTTACAAACAGTTGATTTGGCCACACTTAATGTTTTTGCTATCTCTCTGATGGGTTTTGTTTTGTTTTTTCAGCCTAATGATGGCTTGCTTCACTGATAATGACAGCTCTTTGGATCTCATATTCAGAGTTGACAGCAACAGATTCCAAATTAAAATAGCACACTTGAAATAAACTCTGGACCTTTTTTCTGCTCCTTGTAAATGGGATAATGAGGGAATAACACACACCTGGCCATGGAACAGCTGAGCAGCCAATTGTTCCATTGCTTTTGGTCCCTTAACACCTGATTTGGATGTAAATACCCTCAAATTAAAGCTGAAAGTCTGCAGTTAAAGCACATCTTGTTTGTTTCATTTCAAATCCATTGTGGTGACGTATAGAGCCAAAAAGATTAGAATTGGGTTGATGTCCCAATATTTATGGACCTGACTGTATTTTTTTTGTGATCTGAACATATATAGCAAAGTAAAAGTGTGAAAAATATTCATCCATTTTAGTGCACTCACTCCTTTATCTTTAGAATATGCTTTAGTTCTATTAAATTCTTTTTGTTAAAACTGTATTATTTTTTATTTGTACAAATATGTATGGAAAAGCATTATAATAAAATCAATAAACTGATTGAACGACACTTTTACTGTTCATGCCTAATCAATCATTCTACGTTTGAAGCATGGTAACAGAAATATCTCCAGTTAGAATAAAATAGACAATATTAATTAGGCAGTCTTAAACCTAATGTATTTCTTGGAAAACCAATTTCCACTTCGTCAGCAGTATATGTAGTGTCAAGGCTATAGAAAACAATAACAGAAAATGCTTTACATACAGTAATGTGACCATATAGATCATATAGATCAATTTTTATAAAATGAATTGCAATAACATATTGTCATCCCACAAAGAAGATGTAAACAAAGGCCCTCTCACTCTGCAGCCCACAGGGGGATTTTTAGACAGACCAGCAAATCTCCAACTGCAGCAAACAGTGGACAGAAATTAGCACAGCGGTCAAAACTGGATGGTAAGGAGATAGATACAATTGGGCAAAAAAGTATTTAGTCAGCCACCAATTGTGCAAGTTCTCCCACTTAAAAAGATGAGAGAGGCCTGTAATTGTCATCATAGGTATACCTCAACTATGAGAGACAAGATGTGGAAACAAATCCAGACAATCACATTGTCTGATTTTTGAAAGAATTTATTTGCAAATTATGGTGGAAAATAAGTATTTGGTCAATATCAAAAGTTCATCTCAATACTTTGTTATATATCCTTTGTTGCAATGACAGAGGTCAAATGTTTTCTGTAAGTCTTCACAAGGGTGTCACACACTGTTTCTGGTATGTTGACCCATTCCTCCATGCAGATCTCCTCTAGAGCAGTGATGTTTTGGGGCTATCGCTGGGCAACGCGAACTTTCAACTCCCTCCAAAGGTTTTCTATGGGGTTGAGATCTGGAGACTGTCTAGGCCACGCCTGACCTTGAAATGCTTCTTACGAAGCCACTCCTTCGTTGCCCTGGCGGTGTGTTTGGGATCATTGTCATGCTGAAAGACCCAGCCATGTTTCATCTTCAATGCTCTTGCTGATGGGAGGGGGTTTGCACTCAAAATCTCACAATACATGGCCCCATTCATTATTTCATGTACCCGGATCAGTCGTCCTGTTCCCTTTGCAGAGAAACAGCCCCAAAGCATGATTTTGCCACCCCCATGCTTCACAGTAGGTATGGTGTTCTTTGGTTTCAACTCAGCATTCTCTCTCCTCCAAACACGATGAGTTGTGTTTCTACCAAACAGTTCTACTTTGGTTTCATCCGACCGTATGACATTCTCCCAGTCCTCTTCTGGATCATCCAAATGCTCTCTAGCAAACCTCAGACGGGCTCGGACATGTAGTGGCTTAAGCAGGGGGACACATCTGGCACTGCAGGATCTGAGTCCCTGGCGGCATAGTGTGTTACTGATGGCAGCCTTTGTTACGTTGGTCCCAGCTCTCTGCAGGTCATTCACTAGGTCCCCCTGTGTGGTTCTGGGATTTTTGCTCACCGTTCTTGTGATCATTTTGACCCCATGGGGTTAGATCTTGCGTGGAGCCCCAGATCGAAGGAGATTATCTTGTATGTCTTCCATTTTCTAATTATTGCTCCCACAGTTGATTTCTTCACACTAAGCTGCTTGCCTATTGCAGATTCAGACTTCCCAGCCTGGTGCAGGTCTACAATTTTGTTTCTGGTGTCCTTCGACAGCTCTTTGGTCTTCACCATAGTGGAGTTTGGAGTGTGACTGTTTGAGGTTGTGGACAGGTGTCTTTTATACTGATAACAAGTTCAAACAGGTGTCATTAATACAGGTAATGAGTGGAGGACAGAGGACCCTTTTAAAGAGGAAGATACAGGTCTGTGAGAGTCAGAAATCTTGCTTGTTTGTATTTGACCAAATACTTATTTTCCACCATAATTTGCAAATAAATTCTTTCAAAAATCAGACAATGTGATTGTCTGGATTTGTTTCCACATTTTGTCTCTCATAGTTGAGGTATACCTATGATGACAATTACAGGCCTCTCTCATCTTTTTAAGTGGGAGAACTTGCACAATTGGTGGCTGACTAAATACTTTTTTCCCCACTGTATGTGGGCATTTTATATTATAATAAAGACTTATAGGTCCATAGTTAGTGCAACCAAGAAGTTTCATCTCTTGACCAGAGTCAGCATAATAGGTAATATAATTCCATGTAGACATAAAAAGGAAAAAAAGCTAACATTATATAATTATTATATTATGCCACACTAGATGATACCTCTCACCGTCTTACATCATACCATGGCAATAAATAGAAAGGCGTTTGGAGAACAGGGCGTTCTGGATAACAAGGAGACTTTACCAAACAGAGCAGCACTTCAGAAGTGGGAAGTACACTGTATAGGAAAAACAAAGCAGAGAAGAATGGCGCTTCTAAGTGCAGTAATAAAACACTTTAATGACAGGGAAGGGTTAAAAACACTTACAAGATGGAAGTAAAAACAGGCATATCAATGAATCCATAACATCCAATGGGATGCCTCCTAAGATAAAAGACAGCTGCAGGTGGGAGACACTGTGTCTCTAAACCAAGATGGAGAGCTGTGCTGTCAGGGCCAGCATGGAATACAGGCAACCGGAAGTGACGTCAGGGTGGGCGGCACATGTTTTGGAGCATGCCCAGTCGCTCCTTCTTCAAAGCAATCATGCTCTGAAACATGTCCCACCCATTCTGACGTCACTTCCGGTTGCCTGTATTTCATACACCCAGGAGACATCCCTGGACGTTATGAATTCATTCATATAACTGTTTTTCACTCCCATCTTGTAAGTTTTTTAACCCTTCCTTGTCATTAAAGTGTTTTATTACTGCACTTAGAAGCACTTTCTTCTCTTGTTTCTAATAAATAGAAAGGGAACTAGTAAAGCACAGTGTAACAGTTAACTGTTTATTCCATACTGCCAAGAAGATTAGAGGTGAGAAGAAAGTAGCACTTGTACTCTAGATTAATAACTGAGAGCATTTTAGATCACTCCACTGGACTACTGAATATAACAAAGCATATATAAAGGCAAGAAGTGAGACACTAATTAAGAATAATTATATTTTTTATGTGGCTCTTTATCTATTATTTTTATTTATAGTTGGTATAGATGTGGTGTTCCTTGTAAGGTCTGTAGAAAATATGTGTCGCCAAATCCTAAACCTGTGTTCAAAACTTCACATGGATGCCTTCTTAGGCTTTCCATCTCTATCAAATACTCCATCATATCTGGGAGGTACCATGAATCAGAACAGTACTTTTTTAGATGTTTGTACCTGCACTAAGCTTCAAAAAGGGGTCTTGGAGCCCTACCTTGTGTTCATAATTAGGGCATTCCTTATAACTTTCTAAATTATTATTGCAGAATCAGTTGGTCTTTAAGGAGTATCCTTTCAGCGCTGTCACACTTTGAATGACAATTGCGCGGTCATGCTACACTGTACTAAAATGAAATTTTTATCATTTTTTTCACACAAATGGAGCTTTCTTTTGGTGGTATTTAATCACCACTTGGGTTTTTATTTTTTGCTAAACAAACAAAAAAAAACACAGAAACTTTTGAAAAAAAAAAAAAAAACATGTTTCATAGTTTGTTATAAAATTTTGCAAACTGGTAATTTTTCTCCTTCATTGATATTCGCTGATGAGGCTGGACTGATGGGTACTGATGGGCACCACTGATAAGGCGATACTGATAGGCACAGATAAGGTGACACTGATAGGCACTGATAAGATGGCACTGATGGGCACTGTTAATACGGCAGTGATGGGCCCTGATGGGTGGCACTAATGAGTGGCACTGATGGGTGACACTGATAGGCGGTACTGATGGGCACTGGTAGGTGGTACTGATGGGCACTGGTAGGTGGTATTGATAGGCAGCACTGGTGATGACGCACTGATTGGTGATTTATAGGTGGCACTGTGGGCACTGATAGGTGACTCTGTGGGCACTGGTGGGCACTAGTAGATGGCGCTGGTGGGCACTGGTAGGTGGAGCTGGTGGGCACTGGTAGGTGGTATTGATAAGCAGCACAGGTGAAGATGCACTGATTGGTGATTTATAGGTGGCACTGTGGGCACTGATATGTGACTCTGTGGGCACCGATGGGTGGTACTGTGAGCACTAGTACATGGCGCTGGTGGGCACTGGTAGATGGAGCTGGTGGGCACTGGTAAGTGACGCTGGTCGGCACAGAAGCCTCTGCAGAGGCTCTCCGTGATTGGGACAGATGTCCCTCTCACAGCCGCCGGTGATCGGATTTTTTTTTCTCCTCATGCTACCAGCATGAGGAGAAATATAGTCGATTACCAGCTCCGTTTACATCACATGATCAGCTGTCATTGGCTGACAGCTGATCACGTGGTAAGGGGTCGGGATCGACTCCTTACTCCAATCTGTGATCGGCCTAATCTCATAGACTCTCTGATCACAGAGCACGCCGTGCGCGTCCTGCAGGGGACGCGCAGGCCGCTGGAGCACGAGGGGATGTCCATGGACGCCCTCCCGGCAATTTAAGCCCACGCTGAAGCCGTCTTTCAGGCTATAGTGCAGACGGGAAGTGGTTAAAGCAGAAGTTTAGTCAGTAAAAATGGAGTAATATGACAGAGGTTCCAACCCTTCACTACTCCAAACCTAATAAAAAATGTGTCTTTAGTTAAGCTTTAAATCAAAGGAATATTTATTTTATTTCTTCCTCCCACAAACTTCCTCCTTGCCATCTGACTGGTTACACCAGATCACTCCTCTTTGTCAATCATGCAGCTACCCCCTTTTTGAGGTCATCACATATAATGTAAGGCCAATGCCCAGATTAGGGGAGCATGAAAAAGGTAGCAGGGTTTCCAACTTCTCACAACTTTTTTTTATTGACAGAACATAGAAAATTTACAGACAGAACATGTTTTTTACTGACAAGTTGAAAAAAATACAGAACTCCTATGAGAAATGAAAACTATTGATATTTAAACTGTATAAACACAATATGTAAACACTGACAATACCCATAGCAGGTAATTGGCTTGGTTTAAATTTAAATAGTCAATACAGCATGACACATTATCAGCCACCCTGCTGGGATACAGTTGAAAAACAAGTGCTGTTGTGCATGCCAAAGAGAGCAATGGACATGACCAGATTGTCTCTAATAATGGGAGTGGCCTAAAAGAGGA
This sequence comes from Lithobates clamitans, assembly GCA_037952925.1. Classification (NCBI taxonomy): domain Eukaryota; kingdom Metazoa; phylum Chordata; class Amphibia; order Anura; family Ranidae; genus Lithobates; species Lithobates clamitans. The sequence continues at coordinate 725,501 of JBBGZY010000611.1, forward strand.
TGGTTATACAGAACAGCTCCCTGATCACCTACCTCTAAATGAACATAGCAACTGTTTGGGTGAGCACACATTTTCATGGCCTCAATACTTGACACTTGATAAACATCGCGCATCAAACCTGCCCATTAGGCTCAATGGGGCTGCGCAACAATATCAGGCCAAATGCTTGACTTGCGGTTGTGACACAGTATTTGTCAAAATGGCAGTGTGCATTATATACAGAATGCAGGGTTCAGGTGTGCACTACATATACAGTGCAGGGCTCAGGGGTGCATTGCATACAGAGTGGGGAGTACAGGTGTGCCCCTATTTCCATCAAATCACCATCTTCCTCAGTACAGTGCTCTACTTCCACCACCAAATCCCCTTCATTGACAGTACCTAAAAGAAAACTGCATCTGCAGAAGAGCAGGATAGGTTACTCAAAAGGAGAGTGTAGTGTAGCTGTGGGGCCATGGGCACAGGCTTCAGGAGCTGTTGCCACCAGGCAAGCACTGGGTTCCAACCAATTTATGCATGAAGGCGGCAGGTGGAGCACAGTTGAGATCACTCCGAAGGCAGAATAAGAGGAGCAGGATTGGCAAATGCAGACTGCCTGCTCCTTCTGCTGCCGCCTCCTGCCCGCTTCCATCTAAAAATAATCCCAACTGGCTCCAAACTCTGCCTGGATATGTGGCTGATGGTTCTGCATCAAGTTGTCAAGGGGTTATTTCTTTCACTTGCCAAGCCAACACTAACCTGCCTGGAAAAAATAAGGACTTATTTTTACTGACATAACATTTCTCTAATGGACATTTACTGAGAGCTGTAAAAATCACAGATTTTTACAAACTGTCAGTAAATTTACTGATGTTTGTCAACCCTGTAAGGTAGTTGTTGCTCTACTTTAAACCTCCACTAGACTAAACAATCATTTAAAGTTGCTATCATCCAGGCAGACTTAAAGTAGAAGTAAACTTCCATCGCTAACTTTTACCTATAGGTAAGCCTATAATAAGGATTACCTATAGGTAGTGTAACCATCTCCTAAATGGAAACTGTTTAGAAGATATTGACTGAACACGCAGCCGGTGACATCACTGGCGCATGCACTCTGAAGGAATGGTCACCTGTGCCATTCCTTCAGAGCCCTGTGCCATAAACGCATGTGCGGGAGTGGCGACATCACTGTTCTGGCCAGTCACAGAGCTGAAGTCTGCAAACCCGGAAGCAAGATGGGTGAAGATGGGAACGCCTGAAGCTCTAACATCTCGGCACTGGAAGAGCTTCGTTTTAAGGTAAGTTTAACATAATGTGCTAGTATGCCATATAGTATAATACAGGATTTATATAGTGCCAACAGTTTACGCAGAGCTTTACAACATAAAAGGGAGACAATACAGTTAAAATACAATAAAATACAAGAGGATTAAGAGGGCCCTGCTCAGAAGAGCTTACAATCTAATAGGCTGGGGCAAGTGGTACAAAAAGTTGTAACTGTGGGGAATGAGCTGATGGAAGTGGTAAAAGATTAGTTAGAGACGTGATAGGCTTTCCTGAAGAGATGAGTTTTCAGGGATCGCCTGAAGGTAGCAAGAGTAGGGGATAGCCGGGCCGGTGGAGGTAGCGAGTTCCAGAGGATGAGAGAGGCTCTGGAGAAATCCTGGAGATGAGCATGGGAGGAGGAGACGAGAAAGCTTGAGAGTAGGAGGTCTTCAGAAGAGCGGAGAGGACGATTTGGGTGATATTTGGAGACAAGGTTCATGATGTAGCTCAGGGCAGAGTTGTGAATGGCTTTTTATGTTGTGGTTAGTATTTGGAACTTAATTCGTTGGGTAATTGGGAACCAGTGTAGGGATTGGAGGAGAGGGTTGGCAGACACTGAGCGGTTGGTAAGGTGGATAAGTCTGGCAGCAGCATTCATGATAGACTGAAGAGGGGATAGCCTATGGAGAGGCAGGCCAATGAGAAGGGAGTTGCAATAGTCAAGGCGAGAGATAACAAGAGAGTGAATGAGGAGCTTGGTGGTTTCATTTGTTAAAAAGGTGCGAATTTAAGAGATGTTACGGAGGTGAATTCTACAAACTTTTGACAAAGATTGGACTTGGGGCTGAAATGACAAGTCAGAGTCTAGGATTACACCTAGTACCCTGGCGTGAGGGGAGGGATTGATAGTTTTATTGTTGATTTTGAGTGAGGTGAGGAGTAGACAGATACAGTCAGGTCCATAAATATTGGGACATCAACACAATTCTAATCTTTTTGGCTCTATACACCACCACAATGGATTTGAAATGAAACAAACATAATGTGCTTTAACTGCAGACTTTCTGCTTTAATTTGAGGGTATTTACATCCAAATCAGGTGAATAGTGTAGGAGTTACAACAGTTTGTATATGTGCCTCCCACTTTTTAAGGGACCAAAAGTAATGGGACAATTGGCTTTTCACCTGTTCCATGGCCAGGTGTGTGTTATTCCCTCATTATCCCATTTACAAGGAACAGATAAAAGGTCCAGAATTCATTTCAAGTGTGCTGTTTGCATTTGGAATCTGTTGCTGTCAACTCTCAATATGAGATCCAAAGAGCTGTCACCTAGGATGAGCCGGACACCCCCCTGTTCGGTTCGCACCAGAACATGCGAACAGGAAAAAAATTCGTTCGAACACGCGAACACCGTTAAAGTCTATGGGACACGAACATGAATAATCAAAAGTGCTAATTTTAAAGGCTAATATGCAAGTTATTGTCATTAAAAGTGTTTGGGGACCTGGGTCCTGCCCCAGGGAACATGAATCAATGCAAAAAAAAGTTTTAAAAACGGCCGTTTTTTCAGGAGCAGTGATTTTAATAATGCTTAAAGTCAAACAATAAAAGTGTAATATCCCTTTAAATTTCATACCTGGGGGGTGTCTATAGTATGCCTGTAAAGGGGCGCATGTTTCCCGTGTTTAGAACAGTCTGACAGCAAAATGACATTTTGAAGGAAAAAACACATTTAAAACTACCGCGGCTATTGCATTGCCGACAATACACATAGAAGTTCATTGATAAAAACGGCATGGGAATTCTCCACAGGGCAACCCCGAACCAAAATTAAAAAAAAAAAATGATGTGGGAGTCCCCCTAAATTCCATACAAGGCCCTTCAGGTCTGGTATGGATATTAAGGGGAACCCCAGCCAAAATTTTACAAAAAAATTGACGTGGGGTTCCCCCTAAATTCCATACCAGACCCTTCAGGTCTGGTATGGATTTTAAGGGGAACCCCGCGCCAAAAAAAAACAAAAAAAAAACGGCGTGGGGTCCCCCCAAAGATCCATACCAGACCCTTATCCGAGCACGCAACCTGGCAGGCCGCAGGAAAAGAGGGGGGGACGAGAGTGCGGCCCCCCCCCTCCTGAACCGTACCAGGCCACATGCCCTCAACATTGGGAGGGTGCTTTGGGGTAGCCCCCCAAAACACCTTGTCCCCATGTTGATGAAGACAAGGGCCTCATCCCCACAACCCTGGCCGGTGGTTGTGGGGGTCTGCGGGCGGGGGGCTTATCGGAATCTGGAAGCCCCCTTTAACAAGGGGACCCCCAGATCCCGGCCCCCCCCCTGTGTGAAATGGTAAGGGGGTATTTACCCCTACCATTTCACTAAAAAACTGTTAAAAATGTTAAAAATGACAAGAGACAGTTTTTGACAATTCCTTTATTTAAATGCTTCTTCTTTCTTCCTTCATCTTCTTCTGGTTCTTCTGGCTCTTTTGGTTCTTCCTCCGGCGTTCTCGTCCAGCATCTCCTCCGCGGCATCTTCTATCTTCTTCTCCTCGGGCCGCTTCGCACCCATGGCATGGGGGGGAGGCTCCCGCTCTTCTCTTCATCTTCTTCTCTTCTTCATCTTCTTCTTCATCTTCTTCTTCTTCTCTTCTTCCTTCTTCTCTTCTTCATTTCTTCTCCGGGCCGCTCCGCAGCCATGCTGACAAGGTGGGAGGCTCCCGCTGTGTGACGGCGTCTCTTCGTCTGACGGTTCTTAAATAACGGGGGGCGGGGCCACCCGGTGACCCCGCCCCCCCCTCTGACGCACGGGACATGACGGGACTTCCCTGTGGCATTCCCCGTGACGTCACAGGGAAGTCCCGTCAAGTCACCGTGCGTCAGAGGGGGGCGGGGTCACCGGATGGCCCCGCCCCCCGTTATTTAAGAACCGTCAGACGAAGAGACGCCGTCACACAGCGGGAGCCTCCCTCCATGCCACAGCATGGCTGCGGAGCGGCCCGGAGAAGAAATGAAGAAGAGAAGAAGGAAGAAGAGATGAAGAAGAAGAAGAAGATGAAGAAGATGAAGAGAAGAGCGGGAGCCTCCCCCCTCATGCCATGGGTGCGGAGCGGCCCGAGGAGAAGAAGATAGAAGACGCCGCGGAGGAGATGCTGGACGAGAACGCCGGAGGAAGAACCAGAAGGGCCAGAAGAACCAGAAGATGAAGGAAGATAGAAGAAAGAAGAAGTATTTAAATAAAGGAATTGTCAAAAACTGTCTCTTGTCATTTTTAACATTTTTGACAGTTTTTTAGTGAAATGGTAGGGGTAAGTACCCCCTTACCATTTCACACAGGGGGGGGGGCCGGGATCTGGGGGTCCCCTTGTTAAAGGGGGCTTCCAGATTCCGATAAGCCCCCCGCCCGCAGACCCCCACAACCACCGGCCAGGGTTGTGGGGATGAGGCCCTTGTCTTCATCAACATGGGGACAAGGTGTTTTGGGGGGCTACCCCAAAGCACCCTCCCAATGTTGAGGGCATGTGGCCTGGTATGGTTCAGGAGGGGGGGGCGCACTCTCGTCCCCCCCTCTTTTCCTGCGGCCTGCCAGGTTGCGTGCTCGGATAAGGGTCTGGTATGGATTTTTGGGGGGACCCCACGCCGTTTTTTTTTTTTTTTTTGGCGCGGGGTTCCCCTTAAAATCCATACCAGACCTGAAGGGTCTGGTATGGAATTTAGGGGGAACCCCACGTCAATTTTTTTTTTTAATATTGGCTGGGGTTCCCCTTAATATCCATACCAGACCTGAAGGGCCTTGTATGGAATTTAGGGGGACCCCCACATCTTTTTTTTTTTTTTATTTTGGTTCGGGGTTGCCCTGTGGGGAATTCCCATGCCGTTTTTATCAATGAACTTCTATGTGTATTGTCGGCAATGCAATAGCCGCGGGTAGTTTTAAATGTGTTTTTTTCTTCAAAATGTCATTTTGCTGTCAGACTGTTCTAAACACAGGAAACATGCGCCCCTTTACAGGCATACTATAGACACCCCCCAGGTACGAAATTTAAAGGGATATTACACTTTTATTGTTTGACTTTAAGCATTAATAAAATCACTGCTCCTGAAAAAACGTCCGTTTTTAAAACTTTTTTTTGCATTGATCCATGTCCCCTGGGGCAGGACCCAGGTCCCCAAACACTTTTTATGACAATAACTTGCATATAAGCCTTTAAAATGAGCACTTTTGATTTCTCCCATAGACTTTTAAAGGGTGTTCCGCGGCATTCGAATTTGCCGCGAACACCCCAAATTGTTCGCTGTTCGGCGAACTTGCGAACAGCCAATGTTCGAGTAGAACATGAGTTCGACTCGAACTCGAAGCTCATCCCTAGCTGTCACTATCAGTGAAGCAAGCCATGATTAGGCTGAAAAAACAAAACAAACCCATTAGAGACATAGCAAAAACATTAAGTGTGGCAAAATCAACTGTTTGGAACATCCTTAAAAAGAAAGAACGCACCGTGAACTCAGCAACACCAAAAGACCCAGAAGGCCACGGAAAACAACTGTGGTGGATGACCAAAGAATTCTTTCCCTGGTGAAGAAAACACCCTTCACAACAGTTGACCAGATTAAGAACACTCTCCAGGAGGTAGGTGTATTTGTGTCAAAGTCAACAATCAAGAGAAGACTTCACCAGAGTGAATACAGAGGGTTCACCACAAGATGTAAACCATTGGTGAGCCTCAAAAACAGGAAGGCCAGATAAGATTTTGCCAAACAAGATCTAAAAAAGCCTTTACAGTTCTGGAACAACATCCTATGGACAGATGAGACCAAGATCAATTTGTACCAGAGTGATGGGAAGAGAAGAGTACGGAGAAGGAAAGGAACTGCTCATGATCCAAAGCATACCACCTCATCAAGTGAAACATGGTGGTGGTAGTGTTATGGTGTGGGCATGTATGGCTGCCAATGGAACTGATTCTCTTGTATTTATTGATGATGTAACTGCTGACAAAAGCAGCAGGATGAATTCTGAAGTGTTTCGGGCAATATTTTCTCATATTCAGCAAAATGCTTCAGAACTCATTGGACAGCGCTTCACAGTGCAGATGGAGAATGACCCGAAGCATACTGCAAAAGCAACCAAAGAGTTTTTTAAGGGAAAGAAGTGGAATGTTATGCAATGGCCACGTCAATCACCTGACCTGAATCCGATTGAGCATGCATTTCACTTGCTGAAGACAAAACTGAAGGGAAAATGCCCTGAGAACAAGTAGGAACTGAAGACAGTAGAGGCCTAGCAGAGCATCAGCAGAGATGAAACCCAGTGTCTGGTGATGGCTATGCATTCCAGACTTCAGGCTGTAATTGACTGCAAAGGATTTGCAACCAAGTATTAAAAAGTGAAAGTTTGATGGATGATTGTTAATCTATCCCATTACTTTTCGTCCCTTAAAAAGTGGAAGGCACATATACAAACTGTTGTAATTCCTACACCGTTCACCTGATTTGGATGTAAATACCCTCAAATTAAAGCTGAAAGTCTGCAGTTAAAGCAAATCTTGTTTGTTTCATTTCAAATCTATTGTGGTGGTGTATAGAGCCAAAAAGATTAGAATTGTGTCGATGTCCCAATATTTATGGACCTGACTGTAGATTTGGGTGTCATCGGCGTATAAGTGGTATTGGAAGCCATGGGCTGTTATCAAGTGACCAAGGGAGGAGGTGTAGATAGAGAAGAGAAGGGGTCCAAGAACAGAGCCTTTGGGGGGACCCCCACAGAAAGGGGCAATGGAGAGGAGGAGACAGAGTTGTAGGCTGACACTGAAGGAGCGCTGTGATAGGTAGGCAGAGAACCAGGATAGAGCAGAATCTTGGAGGCCAAGGGAATGTAGTTTATTGAGAAGGAGCAGGTGGTCAACAGTATCAAAGGCCATAGAGAGGTCAAGTAATAGGAGTATGGAGTACTGGCTGTTGGCGTACTACCTTCCACTCTGCCTAAAAAGTCCCATTGGGGTCCCAGATTCTTGCATCTATGTATTTATAGGGATTTTGGCAGGATTGGATGGATTGGTTTTCAAGCAGTACCCAACGGACCATTCGTTGCTATACTGGAGCGTTAGAAATCTGAAGACACCTTTTAGCTTCTCCTTGACCAAATCATGGCTACAGCATGATTGCACACATCTGGGAGAGCATCTATTGATGTCCTCCCATGAACGTGCTTCTCACATGCCTCCTGCAGTGCGCATTCAGACACAGCTGATCACAGATCAGGGTAAAGAGTCAATCACAATGACTCTTTACCATGTGACCAGCTGTGTCCAATCACAGCTAATCACAGTGTAAGCAGGATTTACCGTTTATTAGGAGTCCTCTCCTCACGCTGACAGCACATGAGGAGAGCCAGTAATCAGCAATCCACACAGGGGCATCTACACTGATAATCAAGGCACTGATGATCAGTGTCCTGATCATCAGTGCAGCCCCAACAGTGCCCATCAGTGCCCATCAGTGATGCCTATCAGTGCTGCCTATCAGTTATCATCAGTGCTACTTATCAGTGCTCACCAGTGCCGCCTATCCGTGCCCACCAGTGCCGCCTATCAGTGCCCATCAGTGCCACCTATCAATGTCCATCAGTGTTGCATATTACTGCAGCCTCATCAGTGCCTCCTCATCCGTGCCCATCAGTACTGACTCATCGATGCCACCTCATTCCTGCCCATCAGTTCCGCTTCATCAGTGCCCATCAGTGCAGCCTATCAGTGCCCATCAGTGCAGCCTCACCAATGCATATCAGTGAAGGAGAAAAAATATTTATTTAAAAAATTTTATAAAAGAAACTAAGAATTTTTTTTCAAAATGTTCTGTCTTTTTCCTTTGTTTAGCAAAAAAATAGTAGTGATTAAATACCACCAAAAGAAAGCTCTATCGGTCTCAAAAAATTCTAACAATTTTGTTTGGGTAAAGTGTTGCATGACTGCATAATTGTCATTCAAAGTGCAACAGCACTGAAAGCAGAAAATTGCCTGGGTAGGAAGGGGGTGAAAGTGCCCTGTAGGCAAGTGGTTAAAACTGGAAATTACTGGAAATTACCTAAGTTAAATAGCCCTTTTATTACCTCACACCCAGGCATGTGCACCCACCTTTTCCTCTGCAATGTATTAACTAATAGTAGAACTCTTACATGACAAGCAGGATAAGCTGGCATAGGTTCAATCTCAGGACTGACTGGACGTACCAGTCTAACTGTCCATAAACCTAGCAGTTATGTGTGTATATACTCCATACAAGAAGATTTCCTTCGATAGAAATTGTAGAATTGAGGGATGAAACATATCTAGAGAGACTTCAGGGACTTATGCACACTTTGGAGGAAAGGAGGGAAACCCTTAAATATATCAAGGGGGTGAATAAAGTTCAGGAGGGCATTATTTTGAAAATGATGCCAAGGTCAAGAACACAGGGATATAACTTAAAACTAACAGAAGGAACATTCAAAACTTATTTTAAAAAGTATTATTTTATTTAAAAAAGTAATTAAAGTGGCTGTAAAGCCTAAACATTTTTTACCCTTAAAGGAGAAGTTTGGAAATGCAAAAATAGGTAGTACATGCTACCCTCATACCTGCATTGCATTTCTTTCTTTCCTCAGCCCTTTAGTTTTTGTAGAATAGTCTTTTTAAGTGTCCAGAATCAGCCTCTAATGCCGCGTACAAACGACCGGACTTTACGGCATACTTTGCCCGGCGGACCGGAGTCCGTCAGACAATTCGATCGTGTGTGGGCTCCAGCTGACTTTTTTCCACAAAAGTTCGACGGACCTAGAAATGAAACATGTTTCAAATCTTTCTGACAGACTCGAGTCTGGTCGAAAAGTCAGTTAGTCTGTATGCTAGTCCGATGGACAAAAAATGGCGCAAAGGGCAGCTATTGGCTACTGGCTATGAACTTCCTTGTTTTAGTCCGGTCGTACGTCATCACGTACGAATCCATCGGACTTTGGTTGATCGTGTGTAGGCATGTCCGTTCATTCGGAAAGTCTGTCGAAAAGTCCGCCGGACAAAGTCTGCCGTAATGTCTGCTTGTGTGTACGCGGCATAATGGTTCTTTCTCAGTTCAAAAGTTTCCAGGAGTTGGATACAGCTTTCCAATCCAGCTCCTTCTTCACTCCCTCCCTCTGGAGGACATGAGCGTGTGTTTGGTGAAGAGGTGAAAACCCAGGCTGCTATCTAGAACTGGCATGTTCTTCACATGCCTCTGTTTTCATGGCAGCATGTCCCCAGCTAAAACCCGGAAGCAGAGACAGTGTGATACAAGCAATGAAATCCTGACCTTTCCCTGACTGTTATCTGCAAGCTCTCCTCTCCCCTGGGCTTTGATGTTCCTTCCTGTGTCCTTTGAATTCCCTCCACTCACTCATTCATTCAAAGTTTATGTCAGCGTCTCCTGCAGCCGATGGGGGTTGTCACTGAAAACTTCTATGAACACAGGTAATCTCTCTACACACAGCACTGTGTTATATCAAAAGAAGAGACATGGTGAGGAGCATAGTGTCAGCGTCTCCTGCAGCCGATGGGGGGGGAGGGGGGTTGTCACTGAAAACTTCTATGAACACAGGTAATCTCTCTACACACAGCACTGTGTTATATCAAAAGAGGAGATATGGTGAGGAGCATAGTGCCCTGTGCCCTGTGTCTGTTCTCTGAAATGAACACCGTGCTATGTGTATAGAACATACCTGTGTACAGTACATAGGAGACTGACAACTCCCCCACATCTAAAGTGACCCTGATATGTCCCCAGCAGTGAAATCCTGACCTTTCCCTGGCTGTTATCTGCAAGCTCTCCTCTCCCCTGGGTTTGATGTTCCTTCCTGTGTCCTTTGAATTCCCTCCCCTCACTCATTCGTTCAAAGTTTATGTCAGCGTCTCCTGCAGCAGATGGGGGGGAGGGAGGTTGTCACTGAAAACCTGGTGAGGAGCATAGTGCCCTGTGCCCTGTGTCTGTTCTCTGAAATGAACACCGTGCTATGTGTATAGAACATACCTGTGTACAGTACATAGGAGACTGACAACTCCCCCACATCTAAAGTGACCCTGATATGTCCCCAGAGTCTCCTTTATTGTACATACAAATTATCCCTCTGTCACTGATCCCACCCCCCCCACCATCACTCAGTCACTGATCCCATCCCTACCCCCCCTTTCTCTGTACTCCTATACAATCCCATCATCCCCAGTGCCATCACATGCCGTACAGTGCTATCACATGCTGTACAGAATCATCACATGCTGTACAGTGCCATCACATGCTGTACAGAGTCATCACATACCGTACAGTGCCATCACATGCCGTACAGAGTTATCACATGCCATACAGAGCCATCACATACAGTACAATGCCATCACATGCAGTACAGTGTCATCACATGCCATACAGAGTCATTTCATGTTGTACAGTGTCATCACATGCTGTACAGAATCACCACATGCTGTACAAAGCCATCACATGTCGTACAGTGCCATCCCATGCCGTACTATACGGCATGTGGTGACTGTACGGCATGTGATGGCACTGTACAACATGTAATGACACTGTACGGCATGTGATGGCATTGTACAACATGTATTGACACTGTAGGGCATGTGATGGCACTGTACGGCATGTGATGGCACTGTACGGCATGTGATGGCACTGTACAACATGTAATGACACTGTTCAACATGTAATGACACTGTACGGCATGTGATGGCACTGTATGGCATGTGATGGCACTGTACGGCATGTGATGACACTGTATGGCATGTGATGGCACTGTGCGGTATGTGATCCTGTAATACTCTATTTACAATGAAGGGAACATTACTGCTATGGGGTACTAGGTAATACACCAATTATGGGGGAGCAAAGCTCTGTTCATGTCTGAGGAGGTCTGGGCTTCAGAATGAAAATACAAGTAGATGTGAATGGAAGGTTTCATTGGGGGTTATTTACGAAAGGCAAATCCACTTTGCACTGCAAGTGCACTTGAAAGTGCACTGAAAGTGCACTTGGAAGTGCAGTCTCTCTGAATATAAGGGGTCGATCTGAAATGAGTGGAAGCTCTGCTGATTTTTTTATCCAATCATGTGCAAGCTAAAATGCTGTTTTTTTACTTTCCTTGCATGTCCCCTTGTCAGTGCACTTTCAAGTGCACTTGCAGTGCAAAGTGGATTTTCCTTTAGTAAATAACCCCCATTGTCTCATATAAAAATCCAGATAGTCAATAAATGGATTCATTCACAATGTTAGCTCTGATTTTATTTCATTTTGCTATACCGGCAATGCATGTAATGCCTGTGTGCTGTCACATCCATATGTGTATTCTGCTTTACAAATATATTGTTTTCACTCTGGTAGATAGTGCTGTGTATGTAAATCTCCTCTATATATTACTATCAGTGACTTCTCCTACCTTAGTCACTGACTGAAGTTCTCTTATCTTATGCTGGATTTGTCTGACGATTGGAACATGCTGCAGAGGAGAAGGGAGGGGGGAGGAGGAAGGAGGGAAGATGGAGCAGCTACGCTCTGTGCAGTCCTGGGAGCAAGCAGAGAGCAGAGAGCCGACATCAATCAAGCAAACTGACAGGAAAGGGGGTGAATCCAGACTCCAGAGCCAGACCATTGTCGGTATTACACTGTATGAAAGTTTGTAGTGTTTTTACTGCTGTCATTCTTCTATTGCCCCGTACACACGATCGAAAATTCCTCCAGCAAAAGTCCGATGTCAGCTTTTGGTCGGAAATTCCGACCGTGTGTATGCTCCATCAGACTTTTGCTGGCGAAATTTCCGCCAGCAAAAGATTGAGAGCGGGTTCTATATTTTTCCGACGGAAAAAGTTCCTATCGGAAATTCCGATCGTCTGTAGCAATTCTGACATGCAAAATTCCTACGCATGCTTGGAAACAATTTGACGCATGCTTGGAAGCATTGAACTTCATTTTCTCGGCTCGTCGTAGTGTTGTACATCACCGCGTTCTTGACAGTCGAAAGTTCAGAGAACTTTTGTGTGACCGTGTGTATGCAAGTCAAGCTTGAGCGGAATTCCGTCGGAAAAACCATCCAAGGTTTTTCTGATCTTGTCAGATAAAAAAATATGTTCTTCCATGTGCAGTTCTTTTATTCAGTCATAATAGTCAATTTATTACACGTGGAATTGTATATGTATTGCCTATTTCCTGAGTTGAACTTTTATTTATGCAAATGAAATCTGCTGTTTGACTTTAATAGTATCAGTGAGGTGGTGGGAAAACTATCAATGAATTCTATTTTCTAATCTATGAACACATAAAATTAAGATGCTGAAATATAGAAGGAAATGTAGCATACTAAATGACCCTCATAAAAACAGACGCGATATGGTTGTAATAAAGCAGTTGTAACTACAGAGAGGAAAATTACAGTACTGTGCTAAATGTGAAGCACTTAACATTTGGTCACTGTTAACATCTGGACTTTCCTGTAATATTGTATCAGTAAAATAATTCTGAACATTTTTACTCTGTTTTCCAATTCATAGTAGATGTGAGAGGTCTAGAGGAACTTATAATAAATGTGTTTTGCTATACGCAGGACGACTCAATTATATTTACTTTTTTATTAATAAACATTTAAAAATGAGTGTTGAGTTTATGATGGGTGATGAGCAGGGATGAGCCGAACACCCCCCTGTTCGGTTCGCACCAGAACATGCGAACAGGAAAAAAATTAGTTCGAACACGCGAACACCGTTAAAGTCTATGGGACACGAACATGAATAATCAAAAGTGCTAATTTTAAAGGCTAATATGCAAGTTATTGTCATTAAAAGTGTTTGGGGACCTGGGTCCTGCCCCAGGGGACATGAATCAATGCAAAAAAAAGTTTTAAAAACGGCCGTTTTTTCAGGAGCAGTGATTTTAATAATGCTTAAAGTCAAACAATAAAAGTGTAATATCCCTTTAAATTTCATACCTGGGGGGTGTCTATAGTATGCCTGTAAAGGGGCGCATGTTTCCCGTGTTTAGAACAGTCTGACAGCAAAATGACATTTTGAAGGAAAAAACACATTTAAAACTACCGCGGCTATTGCATTGCCGACAATACACATAGAAGTTCATTGATAAAAACGGCATGGGAATTCCCCACAGGGCAACCCCGAACCAAAATTAAAAAAAAAAAATGATGTGGGAGTCCCCCTAAATTCCATACAAGGCCCTTCAGGTCTGGTATGGATATTAAGGGGAACCCCAGCCAAAATTAAAAAAAAAAATTGACGTGGGGTTCCCCCTAAATTCCATACCAGACCCTTCAGGTCTGGTATGGATTTTAAGGGGAACCCCGCGCCAAAAAAAAAAAAAAAAACGGCGTGGGGTCCCCCCAAAAATCCATACCAGACCCTTATCCGAGCAAGCAACCTGGCAGGCCGCAGAAAAAGAGGGGGGGACGAGAGTGCGCCCCCCCCCTCCTGAACCGTACCAAGCCACATGCCCTCAACATTGGGAGGGTGCTTTGGGGTAGCCCCCCAAAACACCTTGTCCCCATGTTGATGAAGACAAGGGCCTCATCCCCACAACCCTGGCCGGTGGTTGTGGGGGTCTGCGGGCGGGGGGCTTATCGGAATCTGGAAGCCCCCTTTAACAAGGGGACCCCCAGATCCCGGCCCCCCCCCTGTGTGAAATGGTAAGGGGGTACTTACCCCTACCATTTCACTAAAAAACTGTCAAAAATTTTAAAAATGACAAGAGACAGTTTTTGACAATTCCTTTATTTAAATACTTCTTCTTTCTTCTATCTTCCTTCATCTTCTGGTTCTTCTGGCCCTTCTGGTTCTTCCTCCGGCGTTCTCGTCCAGCATCTCCTCCGCGGCGTCTTCTATCTTCTTCTCCTCGGGCCGCTCCGCACCCATGGCATGGGGGGGAGGCTCCCGCTCTTCTCTTCATCTTCTTCTCTTCTTCATCTTCTTCTTCATCTTCTTCTTCTTCTTCTCTTCTTCCTTCTTCTCTTCTTCATTTCTTCTCCGGGCCGCTCCGCAGCCATGCTGGCATGGTGGGAGGCTCCCGCTGTGTCATTAAACAAAGTACAATACTAAAACAGCTTTTACAATTGTTCTTTGAACATATGTATAGTAAGAACTGCTAAACAGCATATACAATCCTGTGAAAAAGTACTTGCCCCCTTTCTGATTTTTTATTTTTTTGCATATTTGTCACACTTAATTGACTCAGATCATCAAACTATTTTTATCATTACATAAAGATAACCTGAGTAAATACAAAATGCAGTTTTTAAATGATGGTTTCATTTATTAAGGCAAAAAATCTGTCTAAATCTGTCTGGCTTTATGTGAAAAAGTAATTGCCCCCAAACCTAATAACCGGTTGTACCAACCTTGGCGGCAACAACTGCAATCAAGCATTTACGATAACTGGCAATGAGTCTTTCACATTGCTGTGGAGCAATTTTTTCCCCACTCTTCTTTGCAGAAATGTTTTAATCCAGCCACATTTGTGGGTTTTCCAGCATAAACGGTATGTGTAAGGTCATGATACAGCATCTCAATAGGATTTAAGTCCGGGCTTTGACTAGGCCACCCCAAAACCTCATTTTGCTTTGTTTGAACCATTTGGAGGTGGACTTGCTGTTGTGTTTCGGATCATTGTCCTGCTGCATAACCCAAGTGCACTTGAGCTTGAGGTCACAAACTGATGGCCGGACATTCTCCTTTAGGATTTTCTGGTAGAGCTCAGAATTCATGGTTCAACCAATTATGGTAAGTCGTCCAGGTCCTGAAGCTGCAAAGCAGCCCCAGACCATCACGCTACAACCACCATGTCTGACTGTTGGTATGATATTCCTGTTATGAAATGCTGTTTTAGTTTTCTGCCAGATGTAACGGGGACGCACAAAAAAGTTACAGTTTTGTCTCATCAGTCCACAGAATATTTGCCTAAAAGTCTTGGGGATAATCAAGATGTTTTTTGGTAACTGTGAGATGAGCCTTTGTGTTCTTTTTGGTCAGCAGTGGTTTTGGCCTTGGGACTCTCCCATGGATGCTATTTTTGCCCAGTCTCTTTCTTATTGTTGAATCATGAACACTGATCTTACCTGAGGCAAGTGAGGCCTGCAGTTCTTTAGATGTTGTTCTGGGTTCTTTTATGACCTCCTGAAAGAGTCGTCATCATGCACTTTGAATAATTTTTGTGCTCCGGCCACTTCTGGGAAGGTTCACCACTGTTCCAAGTTATCTCTATTTGTGGATAATGGCTCTCCCTGTGGTTCACTGGAGTTGCAAAGCCTTAGAAATGGCTTTGAAACCCTTCCTAGACCGGTACATGAACATTGCTTTGTTTCTAATCTGTTCTTGAATTTTTTTAGATTATATATAATATAAAAGCCACACATAATGTGTGGCTTTTTGTGATCTGTTCGCATGCTTCACTTCAGCTTCTATTTATGTGATTTCTTGATTCAACGGGTCTGGCCATTTTTAGGCCTGGGTGTGGCAAGTGAAATTTAACTCAGCTTTCCAAAAAATTGTTGTTAATCACAGTTAATTCATGATTCAGCATGGGAGGGGGGACCAGGCAGGTTTGAACAGCTTTTTTCCCTTAATAAATGAAATAATAATTTAAAAACTGCATCTTGGATTTACTTGGATTTATCTTTGTGTAATATTACATTTTTTTTGATGCTCCGAATAATTTAAGTGTGATAAATATGCAAAAAAATACAAAATCAGGAAGGCGGCAAATACTTTTTCACAGCACTTTAGTTCCGCATACATTTTTCAAACTATAATCCAGTACAAACATGGATGTTTACATGTTTACCACATTTTACTTACAGGTTTAAATTGTTGGATTGGCTTTAACAACTCAATTCATATGATGAATAGCTTGCTTATAATGGGATTATAGAGTTATTGGATTAGGCATGAGTGAAATTACCAATTTAATTTCTTGAAACATCAACAAAATTTGATAATTTTAAGTGAAATTTTGGAGAAATTCAAAGTGGTTTTAGGTATTTTTTAGCCCCTTTGCACCCACGCTATAGCCGAAAGATGGCTACAGCGAGGTTCTGAATTGTCGGGAGGGTGTCCATGTACATCCTCCCATGCATGAGCTGCCTGCACACCCCCTGAAGGGCGCGTGCAGCGTGCTCTGTCATCAGTGAGTCTACGGAACTCGGCTGATCATAGATCGGGGTAAGGGACCGGTCCTAACCCCTTACCACGTGATCAGCTGTCAGCCAATGATGAAAACCGAGCCGGTAATCGGCAATTTTTTTCCTCATGCTCACAGCGCAAGGAGAAAAAATAAACCCGATCACCGGCTTCTGTCAGAGGGACATTGCTCCAGCACATAAAGAGCCATCACCGCCTCATCTATGCCCACCAGTGCCACCTGCCAGTGCCCACCAGTGCAACCTATCAGTGAAAATCAGTACTGCCTATCAGTGCCCAGCAGTGCCACCTACCAGTGCCACCTATCAGTGCCGATCAGTGCTGCCAATCAGTGCCCATCAGTGCCTCATCATCAGTGCTGCCTATCAGTGTCACCTACCAGTGCCCATCAGTGCCACCTTCCAGTGCCACCTATTAGTGTCCTTCAGTGCTGCCAATCAGTGCCCATCAGTGCCTCATCATCAGTGCTGCCTATCAGTGTCACCTACCAGTGCCCACCAGTGCCGCCTCATCAGTGCCCATCAGCGCCGCCTTATCAGTGCCCATCAGTGCTGCCTTATCAGTGCCTATTAGGGCAGCCTATCAATGCTCATCTGTGCAGCCTATCAGTGCCCATCAGTGCAGCCTCATCAGTGCACATCAATGAGGGAGAAAAATTACCTGTTTGCAAATTTTTTAACAAACTATGAAAACAGTTTTTAATTTTTGTCCTTTTTTTGTTTGTTTAGCAAAAATAAAAACCCCAGTAGTGATTAAATACCACCAAAAGAAAGCTCTATTTGTGTGGAAAAAAATAGAAAAATTTAATTTGGGTACAGTGTTGCATGACTGCGCAATTGTCATTCAAAGCACGACAGCGCTGAAAGCAGAAAATTGGCCTGGGCAGGAAGGGGGTTTAAGTGCCCAGTAGGCAAATGGTTAAATAAGTGGTGGAGGTGGGGAAAAAGACTGCGTTAAATTAGAACACAAGCTGCTAACACTCAAACATACAAAGTTCAAAGTGAATAATATAATAATAATAGTGTAGCGCTACTAAAAAGTGAAAATAAATCACACAAAAAATAGAAAATAAATAACACATCTAAAAAGAAACCAGAAAACAATATAAATTGGCTATGCTGAATATAACCCAGTGGGGGTGTGAGAAAGAATGTCCACAGAAAATCCCAATTGTGATATAATCAGTGTAAGGCTTGTCTGTAGTCAACAACAGCGGAACTCAAGATATAAATGGGTACTCTTACCATCTCTGATGGACCCCAAATGCCATACGACAGAGGAATCAGACAGGCTTGGGATCTTATATTATGTATATCAGATGTTGTTGTATTCATCAGATGTCGCTCAGATACTGGACACAGATGGAAGAACCCATTCAAGGTGGTAGCATTTCTTGTATCCCACATTGCTTTTATTTAATTTTTACCTGTTCCTTTGATCATTTTTATTGATTGGTGTTTGCCATCTGAACTTTTATTCTTAATAAACCTCATTGGTTTTTGACCTGCACCATTGGAGTCCTTCTCCTGCTTTACATGGTCATTCCCTGGAGCCCTCACGGAACATAGTTGAAGACGGCTATTTAACAGGGGAGTACTTGGAGCCTTCACTGTCCAGGAGCTGAGGATACCACCTTGAACGGGTTCTTCCATCTGTGTCCAGTATCCGAGCAACATCTGATGAATACAACAACATCTGATATACATAATATAAGATCCCAAGACTGTCTGATCCCTCTGTCGTATGGCATTTGGGGTCCATCACAGCTGGTAAGAGTACCCATTTATATATTGAGTTCCGCTGTTGTTGACTACAGACAAGCCTTACACTGATTATCTCACGATTGGGATTACTCTCACCAGAGGAATATACCATTTAAGATTTTCTGTGGACATTCTTTCTCACACCCCCACTGGGTTATATTCAGCATAGCCAATTTATATTGTTTTCTGGTTTCTTTTTAGATGTGTTATTTATTTTCTATTTTTTGTGTGATTTATTTTCACTTTTTAGTAGCGCTACACTATTATTATTATAAATGGTTAAATAAGGCTTTTAAGAGCTTTAAGTTATTTTTGGGTGTTGTTTATGTCTGAGTATTTTTATCTTGTTTTTGCGTATTTTATTGTTTAGAGGTTAGGAGATTCAATAGCAATTTGAAAAATGTAAAGAGACTTTTTTTTTTTTTAACAAATATGTATAAAATATATACATTGTGACAGTACAATTCCCTGTCATGAGTCATGATGTTTGTCGTCCAGAATTTTCAACCAGATAAGTTAAGGGGCTCCAGGATGATTATTTAATGTGGATGAATCTGTTTTGTCAGTTTCCAGTTGGGGACCTGGAGCCTCGCAGTGATCTGGGTGGGAGGAAATCTCCAATTCTGGGACCAGGTCTTGGGAACAGCCAGGAGTTTGATTGTGCAGGTGGGTTCTGGGCTCCACCCTTCCAAGGAGTCCTGGGGTGCAAGGGAGAAGTGTGCATGTCTGCACGGAACAGTCTGAATGAGCAGACAGAGGGCCCAAGCCTTTGGGCTGTAGCAGCAAGGAAGCTGTAAAAGAGAGTGTCAGCAGAGGTACAGAGTGTATTCCAAGCAGGGACACTGTTACAGTGTCAAGAGGAATGAGGATAAAAGCTTGAGCAGCAGACAGCCAGGGGGCTTGGTATTTTTTGTTCACATTGTTGCTGCAAATTGAAACCACTGCGCGGAAATCCTGGATGGACTGTGTTTTTCTTTTCCTTTAATCAAAAGGGGCCAGCAAGCCCTTAAAGGACACAACTGGTGTGGACTCAGCTCACTGGTAGGCTCTACTCTTAAGCTAAACAACCCTCAAATATCACAACATCTATAAAAATATACATGCTACTTGTTTTTTTTTTTACTTTTTTTCTTGTTGTTTGTTGTCATGAGTTTTATTTAGACAATGGGGGAAAAATGGTGTGAACATGTTATGTTTCTACTTTTTACCATTGGGCCCATACTTGTGTTACTCTCTCTTTAAAAATTTCAAGTTGCTATTTGGATTTTGTTAATGTTTTATTTGTTTTTTTTTTTTTATTATCTTAAAAACCCAAATTAACACAGAAATATGCCAAAACTACATGAAAAGGTAAACAGCATTTTATGTTAGACTCCTATGTATTACTTTTTTAAACTTTCAACAATGTCTGTGTTTGTAAATAGTGTTCATGTAGTACTCGGGTGTAAAGTGAGGACTTTTTTTTGACTGGTGAAGTCACTTTGCATTACATAATGGAAACTTGGAAAGGTGTATGTACTGTATGCCCCATGTCTAGAAGCCAAGCTTTTTCAGGGGGCCTCAGTGTACTATGGAAACTGGCAGTATTGTGAATATAGGATCAAGTATTTCATAATGCCTTCTTTTCAGGGGGTATAGTATTTTGCTTAATATGAACTTATTACATGATTCCTTTAAACAAAATTTATTTTCTTATTTCTCATGAGGTTTGGGAGGTTTCTTTTTTCCCACATTGCACATTTATCGTGTCTTTCTAACAAATGTAAGTGCACCATTTATATTGTTTTTTTAGTCTTTTTATTGCATCATAAAAGAAGTCCAGTCAACAGTGATTAACAACGCAATAATTAAAGCATACCTTTACTATAAAAACTTTACTCTTTAGCCCTTTGCAACCCTCACTCTCCACTCTTTGGAAAATATATCTATTTTTTGCTGTTTGTTTATTTTTTTACAATTATTATTCAAGCCCTGCCCTGCTGCCATTCTTGCCTAGGCTTAGTCAGTGATTTATTTACTCACGTGACTACTCACACTTTAGTTGCACTGTCGCACTGGTCGCAACACTAGGATCAGGCGACCATACCTTTCTGTTTGCTTCACTTGATACATGACCTTTTTGTTATATTATTGCTTTATTCTTTGCACTCTAGTATATGCATCAGTTTTGATCTTTTCATTTAAGGCACGAGAGCACGAGCACTTTTTGATAATTGTACTATTAGATTGAGTAATTTTAACACATGAGAAATGGTTTTTACTTATATAAAATAATTTTCTTCACCCTTGGATCAACATATATGTATTAGTGGTTATATTTATATTTATATCACCTGTTGGATCAACATATATACAACTATCTTGAGTCACTACATCCATTTCATGCGTACTCTATACTCCAATTCATGCGATTTTTTACGAACGGTTTTAGATTCCACTTTTTATTGAGACCTCGTGACCTATGAACACTAGGAATATTATTAATACCAATAAGCTGAGCCCCTCCGGGTAGCGCAGCACCCCCCCCCTCTCTCTTTTACATCATTTGATTCGGGCTTATGTTTGAGCCCTTATTTCGGTGCAATCCACTTGTCCAGCGATAGAGGTTGCATATAGGTTTAAAAGTTGAGTGTACGACTACTATAACAATTTTTTCCAAACCGGTAGCGCAGGAATAACCCCCGTTTTTATAAGAGTGACATGTCCCTACTCCCACAGCCTCCTAGGATATCCCAGTCACATAACCCAGATGGCTTCAGGAATAGGGTTCTAGGACTAGTAGGAAAATGAGACTGCAGGAGTGGGAGGCTTTGTTCCCCCCCACAGCCAGTACAAGAGGGTTCACAGGAATCCTCTCCAGCCATTGAACAGTAACTAATGATGCTCACAGGAGTAACATCATCCCCTGCACCTGGCCCATTTCCTTTTAAGAAAAGAGCCAGGAGTACACATTCACTGTACACTATATGCATAAAATAAAAGATTCTAGGGGAAAGAGGAAGACTTTTTTTTTGGCAGAAGAGGCTTTGTATGTCTCTCCTGCCCCAGTGCAGTGCCAGGATGGAGAGCGGGGGGGGGGTGTGTCTGGTAAACATATGTTTACTAGCCCCCTTCCTTTCCTAGGTGAACATAGTGAGTGTTCGGTACCGATTGCTCATATGTTCAGCTGTCACGGTTGGTGAAGTGTCATGGTCGGTAAACAGTGTTTACTATGCCACCATTTATAAATGAACGAGAGCTGCTATTTAGAGGTTTCCATCCATTGCCTGCAGAGAAAGGGACTGAACTCTTCAGTCCTTTTCTCTGTCTAATAAAAGAGACATTAGGGGTTTGTTTACACCTCCATGAGACAGAATCCACTTGTTCAGCGGGGGATCGATCTGCTACACACCCGTGGGTGACAGATCCGTTTCCACTCCACTGTGCAGAGCAGAGACAGACACAGTCCCAACTGGTTTTTGCAGGCAGGATCAGATAGAGGCGGATGTCAGCGGACATGTCACCGCTGACATCCGCTGATCCATAGGGGAGACTGGAGGGTCCAACCAAGTCTGCCTGAAAAACTGACAGGTAGACCTGATCGGACAGCCTGTGTGATAGGGCTCTATGGGTAAAATTAGGCATGCGTCTAAATCACCCTTGCCTCTGAAGCCCGAGGCTAACCTCCAGAGGCTATGCAAGAGAAAAACAAAGAAGAGCCACCTAAGTGCAGTATCAAGATCAATATTTAATGGTAAGGTACTTAAAATCACTCACAGGAGAGAAGTAATTAACAGACTCATCTGTTCCCAGTAGTCTAGGGGGCTCCCAGTGTCCGGAATCAGCTCAATGCGTGGTTGTGTGTGTGAAGAATCCTCAGCACGTCATGTGGCCGCCAGGAAGGCATCCAGAACCAGCGTGGAACGCACGGAATTGACATCACAGACAGTGGAGAAACATCCGGAGGAACAGTGCAATAGCAGGAAGTGGACAGATCTACAAGCCTCAGAAGGAACTGATGCTCTGAGCGCGTAGCCTATCTGTCCACTTCCTGCTTTTGCACTGTTCCTCCGGATGTTTCTTCGCTGTCTGTGATGTAATTTCCGTGCGTTCCACGCTGGTTCCAGATGCCTTTCTGGTGGCCACATAACCTGCTGAGATTTCTTCACACACACAGCCACGCATTGAACCGATTCTGGACACTGGAAGCCCTCTGGACTACTAGGAACAGATGAGCCTGTTATTTACGTCTCTCCTGTGAGTGATTTTAAGTACCTTGCCATTAAATATTGATCCTATAAAATATTAAATATTGATACAATAATTCCAGCCCACACATCAAAGGTCTTTGAACTGTATTTCCCCCCGTTACTTGCAAAGGTCAGAATGCTCCTCAATAAGTGGGACGGCGGTCTACACTCGTGGTTCGGCCTCTGTAATATTCTTAAAATGAGTATACTTCCCAAATTTCTATACCTCCTACAGACTTTGCCTGTCCGTATACATTTACTTATTTCCAACAAACACGGAAAGTATTTTTCCACTTTATATGGGCCCACAAACATCCCCGCTTGAAGAGATCCCAACTCACATTGCCAAAGCAGTGTGGGGGATTGGCAGTCCCGGATGTAGATCCGAGCCAAGATCAGAGCCCTGTCCCTTTGAAAAGTGTCCATGGTGTTATGATTCCTTGCCTAATAAGGTTAAGTCGCACCCGCTAATCGGCCAGACTGCAAGAGTGTGCTCCCTTCTGTTTAAAAAGGGGATCCTCTCATCAGAGACCCCGCCAATCTTCCCGATTTTAGGGAACTCGCTTTTTACACCGGGCTATCAGGAAGAACCCTTCAAACACCTACTACTTTCAGGGTATGCGCAGGCCTCACATTTCCTAACACAAGGCAAATGGCCCTCACTGCAAAATCTTATGGACCCAGAGGGACCTTTTCGACTGAAATTCTGGAATGCTTTCAAACTTTCCCACTTCCTTAGGACTCTCCCCCCTTCAAGCAATTTTGATCAACTTCTCACAGCCTTAGAGGAAATATGTTCAACAGAAGGGACATTGCCACACACGCTCTCGAGCATGTATAATCTTCTGATCACTCCCGCAGACTCCCACCTCAGTTGCATTGCTGACTGGGAAAGGGACTTGAATTGCACATTTAGCCCACAACGAAAACAACGTATCCTCCATTTCACATTCAAATCATCAATCTGCACGAAAATGCAGGAAACCAATTTTAAAATCTTAACCAGGTGGTACAAGACTCCAGCGAGGCTTAGCAAAATTTTCCCCGCTTCCTCGGATAGATGCTGGAGATGCCGGGAGGAACGGGGTACTCTACTACATGTCTTCTGGACATGCCCAATCATAGCACAATTTTGGTCACAGGTCAAAAATATCGCCCAGATCAGCAAATTCCAGATTACCCTGCCTTCTTCCTCCTCCATGTCTCGGCATCCCCGGCGAAATCCTATAAGAAATCAATTATCCGTCACCTTCTTGACACAGCCAAATCATGCATTCCGCTGAAGTGGAAAACCCCACAATTTCTGACTATTGGTATGTGGCTCAGGAAAGTAGAACAAATCAATAAATTTGAGGACCTAATCCTAACAACACAACAGCAACAAGAACGATATTCAAAGATATTGTCCCTTTGAAACATGTTTGTCTATTCTGAAGAGGGTCGCACTTTATTTGAAAACGCGTCCCTAGTCTAAAATTGTAGTAATAAGACACTAAAGTTCTGGAGACCTTTCCCCCCTCCCCCTCCTTTTTTTTCCCTCCACCTCACCCCTCCCCTTCCTTCCTTGCCCGTTATCCCAACTACCGCCTCTTCTTCTATCTTTCTCTACTTTCTGCTCCTTTAGTCTTCTATTCCCTATCTCTCCTTTTCCTCTCTTTGTGAAAAAAAAAAGAGGGAAGGGTCATGTGGGACCACCGTACTGAACATTGTACCTTTTGTTAGCGATGGACAACATCTCTTTTGTACTGATTTTTAAATGTTCTGTACACATTGTTATGTTGTTTATTTCGTGTCAAGGGTCCATGGACCTCTCCCTTGATTAAAAAAATAAATAAATAAATAAATATTGATCCTAATACTGCACTTAGGTGGCGCGTCCTTGTTTTTCTCTCTCATTGTCTGTATACAGAGTTAACTCTGTCTGAAGGACAGCAGCCACCCACTGTGATGAACCCCTGTCCTCAAACAGGTCTCTGTCTGCCGTAAATGCTTCCTCTGTCCAGAACCAGCACTATCCAAGATCCTATAGCCCACCCAGTCACCAGATAACACCAGTCTTGGAGTGGCAAACAACAAACTAATTTATTGTCACACAAGGACACAACAGATAAAATAACTCAGAGACTCTTTCCCCCCACCCTTGGAAAACAGGGCGGGTTAGACTGTCCAATGACAATAGACATACAGGTCAGGTGTGTTCAAGCTTCTCATCAGTAAACAGTCTTAGCAGGGGGCTGCTGAAGGAATCCCCCCTCCCTCCATAGAGAGAAATATCCCATAATATCCAGAGCAGACAGACACAATAGAACATTGGAATACAGCCCCACCCCAAACTAGCACAGCAAATAGTACACAATAGCATGAGACAACACACAATATATACACAACATTGTGAAGCAGTCACTATCTATAATATGGCACATACAGGGTTCCCAGAGTTTTGTGTTTTGGGGGGACGTGGTCTTGAATCCAAAGTAATATTACTTCCAGGGTCCCCAGGCATACAGCTCACAACAAGCACCGCTCCCCCAAATGCCAGGGCCCATAATCGGCCATCAAGAGGCTGGCATTCAGTCCCCTCCAAAAGCCTCTGTCCCGGCTAAGTTTGTCACATTTCTCCCCTTTCGGCAGGAGACTAACACAGGAGGAGACCCCAGATGGGTTGATTTCAAAGTTAGTCCATAGTTCCAGTCCCCCAATGCTGGTATCCTCACAGTACTCCAAATAAATTGTCCCAAACAGAGCATTACTTACCCAGCCAACCTCTGCCTCTCTCAGAGAACACGCCCGCCGCTGGTGAGAGGCCTGGACTGGCCCTTCTCCCTAGAGTCTTTTCAGCTGCTGGAGAGAAGACAGGGTGACTGGGCTCACCCTGTCATGCCTTTGGGGATCTGGGCCGACCGCCCAGCATCCCTGGGGTATACAAGTGGAGAATGAAGTCCCATCCACCCCCGGTAGGTGAAAATCCCCCAGTGCTTGCAAAGTATGGCTGACATCCAAAGCATGACTGTCCCAGTGCTGCACCAATCCTTGGGGTTGTGTCAGTGAAGACCAAAGTCCCCTCCACCACCACAGGGACTCCCTCTTCTGTTAGGTGAGGGCAGAGGCTAGCAGCACTCTGCTCTGTTGCCAGCCCTTCTGCTGGGTTGCTGTGAGTGGAGACCGCAGTCCCATCCACAGATATCAGCTCAAGCTGCAGTTGTGAGGTACAGATTGCATTCTCTCCTTGGGTCCTGATCTGCTGCTCAGGAGTGACCACCACCTCCTCACCCTGGGTCTCCAGAACTGCCACAAGTGTGGGGCAGAGGTGTTGGACCCTCTGTCCAGTTGTCAGTGCTTCAGCTGCATAAGTTTCTGGTAACTCCACCAATGCTGCTGGCAGCAAATCCCATGTCTCTGTCAGTATTGTGGGAGAAAGGCCAACTGCCTCTTCTCTCTGGGAGGCTGAAGCTGCTGTTGGTGTTGGGCAGAGGTTAGCAGAGCTCTGCCCTGTTGTCAGGCTTCAGCTTTGGAGACAGCAATCTCTGGAGTTTCCACTGCTGATTCTCTGGCATGCTGCTGAACGCATTCTAGCAGTTTCCTGTATGCCCTTTCCAGGTGCTGTTCCTTCCTTAGCAAATAGTCTAGATCAGGTTTAAGCTCTGAGACCCCTGCAAGATTGAGCATAGCCTCTCTGTATCCTCGCAGGACCTCAAGGATAGGTTCCCCTTCATTGCCATACACAAAACAATCTGAAAGGCTCTCCCACAGCAATCCAGGGCCACCAAAGTCCTTTCCCTCCTGGGAGCATTCTGTTGTCTCCCCTAAATATTCCTCCTCCGCGTGCCACTGTAGAGCCCAATACCGATTGTCCAACTCTATTTCCTGCTGGACCTGCCTGTTCAACTCAGTAACCCATTGCTCCTGGGGCCGCTCTCCCAGGAATTGCATTTGTGACTCCCGTTGTTCACTGGCCTGCTGCTCTGGGGTTGGAAAGCACTTGCCCTGTTGCATACCAGCAACCTGGAGGGCTCTAATCCAGTGTCTAAAAAGGAAGATAAGGTCTGGTGTGACCCCTCTGACACCTCCATCCCTAATAGTGCACAAAAAAACAAGAAAAATAGCCCTGGGACTTTAGATGAGGTGAGAGAGGTTTAGCCAATGTCCACAATGAACACTGAGACAAAATCAATTTATTCATTTCAAATTGTTATGTAACTGAGCGGTAACAACAATGATTGTGAGTTACCAGGCATAATAGCCAATGTACACAACACAGATGAACGTAAATATACAAAGATTTATTACAAATGTTATACATCAATGAGCAACAATAAAACTTGAGAATTGCTGGGTCAGTAAGTACACATACAAAATAAGATGATAAAATGTACATACATGTGGACAGGGAAGTATGTAAACAGAATGCAGACATCAATAATACCCAGCATGTACCGGCATAAAATAAGCATCAATGAAGCCCTATGCATTTCGCGAGACCCTGCTCGCTCTTCAGGGGCGGATGCATGAATGTGGTATCTGCAATGTAAGTAATAAGATAAATAAATGTATGTGGTTGGTAAATGGGGGCAGATGGAATGATTAGGAAGAGAGGCCTGATGCAGAGACCTCATACTTACCGGAGTCTGAGATGAATCGCCAAACGCTGGATATCAAGATGGCAGCAGTGTAATGCATCCAGCTCGGGAGCTGAGGAGGCGGAACAAAACAAGGGCCACAATAGGGGAACATCCGGAGGATCAGCACGGACTGGATAGGGGTATTTCTCACTGCGGTCTCCACTTAGCCCTTTAAAATTGTGTCTGGAAAATGTCTGCAAGGATGCATATATATCAGAAGGCATCATAACTGCAAATTGAACTTAGTGTATAGGGTTCTAAGCTTTAATTTATATATACATAGATGTAAGTAAGTGAGTTAAGCTTATAAAGGTATCTTAGTATGAACAAACTAGCTAAGATATGGAATATAGTAAATGCATGAATGCATGGTTAAAAAACTGGAATGGGCAGAGAGACTACGGGGCAATGTAGAATGATATAGTATTACATGTGTATAAAAACAATGTAACAAACCCAATGGGTGTCAGGAAAGTAAAAAAGTTGTACCTCAATAGGAGTGAGAAACATCCAATGGTTGTCAGTAGGTTCTTAGAGATGTGACCGCTCTATCCAATCGCCAAGTAATGAAATCAGAATCCCAACCGTGCTGAACGTCCAGATATACCCACAGGACCCCCGAAGGCTACACCCCCAGCGTCATGTACGGGCGGTGACGCATGGGCGTCCAAAGACATCCACCATCAAAGGGGGGTGCACAGATGCAACAACCACCCAACCGTCCGGGATGACCCACACAGCCCACACCTGAGTTACCTAATGGAGACGTCAGTGTATGGGCGTGGAAAACATGGCGCCGATGTGCAGGTGGCCACCCCCGTCAACAGACAGGAGAGGACAGCAAGAGATCAAGAACAGAGCTCCCCTATGCACATCGCAGCCCCCGAGCTGGATGAAAACCACCACCACAAAAGACCACCAGCGAAAGGGGAACATCCCAGCCCAGCAAGGCCCCCTGGGAGCAGTATGCAAATATAACTGGCCAAAGAGTGATAATACACTGGATGTAAAATGGACAAAGGCTAATGGTAACAACAGACCAGTGTGTGGGCTGAATGGGTGTCTTCCACCCGGGTTCAATCAAAAAAGGAAGATAAGGTCTGGTGTGACCCCTCTGACACCTCCATCCCTAATAGTGCACAAAAAAACAAGAAAAATAGCCCTGGGACTTTAGATGAGGTGAGAGAGGTTTAGCCAATGTCCACAATGAACACTGAGACAAAATCAATTTATTCATTTCAAATTGTTATGTAACTGAGCGGTAACAACAATGATTGTGAGTTACCAGGCATAATAGCCAATGTACACAACACAGATGAACGTAAATATACAAAGATTTATTACAAATGTTATACATCAATGAGCAACAATAAAACTTGAGAATTGCTGGGTCAGTAAGTACACATACAAAATAAGATGATAAAATGTACATACATGTGGACAGGGAAGTATGTAAACAGAATGCAGACATCAATAATACCCAGCATGTACCGGCATAAAATAAGCATCAATGAAGCCCTATGCATTTCGCGAGACCCTGCTCGCTCTTCAGGGGCGGATGCATGAATGTGGTATCTGCAATGTAAGTAATAAGATAAATAAATGTATGTGGTTGGTAAATGGGGGCAGATGGAATGATTAGGAAGAGAGGCCTGATGCAGAGACCTCATACTTACCGGAGTCTGAGATGAATCGCCAAACGCTGGATATCAAGATGGCAGCAGTGTAATGCATCCAGCTCGGGAGCTGAGGAGGCGGAACAAAACAAGGGCCACAATAGGGGAACATCCGGAGGATCAGCACGGACTGGATAGGGGTATTTCTCACTGCGGTCTCCACTTAGCCCTTTAAAATTGTGTCTGGAAAATGTCTGCAAGGATGCATATATATCAGAAGGCATCATAACTGCAAATTGAACTTAGTGTATAGGGTTCTAAGCTTTAATTTATATATACATAGATGTAAGTAAGTGAGTTAAGCTTATAAAGGTATCTTAGTATGAACAAACTAGCTAAGATATGGAATATAGTAAATGCATGAATGCATGGTTAAAAAACTGGAATGGGCAGAGAGACTACGGGGCAATGTAGAATGATATAGTATTACATGTGTATAAAAACAATGTAACAAACCCAATGGGTGTCAGGAAAGTAAAAAAGTTGTACCTCAATAGGAGTGAGAAACATCCAATGGTTGTCAGTAGGTTCTTAGAGATGTGACCGCTCTATCCAATCGCCAAGTAATGAAATCAGAATCCCAACCGTGCTGAACGTCCAGATATACCCACAGGACCCCCGAAGGCTACACCCCCAGCGTCATGTACGGGCGGTGACGCATGGGCGTCCAAAGACATCCACCATCAAAGGGGGGTGCACAGATGCAACAACCACCCAACCGTCCGGGATGACCCACACAGCCCACACCTGAGTTACCTAATGGAGACGTCAGTGTATGGGCGTGGAAAACATGGCGCCGATGTGCAGGTGGCCACCCCCGTCAACAGACAGGAGAGGACAGCAAGAGATCAAGAACAGAGCTCCCCTATGCACATCGCAGCCCCCGAGCTGGATGAAAACCACCACCACAAAAGACCACCAGCGAAAGGGGAACATCCCAGCCCAGCAAGGCCCCCTGGGAGCAGTATGCAAATATAACTGGCCAAAGAGTGATAATACACTGGATGTAAAATGGACAAAGGCTAATGGTAACAACAGACCAGTGTGTGGGCTGAATGGGTGTCTTCCACCCGGGTTCAATCAAAAAAGGAAGATAAGGTCTGGTGTGACCCCTCTGACACCTCCATCCCTAATAGTGCACAAAAAAACAAGAAAAATAGCCCTGGGACTTTAGATGAGGTGAGAGAGGTTTAGCCAATGTCCACAATGAACACTGAGACAAAATCAATTTATTCATTTCAAATCCAGTGTCTTACCCGAATCTTCTGCCTGAGCTCCAGGTATTCATCCGCAGACACAGTCCTGGGGATTGCTGAAAGGACGATCCGCAGCAGCCCCAGGAACTTTCATGCCAGATCCATATCTCCGCTGGAGTGACTGAAGTCTGTTATGCAGATCTTGGATCCAGGTGGAGGTTTGGACGTCTTGACAGCCAGGAAGCACGATCCCGCTGCTGCCAACCAGTTTTGACGAACCCCTGTCCTCAAACAGGTCTCTGTCTGCCGTAAATGCTTCCTCTGTCCAGAACCAGCACTATCCAAGACCCTTTAGCCCACCCAGTCACCAGACAACGCCAGTCTTGGAGTGGCAAACAACAAACTAATTTATTATCACACATGGAAACAACAGATAAAATAACTCAGAGAAAACGGGGCGGGTTAGATAGTCCAATGACAATAGACATACAGGTCAGGTGTTTTCAAACTTCTCGTCAGTAAACAGTCTTAGCAGGGGGCTGCTGGAGGGATCCCCCCTCCCTCCATAGAGAGAAATATCCCATAATATCCCGAGCAGACAGACACAATAGAACATTGGAATACAGCCCCACCCCAAACTAGCACAGCAAATAGTACACAATAGCATGAGACAACACACAATATATACACAACATTGTGAAGCAGTCACTATCTATAATATGGCACATATGGGGTTCCCAGAGTTTTTTGTTTTGGGGGGACATGGACTTGAATCCAAAGTAATATTACTTCCAGGGTCCCCAGGCATACAGCTCACAACAAGCACCGTTCCCCCAAATGCCAGGGCCCATAATCGGTCAGTAAGAGGCTGGCATTCAGTCCCCGCAAAAAGCCTCTGTCCCGGCTAGGTCTGTTACACCCACCATACCCTATAATCAGCCTCTATGGACTGATTAACTAATAATGAATTGCAAATAGATCGCATTCTGTCTTAAGTTGCATTGTTTTTTGTGCTAACAGTTTTTGATACCATTTGTTAACCTCCAGAGGCTACTGGCAGGCAGTGAGGAAAGTAATACAATGCCTCCTCGCCACCTGTTTTAACCCCATTTTTGCTAAGAAATGCGCCGCAACTGCATTTCGCCCCCCTCCCCCCAAGTCTAAACAAAGCTAGGGCCCTGTTCACACAGGGCATACCACTACAGGGCTGTGTTTAGCTGCAGAGTAATGCACAGGTGTTCCGTGCATCCCCATGCAGGCATTGCCATTGATGTCAATTGGGACACAGCGGCTGTACGGGAATGCACAGGTGTTCCGTGCATTCCTGTGCAGGCAGTCCCATTCGTGTCAATTGAGATGCAGCAGCTGCAAGGACACAGCCCCTACTCCCAACTTGACATCCATGTGGTTGCATGACCCTGAACTCAGACTGTCTGCATTTGGGTCTATGCACCTACACCCATATGGATGTCAAATCTGTCCTTGCAGCTGCTGGGTGACATGAATAGGACTGCCTGCACAGGGATGCACAAGGCCCTCCATGGGTGTACGCTTTAGCACACCCCACTGAACGAGGCCTTAATCTGAATTTAGCAGGAATTACGTAAGTTATATTTGTGCAAATAAGGATTTTAGTGGGGTTTTTTTTGTGAAAATAGTGAATTGATAAACAGTTGCGCAAAAATTTCGGGACCTTAAAAATCAATAGCACCTTCTTTTTTTTCTACCGGTCATGTGCTTTCAGAAAATATAAGGCTTGGGGGGTCTTTCACAAAATCTGGATGCTGTAAGGGAAAAATGAAAACCTTCAGATTTTAAGAAAAATTTGGATACATTTACATTTTTGCGTACATTCGATTTTGCAAAAAGGCGCAATGTAAAAATTACAAATATTTGTTATTTATTAACTTCATACAGGTGAAGCTTTTATATTTAGATGGAATTGGGGCCTAATTGGGGCCTAAAATATCAGTAGCACCTAATTTTTATTCCAGATGTCATATGCTTTCAGAAAATATATGGTTTTGGGGGTCTTGATTTTCGAGAAATTTTTGGGTGCGTTCGATTCTCACCATTTTGCAAAAAGGCGCAATTTAAAAGTTACAAATATTTGTTATTTATTAACTCAATACAGGTTAAGCTTTTATATTTAGTAGGGATTTAGCAGGAATTTTGCAAAATTAGCTGTGTTTTTATCTGCTAATAATGGTTTTAGTGTATTTTTTTGTGAATATATTGATTTGATAAACATTTGCTCAAAAACCGCAGGGTCTAAAAAAATCAGTAGCACCTTCTTTTTATTCTAGAGATCGTATGCTTTCAGAAAATATTTGGTCTTGGGGGTCTTTCACAAATTCTGAAAGTTGGAAGGGAACAATTAAAACCTTCAGATTTTTAGATTTTTGGATATTTACACTTTTGCGTCTGTTTGATTTTCATCATTTTGCAAAAAGGTGCAATTTAAAAGTTACAAAATGTGTTATTTATTAACTCAATACAGGTTAAGCTTTTATATTTGGTAGGAATTTTGTCAAATTTGCTGTGCTTTTATCTGCTAATAATGATTTTAGTGGATTTGTAGAAAAAATATTGATTTGCTAAACGTTTGTGCAAATATCGTGGGATCTTAAAAATCGGTAGCACCTTCTTTTTAGTCTACTGTTCATGTGCTTTCAGGAAATATATGGTTTGGGGGGTCTTTTACAAACTCTGAAAGCTATAAGAAAGATAAAAAAGCAAACGGAAAATTGCAAAAATGGTCTGGCCACCTGAGTGTAAAAATGGAGCACGGGGCCTGGCAGTGAAAGGGTTAAAGCCTAGGTTTTTTAAGGCTATTTTAAGCAGTTTCAGTATTTTTTTTTTTTACTTTGACTATAATTCTATATTTAATTGCAGTATTAAACATGGGCACACTGCTATCTTCAGGCTGCAGTGGCCTCTGCAAAATTAAGCCATATTTTTTCTGAATGAAGCCTTGAGCTTTTTTATGTGATCAATATATGTCATAGTTAACATTGTAATTATATAATTCCCAATTGTTAGGGGGCGGGGGGGGGGCTGAAATTGTTGGCAACAGCTGGGATTAACAATTTGCAGCTGCAGCAAGTGACTGATGAAGAATAACGTGACCTCAGCATTGGACGTTGTGCTGAGAAATGGTTATATTCAGAATGAGGGCAGGGAGAACTTACCACTTACTGAGGTACAGACATGAAATGAGTGTGCAGATCTGGACTTTTTTTACTTTACCTCTGATTTTCTAATCTGCATGTTTGTTTCAGGTCTTTGACTCAAATGTATTGAAGCCAAATAATGACAGGTAACTAGTATTTTTAGACAGAGATCATCAATGGCAACACTCGTGTAACTTCGTACAGGTTACCTTAAATAGAAATTTGTATTATAAGAATTTGAAACATATGCAATTTTTCCATAATTTTTGCTTGTTTGTTCAGAAATGAACAATCGACTCTGCTTTAGATTAAATGTAAACAATCATTATGTTTGCAGAATTTCCAGTTTGCACTACTTCTCCTTTGAGATTGCTATGACATGTATGGTGCTGCATAAGGTCTTAAGCTGCATAAGGACTTCTGTAGCCAGTGTTTCTAAATTGTACTTGCATTTGAAGCATTTTTCAAACACTAGTCATCTAATTTCAAATGACTTTTAATTGATTTAAATTTTGCTATGTGGGTGTATGCTTGCTAAAAGGTTTTGTTTGACCCGCTTTTCTTTGTGTTTCCTTGAATACAGCAAGTCCAAGTGCAAAAACAATGTTGCATTCAAATGAAGGACGCAACATTTATAAGAAATACTCATCTACAGTGGCTTGAAAAAGTATTCATACCCCTTGAAATTTTCCCCATTTTGTGATGTTACACCTAAAAACGTAAATATATTTTATTGGGATTTTATGTGATAGACCAACACAAAGTGGCACATAATTGTGAAGTGGAAGGAAAAGGATAAATGGTTTTCAACATTTTTTACAAATAAATATGTGAAAAGCGTGCATTTTTATTCAGCCCCCTTTACTCTGATGCCCCTAATTAAAATCTAGTGGAACCAATTGCCTTCAAAAGTCACCTAATTATTAAACAGAGTCCACTTGTGTAAAGTATAAAGTACAAATACGGCTGTTTTGTGAAGCTCTTAGAGGTTTGTTAGAAAACCTTAGTGAACAAACAGCATCATGAAGGCCAAGGAAAACACCAGACAGGTCAGGGGTAAAGTTATGGAATAGTTTAAAGCAGGGTTAGGTTATATAACAAATATTCCAAGCTTTGAACATCTCACGGAGCACTGTTCAATCCATCATCCGAAAGTGGAAAAAGTGTGGCCCAACTGCAAACCTACCAAGACATGGTCATCCACCTAAACTGACAGGCCAGGCAAGGAAAGCATTAATCAGAGGAGCAGCCAAGAGCCCCATGGTAACTCTGGAGGAGGTGCAGAGATCCACAGCCCAGGTGGGAGAATCTGTCCACAGGACAACTATTAGTCGTGCACTCCACAAATCTGGCCTTTATGGAAGAGTGGCAAGAAGAAAGCCATTGTTGAAAGAAAGCCATAAGAAGTCCCATTTTCAGTTTGTGAGGAGCCATGTGGGGGACACAGCAAACATGCGGAAGAAGGTGCCCTGATCAGATAAGACCAAAATTTTACTTTTTCAAATTTTTTAAAAGCAAAATTCTGTGTGGTGGAAAACTAACACTGCACATCACTCTGAACACACTATCCTCACTGTGAAACATGGTGGTGGCAGCATCATGTTGTGGGA
The DNA here is from genome assembly GCA_037952925.1 of Lithobates clamitans. NCBI lineage: Eukaryota > Metazoa > Chordata > Amphibia > Anura > Ranidae > Lithobates > Lithobates clamitans. The sequence goes on from JBBGZY010000611.1 coordinate 760,211, forward strand.
ATGATTTTCTTCCGCAGGGACAGGGAAGCTGGTCAGAGTTTATGGGAAAATGGATGGAGCCAAATACAGGGCAGTCTTAGAAGAAAACCTGTTATGCCGTATACACAGGAGCGGAATGTCTGACAGAAAAAGCCAGACAGGAGCTTTTCATCGTATATTCTGATCGCGTGTATGCCCCATCGGACTTTTTACGTTGAAAATTCTGATGGACGTAGAAAGAGAACATGTTCTAAATTTTTCAGAACCAATTCCTATCGGGAAAACGTCTCGTCTGTATGCTGTTCCGATGTACCAAAAACGACGTATGCTCTGAAGCAAGTACGAGATGGAAGCTATTGGCTACTGGCTATTGAACCTCCGTTTTCTAGTCCCGTCGTACGTGTTGTACGTCACCGTGTTCTGGACGGTCGGAATTTGGTGTGACCATGTGTATGCAAGACAGCTTGAGCGGAATTCCGTTGGAACTCTGTCGGAAAACCCTTCAGAGTTTATTCTGACGGGAAAACCGGTCGTGTGTACAGGGCATAAGAGTCTGCAAAGACTTGAGACTGGGGTGGAGGTTCACCTTCCAGCAGGACAATGACCCTGAACATACAGCCAGAGCTACAATGGAATGGTTTAGATCAAAGCATATTCATGTGTTAGAATGGCCCAGTCAAAGTCCAGACCTAAATCCAATTGAGAATCGGTGGCAAGACTTGAAAATTGCTGTTCACAGACGCTCTCCATCCAATCTGACAGAGCTTGAGCTATTTTGCAAAGAAGAATGGGCAAAAATGTCACATTCTAGATGTGCAAAGCTGGTAGAAACATCCCCAAAAAGACATACAGCTGTAATTGCAGTGAAAGGTGGTTCTACAACATTTTGACTCAGGGGGGCTGAATACAAATGCACGCCACACTTTTCACATATTTATTTGTAAACAATTTTAAAAACTGCTTATCATTTTCCTTCCACTTCACAATTATGTGCCACTTTGTGTTGGTCTATCACATAAAATCCCAATAAAATACATTTACGTTTTTGGTTGTAACATGACAAAATGTGGGAAATTTCAAGGGATATGAATACTTTTTCAAGGCACTGTACATGAGCCTTTACAGTAAGTATGCTTGGTAATTATAATTAGAAGCACCATGTGTATAAATCATCCATAGAAACCTGCAAAATTACAGTTGAATAGAAAAAGTCATCAGAATGAAGAGCTGTGAAAAGGCACCGAGCAATTTAAAACGGAACTTCAGCCTTAAACCTAGTACACACTATTCATTTTTTTTGTTCAACCTAGCGGGCTAAACGAAAAAAAACAGAAAGCTTGGGAGGAGCCGCTGTACTAACTATGCAATGTTAGTACAGCAATACCCCCTGCTGAGCTATTGTGTTGACAGGGGGACGGCACATAGCCAGTGGCTGAGAGTGCTGATCAGCAGACCTTTCTCGGTCATGCCCCTTCGACAGAAGTTGGCCAAATGGCAAGCTCCTGCCAGACTAGCTGCCATTCACACGGGCCGAATGTCTGCTGGTTTCTATTGAACCAGCCAATGCTGCCCAGAATTCAGGCTGTGTGTACGGCCCTTTACTTTTAATCTTGACAGTTGTACAGGTTTCTCTCCCGGACTGAAATTGCATACCCTGATTTATCTGCATCATGTAAGCTTACATGCATTAATAGCTGTAGCAAGTCAGATAGAGCAGCAATATATTTCCTGGCTGGAGAAAGTCAAACATCATCCTATTTTTATCATTGGATTCCAGTTCTATCATCAAATCAATCAATCATGGAGTGAACTCAGAATCACATGTAGGCATTACTAAGGAGTGGTCTGCTGTTTTCAGGAAGCAAGGTGACGAACCTCCCACCAGCCGTTATCTACCCATATTGCTCAGAGAAGTAGAGAGACCCAGGGTCCAAAATAAGGTACCTAATGAAAAGAGAAGTTTTATTTACAAATCTAGTTGGTATGTTGATGAGAGTTGGGGGATGAACCAAGAAAAGCAAAATATAAGAACATTTTACTTCAGGTTTCATTAGTTATAACTGTGAAAAAAATTAAAATGACACAGCAAGTAATGTACATTACATGTAGAAATGTTATAAGTCTTCTCAATTTTGTTTTCATATCTCAGTAATCAGAAAATCCACACCTACTGTGAAGTTGATGTTTAGGGATTGATGGGAACTAAATTTAAGGGAAAATTACAAACACTTACACAAAACAAAGTCTAAAAATTAGTTTAATGAATTCATAAACAGTGCATTATAAAAGTTTTCAATTGCAGCAGATCAGATCGTCTCATCCCACACAAGGTCAAAATATGCATTTGATGGGGGCCTAACAGCTTTCTTATTAGGACTGGCAGGACACTGTTGGTCAAAGTGAGAGAGGTTGGAAACACCTATGATGAAGTTAGCACATGGTCAGTTACTACAGGCAACATAAAAGGACAAGCTCAGATGTGAGCCAGGGCTGGTAGTAAGCCACAACTGGAAGACAAAGTTGGAAGGTCAGTCAGAGACTAGATGACAGATGGAGTAAGTACACACAAAGTAGACAAAAGCAGGAAGTGGTGTCTCCAACAGATTGGACATTGGTCTGGAAGTGTCTGGTCTTTTCTCAGAACCTTTAATAATAAGCAAGATATTGAGCTTTATAGTACCCTTGGATGGGGCCCTTAAATAAGCCTTGCTAACAGCAATGACTGAGTAATAACCATAGGCAAAAGAATGGGAGAAGACTTAACTAGACAGTGTTGCTTATTCAGGGCAAATTGACAGTATTTCTTTAAAGACACTGATACTCAACTGCTTCCCTTGTCACAATTATAGCAAAATACCTATCTTCTCCTGGTATTTTTACAGAGCATGTGACCTCCCACCATATATAATACTCAAGTCTAATAGTATCATTACTACTTTTTTGGCTCCAACAGCTGCTGACATCAGGTATGTTGATGCGATAGAGAATGTAGAGGCAAGGGAATGCTGAGAAAAACAGTGGGTTTTTGGGGGCAAGTAGCTTTACACGCTGTCACTTTTGTCCTGAATGGCCATAACACACTGTTAGGGAAAGTGTAGGTTGAACACACAAAGTAGAATAGGACAGAGACAAGAAAACAAGAGACATACATCTGGCAAAGAGAAAACAAGAGGGGAGTGTAGAAAGTATAGCACAGCAAGTATAGAAGATACAATGGGAGCCAGGAGTTGATGGATTGGTGCCTGATCTTGACATGTATTAATTTACCATATTAACTATGATTACTATGACATTATGCAATTTGCTGGTCTTACTCAGCTGTCATGTTTGGAAGCATGTTTCCTAGATTTTTTCATCCTTGAAGGAGTATGAAAAACAATTCCAGGCAAAAAGTGATTACGTTCAGTGAGCTTGTAATGTTACCCAGCAACTGAGCTTGTCATAAAGTTTTGAGTTTTGTGTAATAGCCTGCAGAATAAGCACACATATCTGTACAGAGGGTCAGTAGGAGTGCGTCTCCTGAAGCTGCTGATGTGTAACTTCATCTATCTTTGTTTCCGACATAACTAATCACATTCAGACATTTGAAGGAGGTTTAAATCAGATTGGTGGCTGGGAGAAATCCCTTAGTACTGCTATTTTTACATTAGGCTTTTTATGTGTGAGAGGCAACAAGGTTTGTGTCCCAAAATGGCCTGTAGAAGCAATCCATGGTCCCCAGGTTACAACCAAAAAGTAGGGATTTACTTTCTGTATGCATCTCATTGTTTTGTTTTGAGTTTTAAATGGGGTGTACAATAAAACATCAAGTATAGGCTTTCTATATATTGTAATTTGCTTGCAGACAGAGTTTAAGACAATGTATTGTGATCCTAAATGTGCCCTTTTTTGTAGATTTTTTAGTGAAGTGGAAAAATAGTCTCAGTCAGAGGAGTGTCAACCAAGTCAACTTAAAGGAGAAGAAAAGCCAAAGCTCATTGAAGTGAAGCCCGCTGTCGGCTGATGTCACATAGCTGGTCCAGGCTTGGGCAAGATTGCAACCATATGGTCGGGATCTGCCCACATGCCTGGACCAGCAACCGGCTCAGCTTCTCAGCAAGCCAGTGAGAGCCTGAGCTAGCTGCTCCCACCCCCTCCAGAGTCCAGCACTCCAGTGAGCACGGGAGGTCAGAGCAGAGAGCCGGTGACTGACAGTCACCAGCTCTCTGCTCAGGAAGTTGTGAGAATCGAGCGATTGGCGGTGTTTGATCTCTCAGTTCTCAGTGTTAGAGCCGACGGGGGACAGATCCTGCATCCATGTAGGTAAAAATGATTTTAGAAAAATTATTCCAATACTTCTTTTAAACTGCAAACAAAAAAAACCACAATGTTTAGCTCATTTCCATGGTGTGTTTGATAGATCTTCTAACTACTTCCAGTCTGAGCCAATTCTGACACTTCTCTCATACATACAAAAATCTGCATTTTTTTGCTGGAAAACTATGTAGAACTGCCAAACATTATATAGAGATAAAGTATCTCACAAAAGTGAATACACCCCTCACATTTTTGTAAATATTTTTTTATATCTTTTCATGTGACAACACTGAAGAAATGACACTTTGCTACAATGTAAAGTAGTGAATGTAAAGTTTGTATAACAGTGTAAATTTGCTGTCCCCTCAAAATAACACAACACACAGCCATCAGTTCACCCCATGTGAAAATGTCCAAAATGGGCGCAATTAGCCATTTTCCCTCCCCGGTGTCATGTGACGCATTAGTGTTACAAGGTCTCAGGTGTGAATGGGGGTCAGGTGTATTAAATTTGGTGTTATTGCTCTCACTCTCTCATACTGGTCACTGGAAGTTCAACAAAGCACTCTCTGAGGATCTGAAAAAAAGAATTGTTGCTCTACATAAAGATGGCCTAGGCTATAAGAAGATTGCCAAGACCCTGAAACTGAACTGCAGCACAGTGGCCAAGACCATACAGCGGTTTAACAGGACAGGTTCCACTTAGAACAAGCCTCGCCATGGTCGACCAAAGAGGTTGAGTGAATGAGAAGGAGACAGAAGTACAGTTAAATCACATTTGTTTAATAATAAAAGTAAATAGAACAAACATATTTAAAACATAGCCAATTTTCGGTAACCGGAACGGATAGTCAGACAAGCCAGAAAGTCGGGAGGCCAGGGAACAGTGTAGTAGAACAGCAAGCAGGATCTGGAGCCAGAAGGAATGTCAGCCAAGCAAGTCTTTAACAGGAATGCAGGAGATAGTCTCTGTGATGTTGACCAAGGCAAAGGCAGAGATCATCTGGGCTGGATGGCTTAAGTGGGAAGGATTGACGAGCAGGATATCATCAACAGGTGAGTCACTGTGGGAGATAGGAGCTGGCAATAAGCCAGCAGCTGAGCGGCCAGCTTAGAGAAGGAAGGGCTGAGCCCAGCCCTGACACATATCCAAAGGTTGTCTTTGGGAAATAGACGTATGAGTGCTGCCAGCATTGTTGCAGAGTTTGAAGGGGTGGGGGGTCAGCCTGTCAGTGCTCAGACTATACGCTGCACGCTGCATCAAATTGGTCTGCATTGCTGTCGGCCCAGAAGGAAGCCTCTTCTAAAGATAATACATAAGAAAGCCTGCAAACAGTTTGCTGAAGACAAGCATTCTAAGGACATGGATTACTGGAACATTATGTTCTGTGGTCTGATGAGACCAAGATAAATTATTTGGTTCAGATGGTGTCAAGCGTGTGTGGCGGCAACCAGGTGAGGAGTACAAACACAAGTGTGTCTTGCCTACAGTCAAGCATGGTGGTGGGAGTGTCATGGTCTGGAGCTGCATTAGTGCTGTTGGCACTGGGGAGGTACAGTTCATTGAGGGAACCATGAATACCAACATGTACTGTGACACACTGAAGTAGAGCATGATCCCCTCCCTTCAGAGACTGGGCCGCAAGGCAGTATTCCAACATGATAAAGATCCCAAACACACGTTTAAGATAACCACTGCCTTGCTAAAGAAGCTGAGGGTAAAGGTGATGGACTGGCCTAGCATGTCTCCAGACCTAAACCCTATTGAGCATCTGCGGAGCATCGTCAAACGGAAGGTGGAAGAGCGCAAGGTCTCTAACATCCACCAGCTTTGTGATGTTGTCATGAAGGAGTGGAAGAGGACTCCAGTGGCAACCTGTGACGCTCTGGTGAACTCCATGCCCAAGAGGGTTAAAGCAGTAAAAAAAATGGTGGCCACAAAAAATATTTACATTTTGGGCCCAAGTTGGACATTTTCACTTAGGGGTGTACTCACTTTTGTTGCCAGCGGTTTAGACATTAATGGCTGTGTGTTGAGTTATTTTAAGGAGACAGCAAACTGACGTTGTTATACAAGCTGTACACTCACTACTTTACATTGTAGCAAAGTGTAATTTCTTAAGTGTTGTCGCATGAAAAGATATAATAAATCGTTTACAATGTGAGGGGTGTACTCACTTTTTGAAGATGAGTGGTTTAAGCCTGATTCTTCTAGAAACAGGCATGCAGATTATCCAGGCGTGGGCTGGCTTCATAATAGCCCGGAGCTAGAGCTCAGGGCTCCACCCAACAGACAGGAGGTCTGTGCATGGGAATCAAGAGGACTCTCATCCTCTCTAGGAGTCAGGGAGACTGCATGGGGCAGTCAGAGCGTGTATTTCTGCAAGAGGAAGATTTAGGTTGTGAGAGAGCAGAAAGGAGTTAATCGTGAGTAAGCTATGAGAGAGCTTGACTCTAAGGAACTCTTTTGGTCTGAGGAGCAGACCTAGGGCCTATGCTTGAGGCCTGAAACAGCAATGTGGCAAGAGAGTATACCAGGAGGCTTAAGTATTCTGATTGTGCAAGTTACAGTAATGGTGGAACCCCCTGCATGGTCAATTAATGTTTTTCTATATCTATTTTTTTTTAAGCAGAGGTATTAGAGCAGTGGTATTAGAGCAGTGGTTCTCCACTCCTGTCCCCAGGGCCCACTAACAGGCCAGGTTTGCAAGATAACTGAAATACATCACAGGTGATATAATTTGCTGCTCAGTGATTGCAGTATTCTAGTCTGCATCTCCCCAAGGTAATACATAAAACCTGGCCTGTTAGTGGGCCCTGAGGACAGGGTTAATGATTACTGCTCTAGAGAATAAAATAATGGGTGTTATGGATGTATATTTTTATGTCATATACAGTATTTGCGCAAACACAATTTTTGGGGAAAAAATACACTTTAATTAATTTTAATGCATAAAAACACATTTTAATGCATAAAAAAATATATTACCCAATTGTTTGATAAAATGTAAAAGATGATTTTTTTTACCAGATACTGTGGAACGGTGCCAAACTAAGGTACCTACAAATCTCCACAGGGAAAGAATTAATAGCCTTTACAGATCACCAGTTTAGAGTTACACAGGAGGTCTGGCACTAGAATGATTGTTCTTGCTTTGATATATGTGGTTCTACCGCCGTTTACATATGTGTGTGGGAAAAGTACATATGTGCGTTGCCGACAAGTGGGGGGGGGGGGGGGCTCTTAAACTTTTTTTTAAAATGTAATATTTATTCTACTGCCAGTAAAAGTGACCAAGTGGCTGCTTAGCCACTCCAATTACTTTTACTTTGTAGTAAAAAATTATATCTCGATCAATGGGTAGTGGGGTCCCCCAGGGTTCTGTGCTGGGACCAATCCTATTTAATTTGTTCATAAATGACCTGGAGGATGGGATAAACAGTTCCATCTCTGTATTTGCAGACGATACTAAGCTAAGCAGGGCAATAACTTCTCCGCAGGATGTGGAAATCTTGCAAAAAGACCTGAACAAATTAATGGGGTGGGCGACTACATGGCAAATGAGGTTCAATGTAGAAAAATGTAAAATAATGCATTTGGGTGTCAAAAATATGAATGCAATCTATACACTGGGGGGAGAACCTCTGGGGGAATCTAGGATGGAAAAGGACTTGGGGATCCTAGTGGATGATAGGCTCAGCAATGGCATGCAATGCCAAGCTGCTGCTAATAAAGCAAACAGAATATTGGCATGCATTAAAAGGGAGATCAACTGCAGAGATAAAACGATAATTCTCCCGCTCTACAAGACTCTGGTCCGCCCGCACCTGGAGTATGCTGTCCAGTTCTGGGCACCAGTCCTCAGGAGGGACGTACTGGAAATGGAGCGAGTACAAAGAAGGGCAACAAAGCTAATAAAGGGTCTGGAGGATCTTAGTTATGAGGAAAGGTTGCGAGCACTGAACTTATTCTCTCTGGAGAAGAGACGCTTGAGAGGGGATATGATTTCAATATACAAATACTGTACTGGTGACCCTACAATAGAAATAAAACTTTTTCGCAGAAGAGAGTTTACCAAGACTCGTGGCCACTCATTACAATTAGAAGAAAAGAGGTTTAACCTTAAACTACGTAGAGGGTTCTTTACTGTAAGAGCGGCAAGGATGTGGAATTCCCTTCCACAGGCGGTGGTCTCAGCGGGGAGCATTGATAGCTTCAAGAAACTATTAGATAATCACCTGAATGACCGCAATATACAGGGATATGTAATGTAATACTGACACATAATCACACACATAGGTTGGACTTGATGGACTTGTGTCTTTTTTCAACCTCACCTACTATGTAACTATGTAACTATGTAACTATCTCATCAGCGATGACCGAGATATCACCACACCCATTGAAGTATCTTTATGTCTGTATGGCTGGCGGGAGGCGGTTAGGCCAGAACGTATATCCACAATACAAATTCAGTTTTATTTACTAAAAAGAGTTCTAGTTTGCTGATTTTGGTAACTCACTTGGAGAAGTTTGCTATGACTTGCAGTTACAGTATATATTATATATTTACAAATTGGAGGAAAAGTAAACTGGAACATACAGTAACAGTTAATCAAATGACTCATAAAGCAACTCTAGTTTAAAAGTGCTTTCCTGCAGGGTTAAAGTGGTATTAAACCCAAAGCAAACATTTATTATATTGATGCTGGCTAATTCTTAGATGTGATGGCTGCATTCATTTTCTTTTTCTTTTTTAGGCTTTCTTTCTTCTATTTTTATCTGGTGATGTGCCGTCAAGTCTGTTGTTTTTCACACTCAATGGAAGAATGTATCAGTTCACATAGATGAGACAAACCATTTAACAATGGCATAGGTGTATACAGTACAATGAACAAATTTTATTCATTCATGTAAAACCTTTATCCCAAAAGGAAAGAAACTGTTTTCTATTACTAATTATAACGTGTGAGTTGAAGTTTGAAGTTAATACATTTAATACTGCCCAGTGCCCACCCCCCACCGGACTAACAATGTTGCTGTCTGCTGTGCCTCCTGTGCTCATTCATTCAGAGTTGTGTCTCACTAATACAGGAGGTGTGTTACTGGCCAGATCACTAGGTAAAAACAGAGGGAAAACTGATGCAGCCACCACATCTAATGATTGCTAAGTTATATATATAATATATTACATTTTTGGTTTTGGGTTTAATGCCGTTTTAAAGGTTATTATTTACCTGACTACTGCCTGCCACCAATCTCAGGAGATAAAGTAGCTCAAAACATCTTTAGCATCTGGCACACCCAAAGAAATGAGTGGGGAGCCAGCATTTGACACTGCTGTAAACCTTGGATGTTGAAGGTTTTTCAGACAGGGTTCAGCTTGAATACAACTGAGTTTGGCAGCACAGGCAGACAGGGAAGTATTCCCAGCGGAATGGGAAGGAAGTGCACACCTCTAGTCTGAAAAGGAATTCTGATATGAATACCCTGTACACACGATCGGATTTTCCAACAACAAATGTTGGATGTGAGCTTGTTGGCTGAAAGTTCGACCGCGTGTATGCTCCATCGAACATTTGTTGTCGGACTTTCCGCCAACAAATGTTGGCTAACAGGTTCTCAATTTCCGAACATGTGTACACAAGTCCGACGCACAAAAGTTCATGCATGCTCGGAATCAAGCAGAAGGAGCAGCACTGGCTATTGAACTTCATCTTTCTTGGCTCGTCGTACGTCTTGTACGTCACCACGTTCCCATGTTCGTAATTGTTGGCCAACATTTGTATGACCGTGTGTATGCAAGACAAGTTGGAGCCAACATCCTTTGAACAAAAATCCACGGTTTTGTTGTCGGAAAGTCTGATCGTGTGGTGTACGGGGAATAAATGTACCCAGATTTTATGAGATTCAGTTAGATGTTCCTGGATGACATGTGATGTCCTTCAACTCTGGTAAGAGTCCATCTTACATGGGTGGTGGATCACGTGGTGGAATTGGATCACTCATTTTTTTTTTTTGATCGGAATCATCATCCCGATTGCACAAAAATGATCTTTTGGACTGTTTTGAATTATTACAAGTTTTTGGCACTTAATGTTTATATTACTATTAGCGCTGCATAATAAATGTTTTAGGTAAGTGTTAACCTTTTACTTTCTAAATATTTTTTAAACTAGTGACAGAGTTGTTTTAAAAAACAGCTAGAATCTGATTGGTTACTTTGAGGAAAACCACCACTTTGCACACAAATCCTTTTAGCTTTTTTTTAAATATTCTTAGAACTTTGTGGAGCCCACTCAGCCTTAGTGTAATTCAGTGATGGATTTAGTACATTCTACCTACTACTATTTCGGGATTATTTCCCCTCAAAAATAAGACTATTAAAACTAATACCTTTTAAGGTGACAATAATGCCACTATTTTTGTTTTGGAAAATTGGTGTCATGACATTCTTAGTCAGCGGATCAAGGTCAGGATTGCGTAGCTGTCTTGTGCAGCAAGTTGTTGTGTCATCTTCGATAAAATATAATAAGCAAAAGATGGAATCCAAATGAGACAATAAGACAATAAGGTATTAGGTAGACCTCCTTAACGATGTTGAATATTCATTCATTAGCATTTAAATGAAAACTAGGCTCTGTGTCATTTGATTAGGTAAGAAAATTGATCAAGTTTAATTTGTAGGAAAAATTCATTACGGCGCCCTCATTTACACGAGGGCAAAACAATGCCATTTAAACTGATTGTATTGCTAAAAGAAGTATTTTCTCTGATAGTGCAGAGGCATTTAAAGTCATAATTGAATCAGTGATACTTCTTGTGTAACAAAGTATATTTAATAGAAATACATAGAATGTTATTTTATTTCCATTTTAAAGTGCCACTGAAGTATAAAATATATCCATTAACCACTTGACCTCCAGAAAGTTTTACCCCCTTCATGACCAGGCCATTTTTCTTTTGCTATTCAGCACTGTGCTACTTTTACTGGCAATTGTTAGGTCATACAACACTGTACGTAAATGAAGTTTATATAATTTTTTTTCACACAAATAAAGATTTCTTTTGGTGGAATTTTATCTTCACTGTTTTTTTTTTTTTTTTTTTGCTATATGGAAAATTACCAAAAATTTAAAAAAAATCTATATTTTTTACTTTCTGTTTATTTATTACAGGTTCTTATATAGCACTGTCAACTTATGCAGCACTTTACATATATATTGTACATTCAGATCAGTCTCTAATTCATATACATATACTAGGGCCAATGTAGACAGGATCCAATTAACCTACCAGTATATCTTTGGAGTGTGGGAATAAACCTGTGCAGGCGCAGGGAGAACATGCAAACTACAGGCAGGTAGTGTCTTGGGTGGGATTCAAACCATCGACCCTAGGGCTACTAGACAGAAGTGCTAACCACTTAGCTATAGTGCTACCCAAATCTAATAAAAATCATATTTCTTCGTACATTTAGGCCAAAATGTATTTTGCTTTGGTAAAACAAATCCCAATAAAGATATATGAATTAGTATGTGTGAAAGTTATAGCTTCTACAAACTATGGTATGTAGATTTGAAAATTGATCAATCCTCATGTACTGATGGCCTGTCTCATTTCCTGAGACCAGGAAATTCCAGGACAGTACAAATATCCCCAAAATACCCCTTTTTGGAAAGTAGACAGCCTGAGGTAGTTAGTAAGAGGTATGGAACGTTTTCTGAAGTTGTAACTTTGTCACTTTTTTTGGAAAATAAAGAAATTAAATGTTAAAAAAATTCAAAATTTTTTTTTTCTACATACTATCACCAGTGTAGTACAGTGTCATCATATGACTGGTGTGTCAGAGATCAATAATACTGGGGTGACAGTATGTTAAAATAAATAAATACATCATTTTTTATTAAACTTTTTTAACTTTTTACAATTTTTTTTACATACTTTCATATGTAAAGTGTGAGTATTTAAGAGTCACCATCGTGACTTTTGGGGTGATCAGGGAATTTATTTTTTACACTTTGATTGCTGTCACAGTGAAGATCACTGTAATACCAATGTTTTGAACTGTCATGAATTAGTTACATTCATAACAGCTGCAATTACTTTTGTGCGCTGTGATTGCTCCACAGCTATCAAATAGTAGAGGGTGCTGTGATTGGCCCAGGTAGCATGTGATAGCTGTGGGTCGATCACAAGATCACAATACTAAGCACAACTGTAATCGTGTGATCGCATAGCAATCATGCGATACCCTGGCTGCTCAAAGGGGCCGGGTACTGGGAGCTGTAATCTGCCATGTCCCACCCATCAGGCGGCGATGGACATGTACATGATTGTGCCAGGCTGTGTTGCCCACGGTATAATTACTGTGGGTGAGATGGCAAGCGGTTTACCATTGTTTATGGAAATATGAAAGCCAGCCATTGGAGTCCATTTATTAGACAGCTTTGCTCCTGACTTTGCAAAGCAGCATTAAAGTGTGTAGGGTATGAACATTTGTTTGATGAAAATTCAGTTGAGTGGGCCACAAATATTTTCAGATTTCTTACTGTTTTTTGCTATGTGCAGAGGTAAGCCAGTGACACGACAAATAGCAGCAGTGGGCAACTGCTGCTATGTGTTCATTTTATCTCATATGTGTCACTTACTGTAGCTGTAACCCATGGCATTGACCTGACCTGAGCCCATTACCTAAACTCAAGCCAGTTCCATCCTGACCCTTATTGGCTGAAACAAGCAGGCAGCACTATTTAGTATTCTGTCAGCACTCAGCCTTTTTACCCAGCAGGCTACCACAGGAGAAAGAGAGAAAAAGAGCCCTAAGCACCAGCTCAAATGTACAAAGGCCCGTGCACAGCTAAGATTTATAACCAGGTCTGTCTACATGGACCTAGAAATTGCAGGACTGAGCAGTGCTCACATAATGATTTGTGAGCCGCCACTCAGTCCTGTAGTATTGTGAGTCCAGCCAGTGTGATAGCAAGTGCCCTAGGGTAAGTATGAACTACAGGCAGAATTAAATGACTGTTATTCTGCCCAAAGAGGACTGTAGGTGGCAGACTGAAGATTAAATCAGCGCTGGAACATTTAAATTAAATTTAAATTATTTGTATTCTGTTGTGTGTAGTAGTGGTTTTTCATCTCAGCTTTACAAAAAAAAACTTTCCTGTGCAGATATTCGGTTATCCGAGCTTATATTGCACTGCATAGATACGGCAGGTTAGATTCTATAGGAGTGAAATGAGAAGCATAGGGTTTATTCTCTCCTACACTGAATAGGAGGAGAGTTCAAAAACTCTCCGATTGTGTAATTTAGCACAGCTGATTGTATCAGTCATACATTTTAGAGCTTTCATTTCACTAAGCTTTTGTCTTCCCTTGTGAGTGTAGTAGTAATATGAAGACAGCCATAGGCTTTTCTGTTCAGCACATACCTAATATATTCACTTTATTGAGCCTAGAGGTTTTTGTTTCTCGCAAAAGAAAAATAGGCATTATAGTCAAAAGTTAGTTGAATTCTGGATATAAAGAAATATAATGACCAAAGGCAGATTAAACCTGTGAACAACATCCAGGGGGTAAATGCCTCTCATTCCATACAATTACTTCTTTGGCCACCTCCAGAACCAATAACACAGCTATAATGGAGTGACAATATTATGGCTAAGCTACACTTATGATAATGACAAACCGTACCAGAATGTTTTCCTTAGACGAGGAGTCAGTAACATAGTAAACTACTACATGAAATAACAAACCTAATGATGGAAGAACTGTGTAACCAGAATTAATTAAAATACAATGAAGTCATTACGGTTCCTGGTATGTTAAAGCAAACCAAATGCAACATTCACTTGAAATTAACAAAGATATACTTAACTTGCTTTTCTAAAAGTACCCTACACTGCACATAAATATACAGCCTATATGCTTGGAATACAGGTATCTGAATGCCTAAAAAATGACAGCTGGTGCCTAATCACTTTATGAATTCTGGACAGGCTGTTAAAGTAGACCTACAGATCTTGCATGTTCTTGAATGTTCATATAAAGTTAACCGTCTTTGTGGGACTGGTAATAGTTTCTGCTCTTCTGTTACTCTTCGTTTTCCTTTCCCAGAAAGACCATTAACACAGATTTATATTAACATTTTAGTAAAAGGTCCATTATAGCAGGTCACATTATAATATGTCACAGTTGTCTTCTGCTCTCATCATCACTATTCTCTCTATAAGCTTTTCTAAACCTTAAAAATAAAAATGTTATACATGTCAGCTTAGCAGTCCTTATGTGTTGGCTGTTTAATTTTCTTTTTCAGGTTTTTTTACCTTTAATTTTAACCTGTTCATCCTGCAAATAACACAGCTCTTGTCTTGGGTGGCTGCACTCCTCCACTGTATCTACTGTATAGAGGCAGTCATGGTTGCTACCAAGGATGGACTACACTTATGTCTACCTTTGGTCATCTCCATTACATTGGGGATAAGGAGATTAGTAGTTCACAGAAGGAAGAGAACATTGATGCTTGTGGTTCAGCTCACAGTATGTTACATGGACACTGCATTCCTGACAAGATCAACAGATATTTTGTGTACTTGATAAAAATGTTCTCAGTTCGAACACTAATAATAAACTAATGTTTGTTTCTAAATATAATTATCCTTTTAACCACTTATTATAATTAGTCACAGCACAAGCCTATCAGCAGGTTCCGGTCAATGGATGACCGCCAGCACCCGCTAATCGGCAAGGAGTAGGACTTTGTCTAAACAATACAGAGCCTTGTTCTGTCAGCAGGGATGTGCTGGTTTTTGTTTCCCTGCAAAGCAGGGGAAAAAAAGCACATCCCTTAGGCCCCTTTCATACTGGGGCAGTTTGCAGGCTCTATTGCTCTAATAATAGCGCCTGCAAACCGACCCGAAACAGCCTCTGCTGTCTCTCCAGTGTGAAAGCCCTGAGTACTTTCACACTGGAGGGGTGCGCTAGCAGGACGGAAAAAAAAGTCCTGCTAGCAGCATCTACGGAGCATTGAAGGAGCAGTGTATACACCGCTCCTTCACCGCCGCCGCCCTTTGAAATCAATGGGACAGCGCGGCTATACTGCCGGCAAAGCGCCTCTGTAAAACCGCCCCGCTAGCTGCCGAATACCAACGGTAAAGTGCCGCTAACAATATTGGCGCTTTACCGCTGACACCTGCCTCGCGCCAGTGTGAAAGGGGCCTTAGTGAAAGCACCACATAGTACACACACACTAGATGTTTAACTCCTTTCCAGCCCTGTGTTCGTGTCACTGGTTCCCACAAAGTGTCAAAAGTGTCAATTAGGGGTTGATTTAGTTAAACTGGAGAGTGCCAAATCTGGTGCAGCTGTGCATGGTAGCCAAAAGTAGGGATGAACCAGCGGTTCAAGTCGAATGTAAGTTTGACTCTAACATCAGGTTTTTGCTTGTTCTAAAACGAGAAATTTGAGCGCCGCAGAACACCCCATAATGCACTGCGAGATCACATTACATTACTGTATGATGATTGGCCAAATCATGCACCTGACCTGCATGCTTTGGCCAATCACAGCATACTTTGCTGAGAGAGCCATAATTGTCCAAAGGCAGGGTGCTCAAAGGGACTAAGTCCACGCCCCACACTATATAAGGCTGCTTACATAGCGGCCATGTGTAGTGTTATTGGTGTGGACACAGAGATAGCTTGAGTTAAATTAAGCAGGCAGGTTATTTAGTTTGTGGCAGTGTATTTGATATGTATATATATACACAGTCAGTCTAATATATATATATATTCTGCATTTAGTATAGACTTTATATTCAGTGTTTACTCTAAATTCAGTCAGTGCAGGCAGTGTATTAATGGACAGCAGTGGCTTCCTCTGTGGTATCCTCCCATGAAATCCATTCTTGTTTAGTGTTTTACGAATCGTAGATTCGCTAACAGGGATGTTAGCATATGCAAGAGACTTTTGTAAGTCTTTAGCTGACACTCTAGGATTCTTCTTCACCTCATTGAGCAGTCTGCGCTGTGCTCTTGCAGTCATCTTTATAGGACGCCTACTCCTAGGGAGACTAGCAGCAGTGCTGAACTTTCTCCATTTATAGACCATTTGTGTTACCGTGGACTGATGAACAGCAAGGCTTTTGGAGATACTTTTATAACCCTTTCCAGCTTTATGCAAGTCAACAATTCTTAATTGTAGGTCTTCTGAGAGCTCTTTTGTGCGAGGCATCATTCACATCAGGTAATGATTCTAGTGAAAAGCAAACCCAGAACTGGTGTGTGTTTTTTATAGGGCAGGACAGCTGTAACCAACACCTCCAATCTCATCTCATTGATTGGACTCCAGTTGGCTGACACCTCACTCCAATTAGCTCTTGGAGATCTTATTAGTCTAGGGGTTCACATACTTTTTCCACCTGCACTGTCAATGTTTACATGGTGTGTTCAATAAAAACATGGTAATATTTAATTCTTTGTGTGTTATTAGTTTAAGCAGACTGTGATTGTCTATTGTTGTGACTTAGATGAAGATCAGATCACATTTTATGACCAATTTGTGCAGAAATCCATATCATTCCAAAAGGGTTCACATACTTTTTATTGCAACTGTGTATGTATAATTATATATTTGATATAATATTTCACAGCAGGGCCCGTTCCTGCACCCAACAAGAGTAACTGTGAGGACTTACAGTGTTCTGGCACCACCAAAACCAAAGGCCCAATTTTTCTAACCCTGTTTAACAGGGGCATGTAATTACAATTCTTGATGATATATTTCAACGCAGGGTCCGTTCCTGCACCCAACAAGAGTAACTGTGAGGGCTTACAGTGTTCTGGCACCAACAAAATCAAAGGCCCAATTTTTCTGCAGAGTATATAGGGCAGGCCGTATAGTATATATACTGCTGTTCAGAGTATATAGTGCCTGGGGGCCTGGGGGACCCCCACACCATTAAAAAAAAAAAATGGTGCCGGGTTCCCTTTAATATCCATACCAGACCTGAAGGGCCTGGTATGGATTTTGGGGGTGACATCCACGCCATTTGTTTTGGTATTTTTGGCACAGGGTTCCCCCAAAGGGTCTGGTAATGGACTGGGGGGGGAACCCACACCGTTTTTTTCAACAATTTTTATCTATATTGCCAGGATCCGACAATACATTACAGCCGAGAGCAGTTTTAAATTTTACATTTTTTCCTTTAGAAATGTCATTTTGCTGTGGTACTATTATAAACATGGGAAAGATGCGCTACTTTACAGGCAGACTAAGGAGACCCCCCAGGCACGTTATTTAAAGGAATATTTAATTTTTATTGTTTCACTTTAAGCATTATTAAAATCACTGCTCCCGAAAAAACTGCAGTTTTTAAAACTTTTTTTGCATTGATACCCTGGGGCAGGATACGGGTTCCCAAACACTTTTTATGGCAATAACTTGCATATAAGCCTTTAAAATTAGCGCTTTTGATTTTTCACATTTGCGTCCCATAGCCTTTAACAGTGATTGCATGTTCGCACAAATTTTTTGGAATGCGATTTGACGTCAAATCACATGCCAAATCACATCAATGTAAACCAGGGCTTATAAGGCTAAAATTACTGTTCTGCATTGTCTTTTCAAAAACCATTCCAAGATGAAGTGACATTTGGGATCTGAAATGCCCCAGTAAAACAGATGAACAGAACAGATTCAGTTGAATATTTCCTCAATCATGGATTATTCCAAAATAAAAACACTACACCTAGGAGTTGATTTACTAAAACTGAATCACGCAGAATCTGCTGCAGCTGTCCATGGTAGCCAATCAGCTTCTAACTTCAGCTGGTTCAATTAGGCTTTGACAATAAAACCTGGAAGCTGATTGGTTTCTATGCACAGCTGCACCAGATTTTGCAACATGCAGTTTTATTAAATTAACCCCTTAGTGGTGTAGATGTGAACAATACCTGCATCTCTGCTCCTTATTATGGTCAACCTTTACATCATCTGGCTCAAAGGTCACACAGGATAGATACTGTAATTGGCAGCTTGATTCAGATTGCCATGGTCTGCAATGCACTTTAAGGCCCCATTCACACTTATGCGAATTAGATGCGGCTTACAGCAGGACATTTTAAACTAAGTTAATTTGAATGAGGCTGGTTCACATATGTGCGTTGCATTCGCACTGCGCATTGCACAAAAAACATGTGCGCTTTCTGGTCATTGCTGTGCGAATTACAAGGCCATTATCTTCTATGGGCATGCATCTGATTTGCAGCTGTGTTGCGGTGTGAACAGAAATGATCTCTCCTCTTCCTACACCTCCCCCTCTTCCAGTTCCTCCCTTTTCTGTTTTGTGCTGCTGACCGGAGGAAGCATGGCAAAAAGAGGGAGAAAAGTGGCATCAAAGGTCAAGGAATCCGTGGATTGTGAGGAGCTGATCAGACTTGTAAGGGACAAACCAATGAATTTTGACACCCGGCATCCTAAATATAAGGACAACATTCTTAAAAAACGTGCATGGCTGGAGATTGACAGAATCATCTTGCCAGAGTGGAGCATGTGCTCACCCCAAGTTCAGGCTGACAAATGTAAGTTTTTTATTCCCTTTCACTACCTGTAGATGCTGTCCTGTTGTTTCTTTATGTTGTCCATTTTTATTGTTTGAAATATTTGAAAAAAACAACAGCGTGGGTTCACCCACAAATCCATACCAGGCCACATGCCCTCAACATTGGGCACATAACGGCGTCAGACAGCGACGGAGGAGTCCCTAAATTAATTAATAAGCTAAGATTCGCTTAGGTTAGCAAAATAATATACAACACAAATGTGAACAACATTATTTTTATTTAAATAAACCAAAATGACCAAAACAAACATTATTTGTTACAGCACACTTTTCACTTTGTAAAGGCCCTGATAATGTAATGCAAACCAATACACACTTTTTATGATTAGATAGAATTCATCTGCCAAGGCATCTACCCAGCTGGCGACATAAAGAAGTTTTGGAATTCACCACGAATATGTGTACCACTAGTGATGCCCCTAGTAACATTCCACTGTGCCGCCTCCATGTTATGGCTCAGGGAATCCTCAAATAGATATCCATCACGCTCATGCACATAATTGTGCAGTGCACAGGCTGCTTTAACAGCACTGATAGCATGGTCATTACTGAGATTTATTGAAGTATGCATGAATCTCCACTTATTGCATATTATACCAAATGCACATTCAATTACTCGTCATGCCCTAGTGAGCCTATAATTGAACGCTCTTTTTTCTGTTGTCAGAGAGCAACTAGAAAAAGGCCTGAGCATGTGCTCTGCAAGTGCAAACACTTCATCTCCTACAAATACATGTGGAAGGGAAGGCTCTGTTGTTCCGGGCAGGGGAGCATGACTGGGCAAGTCTAGTGTATTCTCACGCAGCATGCAGCCAAATGAGAAATGTGAAAATACACTAGAATCCGAGCTGCTGCCATAAGAACCCACATCAATATAAATACATTTATAATTGGCGTCTGCCACTGCCATTAATACCAACGAAAAAACATTCTTGTAATTAAAATATTGGCTTCCACTAGCTGGAGGCTTGAGGATGCGGATGTTCTTCCCATCAATGGCTCCCAGACAGTTGGGGAAGTTGCAACGCTCCCGGAATAGCTCGGCTACCTTCAACCATTCGTGTTTGTTTGGCTTCTTCATAACCAAATCCTTCAGTTCTTCCCATATGACTAGGTTTTATTAACGATGCCACTAATAGTTGATTTCCCAACCTTAAATTCAAAGTGCAAACTTCTAAAAGAATTTCCTGTTGCTAGGTACCTAAAAGCAAACATAAATAAAGTTATTTAAATTTTTCGTTTTTTTCAGTGCACTACTTACAGACAAGGTGGCGCAGCATGCGTGATGCTTACCGAAAATATTTACGCCACCTCAAAGAAGCAAGGAGTGGCTCAGAGGCAGCGCCTGGGGTACCATATATGTTTTCCGGAGACTTAGAATTTCTGCAACCCATTGTGGAGATGAGGGAGTAAGTTTTCATCTATATCATCTATGTATCCGCAAACCTCTTAACTTTGATTATGCCTAGTTAAGTTACACTTTTTTTTTTGAAACAGGACAGAAGCTAGTTGGGAGGAACAAGATGTTATGGATGACCAACCGGAGGCCCAAGCCCAGATTGCTTTTCAAGAAGGCACAGAGGATTTCTCACAAATCCAAAGCTCCTTGAATCTGTGGGAAACAAACCCAGATGAGCAATCTGCAGTGGCAGATGCTATCCCTGGGCCCTCCTCTGCTCCTGCAGACATTGTTCTGCCAGCCAAAGTGCCACGGAGGCGAGCACCTCTATCCCAACCTGACTTTGAAATGCAAAGCACTATCGAGCAAGTGGTGCACTCCTTCTCACAGCCATGTGAGGAAGCTTCATTTGAAGTGCCATATGTGCCAAGACCTCCCCTTAACTACCCCAGATACGTCCTTACCCCTATAATCCCCCATCCTATCCTTCTAGCTTTGAAAAGGCAACGTCCAGATATGAACTGCCACACAGTAACATTCCCTATTCCATCCCCAATTCCTTCAATCAGCCCCTCCCCCAAAATCCTGGTATGTATGTGACAAGTCAACATGGCGAGGCTAGGCCTGCTCCCAGCACTGTCAGTGATGACCCAGCTTCCGCCAGTCACTATTACAATGAGGCCCCTTTCAAGAAAACATATCACAATCTGTGATTTATGAGGTCTGTCCAAGGTTGAGGACCAAGAGGACACCTTTTTGTTAACTATATTTAAGAGGCCTACTTGAGAGACATGTTTATTTTTTGGTTTTGTTCAATGTTAATTTATATTGGCTAGATGAGCAAATGTTTTATTTTTTAGGATACTTAAATAAATCATTATTACGCCAACTTTTGTCGGGTTATATATTTAGAATTACACATATTTGAATAGTTCAAAAACAATTAGATTGCATACTCCAAAATTCACATGACAAAGGACATCAGTGGTGGAAAGCACCTTAATGTGATCAGTAATATTTCAGCGGGCTGGATACTTGTTCCGTAGCACGTGTTCTGATGCTCCAGCCGAGGGGAGATTAATCCAAGCAATTCATCAACACTAATTAAAAAATAAGTCTTTTATTAGATACATGTCTGAAACACATTTTGGCATACAGTCTTAAAAATAGTAAGGTAAGTGGTTAAGAACATTATTATTTCTAAGAAGGCCTGCATCCTTAATCAAAATAAAAATGTATGTTAAAGAAGTGGCATCATTTGAAGTTGTGTCATCATTTGGACATAGATTTAGCCACTGGCAGCCCAAACTGGCCAACAAAATGGTGTGGCATCCTCCCCCCCCACAAACCACCTTGTCCCCATCAACTTGGGGACAAGGTGTTTTGGGGGGGGCACAAAACACACAACACATATTAAGGGCATATGGCCTGGTTTGGTCCAGGAGGAGGGTGCTCTCTCCCCCCTTTTTCATGGCCTTTTAGGCTGCATGCTCAGATAATGTTCTGGTATGCATTTGGGGGGGGGGGGGGGACACACCATGCTTATTTTTAAAAATATAAGACTGACATATAATAACACACATAGGTTAGACTTGATGGGCTTGTGTCTTTTAAAAACCTCCCCTGCTATGGAAATATGCATGAAAAAATGTATTGTTTGGCAGATAAATTACTCACCTAGTTATTGACATGCGCTTGTAATTAAAACATTTTTTATCATGCCCACGGAGGTCTTCATACAGGATCATGAACTGGCCTCTCTCCTCCCGATTTGCAATTATGGGATGAACCCAGTATCTTCTTCTTCTCCTCCTCCTTCTCCTCTTCTCTACTTCCAGCAAGATTACTGCTGTTGCAGCAACAACTGTTGCCATTATCATGGGCAGAGCAGCACACATTTTGCAAACAAACAAAACCCACACAATACAGACTCCTGGACAACCATGAAGTGTCCAGAAAAATCAATCTTTTTATTAGCAGCCTGACAAATAGATAACAAGCAATTGGCTGCTCAAAATTCGCAGCTCTAATTAGACACTCATGGGTTACTTCCGAATTCGTAGCTGATCTGCAGCTAAAACGCAGAGGAGCCGCTGAACAAATGATTTTTCTCTCCGCAGTGAAACAGGAGCTTCAATTCGCACCGCACATTTGTGAACCCGGCCTCAAGCTCTATTGAACTAGTGGGACATGCCTTTTTTAAATAAAAGAGATACCATCTTTCACAAGTCTATATCCAGGCCATCGTATTTTACTATCCTGCTAACACTATTCGAATACCTGGACAGGATTGAAGAAGTGAAGACAAGAAGTCCCAATCCATGCTGAATCTGTGATAAACATGCATCTAAAACAACACAGCTGAAGCATCGCCAGAGATACATGTTGGTGCATTGAGTAAAAACTGTGCTGGGGTCAGTTCGGATAACTTGGAACCAACTAGTATCCACACTAAATAAACAAATTCTTCAAATATTATGCTTGGGGGATGTACTAAAACTATATGTGGTTTTACAGAAGAGTACAATTTTAATAGACAGTCTCAGTTACAGAGCACACTTTCAGCCAATATTTTGCAGTGGAATTGATTTTTTTCTTTTACAATTAGCTTGGCTCATATGCAGCAGCACCCCAACCTCATTCATTTCAGTTTGAAAACAAGGTTTTTTTCAGGTAGTTTTAGCAGCAATGCATACTTTTTAATCAAATGGTAATACACCCGCTTTGAACGGCAGATAGAAATTGGCTAGCTGTTCACTATGGCTGTCTTTGTTCTCGCTGATGTAAAACTGTTCTGCTGCTGGCCAATTTTGACCAAACTCTCATTAGAAATCAGAAACTGCAGAAGACACAGTAGTGTAAAAGTGGTCAGTAGTAGAACATTATTAATGAGGAATAATTGACTGAAATTCACTAGACAAAAAAATAAAGGCACGTGTATTACTTATGCTGACTATAAATAAATTGCCATAAAATGCCATATATATTGCCATCTAGATAAAGGAAGGCCCGTAGACGTGGCGTATCTGGATTTTGCAAGAGCATTTGACACAGTTCCCCATAAACTGTACAAAATAAGGTCCGTTGGCGTGGACCATAGGGTGAGTACATGGATTGAAAACTGGCTACAAGGGTGAGTTCAGAGGGTGGTGATAAATGGGGAGTGGAATGGTCAGGGGTGGGTAGTGGGGTTCCCCAGGGTTTTGTGCTGGGACCAATCCTATTTAATTTGTTCATAAACGACCTGGAGGATGGGATAAACAGTTCAATCTCTATTTGCAGACGATACTAAGCTAAGCAGGGCAATAACTTCTCCGCAGGATGTGGAAACCTTGCAAAACCATCTGAACAAATTAATGGGATGGGCAACTACATGGCAAATGAGGTTCAATGTAGAAAAATGTAAAATGATGTATTTGGGTGGCAAAAATATGAATGCAATCCATACACTGGGGGGAGAACCTCTGGGGGAATCTAGGATGGAAAAGAACCTGGGGGTCCTAGTAGATGATAGGCTCAGCAATGGTATGCAATGCCAAGCTGCTGCTAACAAAGCAAACAGAATATTGGCATGCATTAAAAAGGGGATCAACTCCAGAGATAAAACGATAATTCTCCCACTCTACAAGACTCTGGTCCGGCCGCACCTAGAGTATGCTGTCCAGTTCTGGGCACCAGTCCTCAGGAAGGATGTACTGGAAATGGAGGAAGTACAAAGAAGGGCAACAAAGCTAATAAAGGGTCTGGAGGATCTTAGTTATGAGGAAAGGTTGCGAGCACTGAACTTATTCTCTCTGGAGAAGAGACGCTTGAGAGGGGATATGATTTCAATATACAAATACTGTACTGGTGACCCTACAATAGAAATAAAACTTTTTCGCAGAAGAGAGTTTACCAAGACTCGTGGCCACTCATTAAAATTAGAAGAAAAGAGGTTTAACCTTAAACTACGTAGAGGGTTCTTTACTGTAAGAGCGGCAAGGATGTGGAATTCCCTTCCACAGGCGGTGGTCTCAGCGGGGAGCATCGATAGCTTCAAGAAACTATTAGATAAGCACCTGAATGACCACAACATACAGGGATATACAATGTAATACTGACACATAATCACACATAGGTTTGACTTGATGGACTTGTGTCTTTTTTCAACCTCACCTACTATGTAACTATATGTAACTAAAGAAAGAGGCTTGAGTAAACATGTTTAAACTATATACTATGTAGGGTAGTAACTGTGATTCAGCCCCGGAAAAACTGTAGCCAAAAATATCCCGGACAGAAGGGGACCGAAAAAAAATTGGGGCTTATCGAATGACAGTAAGTACTAATGGAATGGTATCAAAAATATAATTTATTAGTAAAGTATAAACATGAAGGTGAATTGAAAAGACTAATGCCCCGTACACACGGTTGGATTTTGGAAAATGTGTGATAGGACCTTGTTGTCGGAAATTCCGACCGTGTGTAGGCTCCATCACATATTTTCCATCGGATTTTCCGACACACAAGGTTTGAGAGCAGGATATAAAATTTTATGACAACAAAATCCGTTGTCGGAAATTCCGATCGTGTCTACACAAATCCGACAGACAAAGTGCCACGCATGCTCAGAATAAATAAAGAGATGAAAGCTATTGGCCACTGCCCCGTTTATAGTCCCGACGTATGTGTTTTACGTCACCACGTTTAGAACGATCGGATTTTCCGACAACTTTGTGTGACCGTGTGTATGCAAGACAAGTTTGAGCCAACATCCATCAGAAAAAATCCTAGGATTTTGTTGTCGGAATGTCCGAACAAAGTCCGACATGTGTACGGGGCATTATACTAGTGTAGCGCTGGTAGATTTACAATCTACCGCAGATTAGGTAAATTTAGTAAATTGGGTGTTAGGAAGGTTTAAAGTTCGCCTCTGTTCCAGCTTGGCTGACGTTGTGTGTGCTTCCGTGCTGACCGGTGGGTGTCGCTGTTACCATTAGTCAGTGTTGGAAGGGCAACGTGTCGAAGTGTATAGATGCTCCTCTGTCTCGGAGACAAGCTCGGTGGAGGTGGTCCTCCGAGTTGCATTCTGGGAAGGGGGTATTTATGGGACAGACGCCATGTTTTAGGGTTCGTTTTACAGCCACCTACTGGCCTTCCTGGCTGACAGGTATGCGTTAAGGAGCTACCTCGTGGTCCTCCGATCGAGAGGCCCACGATGCTGCGGCGCAGGGGTGGGTAAAGAGGCTTGTCTGGGGCCTACCACCGTGGCCGAGGAATGGTCCTGAGCTGTCGTCCTGTGTGACGAGGCTGGACGGCCGAGGAGATCCCAGGGGAGGACCCGTCTTGTAGAGATCACGCAGTGTGCTGGTCTATAGAGGGGCCTGGTGACTCGGTTGCAGGACATATCCAAAAGAAGTAATTATACAGCATAGTGTCGCCGGTTTGACTTAAAGGATCAGGCACTGTGACTGACTGTTCACTGCAGAAGATCTGATACATCCTGTGGCAGAGGATCATGCTGATTTACCCCCCAAGTGAGTCTGTGGCAGAGACTTTAGATTCGTGCTGCGTACTGGCTGCTAGACCGGTGAGAGAGGCCTATCCAGACGAGCAAAGAGTGTGTCCCATGAGGGGAATGCATTTCACATAATTGTCTGAAATCTACCGGGACATTTGTGCTAAGATATTAGAAGAAGATATTTGAGTTTCTCCTGAAGGTTTCCTTTTCCACCTCTTTCCTGCTACTTCCTAAAGTTTGACTGTTTAATAAAGCATTGAAAAGGTACTCCAGTGTTGGTGCGTGTGTCGTCCAGCAGTAAACTCAACGGAACCCCTAGACCCGGTGCTGGTGAAACAGAGGGAAGCAAAGTGAAGGTAACAGACCCGCTTAAACCAGCAGCTCCACCGTGAGTTAGTGCTACACTAGACTTGATCAGGCTCAAATAGATGACAAGCCGCATAGGGCTAGCCAAAAACAACCACAG
The DNA here is from genome assembly GCA_037952925.1 of Lithobates clamitans. NCBI lineage: Eukaryota > Metazoa > Chordata > Amphibia > Anura > Ranidae > Lithobates > Lithobates clamitans. The sequence goes on from JBBGZY010000611.1 coordinate 786,478, forward strand.
ACTAATGGGACAGGACAACATGTAACAAATAACCTTAACAGAACGTCCGGACGCCAGATGAATTGGTGTCAGCCAAGCCCACTCAAAATTACAAAATATCTAGCAATTGCTAGGTTTAGGGCAGACTAACACCAACCCCCTGGGGGCTTGAGCCAAGAGAGGAAAATGGAGCGGGAATGGAAGGGAGGGATCAAGGTCCTGTAATAGCCATGTATGGGAGTAGTCCTGTGATATGTCCGTTTAGAGCGTAATTACTACATATTTTCCTTTAATGAAAAAAAGCTGCCAGGATAGGTCCTCTATGGACTATAGCTTTTCATTGATAAACATTCACAGGTACAGTTCAAAAAAGATACTGGTATGTTGCAAGTACTATACGTTACCGATACCATTGAAAAATAGCAGAGTCAGTCTGCAGAAAGTATACCTCTGAAGTGGTACACTTTTGCTGGTTCCTTTTTCTCCTGAAGTGTGTATAAAGCATCCGGGTGTTGTCACATGTAGAGGGGCAGTGCTGCAAAGCCGCTGAAATGTTACTTTCATACTTGTACCCACATACACTGGATAAGATCCACAGCGGGACACGCTAGGTTACTGCCTTCCATTCACCATGAACTGGCGGTTGTGACCCTTCCTTCACTTCACGAGCTCATGAGCACCACGGGGGATGATGCCGTAGTGTGGCGTCCGGGCGGAAGTGACGTCAACGCGTTTCACAATAAAGTGTGTGTAGCTTCGTCTGGACGTAGTGGCTTTGTATGAGGGCTTCTTTTGACAATGTCCATTCCTCGGATATGCCCACCTTTAGAACAACTTCTTAAAGGAACAGAACAAGATCTGTGAAGAGACAGGGCTTCCGTTGTCTGTTAACTGTAGATAACTTTTTTTGCCATCCTGTTCTCTCCCCAAAAGTTATCCCGGCTCACGGGATATTCAGTAATCAGCTGGTACAGTGAATGCACAGTATCGGATGGGTACAAAACTTATGTACCGATCCATATCAAAAGATTATTATTTTTTATCTTTTATCAAGTGCTCCAGTACAGATCACTTGCTCCATAGCGAGGAGCCATTATTCTGGGGGTCACAGAAAATCCACGAACAACATATTGGCTTGTGCGTCCCCATGTAATAGAGTAACTAATGGGGAAGGCAGCCTATGCTTCCAAAAAGGGCTGTAAATTTAATTAAATGTTGCAGCCGATATAAGTTGACGTTGGGTTTTACCGATGATTTTTTTACAAGGGCAAGTTATCATGTAGATGACGTTGGTTGTGAAATTGTGATAGCCAGGTTGTGTCCGTACTTCTCGTGTGTACAGATTGTATTAGGTTGTCAACCAAGTTCCTAGCTCTCCTTGCCACCATCTTTGGAGTGGGACCTACTATTTGGGCTATACCAGTATGTTGGTGAGGATCTCCCAGTGTTTTTGAAGAATGTTTCTAACAGTGTCCCATTGTGTACCAAATTGGGTTATAATCCTCACAGGACCTGGTTCGAGGGTTGGGGACAAGGGTTTAGTTGTTTTGTTTAGAAGGGCAGAGCGGTCTCAGCCAGCTGTTTTTCGCTTAGCCCTTCTGATCTGTTTGTGTGAGCACCCACGCTCCCAAAAGAGCTTGTATGGTTCATCGCTCCCCTGTCTGTAATCCACAGCACTAGAGCAAATACGCTTAATGAGGAGAAATTGACCAGGATTGATCAGGATACTATCCTTTAGCCATTGCGGGTTATGGCTGTCTACCCTCAGCAAAGTATTTGCCGAGGTCTCCTTCCGATATGTATGGGTCACGCGGGACATGTCCCTGATGTCAATCAAAAGGTCCAGAAAGGAGATCTTTTCTCGATTGGACACAAAAGTAAGTTTGATGTTGCGGTCATTTACATTCAACATATCAATGAATTCCTTAAGTGACCTTGCATCTCCTCTCCAAATGACAAACACGTCATCAATGTACCTGTGCCATGTATGTATGTGGCTCAGGTACATCGGTGAGGTGTAGACCAGGTCCTCCCCCCAAAGCCCTAAATGGAGGCATGCATACGCCGGGGACCAAGGGGCTCTCATAGAGCTGCCATTGGTCTACTGGTAGAAACTGGACAAAAATTGGAAAAAGTTACTGTCCAGGGCAAAGGTTAAAAGGTCCACCAATAACTCATTTTGGGGTCCATGGTTTGGAAAATGTCTTTTAAGAAAGACTTCTACTGCCTTAATCCCCCACTTATGGGGATTGAAGTGTAGAGAAAGTCCACATCTATCCCTACAAGTAGGATCTCCTCCTCCAGGCTAATTTCCGAGATTCGTCCCAGAACATCGCCTGTATCCTTGACATATGATTTTAAGTTAAAAACATTTCTTTGAGTAGGTTGTCAAGGTATTTCCCTATTCTTTCTAATGGGCCTTTTACAGCAGAAACAATTGGTCTCCCAGAGGTTTTTTTTAGGGACTTGTGTGCCTTTGGGATGATGTCAAAAATAGGGATATTAAACTCCTTAACTGTCAAGTATTCCAACTCACGTTTACTCAGGAGACCTGCTTCACCTGCAAATTTAGGTTTGTTATTTAAGTCCTAATTAATTTAGGGAAGGGATCGCAGGATAATTTTCTATATGTTTTTACATCACCCAGAAGGCAATAGATGGTCATAGTCTTTCTCATCCATGAGGACTACATTCCCGTCCTTATCACTCCTTTTAATGATGGTTTGTTTAGCCTCAGATAGTTCCCTAATTGCTCTGCATTCATTGGGGATAGATTATCACACTTTTTTTTGTTTCCCAGTCAACCTTTCCTAAGTCTAGTTGTACCATGTCCAGGAAAAGGCTCAACCACTTGTTTTTGTTCAGTGGAGGCATCGTTCTGGATCTAAAGTTAAGCCTAGATTGTCTCTTTTGTGGACCCAAGGTTTCCTCCCCTTCCTCATTTTCATCCAGCAGGGAATTAAGGATTTCCAACCTCTCTTCATCTCGACTGTTAGGAATATCCATCCCTTCACTGGGTTTTGATTTATTTGTACGGAGGAAACGGAGGAAAACCCTGTGAAGAAAAAGAGTGATGTCTTTGAAGACTGTCAACACATCCATAAGGCTGGTAGGCGAAAAGGACATGCCACGCTGTAAAAGATCAGTGTGTCTTTGGGCAAGAGAAAAACAGGAGAGATTGATTATTTTCATATCACTCCCCTCCGTTCCTCCAAACAGTGGTCTCTCTGATTCTGCTGACTCCTGGTCTGGGCACCGCCCTTGTTTGTACTCCAGTCCCTGTCCGTCTGTTTCTGTCTGGGGGTTTGTTGTTTTCGTGTGGTGGGCTTCCCTTGTTGAAAGTTTTCCCTGTTTTTGCCCACTTCCCCCTCCTTCTCTAAAAAGTCACAGTCCTTGTTGAGTTTTCGTCTTCGGTGTCGCTCTGGGATCTATTGCCTCTTGAAGCCGATCTAGAGTTGCCACGTCTAGACCTGCTTCTATTGTGTCATGTAGTGAGATCAAAGATTTCTCCATTTTCCCAGTCTCCTAAATCTCATCTAAATTTGGATTGTTTGGTTATTCTCAAATTATGTTGTGTTTTTTCTACCTCTTTTTTTGAGGGTTTAATTATGCTTTTGGAATTCTTCTGTGTCTTTATGAGGTTCCAAACCCAAAGAACTCTCAATGATAGCATTCGAGAGTTCCTCTAGTTGGATCTTTCTTCCTTGACAATTTCATCACAGACACCCCATGATCAATACAAAGTCCTTTCCATTTATTGAGGAATCTAGGGCTGTGGAGATGTTCAGCCGGGATCACTTTGTCCCTCAGACCTCTGGGGCCCCTCTACCTTCTGCTTGATTCCACCTCCATTGTCTATAGCCTTGGGATATACTCTGGGATTTTTCGAGACCCCAAGAATAGTGGCTCCTTGCTATGGAGCAAGTGATCTGTACTGAAGCACTTGATAAAAGATAAAAAATAATAATCTATCGATATGGATCGGTACATATGTTTTGTACCCATCCGATACTGTGCATTCACTGTACCAGCTGATTACTGAACCGGGATAACTGTTGGAGAGAAAAGAGGATAGCAAAAAAGCTATCTACAGTTAACAGACAACGGAAGCCCTGTCTCTTCACAGATCTTTGTGCTTCTCCTTTAACAAGTTGTTCTAAAGGTGGGTGTATCCGAGGAATGGATGTTGTCAAAAGGAGCCCTCATACACCGCCACTATGTCCAGACGAAGCTACACACACTTTATTGTGAAACACGTTGACGTCACTTCCAACGACATCATCCCCCGTGGTGCTCATGAGCCCGTGAAGTGAGGGAAGGGTCACGACTGCCAGTTCATGGCAAATGGAAGGCGGTAACCTAGCGCGTCCCGCTGTGGATCTTATCCAGTGTATGTGGGTACAAATATGAAAGTAACATTTCAGCGGCTTTGTAGCACTGCCAGTCTACATGTGACATCTCCCGGATGCTTTATCCACACTTCAGGAGAAAAAGGAACAAGCAAAAGTGCACGGCTTCAGAAGTATACTTTCTGCAGACTGACTCTGCTATTCTTCAATGGCAGTGGAAACGTATAGTACTTGCAACTAGGGATAAGCTTTGAGTTCGAGTCAAACCCGTGTTCAACCCGAACATCGCCTGTTTGACCATTCATTGAATTGCGAACAATATGGGCCGTTCGTGCCAAATTCGAGTGGCGCGTCACGGCCCATAATTCACTGCGGCATTGCAGTGCATTGCTGGCTGATGATTTGCCAAGCATGCACTATGAACCGCATGCTTGGCCAATCGCAGCGCTGTGTGTACAGAGTGCCGTAATTGGCCAAAGCCAGGGTGGCTTTGTCCAATTGTGGCTCAGGGGGTTTAGTACACGCCCCACACTATATAAGGCCGCCTGCGTGGTGGCCTTGTGTAGTATGTTGCGGCGCCGAGAGATAGATAGACAGAGAGACAGTGTCATTTGATTTACGTTAGATCGAGTAGGCAGGTTGAGTCAGTTAGCTGCACTTACAGTGTATTGTGTATATATATGCATCCCAGGTGTTATATATATATATATATATATATATACACACTGTATTCAGTTTAGCTAGATCCGTTCCTGTTATTCTCTCCTTATATACTGACAGACAGGCAGGTGTTTTTACAGTATTTACAGTTTGTGTATTGTGTTCCCTGCACAGTTGCACCTATAGCTACCTGAAGACAAGTGCTTGTGTGCTTCTCCTGATCCTATTAATAGCACAGGCAGGCTCTTGAAGTATTTACAGTTAGTGTACTGTGTACCCTGCACAGTTGCAACTATAGCTACCTGAAGACAAGTGTTTGTGTGCTTCTTCTGATCCTATTAATAGCACAGACAGGCTCTTGAAGTATTTACAGTTAGTGTACAGTGTACCCTGCACAGTTGCACCTATAGCTACTTAAAGACAAGTATGTGTGTGCTTCTTCTGATCCTATAAATAGCACAGGCAGGCTCTTGAAGTATTTACAGTTAGTGTACTGTGTACCCTGCACAGTTGCACCTATAGCTACCTGAAGACAAGTGCTTGTGTGCTTCTTCTGATCCTATTAATAGCACAGACAGGCTCTTGAAGTATTTACAGTTAGTGTACAGTGTACCCTGCACAGTTGCACCTATAGCTACCTGAAGACAAGTACGTGTGTGCTTCTTCTGATCCTATTAATAGCACAGGCAGGCTCTTGAAGTATTTACAGTTAGTGTACTGTGTACCCTGCACAGTTGCACCTATAGTTACCTGAAGACAAGTGCTTGTATGCTTCTTCTGATCATATTAATAGCACAGGCAGGCTCTTGAAGAATTTACAGTTAGTGTACTGTGTACCCTGCACAGTTGCACCTATAGCTACCTGAAGACAAGTGCTTGTGTGCTTCTTCTGATCCTATTAATATCACAAACAGGCTCTTGAAGTATTTACAGTTAGTGTACTGTGTACCCTGCACAGTTGCACCTATAGCTACCTGAAGACAAGTACGTGTGTGCTTCTTCTGATCCTATTAATAGCACAGGCAGGCTCTTGAAGTATTTACAGTTAGTATACTGTGTACCCTGCACAGTTGCACCTATAGCTACCTGAAGACAAGTGCTTGTGTGCTTCTCCTGATCCTATTAATAGCACAGGCAGGCTCTTGAAGTATTTACAGTTAGTGTACTGTGTACCCTGCACAGTTGCACCTATAGCTACCTGAAGACAAGTGTTTGTGTGCTTCTTCTGATCCTATTAATAGCACAGACAGGCTCTTGAAGTATTTACAGTTAGTGTACTGTGTACCCTGCACAGTTGCACCTATAGCTACCTGAAGACAAGTGCCTGTGTGCTTCTTCTGATCCTATTAACATCACAAACAGGCTCTTGAAGTATTTACAGTTAGTGTACTGTGTACCCTGCACAGTTGCACCTATAGCTACCTGAAGACAAGTACGTGTGTGCTTCTTCTGATCCTATTAATAGCACAGGCAGGCTCTTGAAGTATTTACAGTTAGTATACTGTGTACCCTGCACAGTTGCACCTATAGCTACCTGAAGACAAGTGCTTGTGTGCTTCTCCTGATCCTATTAATAGCACAGGCAGGCTCTTGAAGTATTTACAGTTAGTGTACTGTGTACCCTGCACAGTTGCACCTATAGTTACCTGAAGACAAGTGCTTGTGTGCTTCTTCTGATCATATTAATAGCACAGGCAGGCTCTTGAAGTATTTACAGTTAGTGTACTGTGTACCCTGCACAGTTGCACCTATAGCTACCTGAAGACAAGTGCTTGTGTGCTTCTTCTGATCCTATTAATATCACAAACAGGCTCTTGAAGTATTTACAGTTAGTGTACTGTGTACCCTGCACAGTTGCACCTATAGCTACTTAAAGACAAGTATGTGTGTGCTTCTTCTGATCCTATAAATAGCACAGGCAGGCTCTTGAAGTATTTACAGTTAGTGTACTGTGTACCCTGCACAGTTGCACCTATAGTTACCTGAAGACAAGTGCTTGTGTGCTTCTTCTGATCATATTAATAGCACAGGCAGGCTCTTGAAGTATTTACAGTTAGTGTACTGTGTACCCTGCACAGTTGCACCTATAGCTACCTGAAGACAAGTGCTTGTGTGCTTCTTCTGATCCTATTAATATCACAAACAGGCTCTTGAAGTATTTACAGTTAGTGTACTGTGTACCCTGCACAGTTGCACCTATAGCTACCTGAAGACAAGTACGTGTGTGCTTCTTCTGATCCTATTAATAGCACAGGCAGGCTCTTGAAGTATTTACAGTTAGTATACTGTGTACCCTGCACAGTTGCACCTATAGCTACCTGAAGACAAGTGCTTGTGTGCTTCTTCTGATCCTATTAATAGCACAGGCAGGCTCTTGAAGTATTTACAGTTAGTGTACTGTGTACCCTGCACAGTTGCACCTTTATGCTGGTGTGCTTTTTCTGATCCTATTAATACCACAGGCAGGCATTCTGCTAGCTGCTGTATAATCAGTATATATATACACCCCATTTTTGTGCAGCTACATCTTACTGCAGTGCAGGTCATTAGTATGTCTGGAAGGCCAACAAGGAGAGGCAGACAGTCACAAGCCAATAAAAGAGGGCAAGCAGGCTCTGTGTCTAGAGGCAACAGTGCTGGTCATGGACATGGTGCATCCTCATCAGCATGTGGCCGTGGGACACGCTTGTCCTTTTTTTCGGCACTGAACTGTTTGACCACAGTGTTGGGTACATGCTCCAGGAGGATGCCCAGCGTTTTGAAGGCTCTGATGATGGTACTCAGCTAGAGGAAGGCAGTAAAGTGAGCCCAGACAGAGGGGGTTCCCAAGAAGGGCAGCAATCTGGCAGTCATGTTCCCCCAGCTGCAGCATACTGCCAGCTTTGTTCCAGTGATGAGGAGGGAGGAGATGATGAGGTCACTGACTCCTCGTGGGTGCCTGATAGGAGATAGGAGGAGGAGGAGGCACATCACCAATGAGGCAGGATGCCCTCCAGGGGCCAGCTTAAGGGCAGCACACCAACTGCATCACACCGCAGAGCTCTGCATGTGCAGGGCGCTGCTGTCTCTGCGCGTTATTCTAAAAGTTCTTTGGTGCGGGCCTTTTTTGAGACGAGTGCATCAGATCCCACCGCTGCTATTTGCAACATATGTCTCAAGCATATCTCGCTTGGCCAAAACATCACCCGCTTGGGCACCACATGCTTGACCAGACATATGTTGACCTGCCATGTAGTCTATTGGCAAGCGTACCTAAAAGACCCACACCAAAGAACAAAGTGGACCTCTCCTTGCTCCTCATCAGCTGGGATCTCCAACCCCACTATACCTTCAGTCCTCTCTGAGACCTGCACTGAGAGGAATGAAGGTGTAGAATTAGGTTATGTCACAGCCAAGTACTTGCGGGCAACCTGCTATCGGTACACCGACGTCAGATTGTACCAGGCAACTTTCCCTGCCCCAGCTGCTTCACCGCCGAAAGAAGTTTGTTCCCAGCCATCCACATGCCCAGCGATTAAATGCTAGCTTGGCTAAATTGCTAGCACTTCAACTGCTGCTTTTTCAATTGGTAGACTCTGCCCCCTTCCGTGAGTTTGTGGAATGTGCGGTTCTTCAGTGGCAGGTTCCCAAACGCCACTTTTTCTCACAGAAGGTGATTCCGGCTCTCTACCGGCATGTGGAAGGCAATGTCTTGGCCTCGCTGGACAGGGCGGTCAGCGGTAAGGTGCACATTACCGCCAACTCATGGTCCAGCAGGCATGGACATGGACGTTACCTATCTTTCACGGCGCATTGGGTGACTCTTCTGGCAGCTGGGAAGGATGCAGGACAAGGTGCAGTAGTGTTGGAGGTTGTTCCGCCACCACGCCTCCAAAATGCTATTACTGGTGATTCTGGGGCTACACAAGTACGCAGGCCAAAAGATGCCATGCGGTGCTTAAGCTGGTGTGCTTGGGGGACAGGAGCCACACTGGGGCAGAGATTCTGTCAGCTCTGCAGGGGCAGGCTCAGAGGTGGTTGACGCCACGCCAGCTTCAGCCAGGAATGGTGGTTTGCGACAATGGCACCAACCTCCTCTCCGCCCTCCGACAGGGACAACTGACCCATGTGCCCTGTTTGGCTCACGTCCTTAACTTGGTGGTGCAGCGGTTCTTGGGCAGGTACCCGGGCTTACAGGATGTCCTGAGGCAGGCCAGGAAAGTCTGTGTGCATTTCTGCCGGTCATATAAGGCCAGTACTCGGCTGACTGACCTCCAAAAGGAATTTAACCTGCCCAAGAACTGCCTAATCTGTGACATGCCCACCAGGTGGAACTCAACATTGGCCATGGTGCAGTGGCTGCACACGCAGCAGAGGGCCATCAATGAGTACCTGTGTGACTATGGCACCAGGACAGGGTCAGGGGAGCTTGGTTTTTTCCCCACGCCAGTGGGCCATGATCAGGGATGCATGAACTGTCCTGTCACCATTTGAGGAGGCCACGAGGATGGTGAGCAGTGACAGTGCATGCATCAGTGACACTGTCCCCCTTGTCCACCTGTTGGAGCACACGCTGCATGGAATAATGGACAGGGCACTTGAGGCAGAACAGAGGCAGGAAGAGGAGGACTTCCTTACCTCTCAAGGCCCCCTTTATCCAGACAGTGTTCCTGCGTGCCCACCGATCACACAGGAAGAGGAGGATTGTGTCAACATGGAGGTGGAGCCTGGCACTCAGCATCAGCAGCAGTCTTAAAGGGATCATTTACAGTCCCAAGAAACCCATGGACTTGTACGTGGCTGGGAGGAGGTGGCTGCGGATCATGTCGTCCTTAGTGACCCAAAGCACTCCGGATTGAATGCCTTAGCAAACCTACACTGCATGGCCTCCCTGATCCTACAAAGCCTGCGGAAGGATCCTCATATTCGTGGTATCAAGGAGAGGGATCGTTACTGGCTGGCAACCCTCCTTGATCCACGTTACAAGGGTAAGGTTGTAGACCTTATTTTGCCATCACAGAGGGAGCAGAGGATGAAACATCTTTGGCAGGCCTTGCAGAAAGGTATGTGCAACGCGTTCCCAGAGACTGGGAGGTTACAAACTCCTGTTCCTGGACAACGTGTTGCTGAGGCTTCGGTCAGTCAAAGAAGGAGCGGTGGAGAAGGTGGCCATCTGACCGATGCGTTCAGACAATTTTTTAGTCCGCAGCCCCAAGGTATGATCGGTTCTAGCAACCATCGCCAGCTTCTGTTTTACATGGTGCAGGAATACCTAGGGGCAAGATCTGACTTGGACACCTTTCCCACCGAAAATCCTCTGGGTTACTGGGTCTTGAGGATAGCTCACTGGCCAGAGCTTGCACAGTATGCAATTGAGCTACTGGCCTGTCCTGCATCCAGTGTTCCTTCAAAACGCATATTCCGTGCTGCTGAAGGCTTTGCAACCGATCACAGGGTGCGCCTGTCCACTGACTCGGTCGATCGACTGACCTTCATAAAAAATGAATCAGTCTTGGATCACCACCAGCTACCAAACACCTAATGCTGATGTAACCGAATCATTTTTTTTTAAATGACAGATCCCCTCAAGACTGCCTATGCTGATGCTGAGTGACTATCCTGTTATGCTGAGTGACTATCCTCTTCCTCCTCAATGATCATGCTGATAGCTTGTAAGAGTATTTTTGGTTCTGGGCGCCGTCACCAGTGGCTAAGGCCCAATTTTTCATTAAAAGCGAAAACAGTGTTTAAAAACAGGAAACTGGAGTGATCTGCGCTCCACGGCTCCTGTTTTTAAATACTGTTTCCTGTTTTTAAATACTGTTTTTGCTTTTAAAAATCATTAAAAGCGAAGTCCCGCCCTATGCATTTCATCCGCTCCAGATGACGTCCCATGGATGAAACGCGTAGGTTGGGACTATTCAGCTTTATTGCATCACTTCCGGTTTCGAGCCGTGGAGCACAGATCACTCCAGTTTCCTGTTTTTAAATACTGTTTTCACTTTTAATGATTTTTAATAAATGTGAGTACCCATCAGTATTATTAATAAATGTTTGGATATTTTTACGGTATCACACTATGGAGTCTCTTTCCTCTCTACATGTGGGCAACATCTAAGAGGTCCACAGGCTGCACAGTGGCTCATACTGTGAAGGTGAAATATATCCTTGTGGGGTGAATAATAGCGGTGAGTGCGTTTCTTATGGGGCACTGTTTTCCAAGAAGCACAGAACAGATTGAAGGAGCACATTGTCACTTTATTGGACTTTTTTATACACCAGGGTTTAAGGACGGTATATGCATATTTCTGAACCCAGTTTCACAGCAACAATATACACCAGTCATATATGTTGCATTTTTTTACACAGAAATGTCACTTTGAATTGCAGGTTTTGCACAGGATTGTGTTTTCGTTTGAACATAACAATATGCATTATATATAAGCGGTTAGGTAGTTTACACAGTAGGATTTTTTTGTGGATTTTTGTGAATATACAAATATTTATTTTCTGCACTTTTATTGTCACTTTTTGCACTAAATGCACAAAATGCAAGTATTTAGAGGTTGTAGGTCACCTCTTAATAAGAGCAGCGCCATACCTATCCCCTCTTTTTCACATTTCTTCTAAATTCACCTTAGGGTGAATTTATAGATAGAGGCTGCAGCTCCTCATTTTTCATTTTCACCATAAACGCGGGGGTCTAATAATTTTTTCACCAGCACCAGTGCCTAAGGCCCAATTTTTCAGCCCCTGTTTAACAGGGGCGTGTAATTACAATTTTTGAGGCAATACTTTGCAGCAGGGCTCGTTCCTGCACTCCAACTAGAGTGTCTGTGAGGGGTTGCAGTGTTGTGGCACCAGCACCAGTGCCTAAGGCCCAATTTTTCAGCCCTGTTTAACAGGGGCGTGTAATTACAATTTTTGATGCAATACTTTGCAGCAAGGCTCGTTCCTGCGCTCCAACTAGAGTATCTGTGAGGGGTTGCAGTGTTGTGGCACCAGTGCCTAAGGCCCAATTTTTCTGCCCCTGTTCAAAAGGTGCATGTAATTACAATTCTTGATCTAATATTTCACAGCAGGGCCCGTTCCAGTGCAATCAACCGATATAAAAAACAGAAAATGACTCCTGCGCACAAGTGGTCGTTCCAGTGCCCACCAATAGTAACTGTGAGGACTGACAGTGTTGTGGCAACACCACCACCATCACCAAAGGCCCAATTTTTCTGCCCCTGTTCAACAGGTGCATGTAATTACAATTCTTGATCTAATATTTCACAGCAGGGCCCATTCCAGCACCCACCAAGAGTAACTGTGAGGACTTACAGTGTTGTGGCACCAGCACCACCTCCACCACCACCAAAGGCCCAATTTTTCTGACCCTGTTCAACAGGGGCATGAAATTACAATTCTTGATCTAATATTTCACAGCAGGGCCCGTTCCTGCGTTCACCAAGAGTAACTGTGAGGGCTTACAGTGTTGTGGCAACACAAACACCTAAGGCCTCAATTTCTGCAGAGTATATAGGGCAGGCCCCTACTTTCAAACATCCAACTTCCAACCGACTTCTACTTGCAAACGGAAGGAGACAACAGGAAGTGAGATGAAATCTACCCCTAGGAAGGGAAATTCTCTCCTGTAAGAGTTAATATGGGAAAAATGTGTCTCCTCTTCACTGATGCTTTATCACCAATCCTTGTTTCACTAAAAACCCCAGATTTTCAAAAAACATTTGTCATTGGGACAGAAAGTGAGGTGAAATCTTCTGAAGAGGTGCACAGACAGCAAAACAAATATTACAGGGGTGATAACCCTTCCCTATGTTTTCCAAAAAGCCTAAAAATAGATTTTTTGGCTGGAGCTACACTTTAAAAATATACCAGTTCAAAATTACAAACAGATTCTACTTAACAACAAACCTACAGTCCCTGTCTTGTTTGCACCGCCTGTATACTGCTGTTCAGAGTATATAGAACCTGGGAGCCCCACGCCTTTCCTTTTTTTAATTTGGGTGAGGGGTTCCCCTTAATATCCATACAAGACCCAAAGGGCCTGGTAATGGACTGGGGGGGGGGTACCCATGCCGATTGTCTCACTGATTTTCATCCATATTGCCAGGACCTGACATTACATTAAAGCTGCAATACTAGTACCTTTTTTGAACTGTACGTGTGAATGTTTATCAATGAAAAGCTATAGTCCATAGAGGACCTATCCTGACAGCTTTTTTTCATTAAAAGCAAACTATTTATGCCTATGAAAAGGAACTTGAAACTTGTTGATGGACTTTTCTCACCTTGAATTTCTAGCTGCCATGGTAGTAATTACTCTCTAAACTGACATATCACAGGACTACTCCCATACACGGCTATTACAGAACCTTGATCCCTCCCTTCCATTCCCGTCCCATTTTCCTCTCTTGGCTCGAGCCCCCAGGGGGTTGGTGTTAGTCTGCCCTAAGCCTATCTATTGCTAGATATTTTGTAATTTTGAGTGGGCTTGGCTGACACCAATTCATCTGGCGTCCGGACGTTCTGTTTAGGTTATTTGTTACATGTTGTCCTGTCCCACTAGTCTGTGGCTGTTTTTGGCTAGCCTTATGCGGCTTGTCATCTATTTGAGCCTGGGCAAGTCTTTTCAATTCACCTTCATGTTTATACTTTACTAATAAATTATATTTTAAAAACCATTCCATTAGTACTTACTGTCATTCGATAAACCCCATTCTTTTTCGGTCCCCTTCTGTCTGAGATATTTTTGGCTACGTGTATTACTTAGTTATGTGTGATTTGTTTCATTATGATTCAAAAGTTTTTGTTATTCGGATATTCCGATGTATCTGCATTTCCCAATCACAGTAACGGAGTAACTGTATCAAAGTAACGGATTTCAACCAATCTGAAATAAATTATAATGAAACAAATTGTCCTAATTCAGATTTGAAAATGAATTTGAATTAAAAAATTAATTAGAATTGTAAAATTAATTTGACTTAGAAATGGAAACATATTGCAAGAAATACAGTAAGGTATAAAAGTGCAATAAGATGATGAATCATCATCTTATTGCACTTTTATATTTTATTGTATTTCTGGCAATATGTTACTATTTAGAATTCAAATGCATTTTTGAATTTGAATTAATTTTCAAATTAAATTAGAAAATAATGCATATACTAAAGAAATATGAATATGTAAAACAAATTCCAAAAACAAATTATTCTAACATAAAGATAATGACAAAAATTAAATTATTAACTTAATAAACGCATTTGAAATTAAACAAATTTTTCCATTCTGCACATGTCTAGTTTTACTGCAAAAATTAAGAGACTGGAAGTGACACAGCAGTATAAAATTGCCCACTAACAGGACAAATTTAAATAGCAAGGCTAGGCCCAAAATTGTCAAAGACAAAGAGCACAGGCTGAGGTTTTTCTACAAGAAATAAAATACTGCAGAGGCTACAGCAGTATAAATTTGGCCAGTAGCAGGACATTTTTTTATCAGGGACACTAGACCTAGCTGGTGTAACTGCTTAACCTTTTTTTATCCATTAGGGGTGCCAAAAATGTGAATGTTATAATGTGACATGGTTTAAGTGCAAACTGTCCTTGTACTTAGTCTTTTTGATTTTATTGTTTCATTCAAGTGACACAGTGATGTGCTGTTAAAGAAAGGAATCTCCAAGAACATATGGCCATTAACAAGTGAATGCTCCATTGTGAGCACCCCAAACATTTAAAAAAACCCTATCAACATAGAATAAAAATAGTAAAACCCACAAAAGACATGATAACTCCAACATACCACCCCTTGCAGCCTCAGAGACAGTCAACCTGTTTCAGTGCCACATGTGTGGATACTTTCTTTGCCAGCAGATAAAGAAATCTGGAGCAACAGATGCATTTGAGAATGTAGGGACCAACTCCTCTGACCTGGCTTGCACTATCAGGCTTCTCCACACTCCTGACACAGCTAACAGCATCCTGCAAACCACTGAACACTGCAAGTCCTCCATGATGGAATGCATAGATCACCTATTGATATAGTACAGTCTTATTTGCCACTATCTGAACAAGAAAGCCAGGTGTCCACAAAAGAACATTCCAAAATTTTCCCCAGCACCAAAACTGAGAAAATGCAATGGGAAGTGCAGCACCTCAACCCTGAAGACTCAAGGACTTGTGGAGAAACACTGTAAGGGTTCTGGCTCTACTGGAAGGCATGGAAAGCTCACGTCCCGAGACCTTCACTGATAAACTGTTGAAGGATGTTCTGAATCTGAAAAGCACTCTGGCCTACATTATAGTATCTGTTTTCGTACCTCCAACTGCAACATGCATGCGCTACCCAATTTAACACATGATCCCAGCAACCAACAAATATAGGATAAAATGGTCCTTAGATATTACAAATCTAGATTATGAGGTTTAGGACTATCCCTTCACTTATCCAATATTAATAAATCAATCTGATTCACACCACACCTGCATAGCTGTGAAGGATTTTCTTCTTGTCCACAGAAAGTTGGTGGTGTTACAAACCTGCAGACTTTATGCACATTTTCTGGAACTGTAGTAAAATCAAAGTTACTGAACACAAATTCTGGAATATATTTCCCTCCTAACATCTCTCAATTCCTTCAAGTGCAAAGATCTTCCACCTTAGTCTGGTGGAGCCATTGACCCCACAGAAAGCCACCACAACATTACCGGGTCTCCTGTTTTTTTTGTGTTTTGTTTTGCACAATGGCAAACATCATTGCTCTAGGGTTGAAATCTCCTACCTCAGCGTTGCTTACTCACTGACCCTGTCTAAGACCTGGTTCACACCTATGCATTTTTTAGTGCATTTTCAGTTTTGCAGAAACACACTACAATCAATTTAACATGGTTTCCTATGGATGTAGTTCACATCTGTGCATTTTATGGAATTGGCCAGGGACTTTTTTCTGGTTTTTGGTTTCATAGACTTCAATGGTACAAAAACGTGTATTGAAAATGCAAAATGCACCTGGAACATGCAAACTGCAACCTGCATAGGTGTGAATCAGGCCTAAAGCAAACTATGACAGTAGAGAGCATCACATTGATAACATTTTCTCTGAGCATGACTACCCATTCTGTCATTTAGGAATACCTGGAAATATTTCAGTTGGGTAAATACATTAAAAAAACATCCATTATTCTTTCCCCAGCCAACATCCATAGACCCTGCAGTTATGAATACATCTCATGCTGCTGTTGACCTATGGTAGCAGAAAACTCAAACCCCATTCCTAATTATTTTCTGAGGACAGGTTGGAGCTGAGGACAGCTAAAAGGCACCTTCCTGAAATGGTAGCTTTGTTACAAAAAACAAAATTGTATGTGTGGTTGTTTGAAATGGTGCCTACACCCTAATACTGAGGGGAGGTGCTTCTAATATTATACCATACAAAAAAAACACTCAAGGTAAATGCACCTACGAAGGCTACCAATTCAAAAAATATAAGTTTTTTGGACATAATATATCCATATTACATCAATGAGGCATAAGGAAACCCTCCACCCACTCAGGGTGTGTCCCCATCATCACACAGGTCACCCTGACCCCCTCTCTTCCTCCCTACAGCACACCCAGAACCCCCCCACACACTCTAAATGCCCTGGGCCACCCCTCTCACAACGGTACCTTCCCTCACCCTTCTAACACAGCTAAAACCTAGCTCCCCTCTCAAAAGATGATGAGGTCCTGTCTGTAAAGGGACTCTATGTGTAAAATGACCCTATGCTCCACCTGCCACAGTTGACAGAATTCTGGTGTATGTTATATGTATGCTGAATCATCTAAACCTACTGCATCTGCTGCGTCAGGCCCCCTGACCCAGTGTACATACACAGGTACAGGGAGCACCTGTTGGACTACTGAAGCAAACTGTGGCATTAATCAGAATGATCTAATGCAGTAGGACCTTAAATGTATGTGCTGGGTACTATAACCAGTATCTCCAAATGAGCATGTAGCATTTAATGTGGTACAATGATCAAATGATATATATCCCCAAACGCTCCTTGCTTTCAAGAGACCCCACATACCATATTAGCCTATTAGACCAGGAATCTTCAAACTCCGGCTCTCCAGCTGTTGTGGCACTACACATGCCATGAGGCATTGTAAAACTCTGACATTTACAGACATGACTAGGCATGATGGGAATTGTAGTTCCTGAACAACTGGAGGGCCATAGTTTGAAGACCCCTGTATTAGACTATTGTCTCCTATTGCAGCTCAACCTCAGGTTGAAGCGGTTATACTAGGATCATGACTGCTCTTGCAGCTCCAGAAAAGCCTGTTAGGCCCAGCCTGTCATGCAATTATAGCTTGTGTTGATGAAGCACTTAGCAGCTGATTGACCTCAACATGGTATTGAAGCCCGACAGAGATCTGCAGTTGGCTGTCTGTCTGTCTGTATGTGTATGTCCATCTAGGGAATATCTGTCACTGTATAGCACTGCTGAAATTGCTCACATAAAATACAATTAAATTTATGTGGTGGGTATTATTACTGGTATTAGGAGCATCAAGAGACTAAAAATTGGGACTTTTAAAGGCACAACTGTAATGGACTACAAAAGATATGTAAAAAAGTTGAATTTTATTAATAACATACAAAAAATTATTACTGGTATCTCCAAATGAGCATATAGCAGTTGCTGTGGTACAATGATCAAATGATGTATATCCCCTAATGCTCCTTACATTCAAGAGACCCGACATACCATACTAGCCTATTAGACTGTCTCCTATTGCAGCTCAACTTCAGGTTGAAGTGGTTATACCAGGATCATGACTGCAGCTACAGTCATTGTCCTGGTATGTATTTTTTCAGCTGGCTATTCTCTTTCCACTAAAAGTGATCCAAGCAGCTATACAGCCGCTGAATCACTTTAACAGGTAGCACAGGGGGGTCCCCTCTTGCAGCCGCCCGGCTGCCTTTACCGAGCTTTCCTGTCCCAACATAAGATGTGATAGTGAATCTTGAAATTGTTTTTTTTTTTGTTTTAGCATGGTACACCTTCAAACTTGAGGAAGAATTATGCCACGTACACACGACCGGACTTTACGGCATACTTTGCCCGGCTGACTTTTCGACAGACTTTACGATGGACTTTCCGAATGAACGGACTTGCCTACACACGATCAACCAAAGTCTGACGGATTCGTACGTGATGACTTACGACCAGACTAAAACAAGGAAGTTCATAGCCAGTAACCAATAGCTGCCCTAGCGTCAGTTTTTGTCCATCGGACTAGCATACAGACAAGCAGACTATTTGACCGGACTCGAGTCCGTCGGATAGATTTGAAACATGTTTCAAATCTAAGTCCGTCAAACTTTTGAGCAAACAAAGTCCCCGGGAGCCCACACACGATCGAATTGTCCGACGAAATCCGGTACGCCGGACCAAGTATGCTGTAAAGTCCGATCATGTGTACGCGGCATAAGAAACTAAAAATGTGAATTCTGTTGGGTTACTCAGCAAATGGACTTCTAGATGCTCACAAATGCAGTGGTTATATGGTGCAACCCTGATATGAGTTATGGGTTGGAATACCACATGTGTGAAATCATAATCTCATTCAGCCACTTATGTATTGGAATTTTTTCTATATCATATGCTATGGTTTTATTGTGTACATTTGTTAATTTTATATTGTATTTATTAAAGTGAAAGTATTTTAGATAGTTGATTTGGTTGCCTTCAAAGTCCCAATAGAGGTTTTCTTGTATGGTATTCCAATACCGTAGAGATGGTGGCAACTCCTGCCTACACCAGAAACTTGCTTTCTAGTTTGTAGTGAATAGAAAGTACCATTCAGGTGTTGAAATAACCTATAGATGATTTTTACTATACTTCCTTTCCAGTTAAATAGGATGGAACTCCTTGGTAAGGAGTCAGTGGTTTGTTAATAAACTCTTGCAAGAGTTATTTTCAGTTGTACATTAACTAAAGCACAAATTAATAGAGGTGGCTTTTGCAAGCTTACTTTTTAGGATGCATTGAAGACCTGGAAATACTATCAGTTAAACATAATTTCAGACTGGTAAATCAATTTTATCTTCCAGTCGCTGGTAGTTTAAAGTTTGAGCCAGGAATATTATAAAGAAAATGTCCTGACTGGAAGAATAATGGTCTAAGAAGTCTGAACAGCTCCATGGGCAATGCAGGCTTAATTTACTAATTCAATAAGCGGTATTTTTTGGAAGTGTAAGCACAGCCAAAACTTTATTGGAACCCCTGTCTGTTTTTTACTGCTATGCAGATCTCCGTTAGAAGGATTTCCCCTCACTTACTGTTTAAAGTGGAATTGTACATATAGCAGTTTGACACTAATGAATGTTCCGCGCTCGTGGACTTTACCCACATGTAGTGGCCCATTACACCATCCACATGTGGATTAGTTTCATGCTACAGTCCAAAGGAAATTAAATGCCACTAGCCATATGGAGTGGTCCACCAACATTGTTCATATGCGGGTTGGACCCCCTCACAGTCCAGGAGAAGATTCCTTAATGGACCTTGACCAATATTCAGCCATACATCAATCCCGAAATAGATTCTACTAAAGGATCCTTTTAGGAATGTTGAAGAACACCAGGTTATATGTAATGTGAAGGAGAAGTTTTCATTTTTTTGATCTGATCTATGCAGACTGTGCCCCCCACTGGGTACCCACACCTATTAACACTTGATATCACATAATTATTTTTCCTTTTTTTCACCCCTTTTTGGGAGGAGGGGGGATATTTATACAATTTTCATCTGCCATGGTTGTGTTTTTAATAATTGCCTAATTATGATTTGATTTTATTAGTTAGGTTAGGAGGGTTTCGTATTTTCTAGATTATAAGTGCTTAATAAGGTCATGTTCTCTTCATTGTTACAGGTGTCAGACTGCTTTGCCAGGTCCCTTCATTTAATACACAACTATTTAGGGATACGTTGTATATTTTTTCACATTGAGGTTGAGTTCAGTCTGGTTTTTATTTTTTGTTTCTTTTTTCATGTACAGTATATACGGTATGTACCGAAAGTTCTCTCATAATATAATTTAATTTAAGTTCATCATATCTATATATATATATTTATTTTTCCCTGTCTTGAGGACACATTTTATCCTTTTTCTTAATCTCATTCTTTTTTTACATTTCAGCTGTGAGCGGGGAATCCCGCTGACAACTGATAAGTCAACAGTTGTTAAGGACACGGCGACCGCTCCTGAACAACTGGCTTGGGCACAGCTGTGATTTTTTAAAGTTTGCATTGGAATTACACCTGAGAAACTGTGCCGTGAAGTCACACTCAAAAACAGATGGTATTGGCACCGCAGCAGTTTGAACCAAGGCTCAAGCCCACAGATTGTTCCACCTTAAGTAATCATTTTTCATTGGTCTAATAAAGCTGTCACTTGACACTAAAAATAGGTATCGGTAATTGGTATCAGTGATTCCTTAACCACTTGCTACCCAGGCCAATTCTCCATAGACACACAGGTCGGGAGCGCACAGACTAGCTTTCCCCATAGCAAGCAACTGGCTATGGTTGTCCTAAAAAGAAGAGAAGGAGCCAAGATTGCCGCCGGGGACCCCAGAAGAGGAGGATCGGGCCACTCTGTGCAATACCACTGCACAGAAGACCTAATGTACGTGGTCGGTGATATGTCAACGATATGTCTCCTCCCCCAGTCAGTCCTATCCCCATACAGTTAGAACACATCCAGGGAACACGCATTTAACCTCTTGATCGCCCTCTAGTGTTAACTCCTACCATACCAGTGACCTTTACACAGTAATCAGTGCACTCTTATAGCTCTGTCACTGTATAAATGTCAATGGTCCTAAAAATGTCTCAAAAGTGTCCGATCTGTCTGCCACAATGTCGCAGTACCGCTAAAAATCACAGATCACCGCTATTACTAGTAAAAATAATAAAAATGCCATAAAAATGCCATAAAAATGCTATAAATCTCTCCCATAGTTTGTAGACACTATAACTTTTGCGCAAATCAATCAATATATGCTTATTGCGATTTTTTTACCAAAAATATGTAGAAAAATATATAATTGCCTAAACTGATGAAGAAATTTGCTTTTTAAAAACATTTTTAGGGATATTTATTATAGCAAAATGTAAAAAATATTGTTTTTTTTCAAAATTGACACTTTTTTTTGTTTATAGCGCAAAAAATAAAAAAATGCAGAGGTGATCAAAAAACACCAAAAGGAAACTCTATTTGTGGGAAAAAAGGACACAAATATCATTTAGGTACAGCATTGCATGACCGCGCAATTGTCAGTTAAAGCGACGCAGTGCCAAATTGTAAAAAGCGCTCTGGTCAGGTAGGGGGTAAAATCTTCCGAGGCTGAAGTGGTAATTTTCTGACTAAAGTACCACTTTAAGTAACAATAACAACAGATAGCAATACAAAGCTGACAGGGGTTCTAGTCTTCCATACTCTACTTAATGCTATCCACACTCTGTGCCTGGTAACAATGTTGTCACTGGCTCATCCAATGGAGGCTCAGATGCCAGGAAAAAGGGAGCTAACCCTTGAACCTCTATCCAATACTAAATAAAAGATTGACTGTAATTAAGCTTTAAAGTTCATTTACACCTATGCAGCCAAATTGGCATATTCACTACTTTTTATTTGTGATGTGTTTCCATTCACAAAGTTAAACTTAAAAAAAATGGCTAAACAAGCACCTTTCAAGATATTCTCAAAAATACAGAAGTAGATCATAGGGTAACATATTTATTTAATTTAGCATCAAGTAAAAAGCATGAAAACGCTCACAGCAGCAATTCACCCAGCACTGAGGATTTGATAGCATAGGTTTCCCATAGGTTTGCATAGGGAACAGAGCATTACTCACTACAGATCTCTTCAGAGCACATGTACCTCCCCCTGCAGTGATGATGTCACTCTAACTCCACCCAAAACAACAATGTCACTGTGTGAAGCCCCGCCCAACAGTTGACTTCATCAGGCATGGCATTCATGGAGAGATCTTTAGTAAATGGTGTCTTGTCCCCTATACAACCAAAGCTGTCATATGCACAGGGCTTGGTGAAGCATTGCTGCTGTGAGTGTTTTTATGCTTTTTACTTCATGCTGATCTTAATAAATGGTGTAACTCTATAATCTGCTTCCGTTTAGGCCTGATTTTATTGTACAAGGATCGATGTGCCCCAGAATCTGTGACCAGAGATGCTAAAAAGAGGATTGAATCTAAAGTTTTTTTGACCAGCTTTAGGTAACCAGTCACATCAGTTTGGTGAGTTTGTATCTGTTGAGGAGAACTCTGCTTCTAAATTATCTGATGCTGCTTTGCACTTGATTGAAGACTGAAAATCATGTTTTTTTTTCAGAGCATTTTGGGATGTGCAACTCTGTGTACTTTGTGCATTGAGCTTATGTTGCACATTTGCACCAATGGTTTATTCATTCATTTATTTATTAGCACTATTTTTACATAGTATGTTTTATGAAAAGCACTGAGCTCTGTTTTATAAGCTATACACATCTCATATTTGCACAGCTGCCAGTGTGATTATGGTAGTTTAAAAAGTTTGTTCTATTCACAGTGCAGTTAGGGGTTTTGATTTATCAAAACAATATTTTCTTATATAAAAATAAACTACAAACACTATTAGTGGACATGGACACAACATAACTTACACAATTCCCGCTAAATGTAAAAAATAAACTCTATGAGTTAATACATTAAAAAAATGTATTGTAATTTTATATTGTGCCTTTTTGTAAAATGGTATTACAGTACTCAAAAACTCTAAAAAAAAAGAAAAAAAAAATGTTAAAAATCTAGCAGTTGGCTTCCCACCTATGCATTATGGTAATGTCCATTCCGTAGTGCTGCATGTGTGTCGCTTTGGTGTGTGTTGCAATCAAATATTGCAATTTTGTGTGGCTACAACATGTTACAACATGCAGCAATGCATTGTAACATGCTACCATGCATTGAGTTGAATATAATTTTAAACATTTGAAAAAATAAAATAAAAAATCAAGCACTGTAATGATCTGTAACAATGCATCATGGGGCATGTAAGCAATGCACATCAGCACGTGCATGTTATGCACACCATAACACACATCCCCTGGTGTAAATGGGCCCTTAGTTTGTTGGTACACTTCACTGAAACAACACACATAACATGAATCACCACAATGTTTGTAGTGAACGTGTATGCTGTGTATGTTTCAGAGGGTGTTGGGGGCGTGGGAAGTTTTTTCTGTTTTTTTTTTTATATTACTGTGGCTTTGGTGAAATATCCCCTGATTATATAAATGGGTGGTGCTGCGCTGATCCTAAATAGCGTGGTGTAGCTTAAGTGATAGGCTTCACCAAAAAAATATTCAAATGGTGCGTAGTGCTAACCAGAAACGTATAAATATCATGACTTTAGAAAAATCTTCATAAAAACACTTATATAAAAAAACTTATATCACCGTGGTGTATGACTGACTAAATCAGTAGCAAAACAACACTTAATGCAGTGCAGGTAAGTTGTGATTTAAGCTATGTGCACACACAGCTCATAAAAAGTGACATTGTGCAATGTGCAATACAATACAATATAAGTGACAGTATGCTAAAACTTCACACAGAGTGCAAAAAATGTAAAAAGATCCAAAATTAGATACAATATGAAAGTCCCAAATAAGGAAATGCTTGTTGCAAAAAAAGTCCTTTTGTGAAAAAATATATATATGTGACAGCAACGTCCAAGCATGCAGACGTTGCAAATAAAGTGCTCAAAAGTGAATCACATCTGGTGTATCTTCGTGTGCAAACACACAGGTGAGTATTGGCCCCTTACCTTAAGGTAATAGGGCAAAAGCAAATAGCCACACAGAGCCTTTATGGTATCCACCTGGGGGTTTCAGCGCTTCCCTCACCGTCCTAGATCCTGGGACATGGTTCCCTCAGATACAGTGCAGGGGGGTATGTAAAATAATAAGGCAAGAAGGGACCCAATAGTGTAACACGGTTTGCTATAAATAGCTTGTTTATTGGAAGGAAATATAGGTACTCACATTTAAAAACAGTGAACAGCGATTTAATCCGACGAGCGGCGAGCTCGTATGTTTCTATCAGTATCTGCAGCCTGTCCCGTCGCTACGCGTGACGTCACACCACACGCGTGTTTTTATGAAGATTTTTTTAAGATCATGATATTTATATGTTTCTGGTTAGCACTACGCACCATTTGAATATTTTTTTGGTGAAGCCTATCACTTAAGCTACACCACTATATTTAGGATCAGCGCAGCACCACCCATTTATATATTCATTATTAATGTCAGATGTATACCAGAATCGGTGCTAGCAGCTTTTCCACCCCCAGCCTACTCCATATCTGATAGCGCGGGAATAATCTCTTTAATATTAAAATATCCCCTGATGTTTCACTTTTGTGATAAACAAAAAGATCAAGGAGTTCTCAATCTCCTTCTCTGCTGTCCGGCATTTACTCCTGAACACAGAAGTGCTCGATACTGAGAATGTTCGTGTTTATTTACAAACGGAAGTTATAGTAAACATGTCATTCATGTTTCCTTTCAGGTATAAATGAATACCTGGGTGCTCAGTACTGAGCACATTAGACGATGTTCATTCAGGAAATTTAAGGGTTTGGTAAACAGGAGAGACATATTTACAGATGCGTGATCCTGAAGGAATGGGATCCTCTCTGCTGGGTCCTGGCAATAGGATCCCATCTATATCTTGCTTTCTCTTCCAGGATAGGTGAGGGGGTACAGTGTTCAGAGGGTACACAGGAGACAGAAGTGGTTAAAGAAATTAATTTACTTTGCCTGTCTTGGGCAAAAAAAGGGTTAGCTTCAAGCCTACAAAACTGCAGCAATCAGGTGCAGCAGTCTTCAGAAGCATTGGCAATGTCACTGGTGGCTATTATGATGTTATGACTACAGAAAAAAAAGAAAATTGCATGCTAATCATGCCCAGCATAGGCCTAATGTTCTGTATTTATATTTGGACTGGCTTAACAAATAAGATTTTTTGTAGTTTTTTTATCTTGGCCTTTATCAAATGTGTTTTTTTATTTTAGCAAAGAACCTGAAGTATTTTTTGAACCTATTTGAACCTGAAGTATTTTTGTTAGTTCTTTCCTCTCTTCACATTTTTTAGTAAAACACTATCAGACGTAAGATACATTTAAAGGCTTAAGTTCACCTTTTTTTTCTAAATTTCAGCTCCCCTATGCACCAATATAGCATTCATGTACTTTTTTTGCAAAAATATCAAAGCTTTCCATAAAATCTACAGACACATACCTTACTGTCCTACATCAATGATTCCAAATGTATCTATTGCTTCTGTCTTATGTCTATACAGACTGTAGGTCATGACAGAGGAAGGAGTTGACCAGCTGATCTCATTAGCACACACCCTGCATCATCCACCCACAGCTGCACGTTTTTTTTAAATAAAATGCAATCAATCAGTGATCATAATTCTCACTAAATACAGAATCAGATTGCAGGTCTTATCCCCTGTGACGATGGTTCGCAGGATGGATCCTGGTCACACATGGTAAAGAAATCTCCAGGAGGTTTCCATCCATTTTGCTTTCTGTTCATCTGCCAGCTTGTGTGGCACAAACCGGGAACAGAACTTCCTCTTACGCAAATCTTCACAGATGATGGTGCGCACCGTGTCCTTGCTAATGCCCAATTCCTCTGCCATTGATCGCAGAGTCGGTCACCGATCGCACTCGCTCAATCATGTCTGAGGCTCTGCTTTTTTGTAGCAGCTGAGTTTTTTTTACAGGCTGGAACTCCACTTTAAAGGCTAAGTTCACCTTTTTTTTTCTAAATTCCAGCTCCCCTATGCACCAACATAGCATTCATTTACTTTTTTTGCAAAAATATCAAAGATTTCCACAAAATTTACAGACACGTACCTTACCGTCCTCCATCCATGATTTAAAACGTATCTATTGCTTCTGTCTTACATCCATACAGGAGCGATTGCTGTGTGTAGGGCAGCACATTCAGGTGGATGGGCTGCCCTATGTGTGATGAATGAAAATGCTACAAAACACCTCTCCACCTCGCTTTAAAAAAAAAGTGTTCCTGTCCACTCCCTTCTATGTACTTGTATAAAGATGTCCATACACTATGCAATCTGATTGTGCATTTAGTAAGAAGGGTGATCACTGCAGCTGTGAGTGGGAGGGTGGATGATGCAGGGTGTGTGCTAATGAGATCAGCTGGTCAACTCCTTCCTGTGGCATGACCTACAGTCTGTATGGATGTAAGACAGAAGCAATAGATATGTTTTGAATCATGGATGGAGGACGGTAAGGTATGTGTCTGTAAATTTTATGGAAAGCTTTGATATTTTTGCAAAAAGCCTTTTTAAAGGCCTTTAGCCCTTAAAGTGGAGTTCCAGCCTGAAAAAAAATCAGCAGCTACAAAAAAGGAGAGCCTCAGACATGATCAAGCGATTGCGATCGGTGGCCAACTCTGCGATCAATGGCGGAGGAATTGGGCATTAGCAAGGACAAGGTGCGCACCATCGTCTGTGAAGATTTGTGTAAGAGGAAGATATGTTCCCAGTTTGTGCCACACAAGCTGGCAAATGAACAGAAAGCAAAACGGATAGAAAGCTCCTGGAGATTTCTTTACCATGTGTGACCAGGATCCATCCTTTCTGCGAACCATCGTCACAGAGGATAAGATCTGGTCTTCGATCCAGAATCCAAGGGCAATCAATGGAATGGCGTTCACTGCCTTCCCTATGACCCAAAAAGAATTTCTTGCAATAGTCTAAGGTCAAGACAATCTTGATCACCTTCTTTGACAATGATGGCATCATCCATAAAGAATTTGTTCTTGTGGGTCAAACCATGAACGCCAAATTCTACAAGGAAGTTTTGAAACAGTTGCTACTACGCATCTGCCGTGTTCTGCCAGAGTTGCACAGGACTGGACAGTGGATGTTGTTTCACAATAATGCATCTGTGCACTGTGCAATCCATGTGTGCCAATTCTTAGGTCAGCGTGGTGTACCAGTTCTCGATCATTCACTGTACTCCCCTGAGCTGGCGCCTGCGGACTTCTTCTGTTTCCCCACTTGAAGTGTGTCATGAAAGGTGCATGTTTTGTAGATGTAGCGGCAATCCAAGAATGTGTGACTGTGATTCTGCGATCGATTCCAAAAGAGGCCTTTGCTGACAGTTTCCAGAAGCTTTATGAAAGATGGCAAAAGTGTGTTGTAAAGGATGGCGATTATTTTGAAGGCCAATAAAGGTCATTTTGTTTGTATCTTCTGTTTTGTTTGTTTTCTGATATCATTCACTGAACCTTTTAGACACACCCCATATATTTACATATATACAATATATACAGTGCCTTGCAAAAGTATTCACCCCCCTGGAATTAACATGAATTGTTTGAGGATTTGCATCATTTAATTTACAGAACATACCCACAACCTTGAAGATGTTTTTTTTTTTGTTAAGCAAACAACAAATAGGACAAAATAACAGAAAAAGTCAATGTGCATAACTATTCACCCCCCTAAAGTCAATACTTTGTAGAGCCACCTTTTGTGGCTATCACAGCTCCAAGTCACTTTGGATAGGTCTTTATGAGCTTGCCACATCTTACCACTGGGATTTTTGACCATTCCTCCTGGCAAAACTGCTCCAGCTCCTTCAAGTTGAATGGTTTGCACTTGTGAACAGCAATCTTTAAGTCTGACCACAGATTTTATATTGGATTGAGATCTGGGCTTTGACTAAGCCAATCCAACACATTTACATGTTTCCCCTTAAACCACTCAAGTGTTGCTTTAGCGGTGTATTTGGGGTCATTGTCCTGCTGCAAGGAGAACCTCCGTCCTAGTCTCAAATCACACACAGAGTGGTAAAGGTTTTGCTCAAAAATACCCCTGTTTTTAGCACCATTCATCTTTCCCTCAACTCTGACCAGTTTCCTAGTCCCAACTGCTGAAAAATATCCCCACAGCATGATGCTGCCACCACCATGTTTCACTGTGGGGATGGTGTTCTTTGGGTGATGTGATGTGTTGGGTTTGTGCCAGACATAGCATTTTCTTTGATGGCCAAAAAGTTCAATTTTAGTCTCATCAGACCAGAGCACCTTCCTCCATACATAGGAGTCTCCCACATTTTCTGAAAGTAATGGCTTTCTTCTGGCCACTCTGCCATAAAGCCCAACTCTATGGAGCATACGGCTTATTGTCGTCCTATGTACAGATACCCCAGTCTCTGCTGTGGAACCCTGCAGCTCCTCCAGGGTTACCTTATCTCTGTGCTGCCTGTCTGATTAATGCCCTCCTTGTCCGGTCCATGAGTTTTGGTGTGCGGCCGTCTCTTGGCAGGTTTGCTGTTGTGCCATGTTCTTTTCATTTGGTTCTGATAGATTTGATGGTGCTCCTAGGGATCATTAAAGATTTAAATATTTTTTTATAATCTAACCCTGACAACATCGTCCCTTACTTCTTTGGAGAGTTCCTTGGTCTTCATGGCAGTGTTTGGTTAGTGGTGCCTCTTGCTTAGGTGTTGCAGCCTCTGGGGCCTTTCAAAAAGGTGTGTATATGTAATGACAGATCATGTGACACTTAGATTGCACACAGATGGACATCATTTCACTAATTATGTGACTTTTGAAGGTAATTGTTTGCACCAGAGCTTTTTATGGGCTGCACCACCTTAGACTATTGTGTTCTGACCCATCACATGTAATTCAGATTAAAAAAAAACATTGAAATAAAGACTGTAATGTAACTAAATAGGTAAAAAGCCAAGGGGGTGAATACTTTTGCAAGGCACTGTGTGTGTGTGTGTGTGTGTGTGTGTGTATATATATATATATATATATATATATATATATATATATATATATATATATATACAGTATATATAAATAAAACAGTCTTTTTTTTAGCAAATAATAATTTTACGTGTCAGAGCAGCAGCAGCAAGTAAGGTCTTGGTTATCTTTGTGAGCTATGCAGTAAGATGTATGTAGCACTGGTTACCAATACCTAAACAGTTAATAAGAAAAAGCCAAATATTCCCCCAAAAATACAACATCATTTCCGGCTGAAATTAACAGACATCAGTGTGAAGGTATTATTAATGTAACCATGACAGCCAATCTCTCACGTCACTGCACTAACGTTATGTTGGTATCCATGGAAACCGATATCCTAACAAGCGATTATCAGTGATAAAAGGATGCACACGGATGACAGTCATTTTCCCAATAAAATTCTGTTTGAATTTGTGTTAAACATGTTCCGTTTTAATGACAAAAATTTAGGGTGGTTGTATGATTACATTATCAAGGTCAGCTCAATACACTAACCCATGATTATACTCCATATATCTCTTATGAAAAAGTATCAACATGCCTGGAACAATGCAGTAATGCTTTAAAAGAGAAATGATCATGTGCAAAGAGCAGTAACACATTGCAAACCATCAGATTTGCCTTTCATTAGTTGAAACTGAACTATAGATATGTAAAAAAAAGGAAGGGGCTTTAATGGTGCCTACACATTTAACAACACAATTATATTTAAAATATCATAAATTAACAATACATGTTAAAATCATTCAATTTGAAAAAAGGAAGATAATATTAATCAACTCCCAATGTATGCAGTATAGTTTGATTTCAGAAGAGCAGTGAAAGCTTTATCCCTGCATCATTTTTTATGAATTCCCCCATATCAAAGTTAAACTGACTTAATTTTACAGTTTACACATGTACAAGATGAAGTAGATAATGCCATGTGCCTCATCCTGTACATGCACCGTACAACACTACATGTAACTGCTGCAATAAAAAAAACCTGCCCCCCAAGATCTCAGAGAGAAGTGTTTTTTTTTAACCATCAAATGAATGTAATTTCATACAGAGCACATACTAGCATAGCTCCCAACTGTCCCTCATTCCGAACAATGTCCCTCTTTGCTCCTCATTTGTCCCTCATTTTGGTCCAATCTATATAGTTGTATATAAGATGCACTATTAAAAAAAATGTTTTACAATGCTAGACCTCTTATCCAATTTTTAAATTGCTGCATTTGTAAATGCCAAAATAAAGGAAAAGTAATGATAAAAAGTACTTGTGGGTTTAACCAATCATTTTTGTTTGGTACATTTCTCCTTTACGGGGGCGTGGTAGGGTGTGTGTCCTTTGGCTACTTCATTTTGCTAATAGGTGTCCCTCATGGCACAGCAGGCAGGAGCCATAAACAGAAAACTATACTTAAAGTTAAAGAAACGCAGACAAGTGTTGCATTTTATTTCCACACAAAACAAACATTAAATAAACATTTGAAAACTTTATCAACTTTAACAAACTAGTCTCCCTTTGTATTGTTATTCATACAAAGGTGACACCACCACATAATTACAGCTGCGAAAAAAGGGGAGGCATTGAGGGGAACACCACAGCTCAGTCTTCTGAGGCGATTGAGCCTAACGGGACAGAACCCCCTTTTTATAGCCCCTTTGGGGGCCAGGTAAGTCCAGTTTAAACTGGTCTTTCCCGGGCATACACACGAGACCCAGGAGAGGTCACCTGTATCCCTCTCCTAGGCCACGTCCGCCCAGGAGATGCCCCTGAGAGCACAAGATCCCAGGGGGAGCTTGAAACTACTTCTCCCTGCCGCTTTCCCATGAGGAAAAGGGGAATTGAAACCGCCTTCCCCTTTTCCTATCATTCCCATCCCAGAAAGTTGGGAGGTATGCATACTAGGACTAACTTACCTACCAGCATGTCTTTGGAGTGTAGGAGGAAGCCCACGCATGCCCAGGAAAAAGATGAAAACTCAGGTAGTACAGGTAGTGCCGTGGTTGGGTTTCAAACCAATGACCCTGTGCTGCTTGGTGGAAGTGCTGACCGCTTAGTCACTGTACTGCAAGATCTTGTCACTACTTCCTTGAGGAAATCTAGGAATAAGAAGCCAAAACAGGTAAGTAAAGCAATAATTAAAAAAAAAAAAAAAAACAGGGAAGCAATGTTAGCTGATTTTACATCAGCATGCAGGGGGGAGGTCCATTTTAAGGAAGATTTATTCCATAATGCCTGCAGCTACAGAGGTCAATAAGGGCTTGTTTTATAGCTAGGTCATTACTTGTTAAGAAGATGTAAATACAATAATGTCCATAGCCTACATACAGGTTCACTTTCAGGGGGTCCATATGCATCTAACAATCACATATCAATTTGAATCTGCTACAGCTGCTGGTAAATTTTCAAGTCTGCCCACAAAGTGCCACCATCACTTGTGCTTTATCACTGCTGCCTGTGCATGGAGCACATGTATTATCATAGCGCCCCATGGTGTGCCACAATCACCTGTGTATTATCACAACTGCCTATGATTTGTACAGTTTTTGTACTGCCATAGCTGCCCATGTAGTACTAGTAAATTGTCACAGCTGCCCAGTTTATTGCTACATTCACCACTGTATTTATACAGCTGCCAATGTACAGTATTCTTACAGATGCTATTGTATTGTGATTTCTGCTCATGAAGTGATATAATCATAAATATATTGCATAGTTGCTAAGATATTGTTACTAATGCCAATGTATCACCACTGCTGCCAATGTACTGCTACATTTACCATTGTATGGCCACTAGCCTATATTTACATAGTTACCTATTTATCTTCCATGTATTTCTACCTCTGCCAATATATACTGCATAGTTGTGTTTAGTCACATTTGCCTGTTGTTGCCTGTCAGTGTGAATGCGTAGCCAAGACAGCACAGGCTGCCAAAATGTAACCCCTCCTGCAAATGTGTATAATTTAGACATGTGCAGAATGGACAAATGTGTTTTGTTTCATTTGTATAGATTTGTTATGTTACTAATTTTGTTTTGTTAACTCATTTTGGAATTCGGATCAGTCGAAAAATGACCGACCGATTCACATTCTGTGCTAAGAATAGCTGGATGTTAAGGGGTAGTTAAGGAGTAAACAGGGCCTGGTATGGATTCTGGGGGGGACCCCACGCTGTTTTTTTTTCAGAATTTTCAGTTGCTGGCATTATTTACTGTATAGATGAGATTTCGCGCAAACACATTAAATACTGTTATAACAAATGGGTAGTGTAGAACCAAAACCAGAAAGTGTCCAATAATAATGAAAGCGTAATCTTCTATTTTCTTGTTGGACACTTAACTAGATGGTGTATTTTCACATATATTAAATAATTAGATGATCTCCTTCCCTAGAAACAAGTCTCCCATTGCCCTTACCTTAAAGGGCTTAAGATAAAGCCTTGATGTAAATGTAAGTGATGGTGTGGGAGTAGCTGGAATCTGTCCCCTGGTGGTGGTTCCCGGTGTGTTGATGTTCTGGATACTTCTAAGTACGAACGATTCCGGATCCTGGGCTCAAGCCCGACCAAGTGGGGAAAAAGAGAAGGGGAAAAGAGGCTTCCGATGGTGTAGTTCGTTAAAAAATTGCTTTTATTGCACCAAAAAGAACTTTCCAAACAATGGATAAAAATCACTACACACTGTGGGTACAGTGTGCAGCGGTGACAGGTAAAGATGGCGGCGGAACACCGGCACCTAGTACAAAACTTCCGGTTCACACTGACAGCTTCTGGGTAAAGGCAGTGTGTAATCTCGTGTGGAGTGGTTGACGGGATCCTACGCATTACGTCACGTGACCTCGTGACTTCCTCAGGGATTCTGATTGGTCGATACCTCCGTGACTTTATAGTTAGTAGCCGGAAATTGTTTTGACGCCATGTTTGTGTAGCCTGAGTAATCTAATAGCGTCGAAGAGTAATGTTCTGTCGAATGTTAAAAAGTTGGCATACTGTGTGATTTCAAAATGAATCAATAATGGGGTGTTGATTCACATATAAGCGAAGGTGATTCTAAAGTGCAAAGAGTGTTTTAAATACATATTGGCTGGAATGAATTACCTTCGCTTATATGTGAATCAACACCCCATTATTGATTAATTTTGAAATCACACAGTATGCCAACTTTTTAACATTTGACAGGACATTACTCTTCGACGCTATTAGATTACTCAGGCTTCACAAACATGGCATTGAAACAATTTCCGGCTACTACCTATAAAGTCACGGAGGTATCGACCAATCAGAATCCCTGAGGAAGTCACGAGGTCACGTGACGTAACGCGTAGGATCCCGTCAACCACTGCACACGAGATTACACACTGCCTTTACCCAGAAGCTGTCAGTGTGAACCGGAAGTTTTGTACTAGGTGCCGGCGTTCCACCGCCATCTTTACCTGTCACCGCTGCACACTGTACCCACTGTGTGTAGTGATTTTTATCCATTGTTTGGAAAGTTCTTTTTGGTGCAATAAAAACTATTTTTTAACGAACTACACCATCGGAAGCCTCTTTTTCCCCACTTGGTCGGGCTTCAGCCCAGGATCCGGAATCGTTCGTACTTAGAAGTATCCAGAACATCAACACACTGGGAACCACCACCAGGGGACAGATTCCAGCTACATCCAGACCATCACTTACATTTACATCAAGGCTTTATCTTAAGCCCTTTAAGGTAAGGGCAATGGGAGACTTGTTTCTAGGGAAGGAGATCATCTAATTATTTAATATATGTGAAAATACACCATCTAGTTAAGTGTCCAACAAGACAATAGAAGATTACGCTTTCATTATTATTGGACACTTTCTGGTTTTGGTTCTACACTACCCATTTGTTATAACAGTATTTAATGTGTTTGCGCGAAATCTCATCTATACAGTAAATTTCTATGGTGATTCAGTGAGCACTACTTGATTTTGCAGTATCACTCCTATGTTCTCACACACATCTTGCACATCAAATAGATTTATTTAGTAGCGCAGAGGTCCCAACATTTTAATATTATTTTGCTGGCATTATTTGTTTACATTTCAACGCTCAGCGGGAAAGCCGCTGACAGCTGATGAGTGTTCGGTTGTCAAGGATAAGGTGGCTGGCTTTCCAGCCTGCTCCTTAACAAGCAGCTATTTTTCACACAGAATTTAAATTGGTCAATCATTTTTCGACCAATCCGAATTTGAGTCATTCCAAAAATTTGTAATTCGTTAGAAAATAAACTAAATGAAATTAAATTAATATCAACAAAATTCATTACTATTTCATTTAATTGGAGATTTGAATCTATGAATAACCAAAAATATGTTCAAATTTGCATATGGACCAAAATGAATTGCACATGTCTAGTGTCACTAATAACCCACAGCCTTAAAAACATTATTACTTTGTCCAAACCCTCACTGTGGCATGTTTTTCTGCGTGCCCTTATTCATTCAAGACTTTGTACCTCATTACATGTGCTGTGTAAAATGTTGCCCTTATATCTAAGCCTCAATGATTCTAAAAGTTCCCAGGAATGCTTATAGTCATTGTGTCATGTACCTTGCGGTTGAGCATGACGTGCAGAGGGAGGCCTCTCGTACAGCCCCGGTTTGGGGACAGTGGCCGCGAGAGCACAGTGAGGTATGAGTGCCTGTGTGGTCTTCTACTGGAAGTAGTGATGCGTAGCAGGTGTGTCACCAGAAGAACAGACCCTGGGCTGGTAGACAGCAGGCAGCAGAAGGCAGCGGCTGATAGCAGGTGCAGGAAAACTGGTGGTTCACAGTAGAGGAAGCTTTAGTGGAAGCTAAGCAGGTGCAAGCAGAGCAGATGAACAACTGGATGCGTAGTCAGACAAGCCAGGTCAACAACAGACAATCAGATACAGGCATAGATGGCAGGCAAGGAATTGTCAGGGTACAAGCAGAGGTTGGCAACACGAGATCAGGCAGATGGGCAGAAGGCAAAGTCCAGAGACAAGCCAAAGTCAGGGCAGGTAGTGTTCAAGCAAAGTCAAGAGCAAGCCAGGTCAAACATAGAAGTCAGCAGAATCAGAGACAGGAACACAGGTACAGCTTTAGATCGGACAGCAATGGACTAGTGCAGCTGCAGCACTTATATAGGCAATTTGGCATCAGTGTCAATGGCATTTTCAGGCACCTGTGCCCAGTAAGATGGGCACCTGCAGGGCAGCACCTGCGCATTTGAATTCGCCTCTGAACTTCAGCTGCGTTAGGGCCAGCACGTTCGTGACACATTGCTTCTTTCAGATTTCTTTGGTGTACTGGCATACTGGCAAGGTCTGCATGTGAGCCACGCCTGCTGAAAAAGGCCAGTTTTTTTGGTTTTCAGTCTTCCCCAAGTAAAGTGGAGGTAAAGAGTTAAAGGCTTGTTTTAGGGGAAAAGTGTTCAGGGTTTGACTAAATGAAGGGAAATGTAGTTGTGTGCTTTATTGCTTGGGACAGGTTAGAGACACTTGACAATGTTTTATTTACTTGTTTTTGATACTGAAAGCCCATCCTGAGAATTACTGCACCAGGCCCCAAACAGTAATGTTATGCTCCCGCAGGCTTATATTCTGATACAGTAATCAGTAACAAAGCTAGCAAAGTTAAAAATGTTAGTAGGCCTTTGTATTTTGACGATTTAACTGGAGCTGCCACTGGCTCCAAATGTCACTAATGGCTTCTCTTCTTTGAGAAGTGGTCATCCAGGGACAGTCGCATGTGAAAGCACTTGAATTGCATAGAACTTTTTGGTATAAGCAGGTCCAGTATGAGGATATTGTTATGCATATCATGTCAAATCTTGTTCAACAAAGAAAAAATGTAGAATACAGATATACTGCTGTAGAATCAACATTCTCTAGAGCAGCCTTTTTCAACCAGGGTGCCTGGGCACCCTGGGGTGCCTTGAGGTTTCTTCAGGGGTGCCTTGGCAAAATGTCAAAAAATTGCCCAAAAATTATATACAAACCAACCCGCCTTTTTAGGTACACAAAGCCACACAAAGCCACAGGTTTTCATTGTGCACAAATACAGTCTTCTAGCCCTTCATTCTCCATCAGCACTGGGGTCACATTAACCGAGTGAGGGAGAATAGAAACATTGGAATACTAGTCAGTACCAATGTGCTAAAGTGTATTTGCTTGGCAAGAATAGATTACCTACATGTGTGAATATTGCTGCGATGTGTAAAACTATTAGTTTTTACATTTAGAATGGGGTGCATCAAGATTGTGCAGAATTTTAAAGGGTGCCTTGACTGAAAAAAGGTTGAGAAACACTTCTCTAGAGACAACCTTAAAGTAGTTCTAAAATCAAAACATGTTTTACTTTAAAGTGATTGTAAAGTCTTGTTTTTTTTTTTAATAACAAACACGTTATGCTTACCTGCCCTGTGCAGTGAATTTGCACAGAGCAGCCATGATCCTCCTCTTCTCAGGTCCCTCTTCACTACTCCTGGCCCCTGCCTCCTGTCGAGTGCCCCCACAGCAAGCAGCTTGCTATGGGGGTACCCGAGCCAAGCTGCAGCTCCGTGTGTCCATTCAGGCAAGGAGCTGTGGTTCTGCCCCACCCCCTCTCTCTCCTGATTGGCTAACTGACTGTGACTGACAGCAGTGGAAGCCAATGGCGCCGCTGCTGTGTCTCAGCCAATCAGGAGGGAGAGTGCCGGATGGCCGAGGGACTTGTGGACTTCACTGGATAGAGATGGGGCTCAGGTAAGTATTGGGGGGGCTGAGGGGATGAATAGAATGCATTAAGATTAAAAAACCTTCTGCCTTTACAGCCACTTTAATGCATTCCCTGCATTAAAGTATAAAAATGTGCCAGTGCCAGTGGTTGTATCATCCCCCACCCAAACATTTACTTGTGTCCTCTCTCGATTCACCACTGTCCTATCAGCAGTTCTTCTCTCCTCTGATTCTCTTCTCACAGAAGGGTCAGGCAGCAGTGGGAGCCATAGGCTCCTAATGCTGTCAGTCAAATCCTGTGAGGAAGGAGCGGGGGGGTGATTGAGCCTTGCTGTGTGTGTGTGTGTGTCTAAGGAAGCACACAGCCCAGCTCATCTGCACAAGTGCCCTCTTAGCATAGGGCTTGCTGAGAGGGCACTCAGAGAGGAGGAGCAAACAGCGCTGGCAGGGGAATCCAGAATAGGAGGACCTCTCTCTGCCATACCATTGAACAGAGCAGTAAGTACCTTGAGCCACACCCAAGATGCAGCAGGAGCTTTGGGAACTGAACAAGTGGCTGAGGAATTGGTGTATGAAAGAGGGATTTGGGTTCCTGGAGAACTGGGCTGACTTCTCAGTCGGTTACCGTCTCTTTAGTGAGGACGGGCTGCACCTTACAGGGGATGGTACATCCCTATTGGGAAGAGAGATGGCCATAAATTTGGAGGAGCTTTTAAACTAGGTGTTGGGGGGGTCAGAGGAAGCAATAGCCGGGAGTGAGCAAAAAACAGAGGGTAATAGTGGAGTCAGCAGGGATAATACAGCTGTAACTTCTAATCCTGGGGTAAATGCAAGGACAATTTGAAAACAAAGCCCGAGGAAAACTAAGAGGAAGTTAATATGCACCCATACAACCCTGAGAGGAATATACACAAATGCTAGGAGCCTAGCTAACAAGATGGAGGAACTGGAGCTGCTATTACATGAGGAGGACTTAGACTTTGTAGGAATAACTGAAACTTGGTTTGACAGCACACACGATTTGCTGGAAAATATCCAGGGGTATTCCTTGTATTGGAAAGACAGGGAAAGTAGAAGAGGGGGAGGGATGTGTCTGTATGTAAAAAAATATTCAAGGGTGGTAGAGAGGAGCGACATTGTGAATGGGACGAGTGGGGAGGTGTAATCAGTATGGGTAGAACTTCAAAGGAAGGAAATGAGGGGGAAATGAATAGTGGGGGTGTGATATAGGCCACCCAACCTGAAGGAGGAGGAGGAGCCGGACTTACTATCACAGAATTGGCAGCGAGATATGGAAATGTCATCATAATGGACTTTAATTATCCCGATATTGACTGGGGACAGGGGACAGCTCACTCATTAAAGGCCCATCATTTCATGAATGTCTGACAGGACAACATCATGACCCAATTAGTGGATTCTCCAAATAAAAAGAACAACCTGCTAGATTTATTAATTACGAACAATCCAAGTCTGATCTCAGATGTGGAAATACGGGACAACTTGGGATCTAGCGATCATAGGATGATCACATTTTAATGTAAAACATAGAAAAAGGAGGCATGAGGGTAGCACAAGAACACTAAATTTCAAACAAGCCAATTTTTCTGAACTGCGGTCATCACTACATGGCATCCATTGGGTTAAAATCCTAGATACATTGAACACGGAAGAAAAATGGGAATGTTTTAGGAGCATATTAAACAAAGGTATCACACAGTGCATTCCAATAGGCAATAAATATAGAAGAGCGAGTGGTTAAACCTGCGTGGCTAAACCATAATGTAAAATGCCTCATTAAAGAGAAAAAAATGGCCTTTAAACAATATAAAGGGGATGGGTCATTGTCAGCATTCCAACACTACAAGGAATGCAATAAGAAGTGTAAAAACGCAATCAGGGCTGCCTAAAAAGATTACCAGAGACACATAGCGGAGGAGAGTAAAAAAAATCCAAAGAAATTTTTTAGATACATTAACAGCAAAAAGGCAAGATCAGAGCACTTTGCCCACATAAAAGACAAAGATAGGAGGATGGTTACAGATGACACAGAGAAGGCAACTGTACTAAATGCCTTCTTCTCCTCAATTTTTACGCAGGAAAAGGAGGTGTATACCGACAGCAACAGTATTGTTAGTGACACATCACAGGGAATACCCTTGTGGCTAACATAGGCCAGAGTGAAGGAAAGACTAAATAAACTTGATACAAATAAATCACCTTAAGATGGTTTACATTAGAGAGTCCTCAGAGAACTCAGTCAGGTTATAGCCAGACCATTGTTCCTAATCTTTGCAGACAACATACTGACAGCATTTGTACCAGCTGATTGGAGAAAAGACAATGTGTTACCAATATTTAAAAAAGGACAGAGACAAATCCCTGGAAACTACAGGCCAGTCAGCCTAACATCAATCGTTGGTAAATTATTGGAGAGGGTGATAAGGGACTATATCCAAAAATTTACTGAAGAAAAAATATCATAAGTAGTTATCAGTATGGGTTTACGAAAGGTCGTTCTTGCCAGACCAATCTGATAACATTCTATGAGGAACATGAACTGCCATCTAGACAGGGGAAGGCCCTAGTGTACCTGGATTTTGCAAAGGCATTCGGAACAGTCCCCCATAAGTGTTTAATCTACAAGCTGAGGTCTGCAGGCGTGGACCATAAGGTTTGTTCTTGGGTAAAGAACTGGTTACAGGGATGTGTCCAAAGGGTAGTGATAAATAACGTGTACTCAGACTGGTCTGGGGTGGTGAGTGGGGTGCCCCAGGGTTCTTTCTTGGGACCAATTCTATTCAATTTGTTCATAAATGATATAGAGGATGGGATAAATACAGAACTTTTACAGAAAGACCTAAACAAAATAATGGAGTGGGCAAACACATGGCAAATGAGGTTTAATGTGGAAAAGAGTAACTGCAAACTAGGGGGAGAACAGCTGGGGTAATCAAGATTGGAGAAGGATCTGGTGATCCCAGTAGATGACAGATTGAGCAATAGCATGCAATGTCAAGCTGCAGCTACCAAAGCCAGCAGAATATTAGCATGCATAAAAAAAGGGATATACTCCAGAGATAGAACGATAATCCTACCACTTTATAAAACTCTGGTTAGATCACATCTTGAATATTCTGTCCAGTTCTGGTCACCAGTCCTCAGAAGGGGCATTCTGGAACTGGAGAGAGTCCAAAGAAGGGCAACAAAACTAATAAAGGGACTGGAGGACCTCAATTACGAGGAACGACTGCAAACACTAAATGTATTCTCGCTGGAGAAACAACGCCTGGGAGGAGATATGATAGCAATTTACAAATACCTCAATGGCGATCCCAGCATAGAAAAAAAAGATTCAGTCTCAAGGAGTGTAAGAGGATACGGGGCCACACAATGAGATTGGAGGAGAAGCAGTTTAACCTTAAACTGCGCAGGGGGATTTTCACTGTCAAGGCAATAAGGATGTGGAACTCTCTTCCACAATTGGTGGTGGCTGCGGGGAGTATTGATATTTTTAAGAGACGCTTGGACGTGCATCATTAAGAACAAAACATGCAGGGATATAGGAAATAATTTGAGACACTGACACACGTACACCTACACAGGTTGAACTGGATGGACTATTGTCTTTACTCAACCTCACCCACTATGAAACTATAAGTACAACATGTTTTCTTGTTTTAGGAAATAAAAATTATCCCTCACAACAACTTTCAATTTTCCTATCCTAAAACACTTGCTACCATTTCAGGCATCAAAACAACCATCAAAGGTATGTTAGCTTATTTGGAAAGGCAGTTCATGCGGCCTTGGTGATGAGCAGGATGCGGTAACCCACAACACCAGTGAAATTACCGCTTAGCTGTCAGTCTATTTAGAAGAAGAATTCTGATTCTATTAACTTACTGAATAAATGATAATATTAACACATACAACTGCTGTTTACAACTTAGCCTAATTTAAACCGCAGCATGATCATTTTCAGATTTAGATCACAGTCCTTTCTATACTGTCATATCCAAACAAAGTCGACATTAAATTAGTGATGCTGATTTTTTTTTGTTTGTTTTCCAACCACCACTGCCGTTTCATAGCTACTTGTCCTAGATAAATAAGATTAAAATGTTTGTGGATTAACAGTCCTTGGCCCTAGATGATGCACTTCTCAAACAGCTTTTTAATCTCTATAGCAACCTCAGCATTTTGGATCCTTCCAAAGACAATGGCAGTAAACAGAGAGCTCTGACAGAGCTTGCACCACTGCTCCAAGACCAGCTGGCTCAGACAGAAATGACCAGGAGCAACACAGCATACTATATGTGATTAAATGAGGACATTTACCAGAAGCAATGTGCATGTTATTTACAACCGCATACATACAAAAAATATTAAATACACTGCAATTATTTCTGAACCAAATCCCAAGAGGTATGCATACTTCCCAACTTTCTAAGATGAGAAATAGGAACATATTTGTCTGTCTGTTACACCCCAAGTGAATGAAAACAAAAATGAATATGCAAAAAATGATTATTTAAATCCACAAGTGTTTTTGTTTTTCACCAATACTTTTCCTTTATAATACAATAAGTCAGAGTTTCAGTTGAAGGTTTAGTTAATAAGTTAAAAGTGCTTGTTTTAGAGATGTTTACATCAGACCAAAAAGAGGGACAACTGAAGAGGCAAAAGGGACTGAAAGATTAGGTTCCAAAGAGATACAGTCCCTCCAAATCAAGGACAGTTTGATGCTATGAGTATGCTTTTTTGACCTATACACAAGGATGTAGTCAGGGTAGTCAGTGCCATATTCTTGTGAACAATAAAAAACTTTGAGCTTGCTGTCTACAAGAGCTCTCTTCTGAGCAGAAATAAGTGCATAGAAAGCATGGCTAATGAGAAAGGGCATAAGATCATAAAAGCAGACTGTACAGAGCGTGCAGAAGTGAGAGGGACTAGGGTGTATAGGACATAGACAGGACTGATTGTAAACCCCACTGGGGGAATAACATTTGCTTTTGTGCTGCAGTACATTTGAAAAACACTAATGTGTGGAATCTTGTTATAATAAAGTATATCCCATAAATGTTTTCACAAGGTGCTGCCACTAAATAAAGTACACCTGCTTGGCTTTTTTTCCATGGTAGATTCAGAGGAATAGCATAGGTATCCCAGCAACAGATGAAACTGAAAAAGGATTTTACAAACAACACAGGAGGAAGGGAGACAAGGTTGACACCCTATCATCT
This sequence comes from Lithobates clamitans, assembly GCA_037952925.1. Lineage (NCBI taxonomy): Eukaryota > Metazoa > Chordata > Amphibia > Anura > Ranidae > Lithobates > Lithobates clamitans. Next base: position 828,329 of record JBBGZY010000611.1, read on the forward strand.
ACTCAAGAAAAAGTTATGCTGTCTTGGTGAACCTTTCTAAGGCCCCTTTCACATGGGACTGTCCGTTTTGACGGACTCTGCTTGCTCTGAAGGAATCGCTCCGTTGATCCCCGCTGAACCGGCGGATGACAGGTCTGTCTCCGCTCACTGTGCAGGGATGGACCTGTCATAACCCTGCTCTCCTCTATGGGGGATTGGATGAAAATGGACCGCCTGTCCATTTTAATTCGATCCACCAGGCTGATGGAAAATAAGGTTTCCATCCGGCTGCATTTAGCAGATCGGAGTGGATCAGATGTCAGCTTTCTGCCTGAAAAACTGACAGGCGGACCTGGACGGTCCGCATGCATATAAGGGACCTAAGTGTAATGGGTCAAAGAGAGCTCCAAAAGAAAAATTCTTAATTAAAAATACAAATTTTAGTAACAGTTCTTCTTTATTACCATTTTTATGTGTGTAATTTTAAACTTTTGTCCCGTCCTGATGAAGGGGGATTGAGTGCCCCCCGAAACATGCTGGCTGTCTTTTGCCCTGCTTGCTTTAGCCAGCTGAACAATAAAGACTTTGGACTCCTAAGGATTTTTCATTTGACACTCTCTTTCACCTATTACAGTTGTATTTGGTGAATGTCCTCTACTGAAAGGCTCCTTGGCTTTGTGGCGAGCTGCCAAATTCAGGCCAATTGGGCTCATGTAATGACTTTGTCCACATTTTGATAACCTATGAAACTCTGTGTCCAGCGCCCTTCTACCACGATCTAGGAGACTTAGCCCTTGAAAACCCTTTTCTGTATCCAGAATAGTCTTATTGTGAGGATCTGGAAAGCACAATGAAAAAGGTACAATCAGGACAGAATATGAATGAAAGTAAGAGCTACAGGTTCAGATATGCAGAGCAGGTAACAGCATTAGAAAAGCTTTCCCCAAAATGCTCAATGAATCACAAAGTAATCCTGTAAGAAAGTTTATTGGCTGGGTTGAAGACAAGGACAAACAGGGAGTCATGTATTTTGCTAACAATCTCCCTCTTAAATTACACAAAAAAGAAACTGGTAGGAAAAAAAAGGAGGAAAAACAGTCCAATCTAAGAGATACCAATAGACTAGTATGGAAGTCAAAGAATTCAATCCAGCTAGATTTGTGATGCCGCGTACACACGGTCTGGCTTTTCAGCTACAAAAGTCCGACAGCCCGTCCGAAAGACTTTTGACAGACTTCCGACTGACTTTTGGCGGACTTTCAACAGACTTTGTAATGACCGGACTTGCCTACACACGATCATACTAAAGTCCGACGGATTCGTACGTGATGACGTACACCGGACTAAAAAAAGGAAGTTGATAGCCAGTAGCCAATAGCTGCCCTAGCGTGGGTTTTTGTCCGTCGGACTAGCATACAGACAAGCAGATTTCTGGGTCCGGCGGAGTTACAACCTAAAGATTTGAAACATGTTCCAAATCTAAAGTCCGTCAGATTTGCGACTGGAAAAGTCTGCTGAAGGTCCGGTGAAGCTCACACACGATCGGATTGTCCGCCGGACGCGGCATTACAAGTGCATACATACTTTGTAACATTGTGCCTTTTATGAAAATTGATTAGTTTATTTCCAAATGGGATTAGAGACACCCAGGTCACAATACACCAGCCAACCTGGACAATGTCTTGGTTATCCCCAGAGAATATCTGTTCCTTCCAATCATATCCATGAAACCGTCAAACTGCGATTGCACTTTCTCCTTCTCCTATGCAGCAATGTCTATAAACTTTATAGAAATTTTTGCACACTAAGCAAGTTTGGCATCTCAACGTATTAGCTGGAACATAGATCTACTTGTAATGCTGACTTAGTTGGTGAGCTTCTCCTCTGAGATGAACAATCAGATTGGGTCATTTAGATAAGCTGGGGAATGCTGGCTTTTGGTCCTGAATGAAGGGAAGTTCCAAGGAAATCATAATAGTAGATGTGATGAATAATTAATGTCATTGCTTTAAGGTTACTAAGTAAACTGATATTGGTTTACTATTGCCTGCAAATGACATGGTCTCCCTCTCTGGTTTTGGAGGGCATCCATTGTTCCTCAGAGTGTAACCAAGATGTTGGCTACCAGCCTATCGAGTTATGAGTGGGGAGACACCATTTTGGTTCCTTTCTGATGCCAGCTGGCGTCCAGGTGGCAGCTTTTAGTGGCTATTTTGGGAATTCTTATGAGGGATATGCCCCCGTTGGTGGCAATGAGCTAGGCCCATCTCTGCATATAGATAAAGACGCAGGATCGAAAAGAAGCTAAGCGCATCTCCGCATATATATCATTTTTTTTTTTTTAGGATATTACAATGTATTATGTTTAGAGGGCTCTTATTTATTGGCTGCAAATTCTGGGGACCTTTTTTTATTTTTCCTTTGACAATTATTGGGGTTTATTTTTTATATCGTTGTTTGCAGTGTCTCTAGGCAAGTTCAGGAATATTATGTGTCTGGGAGAGTCTCTCCTTATGTATTCAAATGGACCACAGAGCTGTTGATAAAAAAGCAATAATGGTGGTCTAGCTATACAGCATTATGGCTTGTATATGGGGCATAGATGGTATTCAAAGACTTGTTTTCCATATATTATTGTTACTATCATATTTGCAGTGTCTGAATATAAGCCCATAAATGAAAGGCACTTTATTGAGGAAATCTCCATACTTAGGCAGAGGACATTTTCAACATTCATAGTGTACATGTAATTCATATTGGGTAATGAGGAGCCTAGTGGAGATTACTCCCATGGGGGACATGCTTTTACAATTGTACTATTAAAAAGTAGGCCACCTTCCAACTTAAAATATTTATTTTATAGATTTTGCCTTTACATCATATCATACCAACTTGCGGATACTGAGTGCGCTTGGCGTTGCCTTGGGGGTGTGCCCGCCCCCCCGGGGGGGAGGGGTGGTAGTGGTATTGCCTTCCTGCTTGGTCCACACTGGGGCTTTCGTGTAGACCCACTGAACATGTGGAAGGTATTTTGGACATCCTCTAATTAAATATTGCAATTTGATAATGAGCATATATTATTAATAATATCAATTTTCCCCATTGCTCTTGAAATATAAATAGGAAATCCGGGAAGCGTGTTGAGCCATCAAAACTGTAACAGTGGAGCAGAAAAATGTTGAGTATGGGGTTACGCATTATGTATTGATGTTGGTTTGCTCTAAGCAGGTGGTAGAGCATGTTGTATGGGGCAAGCACTAACACAATGTTATTTTAACTTTTTTTTAACTTGGAATTTGTAAAAAATAATGATTATATGCTATGTTATGGATACAATTTGATTGTGTGAAGTGCCTGAAAAGTTTATCATCATCTATATCCACGATTCCAACTCAGCTTGAACATCTGTTGAGATGAATGGGTGAGACTTGGATCATGTAGTGCTTACCCGATGGTCAGTAAGCAAATCCATCTACTTAAACTACTCCTTGTCAAAGAAATTTTGGACATGCATCTGAAATAGAAAGTTTATGAACAAAGATATGAGCCAGTGAGCTACACAAGAGCTTCTCTTGAGGTAGAGAAGGAGATGAGCCCACTTGCTAGTTAAGATGTAACTGATATGAGCTGACTCTGAAACAGTTTAAAAAAAACTATTACCTACTACAACGTTGTATTTCTGGTAAATTAAATCAATAAGTCTGTCTACCTATCCTTTGTTATATACATTTTGCTTCTTCTTGCCACACATTAATTTTAGGAGTTAGCATGTTTCATTATCTATAAAAGAAGACAAAAAATACATGAATTAGCATTCTGAAATGCAGGATTTACCTAAATAAATCAGATTAAGGTCATATTCATATTTGATCAGAATGGCTTGTCCATTTTTATTGTGCAGGGTATTCTATGGGTGATAGTTTGGGTTCAGGTGTCTGGAGTGCAGAATATTTAGCATGCTATACTATGACAGTTTTTGTCATGTTAAATTGCAGTGATATACTGTAAAAAATTATAACCCTCCTCCAATCCCTACACTGGCTCCCAATCACCCAGCGGATTAAATTCAAAATACTAACCACAACATACAAAGCCATTCACAACTCTACCCCGAGCTACATCACCAATCTTGTCTCCAAATATCAGCCAAATCATCCTCTCCGCTCTTCTAAAGACCTCCTACTCTCAAGCTCTCTTGTCTCCTCCTCCTATGCTCACCTCCAGGATTTCTCCAGAGCCTCTCCCATCCTCTGAAACTTGCTACCTCCGCCTGTCCATTTATCCCCTATTCTTGCTACCTTCAGGCGATCCCTGCAAACTCATCTCTTCGGGAAAGCCTATCACGTCTCCAACTAATCTTCTACCACTTCCATCAGCTCATTCCCCACAGTTGCAACCTTTTCTACCAGCTGCCCCACCCTATTAGATTGTAAGCTCTTCTGAGCAGGGCCCTCTTACTCATCTTGTATTTTATTGTATTGTAACTGTATTGTCTCCTTTTTATATTGTAAAGCGCTGCGTAAACTGTTGGCGCTATATAAATCCTGTATAATAATAATAATATAAATAACGTGTGTGTATATTTATATATCTAGCGAGAGAAAGAGAGGGATCATTGGGCTGATTTACTAAAGGAATTGAAACACAATAAATGGGAGGTACTCTATCCAGAGAGGAGGTGAATGCAAAAATGTGCCACATTTGCAGAGGTGTGGGGGTGCCATTATGTGTTAATAGCACTCCTGTGTGTCTGCTAAATAGCAGCGCAATTGCCTGTGGGTCAGGAACTTTTATTTTGTAATGTAAACCTAGCCTCAATCACTAAAATTGAGTCTGTTGCAAACAGGAGAAAGCATTTCCTCCGTCTCTTCTAACTGCAACATCGTAGCTCTCAGTGCAGTAAGTAGATGACACCATCCTTCTGGAAGAGAAAAAATGTGAAGGTGTGTTCAGGAGAGAGTACTGTGATCTATGTGAGGGCTAATAAGGATCTTCTAGCATTACACATTACCTAGCATTCATGCACTTAATGTGAAAAAAATATCTAATGCTAAATTCACTTTAAGCAGCAGGTACTGAGAAAATATTGATAACATGGAATGAAATATTCAGCATTGAACAATCAATTTTCCTGTGTGACAAACTAAGTTTTTTGTTAGCCTTCAAAATTTTATAAGCCACAAAAATTGCTGTACCCAAAAATACCATACCTAATTCAGCAACCCAAAGGTAACATACCATGGACAATCGCAATTCCGGAGTTCATAGTAAGAGACTGAGATTTTTCTTCTAGCAAATAATTGTTTACGTATATTCTGCAAAATTAGGAAAATATATTAGTAGGTAGAAAATATTTTATTTAATATATTTCTTTAAAAAAATGTATTTCATAAGCTGCGCTTAAAAAACAAAGGAGCTGCTTTCAACGAATTTAAGAAAGTTATGAGGAATCAATACTGGATTGACTCATACCATTTTTCAATTACAACACTTGGTGTTTTACAGAAGAATGCCACAGCAGATGCCTTGGGTCATTTTGGTGCCTCTGGTTTTTATTTGTGAAGGTCATAGTGTTAGACTTTTCAAATCTTTCTGCATTTCTTTTATACACAGTATGCAGTCACTCTTTCTAAGCCATCAAGCTGTTGGTGCAAAATAGTCTTTATTACTACTTAGTTGGAACTTATTTTACAGAGTGGTTCTCATGTAGAATATATAGAATTTGTGAAATATTGAATTTATTCAGCAGCTAGCTTTAATTAAACTCATGTAACAAAGCTCATTGCTTTTTCTATATTGGAGAGCACTGCAGGTAGCTGCGGATATACAGCTTATTATTCATTTTTTTATTATCGTTATATTTTTTTGGTATGCTTACTATATCTTCATTCTTGTTATTAAAAGGGGAATCAACAGCCTTGTTGATTTTGTGTTAGATATACTGTATATGTAAAAGTTTAACTTGATGCAAACAATCATATTAGTGTTTAATAATGTTTAAAAAATCTAGTTTTGATCTGTAGTTTGTAACTCTGCATGTACTTAGTGTAAAGTTTGGGGGTCAATGCGATTGCAGGACACCAGCTATGGGGAGCTATGTACCGTAGTCTAAGAAGTCCACATCAACAAAAAGAGAAAAAAATGCTTCTTTTCGGGTAAAAATTGTCTAAACAGCAGAAATTAGTATTCAGGCTTACTTCAGCCAAGACAGTGGCACCACATGCCTAGCCAGCCGTGAAACATTCTCCCATGTGTGTCCAACTTCAAAACAGGTGTATCACTTAGAACTACTCCAACAAGCCCTCTTCACTTCCCACTGCCTCTGTATCACCCTTCTCCATCCTTAACCCTTGCTGTGTTTTTTAAAGGGTCCAGTACCTGGCAATGATTTGGTTGTGATAGTCTTCAAATTTCCTATGGAACCTAGTACACAGGGACTCATCCTCTCTCCATGTTGGAACTAGATCCTGCTTCTTCCACCACCCATTCTCATTCAATTTTTAAATTCCATAGCCATTACTGTCCACTGAGGCCCTTGCATTTCACATTTTAATGATGGCCTTAGCACCAGGATGGAGTTAGGCTTACTCTCAGCTTGGAGAGAAGTCAAGGCCATGTGTACGGCCTAAACCTGGGATCCAAGGTTTTCCATATTGACACAAAAGTTGCTTTGAAATCTAAAAAAGGTACTTGCAGGCATCAAACGTATGCATATTCCAGCACCATTGTTTCCTTATTTCAGGACAGAACACCTTAAAGGGCCACTGTCACCTGCCCATTCTGGGCAAAATAACAACATTCCTAATACCCCACACTCCCCTATCAGGTATGCTCACCAATATGTGCTGCCTTGCTGCCTCCCTGCTATAAAAGGCCAGCCTGGGTGATCTGCCATGTACAATGGTATAGGAGCTTTTGGGTTGGATTATGTTATTGCTTTGCCTACATGTCAATGTTCTGGACTGTTGATTGGCCACTCAGGTCAGTGTAGTGTAACACTGGGAGGTCACATGCTCCTCAGGTGGTGACAGCACCTTGCAATGAATGGCCTACAGTCACTCAGATTCTGCAACTGAGGGATGTTTTACAGGGGTTAGAATCACATACTGAGGCCGTTTAGCCAGTGTCTAGGTGTACAAACACTTACAATGCTCAGGTTATTTAAGCAGACCAGGCTGATTAAACTGATACAATTTGCAGCATGTGCAATATAGTTAAAAGCAGAGCATTATATGAAATATAAATGAAATCTACATTGAGTGGCCTTTATTTATGAAATTATTTTTGACTCTGGAGAGCAAAATTGTTCTGGGCTGCTTGATTATTTTTTAACAAGGTAACATAAGTTGAGGAAAGCTCTTGTTGAGTAGCCCTATGTACCTTTTACACTTCACAATAAGCTTTGCTAATAGGAATTGGGCATAGATTATGTGCCCATCAAAGTGAGATCTTTTTAACCTTATGTACTATACCTACAGCCACAGCTAAATAAAATCTACTTTATATGAGTGCTCGAAACATTGAATAGCTATCAACATTTAATTGGATTTCTCAGAGTTCAGGAGACAAACACGCAATCGAACACCGATGGGAAATGCTGAAAAAATATTGATTCACTTATCCAAATATTTAAAATATTTCTCAGCATGTGTATTAAAAAAAGTATGCTAGCAATACTTGCATTCAAACTGACCACTTCATGACTCCATGACTCACTTCATGACTCCAATGCAGTTTAAGTAAAACTGCAGCCATTTCTGTGGAAAAAATATTCGCAGGTTTTTAAATAAATGGTGAAAATTCTGAGATCTTCATGTGTTATAATATGGACATATGGACTAACATTTATAGTTTCTTCTTCAAGTTGACCTATTGGCTTTGGTTTGACCTGAAATATTGCTTTTGATGTGTGGTTGTGAGGAAGTTGACCAAAGGAGAACTAAAAATAAGAACAATTAGGAAGTATAAAAAAAAGTGAACAAGCAACTTATGCCGCGTACACACGACCGTTTTTTTCCGTCAGATTAAACTCTGATGGTCTTTCCGACAGAGTTCCGATGGAGTGCCGATGGAGTTCCGCTAAGACAGACTTGCCTACACACGATCACACCAAAGTCCGTTCGTTTAGAACGCGATGACATACGACGGGACTAGAAAAAGGAAGTTCAATAGCCAGTAGCCAGAAGCTGCCCTTGCATCTTTTTGGTCCATCGGAATAGCATACAGATGAATGGTTTTCCCGATAGGAATTGATTCCGTCGGAAAGATTTAAAACATGTTCTATTTCTAGGTCCGTCAGAATTTTTGAAAAAAAAAGTCAGATGAAGTCCACAAACGGTCGGAAAGTCCAGTCGTGTGTACGCGGCATAAGTGTTTTAGATGACCTGCCTATGGGATATGAATGTAATAAGCAATAAACCAGTGGCGGCTGGTGGTAATTTTTTTTGGGGGGGCGGCAAACAGTGCACCCACAGCCACCCCCCATCGGTCCGGTCGCTCGTGTCCGGAGCACCTACCCCATCTATGGCGGGCATCGCTTCACCCGGGCGACAGGCAACGGGTAATCACAGGCGGTTTCCCTTTCCCCTGCTCTCCTCCACGGACATCACGGCAGCTTCCGTCTCCTTCCTCCTCCTTCTCGGCGGCCAATCTGAACATCTCAGACCCGCTTTCTGATTGGCCGGGAGGAGAATCAGTGTGAAAAAATATTCATTCGCTTTTGTCCCACAACTAGGTGAGCTTTGTTCGCAGTGCTCTGCACCCAAGACCCACCGTATTGTGAAGCCTATTAGAGCCTCTGGCTCTAATCACGTGCTTCAAAACCCCCCAATTGGAATGCATGCATCTTGCGTCCTTCATGGGGGCCGGGCACATGGATGGGGGGGCGGCGCCCATGCGCCTTTGATGGACAGGCCGCCCCTGCAATGGACAGAGTAGAATAGGCTGATATAGTATAGAACGCCTAAACTAATCTTGGGCTGTGGTAAGACAGAGAAAGGATTGTAAAGCTGGACATACTTGGCTCAAATTTTGACTGACTACCTCTAAATCAGCTTGAAATTTTTAGCTGTGGGTTGCATTGCAGGTACCACTTGGCAGCCTGTGGGCTGAACAAGAGAAAGGTATCTGCGTACAACTAATTAAAACTCGGTACACACAAGCAAAAAATCAGATGGCCAATGACTGTGAGCGCTGATCAGTGAATTTTGGCGAGGGGAAGTTCCCCTGTCTGAATGCACTGTCTCGGTGGGAGCGGTCACTGTACCAACATCACTTGTTTTGATGAATCAATCTGTCAGGTTTTTTTTCAACCCACAGGTAAAATGAAAAAAAAAAATGAATGTAAAACACCATTTTGTTTTGATGAACCTGGAATGCGTTGAGGCTGGGTTTACACTTATGCGAATTGGATGAGAGTTTCTCCGCATCCAATTTGCATAGCAGGAGATTATGACTGGCTCTCTATGGAGCTGGTTCACACATCTCCTCAGCGGCTCCAGTATGAATGGCACAGGGTCCCTGTGCGTCTTGGTCCATTTTAGGTCCGAATTCAGCCCAAAATTTGGTCTGAAATCAGACCTGAAATGGTGAATGGTGACACACCAGACTTCTGCTGTGAGCCACTGCGTGTTCCAGTGTGAACCTAGCCTCAAAGTTCAGTTAAGTGTTCAGTGCTTAGTACTTACCAGACACATCAGGCCTCTGTGTAAAGATAAGTGGTCAAAATAGTAAATTGTCCATCTTGTAGATAAAAGAGAGCTAGAAGGTATCAGTGTAAAATCATTGTCAACTATTATTTGTAAGCTTTCATCAAAAGGTAGCTGCACCCAGATTATCCCTTGAGGTAGGGGTAGTAAAATCTACAAAATAGAAGAGGGGGGGGGCTCTAGGAGTAGTTGATAAACTAAATCAAAGAATAAAAGTAAAAGGAGCAAGCACATTGATCAGAAGTGTCAACATCAAGCTAATTTAAAGTGGTTGTTAAGCCACTCTAACCTGTTTGCACCATCAGCACTGACTTCTATTGTAGTGTCCCCCTCTGTGTAAGATTTATAAAAATAAATGCTGAAAATATCTAATTTCAAAGCTAAGATCTCTCCTTTCCTCCTCTGAGAGATGCAGTGTGCGGGGCCGACATTTGGCAGGAACCATGAATCAGACTGAGACAGAAAATGCAGTAAAAATCACACCTTTTAATGTAATGGTAAAAATGGTACAGATTAGTAAACGTAGTCAAAACATAAGCCAAGGATCGGAAGCCAAAGCTGGTAGTCAGACAAGCCAGTAATCAGGAAACTAGAGATCAGCATATTCAGAGGCAGAAGAACAGGATAGGGAACCAGAAGGGATGTCAGCCAGGCAAAGTCTTTCACAGGAACACATCAGTTTAAATAGCCGGAAGGGGCTGTCTGTAGGCGGGACTGATGAGCAGATAATGATCACCAAGTGAGCTACTGTGGAAACAACGATTGCTGACAATTATCCAACAACTGAGCAGCCTGAGCACAGAGAAGAGAGCTGCTGAGAGTCTAGCCCTGACCGTACCCCCTCCTCAATGCCCCCTCGGAGAGGCACCAGGTTGTAGGAGAAAATGTCTATGGAAAGCACAGGGGAGGACAGGAGCATGTACGTCTGAGGATGAGACCCAAGATCGTTCCTCTGGACCATACCCTTTACAGTGAACAAGGTACTGTCTGCGCCCACGGAACCTATGGGAGTCAATGATAGATTGTATCTCATACTCCTCATGTTCTCAACCTGACCCCGAAGAGGACATGGCACCGAGGTAGTGAAGCGGTTGCACACCAAAGGTTTTAATAAGGAAACATGGAATACATTAGAAATGCACATGTTAGAAGGAAGATTTAAAGTGTAGGCTACTGGGGTGAACCTACAGGTAATTTGGAAAGGCCCAATATACCGTGGTGCCAGTTTCAGTGAGAGAACATGGAGTCAGAGGTTACGAGATGACAGTTAGACCCTCTGCCCAACTTGATAGGAAGGCACAGGGAAGTGTCTCCGGTCAGCATGGAGTCTGTACCTATCACTGGCACGTCGCAAGGACTCTTGGACCTGCACCCAAGTGGAACAGAGATCACGGAGATGCTTCTCTAACGCATGATTTCTTTGAGGAACAAATGTGCCAGGCAACATGGATGGCTCGAACCCATATTTCGCCATTAACCACTTCAGCCCCGGAAGGATTTACCCCCTTCCTGACCAGAGCACTTTTTACAATTTGGCACTGCGTCGCTTTAACTGCTAATTGCCCGGTCATGCAATGCTGTACCCAAACGAAATTTGCGTCCTTTTCTTCCCACAAATAGAGCTTTCTTTTGATGGTATTTGATCACCTCTGTCGTTTTTATTTTTTGCGCTATACACGGAAAAAGACCGAAAATTTTGAAAAAAAATGATATTTTCTACTTTTTGTTCTAAAAAAAATCCAATAAACTCAATTTTATTCATACATTTAGGGAAAAATCGCGGAGCTCGCGTATGAGGTCACATGTCTTTGGTAAAAAAAATGTCAATAAGTGTATATTTATTGGTTTGCGCAAAAGTTATAGCGCCTACAAACTAGGGTACATTTTCTGGAATTTACACAGCCTTTAATTTATGACTGCCTATGTCGTTTCTTGAGGTGCTAAAATGGCAGGGCAGTACAAAACCCCCACAAATGACCCCATTTTGGAAAGTAGACACCCCATGGAAATTGCTGAGGGGCATGTTGAGCCCATTGAATATTCATTTTTTTTGTCCCAAGTGATTGAATAATGACAAAAAAAAAAAAATTACAAAAAGTTGTCACTAAATGATATATTGCTCACACAGGCCATGGGCATATGTGGAATTGCACCCCAAAATACATTTAGCTGCTTCTCCTGAGTATGGGCATACTACATGTGTGGGACTTTTTGGGAGCCTAGCCGCGTACAGGACCCCGAAAACCAATCACTGCCTTTAGGATTTCTAAGGGCGTACATTTTTTATTTTACTCCTCACTACCTATCACAGTTTTGAAGGCCATAAAATGCCCAGATGGCATAAAACCCCCCAAAATGACCCCATTTTGGAAAGTAGACACCCCAAGCTATTTGCTTTGAGGCATGTTGAGTCCATGGAATGTTTTATATTTTGACACAAGTTGCGGAAAAGTGACATTTTTTTTTTTTTTTTTGCACAAAGTTGTCACTAAATGATATATTGCTCACACAGGCCATGGGCATATGTGGAATTGCACCCCAAAATACATTTAGCTACTTCTCCTGAGTATGGGGATACCACATGTGTGGGACTTTTTGGGAGCCTAGACGCGTACGGGGCCCCGAAAACCAATCACTGCCTTCAGGATTTCTAAGGGGGGAAATTTTTGATTTCACTCTTCACTGCCTATCACAGTTTCGGAGGCCATGGAATGCCCAGGTGGCACAAACCCCCCCAAATGACCCCATTTTGGAAAGTAGACACCCCAAGCTATTTGCTGAGAGGCATGGTGAGTATTTTGCAGCTCTCATTTGTTTTTGAAAATAAAGAAAGACGAGAAAAAAAATTTTTTTTCTTTTTTCAATTTTCAAAACTTTGTGACAAAAAGTGAGGTCTGCAAAATACTCACTATACCTCTAAGCAAATAGCTTGGGGTGTCTACTTTCCAAAATGGGGTCATTTGGGGGGGGGGGTTGCTACCTGGGCATTCCATGGCCTCCGAAACTGTGATAGGCAGTGAAGAGTGAAATCAAAAATTTACGGCCTTAGAAAGCCTGAAGGCGGTGCTTGGTTTTCGGGGTCCCGTACGTGGCTAGGCTCCCAAAAAGTCTCACACATGTGGTATCCCCGTACTCAGGAGAAGCAACAGAATGTATTTTGGGGTGTAATTTCACATATTCCCATGGCATGTTTGAGCAATATATCATTTAGTGACAACTTTGCGCAAAAAAAAAAATTGTCTCTTTCCCGCAACTTGTGTCACAATATAAAATATTCCATGGACTCGACATGCCTCTCAGCAAATAGCTTGGGGTGTCTACTTTCCAAAATGGGGTCATTTGGGGGGGGTTTGAACTGTCCTGGCATTTTATGCACAACATTTAGAAGCTTATGTCACACATCACCCACTCTTCTAACCACTTGTAGACAAAGCCCTTTCTGACACTTTTTGATTACATAAAAAAATATTTTTTTTTTGCAAGAAAATTACTTTGAACCCCCACACATTATATATTTTTTTTAAAGCAAATGCCCTACAGATTAAAATGGTGGGTGTTTCATTTTTTTTTCACACAGTATTTGCGCAGCGATTTTTCAAACGCATTTTTTGGGGAAAAAACACACTTTTTTAAATTTTAATGCACTAAAACACATTATATTGCCCAAATGTTTGATGAAATAAAAAAGATGATCTTAGGCCGAGTACATGGATGCCAAACATGACATGCTTTAAAATTGCGCACAAACGTGCAGTGGCGACAAACTAAATACATTTTTAAAAGATTTTAAAAGCCTTTACGGGTTACCACTTTAGATTTACAGAGGAGGTCTACTGCTAAAATTACTGCCCTCGATCTGACCTTCGCGGTGATACCTCACAAGCATGGTGCAATTGCTGTTTACATTTGACGCCAGACCGACGCTTGCGTTCGCCTTAGCACGAGAGCAGGGGGGACAGGGGTGCTTTTTTTTTTTTTTCTTTATTATTATTATTTTTTTTTTTTATCTTATTTTTAAACTGTTCCTTCCTTTTTTTTTTTAAATCATTTTTATTGTTATCTCAGGGAATGTAAATATCCCCTATCATAGCAATAGGTAGTGACAGGTACTCTTTTTTGAAAAAATTGGGGTCTATTAGACCCCAGATTTCTCCTCTGCCCTCAAAGCATCTGACCACACCAAGATCGGTGTGATAAAATGCTTTCCCAATTTCCCAATGGCGCTGTTTACATCTGGCGAAATCTAAGTCATAAAATGCTCATAGCTTCTGCTTTCTTAGGCCATAGAGATGTTTGGAGCCACTCTGGTCTCTGATCAGCTCTATGGTCAGCTGGCTGAATCACCGGCTGCATTTTCAGGTTCCCTGTTGAGACAGGAGAGCCAGAGAAAAACACGGAAGACATTGGGAGGGGGGCATTTCCTCCCACTGCTTGTAAAAGCAGTCTAGAGGCTAATTAGCTGCTAGGATTGCTTTTACATGAAAGCCGACCGCTGGCTGAAAAGAATGATACCAAGATGATACCTAAACCTGCAGGCATCATTCTGGTATAACCACTCAAAGTCGTGAATGGCGTACCTGAAGACAAAAAAATGGTTAACAATAAAGCACAGTAAACGGTAAAGTATAAAAAATTGCATACCTGAAAAGCAAACATGATAAAACATAATAACAATAAAACATTGCAGAATAGAATACAGTAAAAAACAGCAGAACAATAGAGAGAATAGAGAGAGAGAGAGAGAACAATAAAACGACAACTATTTTTTTTTATTTTATATTTTTGTATGTGTTTTTTTTTTTATTACACTTTTTTTTGTAACTGTAACTTTTATAACTGTAACCGGTTCCAGGTTCGGGTCTCTCAAAATGCGATGGCATCTTGGGAGACCCTGTAAAAGTGTGCCTAGTCTGTGCAATGCTGTACCCTACGATAATACTCAACTAGTGCATGGTAGCGTTCAAAACATTCACCAATGCAAAGACCAGAATTGTCAGGACAGGAGGGACAATAATAGCGGGTGTCACGCCTATATCCGCACTTGCTGCAGACACAACATCTTTTTTGGGGGGGTTCGTTGGGTAGGGGTACTCGGGAGGACATAAATAAAATGCCTCTCATGCAGCTGACTGCATTTGGTTGGGGATGTGAATGGGGGAAGTACGGGCGCTGCAGAAGTGGTGGGTTCCCAATTAGGATTAGCGAATGCAGCAGGAAGGGCATTATGGGCACGATGGGCCTGTGTTTGTCTTTTTGGTGGCAGCGGGACACTACTTGTGCTTGCCACCTCACCAGCTTGAACTGCACTTATGGGACTCGCCACATCACCATGTGTTACTGCAGTGCGGGTTTGACTACGACCGGGGTGTACTAGGCCGCTGGTGCTTGCCAGTTCACCAAAACGCTAAAAAAAAACTGTTAGCGATCACAGGGATCAGGCCTGACTCTGCGAACGCTGCAGTTATGCGTTTAGTGTTTTGTAAG
Source organism: Lithobates clamitans (assembly GCA_037952925.1). NCBI lineage: Eukaryota > Metazoa > Chordata > Amphibia > Anura > Ranidae > Lithobates > Lithobates clamitans. The sequence goes on from JBBGZY010000611.1 coordinate 843,499, forward strand.
TTACAGTGATCGATCGATACTGTACTTGGGTGGGCTGGGCTGGGCCGGGCGGAGGGGCAAAACGCAGGTGCTAGCAGGTATCTGGGCTGATCCCGCTAACACTGCGTTTGTGGGAACCCTAAACTGCTGGGGATGCCAGTATAGATCTGATCGGATCAGATATTGATCCGTTCAGATACTATACCACTAAGGGAGGTGTACGGTGCGTGCGTGGGTGTTAGCGGTACTGGCGCTAACCTGACGCTGCCTGGGGCTGGTGCTTGCCAGTTCACCAAAACGCTACCAAGAAAACTGTTAGCGATCGCAGGGGTCAGGCCTGACTCTGTGAACGCTGTAGTTATGCGTTTAGTGTTTTGTAAGTGACAGTGATCGATCGATACTGCACTTGGGTGGGCCGGGCGGAGGGGAAAAACGCAGGTACTAGCAGGTATCTGGGCTGATCCCGCTAACACTGTGTTTTTGGGAACCCTAAACTGCTGGGGACGCTAGTATAGATCTGATCGGATCAGATATTGATCCGTACAGATACTATACCACTAAGGGAGGCGTATGCTGCGTGCGTGGGTGTTAGCAGTACTGGCGCTAATCTGACGCTGCCTGGGGCTGGTGCTTGCCAGTTCACCAAAACGCTACCAAGAAAACTGTTAGCGATCGCAGGGATCAGGCCTGACTCTGTGAACACTGCAGTTATGCGTTTAGTGTTTTGTAAGTGACAGTGATCGATCAATACTGCACTTGGGTGGGCCGGGCCGGGCGGAGGGGAAAAACGCAGGTGCTAGCAGGTATCTGGGCTGATCCCACTAACACTGCATTTTTGGGAACCCTAAACTGCTGGGGACGCTAGTATAGATCTGATCGGATCAGATATTGAACTAACCAGTATCACCCGTCACGGTTATATGGTGATCAGTGGTGAAAGGGTTAACTACCGGGCAATCAAGGGGTTAAAACATTTATTAGGTAGTATATGGGGGTCCCTGTCGCTATAAAACGCTGACGGCGAACCTTAATATTTACCTCCCTAACTAGCGTCACCAGCGACACTAATACAGCGATCAGAAAAATGATCGCTTAGTGACACTGGTGACAGGGGGTGATCAAGGGGTTAAAACTTTATTAGGGGGGGTTAGGGGGGTACCCTAGACCTACAGGGGGCTAATACTCACTGCCCTACCACTTCTAACTGTCACAAACTGACACCATGCAGTAAAAAAAAAAATACTGCTTGGTGTCAGTTTGTGACAGGGGGGGGTGATTGGGGGGGATCAGGGGGGCGATGGGGGGGGTCGGGGTGTTTTATGTGCCTAGCATGTTCTACTGTGTGTGTGTGTGTTGGTGCACTCACTTGTCATCTCTCCTCGGCGCCGGAACGGAAACTGCCGAGCCGAGGAGAGATGACATCAGAACCTCTGCCTGTGTGTACTACACACAGGCAGGGGAGAATTCCGATTGGCTGGGAGCGATTGCGAGGGGGGGCCACGATCGGATGGTCTCCCCCTCGCCTCTCAACGCTCCCAGTCACAAGCCGACCGCCGCTGGTACCGGGGGGGGTCAGATCGGACCCCCCGCCCGCGGGAGGCAGATCACGTATGGGTAAGTGGTAAGTGGTTAACAGAGACAATCTGGAAGCGGCATTGACGGCGCTATTGTGAGCAAACTCCACCCAAGATAAGAGGTCTGACCAGTTGTTATGGTGGTCAGAAATATAGCAATGTAGAAACTGCTCCAAGGCTTGGTTGGCTCATTCTGCATCCCCATTAGATTGTGGGTGATATGTAGAGGAGAAGGAAAGCTGAATTCCCAACTGTGCACAAAAGGCCAGTCAAAACCTCAACATAAACTGGCTACCCCTTTCCGAGTTGATAACCTTGGATAGCTCATGTAACCGAAAGATCACCTGAGCGAAAATGGATGCCAGTTCTTTGGATGTAGGAATACAATGTGACATCTTCAAGAAACGGTCAACCACCATAAGAATAACTGGGTTGCCCTGGGAGTTGGGTAACTCCACAAAAAAAATCCATAGACAAGTGGGTTAAAGGCTTCTCTCCATTGGGTATGGGTTGTAGGAGGCCCACTGGCAGGTGTTGTGGTGTTTTACTCTGAGCACACACAGAACAAGCTGCTATAAAGGCAGTTACATCAGCGCGAAGACTAGGCCACCAGAATTGTTGAGAAATAGACCAGATGAGTTGATTCTTCCCTGGGAGAATATTAAGTCTGGAACAAAGCAGTGTGAAGATTCTCAGGGACAAAGCAGGATTCACAAGGTTTCTCAGGAGGAGAATGGATCTGAGCAGCAAGAATTCTGTCACCCAAACGTGAAGTGAGACTAGTGCAAATAGTGGCTAGAATACAATCGAGAGGTATCATGGGAGTAGGAAGCACCTCCATCTTGGAGGAGGAAGAAAACTGTTGTGACAATTCATCAGCCCTTACATTCTTAGTACTGGGTAAAAATGAGACTATGTAATTGAAGCTTGACAGAAAAAGAGCCCATCGTGCCCTTCTGGGAGATAAGCATTTTGCCTCAGACAAGAATGTGTTATTCTTACGGTCAGTCGCAAAAATTGAAAAAACACTATTAAGACCACATCCGTATATACTTAATTTTGAGAGAAGGAGGAGATAAAGAACCACAAGGCCCTCATTCGGACTTTACAGACAAGATGGACAATAGTATAGTAAAAAAATATACTTTATTAACAATAAATCATAACAAACAGGTCAAGTAGAAAAGAATTAAAAACATACAAGGCATATGATAGTCGTAAACATCTAGTATAAACAAGAGGGTAGACACCAACTGAACGGCAGTGAGCCCCTGGCATCAATGCATTTTGCTATATTGCTTCGTCAGGACATACATTTGGGGGTAGTTGAAAGGAACAGGTCTCCCTATCAAAGATAAAACAAATCAATCAGATATTGTATATCAATAACATATAATAAAAACTTTCAACCACTGTCATATCCAGAGGACATTTGTATAAAAGACATACATAACTACCTTGTCAACGTAAGGTTGTCTCCACATGGAGATCTTAGGTCAGTCAAAATGAGGACTGGCACAGTAGTACCCTCAAGGAGATGCCTCCATTCCTTAAGAGCTAAAATGATAGCTAACAATTCTCTGTCCCCAATCTCATAATTGCATTCTGCAGGAGACAATTTCTTAGAAAAGTAGCCACAAAGATGCATAGCGCTCTCAGAGGTAGGATGTTAAGACAGAAGGGTGCCTACTCCAGTCTCAGATGCATCAACCTCAAGAATAAAGTGTAACGTAGGATCAGGATGTTCCAGCACAGGATCTGAAAAAAGGCAGCCTTGAGAGACTCAAAGGCTTTAAGGGAATCTGGAGACCAATTCTGTGGGTTGCTGTCCTTCCTGGTCATATCAGTCAGGGTGTCATGGATCTGCCAGATAGGGGTTAAAATAGTGCAGACTGATTTCAGTGATTGGCAACAGGCTGCCTTATTTAAACACCTCAGCAGCACTGTGTCTTTGCTGTCTGATCTGCAGCTCATACCTGTTCCTGTGACTTCCTGTTCCTGTGATCCGATCTCTTTCCTGTGTTTGACCCAGCTTGTTTGACTACGATTGATCTCTGTTATCCTGACCCCAGCCTGCTTTGTAACCACGCTCAGCTCTACACTGCTTGATATCCTGTTGCCGAACTTTGCCTGTATCCTGACCATTCTCTGCCTGACGTCTATATCTACATCTGATCGTCTGTTACCAAACCCGGCTTGTCTGACTACGTATTCAGTGTCTCCCCAGCCCTGCACTTACCAGCCTGCTTCCTGTTCCCTGCTGCACCAGCTGAACTGACATGACGAAAGACGAACCAGGCACCCATACACCACCATGCTCTTGCGGCCTCTGTTGCAACACCGGTTGCCCTTGAGCCGGGGTTGTATGAGAAAGCCTTCCCGCTGCATGTTAGGCTCATCCAGCAAGTACGTAACACAGGGGTGTGACCAGAGAAGAGAATTTACAATTACATTTCTGATAATAATTGGCAAAGCCAATAAAATGCTGTAGCGGACAAAGACCTATGGGTCGAGGCCACTGTAGAACTGTAGATAGTTTATCTGGGTCCATCGAAAAACCGGCAGTAGAAATGACATAACCCAGAAATGTAACCTGTTCACGATGGAACTTTTCCAACTAAGAATACAGGTTATTATCTCTCAACCTCTGTAGCAAACTGGAGAGGTCTGTTTGGCTCTCTAGGGATTTTGAATATATGAGAATATCATCAAGATAAACCACCACACATTGCTGCAACATATCTCAGAGAACACCGTTGATGAATTTCTGAAAGACTGCAGGTGCATTGCAGAGACCAAACGGCATTATGAGGTATTCATAATGTCCAGTCCTAGTGTTAAACGCAGTTTTCCATTCATTTCCCTCCTTATTTCTCATGAAATTGTATGCCCCTCTCAAATCAAGCTTAGTGAAAACAGTTGCTCCCTTGAGGCGGTCAAATAATTCTGTAATCAATGGAATCAGATAAGCGTTCCCAATCGTGATGCGATTGAGACCCCTATAATCAATTAAAGGGGTCTGTTCACCACTCTTCTTTTTCACAAAGAAGAAGCCAGTACTGGCAGGAGACGAATATTTGTGGATGAACCCTTGAGAAAGTAAATCATCAACATAGTCCTCCATGGTTTTATCCTCCAAGACAGATAAAGGGTAGATCCGGCCATGAGGGGGCATGGCACTAGGTTGAAGGTCAATTGCACAATCATACGACCAGTGTGGAGGCAAAAAACTGGCTTGACCATTATCAAAGACATTTCTAAATTTGCAGTACTCCTCTGGCAAAGAGGAGAGTGAAGTTGTGCACAGGACCTTTCTGAAAACATGTTTTGCAGCATTGTGTTGACCAGGAAAGAACCTCAGCACAATGCCAATCAAAAGAGGGGTTGTGCTTCTATAACCAAGGCAAACCAATGACCGCCTGGTAATGAGGTGTGGAAATTACTTAAAATTGGATTATCTCATGGTGAAGAGCCCCTATGGGCATGGTCAACGGAGCAGTCGCATGAGTCACATGGGTCGGCTGTAAAGCTCTCCCATCAATAGCCTCGATAGCAAGTGGAGTAGCATGAAGCTGCAGCGAAATCGAGTGCTTAGACACAAAAGGCACTATCTATGAATAAGCCTGCAGCCCCAGAGTTTATAGAGCCAGTGTATTGATGTAGGACTCAGACCAAGAGAGGGCAACCGGAACTAGAGGCTTATCCTTCAGGATAACTGGGGACGCAACTATGCCACCTAAGGTCTGTCCCCTCCAGAACCTCAGGACAAGTAGGACAAGACTTCAAAAATGACCTGCCTGGCCACAATAAAGGCACAATCTCTCCCTCCTCCTAAAGGCTCTCTCCTCCGCAGAGAGACGTGTGAAACCCAACTGTCTGGGTTCTACTTCACTGGCGGACTCATTATCAGGAGGCGTGGGAGGTGAGCTAAGCAAGGGTGGGAATGCAATGCTCGGAGCCAAACATACAGGAGGCTTCCACAAGCACTCCTTAAAGGAAGGTCTCTTGGAGTCTCGAGTCAATGAGAATGGCAAACGTGATTAACTTCTCCAGATCCGTAGGTATGTCTCGGGCTGCTATCTCATCTTTAATGTTATCCGAGAGACCATGAGAAAAAGCAGCCATAAGGGCCTCATTGTTCCAAGCAACCTCTGCTGCCAGAGTAGAAAATTCAATGTCATACAGTTCTCATACTCTGATGAGCATGAGGCTCTTGGCAGCAGACATGGAGCTAACAGGTAACTCAGGACAATGGGTTTTTGCATCTCCCATAGAGGGTTTGCTCAGGCCAAGGCTCTATCAGAAAGCAAAGAAATAATGAAGCCTACTTTGCTTCTGTCCATGGGGAATGCCTGGGGCAGCATCTCAAAGTATATTCCAATGTGGTTGAGAAACTCTCTGCATTGAACTGCATTAGATTGCCCTAAATTGCTGGGGAAGAGCTGCAGCACCAGACATACCTCTTACAGAGGTAATATTCGAGGCGGGTGCCTGCACAGAGACTAGAGCAGCAGCAGGGATGGCCTGCAACACTGGTTGTACTGGAACAGCCACAGTGGGAGGATCCAGATGATCAGTGCGAATCAGGAGCGTCTGTACGGCTATGGCAAACTGATCAATGCGGTGGTCCTGCTCATTCAATCTGGAAAAAATATTACCACTCTGTGTATTGCCTGCAAATTCATGGCCTTCGCGTACTGTCAGGAACCATGAATCATACTGAGACAGAAAATGCAGCACAAATCACACCTTTTAATGCAATGGTAAAAATGGTACATATCAGTATGTGTAGTCAAAACATAAGCCAGGGATCAGAAGCCAAAGCGGGTAGTCAGACAAGTGGGTAATCAGGAAACCAGAGATCAGTGTAGTCGGAGGCAGAAGAACAGGGACACAGTAGAGAAACTCCAGATATGTTGACCAGGTGAAGGCACGAAAGGAAGGAACAAGGCAGTTTAAAAAGCCAGAAGGAGCTGGCTGTAGGCAGGACTGACGAGCAGGTAATGATCACAGGTGAGCCACTGTGAAAACAATTAGTGCTGGCAATTAACCGACAGCTGAGCAGCCTGAGCACAGAGAAGAGAGCTGCTGAGGGTCCAGCCCTGACACATTTTAAGGACTAGAGCAGGGGTCTCCAAACTTTCTAAAGAAAGGGCCGGTTTAGATGTTGGGGGGGGGGCAGACTGTGCCCAGTGGGAGTAAACAATGCCCCATCTTTGGTATTAGGGGGAGAAATAGTTGGTGTCAGTGGGAGCAATAGTGCCCCATTTTTGTTGTCAGTGGAAGGAATTCTCCCTCATCATTGGTGTCAGTGGAAGAAATAGTGGAAGAAATAGTGCCCCATTGTTGGTGTCAGTGGCAGGAATTATGCCTCATTGTTGGGGTAAGTGGGAAGAAAAATGCCACAAGGGCCAGATAAAATCAAGCAAAGGGTCATTCAGCACCAGGGCAGGAGTATGGAGACCACTGGACTAGAGCTAAACTCTGGAGAGACAAAATGTAATTTAATATATTCCACAATAGCCACTAAGGTTATAAAATCCATTCCATTCCAAATCCATTTTGTGTGCACCAAATGCCTTTGCAAATTCAGATGCTTCTTTGTGCAGTAGTGATAAAATCAACACTTTGCAGTACATAGTTTGTGCAGAGATAGAGATTTGTGCGGAGCCCAGCCAGTCCACCCTCTACAGGCTGTCTGCATAAAACTACAGAGGGGCAGATAGAAGGCCACTCACCCTGAACCAGGGGTAGATCCAGAGTCTAGTCTCGGGAGGGGCACTGCCAGAAATTATGTTTTTTTGCAGGCAATTTATCGGGGAAATGGCTGGTGTTAGCGCTTCAGTCATCCCAGCACCATGGTTGTTATGGTGTCAGGATGATTGAAGCGCATTATTTCTATTATCACATTGTTATATAAAATGAAATGGTTTAACTCACCATAATGCAGAATCAGTGCCAGCCCTGAGCGTGTCACTTGCCACTGTCACCTGTCACCAGATGCGGATTGTCACTTGCCATGTCACCTGCCACACGTTGCGGATTGTCACTTGCCACCATTGCCTGCCACCAGATGCGGATTGTCACTTGCCACCATCACCTGCCACCAGATGCAGATTGTCACTTGCCATGTCACCTGCCACATGTTGCGGATTGTCACTTGCCACGTCACCTGCCACATGTTACGGATTGTCACTTACCACGTCACCTGCCACATGTTGCGGATTGCCATTTGCCACGTCACCTGCCACACGTTGCAGATTGTCACTTGCCACAAATTGCAAATTGTCACTTGCCTGCCACCAGATGCAGATTGTCACTTGCCACAAGTTGCGGATTGTCACTGCCACGTCCCTGCCACAAATTGCGGATTGTCACTTGCCTGCCACCAGATGCAGATTGTCACTTGCCACGTCACCTGCTACAAGTTGTGGACTGTCACTTGCCACGTAACCTGCCACTTGTTGCGGACTGTCACTTGCCACACATTGCAGATTGTTCCTTGCCACGTCACCTGTCACTCGTTGCCGGTTGTCACTTGCTGTGTCACTTTTCTGCTAAGGTGGGGATTGTCTCTTGCTGTGTCCCAGAATCAGGCAGCAGAGAGACGATGTAATCTCTCTGCTGCCCGCGGCTGCCTGCACAATGAGGGGGGAACTGCAGGGATGCAGGGCGGGCGATAAGAGATGGTCATCTCTCTGCTCCCCCACCTGCCAGCTCGCTGATTGGCCAGCTGCCCTCTCACCCACCAAGCCGCCCAGCTGCCCAATCCGCCTGCTCTCTCACCCGTGGAGCCACCCTCCCGCGGAGTCGCTCGCTCTCTTACCCGCCCGCCAAGCCACTCAGCTGCCCAGCCCGCCTGCTCTCTCACCCGCCCGCAGAGCTGCCCACTCTCTTAGTCACCTGCTTGCTCTCTCAGTTGCTTGCCTGCTCTCTCACCCGCCCGCGAAGCCACCCACCTGCGGGGCTGCCCACTCTCTCACCCGCCTGCGGAGCCGCTCGCTCTCTCAGCCACCTACCCGTGGAGCCGCCTGCTTTCTCACATGCCCACTAACTCACCCACATCTAATTTCTCGGGTGGGGGCAATTGCCCCGTTGCTCCCCGGATCTGCCCCTGCCCTGAACAAAGAGCGAGAGCAGCTGTGACTGGTCTTTATGACAGGAAGCTCCTGCACAAAGGCAAAGTATAGTTCATGCTTCATGCTGGATTACTGCACAGATATAAAAGAAATGCACAAAAACAAAAAAAACTCAATTCAAAAAAGAATACACATGCCAACCCATATTTACTGTAGATTTTTATAGTTTCATGGTTTGTAAGCTTGAATAAAGATGCTTGTACATCCAGTTCAAACTGTAATTTTGTATTTTTTTTGTCTGGAGTGCAGCTTTAAACTTTTCACTGTAACTACTTAGACAGCAGCAGCACTGACCTGTAAAGTGAATCCTGGCCTCCATAGAAGATGGGAGTTTGAAGCCCAGACCACTCCCAAAAACAAGGTGGTCAAAGACAAAAAATGATCCATTGTGTTTGGTGTCAATCATCTACATTGCATTCCCCCTAGCTTCAGCAATGATATGCGATTGCTAATATATTGAAAGAGCCCTAAGATTATTGCTTTTGAGCAGAATACTTCTAAAAAAAATCTTTAATGTGTTGTTCGGCTGGCTTGTTCCTTGTGACTTCCCTGTTATCCTCTACTTGACATACAAACGTAAATAGTAAATATCAGCTTGTTTTTCTGTCTCCTCGTGTAGATTATACTACGTCAGGCAAGCGGTATAAAAGGATACAGCATAGCCAGGCATGCCAGCCCAGATCAAGTGCAAAAAACTCCTCAGGCAAATGCAAAACATCTTGGCTGCACCAGTAGGAAGGTGGCTATGTTCCTAACAAATGTTTAGAATAAAAATGACATATACAGTTGTTGTCAGAGCCAGTTTTACTGTATGACCATGTTTTTTTAATAATAGCTCAGGGAAAGTGTGATAATTTTTTTGTTGTTTAGCAAAGGTCATTTATTTGTTCAAGAAGGAAAACCAGAAAATTAAAGTGACAATGTTATGTTTATGTGTTAAAGAGCATCTAACCCTATAATTATTTTATGTTGTACTATATATGCCTGATATACATAATAAAATATGTATATGAAATTTTCCATATTTTGTCATGTTACAACCAAAAACGCAAATGTATTTTAATGGGATTTTATGTGATAGACCAACACAAAGCGGCACATAATTGTGAAGTGGAAGGAAAATGATAAATGGTTTTCCAATTTATTTACAAATAAATATCTGAAAAGTGTGGCGTGTATTTGTATTCAGCCCCCTTTACTCTGATACCCCTAGCTAAAATCTAGTGAAACCAATTGCCTTAAGAAGTCACCTAATTAGTAAATAGAGTCTACCTGTGTGTAACTGAATCTCATGCAGCTCTCAGAACATTAGTGAACAAACAGGATCATGAAAGGCCAAGGAACACACCAGACAGGTCAGGGATAGAGTTGTGGAAAAGTTTAAAGTATGGTTAGGTTATAAACAAATGTTCCAAGCTTTGAACATCTCATGCAGCACTGTTCAATCCACCATCCAAAAATGGAAAGAGTATGGCCCAACTGCAAACCTACCAAGACAAGGTCGTCCACCTATACTGACAGGCCAGGCAAGGAGAGCATTATTTAGAGAAGCAGCCAAGAGGCCCGTGGTAACTCTGGAGGAGCTGCAGAGATCCATAGCTCAGGTGGGAGAATCTGTCCACAGGACAACTATTAGTCGTGCACTCCACAAATCTGGCCTTTATGGAAGAGTGGCAAGAAGAAAGCCATTGTTGAAAGAAAGCCATAAGAAGTCCCATCTGCAGTTTGCGAAAAGCCATGTGGGGGACACAGCAAACATGTGTAAGAAGGTGCCCTGATCAGTTGAGACCAAAATCAAACTTTTTGGCCTAAAAGCAAAATGCTATGTGTGGTGGAAAATCAAAAAAATACACTGCACATCACCATCCTCACTATGAAACATGGTGGTGGCAGCATCAAGTTATGGGGATGCTTTTTTCAGCAGGGATAGGGAAGCTGTTAAGAGTTAATGGGAAGATGGATGGAGCCAAATAGAGGGCAATCTTAGAAGAAAACCTGTTAGAGTCTACAAAAGTCTTGAGACTAGAGTGGAGGTTCACCTTCCAGCAGGACAACAACCCATATACAAAAAGACTTGCAGCTGTAATTGCAGTGAAAGGTGGTTCTACAAAGTATTGACTCAGGGGGGCTGAATACAAATGCACGCCACACTTTTGAGTTATTTATCATTGTAAAAAATGTTGAAACCATTTATCATTTTCCTTCCACTTCAAAAATATGTGCCAGTTTGTGTTGGTCTATCACATAAAATCCCAATAAAATACATTTACACTTTTGGTTGTAACATGACAAAATGTGGAAAATTTCAAGGGGCAGTAGAAGACTAGAAGGCCACCATTGACAGAGATTTACAGACTTGCGACAGGCAGCTCAGCAAACTTTTAAATATTTATACAGTGTGGTGCTATGCATTGGTGGCTGGCATTCTTTTGTTTGGGGGGGGCGGCAAACAATCGAACCCCCCCTGCGGCAACTCAAACCCCCCCTCTGTCCGCCAGCACTTACCCCATCTAGGCGGCGGGGATCGGGCAACCATGGAGCGGCAGGGGGATCAGGCATCCATGGAGCTGCGCGGGGACCAGGCATCCAGGCATCGATGGGGACCGGGCGACTCTTCTCCTCACTTCCGCTGTACGTCTCCTCCCCACCTCCTAGGCATCCAATAGCATCGCCTGTCCTTTTAGCCAATCGGGTGACGGGTATCAGACCCGCTTTCCAATTGGCCGGGAGGAGGATTAGTGTTGCAGCAGTGAATGTTCATTTGCTGTTGCAACACACCGGGGTGGGCTCTGGACACATCCTCAGCGTCCCTAGCCCACCCTATTTTGAAGCCTATTAGAGCCTATAGCTCTAATCAGATGCTTCAAAAAAGACCCTGGCCGCTGTAACTCATGCACCCGGTGCCCTAAAAGGGGCCGGACGCATGAATAGGGGGCAACCATGGATAGATTCATGCTATCCGTGAATCTATCCATTGCATATAGGGGGTAGCAAGGAGAGAGGGGCGGCGCCCAGGCACCCCTAATGAATGGGCTGCCCCTGGTGATATCTGGACAAGCTCCCAAAGCCACCTAGAAGCCTTCTTAGCCTTCCCTTTATTATGTTGCCTCACAATCAATCATCAAGGAAGGTTATTTGTCACGAGACGCAATGATGATTCAGTAACAATGTTACCCATAATGAACAATCAGAATTTTTGTTTAAGATGGACGTAAAGCCTAAAGCCTGGTACACACTACAGTTTTATTTTTTCGTGCAACCCCGTGGGTTGCATGAAAAGAAAACTGACAACTCTGGTCCGAACCGCTGTACTAACCATGTGAGGTTAGTTTAGCAATCTTCCCCGCTGAGCTGTTGTGTTCTGACAGGGGGGTGGCCTCCCCACCAGAAAACTACGATCAGCGCTCTCCGTCATTGGCTGAGAGCACTATTCGGGAGTCGGTCGGCTGCTGGTTTTCCAGCATGCACATCTGACAGAAGCTGGCCGAATCTTGGCCGGCTTCTGTCAGACAGACCGACATACACATGGGCAGAATGTTGGCCAATTTTTTTTAACTGGCAAATGTCTCCTGACATTCGGCCCGTGTGTACAGGGCTTAACACTAATTCTTCATATAAACATTGCCTCCCCCCTCCCCCTACCTGTCCTGCATATTCTATGTAAAAAAAATCTGTGTATTCTTCTAATCCACCCTGGTCTGGTCACATGATCTTGGAGATCCAGTTTCCACTGTGTCAGTGAGTGGCTGCTGCAGGGGAGATGAATGAGCGTTGACAAGGGCTAGGTCATATGGGCCTACAGGTGACATCACTGCTCTCAGATTTCACAGCTGTTGTCAAGCACTCCCTTACAAAGGAGAGCTGGATAATGTGGACCAGAATATAAAAGGTAAGTACACAAATCCTTTCTACATTGGGTATGCAGGGTAGATGGGAGGAGGGTGGAGGGAACATTTTAAAAAATAATTAGTATTAAGCTTTTCTTCCACTTAATGTTTCAATAAACTAGAAAGTAAAAGCTGTTATGTTATTTTTGTCATCAGCTCCAGCTTTTTGCTAATGTTCTTTACTCCACTTTTTGTATCATCCTCAGTGTTTCATTTTAAAGCACCACAGGAGCTTATGTTTGCTAGTTCTTGTCTACACACCAAGCTATGCCCATATTATTCTTGGGCAGAGCTTTCACAGCTAGATACATGCTTGCTTTTCATGTTCATCGTCATTTTCACACCTGAGTACATCAGCAGTGCTATAAGGAGCTTTTACCAATATTTTTTAACTCTTTTCCTACAGTGACTCATTTTATAGATACAGCATATCTCAACTACCAGTATATAAAAAATAAAAAAACTATTTAACTATGCTGTGTTCCTTTAGTTGTGCACAGCAAAATATGTGTGACTTTTGGTAAATACTGTCCTTAGTGAAATTATTTTTTGTGCAAGTTAAAGCCTTGGCATTTACTGATCTGCATTTAGGCCATGCAAATAAAATATTTTCCATTATCTCAGACAAATGCAATTGTATTTCCTCTCTGCAGGGAAAAAAATCAAAAGCAAATCTGCTATTATTCTTTTGCTAATGGCTAAACAAACACTATTGGTCATATGTTTTGGAAGTTTACTTGCTTTTACTGTTGCAGTTAAAGGTTTTAAATTCTTCCACATGTTACTCCACAAGAAAATGTTAATTAGCACATGTATCTTTGAATGTTCTAAAAAAAAAAAAAAACCATACCAATCTACCACTGCTGTTGGGCATATAGTTTCACCTATATCATTTTTCGTTAATTCTGAAAGTACTTTCTGCTATGCTAAGTAAAGTGCTTCTTTTCACATGTATTAAGTTAAATGTAGAGAAAAATAACTATTGTTCTATTTGTTTCTCAATTTATTGGGCAATCTCTAATTTAGGTTGTCAAGTTGAATGAAAAATAATTTTGTAAGTGGCTTTTGGGTAGCAGCCACCCAGTTGATAAAATAATCTAGAAATAATTTTACAGTATATATGACATAGAAATTGCAATGTCATTTCATCACAAAATGAACTTCAAATTCAAAATCAGAGGCAAAAGCAACAAAAAAAAGAAAAAAAGCTCCAGCAGCAAGAAATTCCTGCAGTTCTTTAATTGTCACAACATAGTATCGGTAGACCAATTTTTCCCAGCCAAATGGTTGACATTGTTGATTGAACTCATTGTTTGCTTGCACAGTTGCAGCAGAATGCTGAATCTCAAACTGTGGCTTTGAGCCAGGACACTAGGCAGTCCTACTGCTTCTCCTCATTGTATACAAGCAGCCGTGCTCAGAGTACAACTTTATCTTAATTTCAGTGCCCACTAGTACCTAATCCTGTGAGCAGCACTGGTGGGTGCAGTAAAGGGTTGTCCTCCAAATACCAAGTTGTTTTTGAGGAGGATGAGAAGAAGTGTAAAAACTCTTATTATTTAGAATGTGATAAATGGTTATGACTTTCTGCAGTGTACAGTGTTGTGCAGTATACATGTATTATGCTATTCCACTGATATGCATAGTTGCCAACATTGTAAAAAAAAAATGTGGGACACTTTTGTGGCTGTAGGCGGAGCTGTCGAATAATTAGGGGGCGGGGCATTCGTCAGCAGGCGTGGCCTAGCAAAAACAGAAGCGCGCCGCGCCGAAAAATGGGCGTGGTTTATGCAAAATTGTGGGCGTGGCTTAAATGGGCATGGCTCTAGAGGGTGTGGTTAGAGTCTGAGATGAATGAGGGATGGAGAGGGGGAGAGAGAGGGAAATGACGGGACAGCAGGCCCAGATCCTACACAATAGAAATGTGTATTCTAGAAAGTTTAACAATAAGCAGATAAAGATACTCCAAACACCTGGTGTTAGCACTTCAATCATCCCGGCACCATGGTTGTTATGGTGTCAGGATGATTGAAGCGCATTATTTCTATTATTACATTTTAATATAAAATGAAATCATTCAACTCACCATAATGCAGAATCAGTGGGATCCCTGAGCGTGTCACTAGCCACGTCGCCTGCCACCAGCCGTCCGTCCTTGCTTCAGATGTCCGATCAGAGTCCGTCCTTGCATCAGGTGCCCCCAGCGGAGCCCCCCTCACACCAGGAGTCCCCGGTGGAGCCCCCCTCACATCAGAAGTCCCCGGCGGAGCCCCCCCTCACACCAGGAGTCCCCGGCGGAGCCCCCCCTCACACCAGGAGTCCCCGGCGGAGCCCCCCTCACACCAGGAGTCCCCGGCGGAGCCCCCCCTCACACCAGGAGTCCTCGGCGGAGCTCCCCCTCACATCAGGAGTCCCCGGCGGAGCCCCCCCTCACACCAGGAGTCCCCGGCAGAGCTCCCCCTCACATCAGGAGTCCCCGGCGGAGCTCCCCCTCACACCAGGAGTCCCCAGTGCCCCCCCTCACATCAGGTGTCCCCAGTGCCCCCCCCTCATATCAGGTGTCCCCAGTGCCCCCCCCTCACATGTGTGTGCGTGCCTGTGTACATGGGTGTGTGTGTGTGCCTGTGTACATGTGTGTGTGCCTGTGTACATGTGCGTGTGCCTGTGTACATGTGTGTGCGTGTGTGCCTGTGTACATGTTTGTGTGCCTGTGTACATGTGTGTGTGCCTGTGTACATGTGTGTGTGTCATATATACACATGTGGGCTGAGACCATACAGGCATTGGGGGGGCTGAGAGCATACAAGTGTGAAGGGGGCTGAAAGTGTACAGGTGTGAGGGCGCTGAGAGCGTACAGGCGTTAGGGGGGCTGAGAGCGTACAGGCATTAGGGGGGCTGAGAGCGTACAGGCATAAGGGGGGCTGAGAGCATACAGGCGTAAGGGGTGCTGAGAACGTACAGGCATTAAGGGGGCCTGAGAGCGTACACACATGAGGAGGGCTAAGAGCGTACAAGCATTAAGGGGGCTTAATAGCAGAAAGTAGCATAGCAGAAAGTAGAAAATATTGTACTTTAATTCTTAGGAGTGGGTGCCTAAAATTGGGCAGGCTTGTAGGGGCCCCATAGCATTACTTTGCCCAGGGGCCCATGCAGGGCCGTCTTTAACACACTAGGTGTCCTAAATCCACTTAGCAACTATTTTTTGGGCTCAAGGGGCAGCTGCTTTGGGCTCCACAACAATGACTGTTCCTGGGGCAGCTGCCCCTTTTGCCATGTGTTAAAATTACATTTTTGTTTTGCTTTTAACCGCTTCCGCACCAGCCGCCGCAGTTATACTGCAGCAGGTTGGCTCCCCTGCGCGAGCCGTCGTTGCTGTACGTCGGCTCTTTAAGACGCTTAGCAGTAATCAATGGCTATTTTTAGCTCTGATCGATGTGAAAATATCACTGGTCCCAAAAAAGTGTCAAAAGTGTCTGATCTGTCCGCCGCAATGTCGCAGTCATGATAAAAATCGCTGATCACCGCCATTACTAGTAAAAAAATAATAATAAAAATGCCATAAATCTATCCCCTATTTTGTAGACACTATAACTTTTGCACAAACCAATTAATATACGCTTATTGCAATTTTTTCACCAAAAATATGTAGAAGAATACATATCGGCCTAAACTGAGGAAAAACTTAGTTTAAAAAAAAAATTGGGATATTTATTATAGCAAAAACTACAAAATATTGTGTTTTTTTCAAAATTGTTGCTCTTTTTTTTGATTATAGCACAAAAAATAAAAAACGCAGAGTTACCAAATACCACCAAAAGAAAGTTCTATTTGTGGGGAAAAAAGAACATCAATTTTGTTTGGATACAACGTCGCATGACCGCGCAATTTTCAGTTAAATCAATGCAGTGTAGTATCACAAAAAATGCCATGGTCAGGAAGGGGGTAAATTCTTCCGGGGCTGAAGTGGTTAAAGGTAAATGAGAGAACTGGGGTCTTTTTGACCCCAGATCTCTCAATAAAGAGGACCTGTCATGCTTATTTCTTTTACAAGGGATGTTTACATTTCTTGTAATAGGAATAAAAGTGGTAAAAAAAAAAAAAAGACAGTGTAAAAATATACAGTAAAATAAAATAATAATAATTTAAAAAAAATTCAAAGCGCACCATCCCTCCAAGCTCGCACGCAGAAGCGAACACATACGTAAGTTGCACCCGCATATGTGAACAGTGTTCAAACCACACATGTGAGGTATCGCCGCGATTGTTAGAATGAGAGCAATAATTCTAATACAAGACCTCCTCTGAACCTCTAAACAGGTAACGTATGAAAATTTGTAAAGTGTGGCCTTTGGAGATTTTAAGGTACTGTAGTTTGTCGCCATTCCACAAATGTGCCCAATTTTAAAGCATGACATGTTAGGTATCTATTTACCCAGTGTAACATCATCTTTCACATTGTACAAAAAAATTGGGCTACCTTTATTGTTTTTTTTTATTTCTTAAAGTGTATTCTTTTTTAAAAATGCATTTGGAAGAACGCTGGGCAAATACAGTGTGACATAAAATATTGAAACGACTGACATTTTATTATTTAGGGTCTCTGCTAAAAATATATATATATATATAATGTTTGGGGGTTCTAAGTAATTTTCTAGCAAAAAATACTGATTTTATCTTGGAAGCAACAAATGTCAGAAAAAAAGCCTGGTCTTAAAGTGTTTGTAAAGTCACTATGTTTACATGTATCCCATGCAGGAATCCAGCCATTAACAGAACTGTGTTTGTTTAAAATGAAAAGACTAAATACCTTTTGTCGAATCAGAGCTGTGTGGTCACGTGATCCCCCTGTGCTGGCCGGCCTCGATCTAATGAGAGAAGCGGATGGGGTCGAGATTCCCCTGTGACGTCAGCCGGCCAGCAGGGGGGAATCTCAGAGATTCCCGCTTCTCTTCATAGATCAGGGCCGGCCAGGACAGAGAGATCACGTGAACGCACAGCTGAGGTGTGACAAGAGGTATTTAGCTTTTTCATTTTAAACAAACACATACACTTTTGTTAATGGCTGGATACCTGCATGGGGTACATTGATATGTGCTGCAGTATGCAGCTGAATAGCAGCGGGGAGGAAAACACTCTCATGCTGACAGGGAGGGAAGGGGAGAGGGAGAGACTTGTAATCCATGGTAATCAGGGCTCAGCAGCCATGATAAACTATGGTCAGCACGGACACTGGTCAGCACAGGAACTGGCAGAATCAACCAGGTTTATTTCAAGAAAGGAAGAGAACAATTGCACAGCACAAGCACTGTGCTGTTATTCATGCCTTTTTTAGGGTTGCAAACACTTTAACAATAGTTACAGTTAATGTTAGGCCTCAGTTACACTGTTGCTGGTAAACGGACGTTTAGGAGCAGTTGGGCATTTTTTTCAACTGCCCCTGAACTCTCCTCTGTTATCTTATCAGTACATGTACACAGGGTCATTTATAGTTGTTTCTAGGCAGTTGAGATTAGAAGCATTTTTTGGAAGGCAAAAAAAAATGCTTTTCGGATGGATGTTTAGAGGCGTTTGAAATGCCAAAGGCCTGTAACAGCTTGTAAACGCGTTATTCACATTTAGCCACGTTTTGTTTGCAGGCGTTTTTAATTTTTGACTACTTGAAAAAAAAATAAAAAGCTTCTAAAAGCAGACGTAGCTAAATGCAGCATGTAAATGCGGCAAAACGGATGTTTTTAAACGTCGGTTACTATATGTCAAGTTAAATCGTTCAGGGGAGGTTGTAAAATGTCCCGTGTACATTAAGCCTTAGAAAATAAAAATGCTGGCTAAAATCCACATTTGTACACTGGACTGTTTGGGGTTGCTTACAATTGTATATTTATTCTGTCTGCCTTTCAAAATAGCTGTACACGCAAACTGAAATGACATATTGACATAGCTGACAGTGTGTTTTGTAAAGTGGTGTGCAACTCATTCATTTAGCAGACTACATTTTCAGTACATTAGACTGTTACACATTACTAGTGCACAATACTGTATTTACAGCGTACAAGATGTCCTAGTTTCTTTTCCTGTCATTGTTCTCTTGAATAAATCAGAATGTGAGACCTGTAGGTTAAAGTCTTGCATTTTATTGATGGCATTTTAAATTAAAACACTTCATTTAATCCTTCAACATCTTGTCATAGTGACAAGAGACCTGCTGTATGGCCCTTGGCTCCTATATAGCCTTTCCAATGTCACATCCAATTATCCAGTCAACCTAACAGATACATTGTAAAAAGGGAGCAGCTTTTTTAGGTATATTGTGGAGCAGAGCAAAGCTTCCTTATTTGTGTTTTGCATCATGCCTGATTTGTTTCTGAGATTTGCGTCACAATATGTAACAACTTGTCATCTATTTTGCTAAGCTACCCTTTACAGAAATCTAGAAGAATAGTATTTTAAGCCAGTCTCAGTCTTAAAGCGTTTGTTACCCCAACAACTCATATTCCTGTTCTGTGCCTGCTGTCCCGTGTACTTGTATTAGAATGTCTGCTGTTCTCTTTGTATTGCTTCCTTTATGTGAACTCCCTGGTGTTCCTGCCATTCCCTTTGCTTTCCCATGAAAAACTGACCACACTAAGTAGCTGAGCACATCATGGTCAGTTCTCTAGCTGTGCTGGGAAATCCGTGTACTCTCCTCCAATGATCAGACTTGTCCTGACATGCCCCCCGCTGTACAGCCATTCACTGGCAAGCTAAGTGTGCTGCTGCTTCTCCTCCCTAGCTCTTATGCAGCTGAGAACAGAGGAAATGTGATCACTTATAAAAAAGGGAAAAAAAAGTATTTACAATGTTTTATTTAAATGTCTACAAAAATGTTTTTGTATACATATAAATGTGCGTTTAATTTCATTTTTTAACTGAATGGGCTGTCTTACAAGGTGATTGTTTACAATCACTTTAGCCACTTGCTGACAGACCTATAGCAGTTTTACTGCTACAGGGTGGCAGCTGTGCACAGGATCACGTATATAGACGCGATCTCACACTTCCGCCTGCAGGTGGCACATGTCGTCCCTGGCACGCTGCTTTTCCTGTGGTTATTTTACAGTGGAAGCTGATCTGTGTGTGTCGGGCACTAAATGTCCCCAAAAAACCCCCGATCATGGGTCAGAGACTCAGAATTGAGCTCTACCTATGTAAAAAAGGAAGAGTTTCCTGACAGGGGGGAAGGGATGGATTCTACGTTCATGTAAAGCAGGGACTCAAATCCATTTCTTCCCCCAGTAAAAGCAGCACACAGTAAATACAAACACTGGCTAGGCGCACAGTTAACTCTTTGATCACCTTAAATGTTTAACCTCTTTCCAGTGTCAGTAGTTCAGTGATAGTGCATACTTTTAACACTGATCACTGTATTAATATCACTGGTTCCCACAAGGTGTCAAAAGTGTAATGCCGCGTACAGACGATCGGAATTTCCGACAACCAAACCGTGGATTTATTTCCGGCGGGTGTTGGCTGTAACTTGTCTTGCATACACATGGTCACACAAATGTTGTCAGAAAGTCCGAACGTCAAGAACGCGGTGACGTACAACATGTACGACGGGACTAGAATAAGAAAGTTTAATAGCCAGTGCGGCTCTGCTGCTTGATTCCGAGTATGCATGGAATTTTGTGCGTCGAAATTGTGTACACACGATCGGAATTTACGACAACGGATTTTGTTGTCGGAAAATTTGAGAACCAGCTCTCAAATTTTGTTGGTCAGAAATTCTACGCACGGTCTGAATTTCCAACAACAGGCTCACATCGAACATTTGTTGTCGGAAATTCCGATCGTGTGTACGTGGCATTAGTGTCCGAATGTCCCCTGCAATATCGCAGTCCCACTATAAGTCGATGATCACTGCCATTTCTAGTATAAAAAATATGTAAAAATTTCAGTATACAGCTGTGCTCATAAGTTTACATACCCTGGCAAATTTTATGATTTCTTGGCCATTTTTCAGAGAATATGGATGATAACACAAAAACATTTCTTTCACTCATTGTTAGAGCCCTTGCACACTGGGGCGGTTTGCAGGCGCTATTGCGCTAATAATAGCGCCTGCAAACCGCCCCGAAAGTGCCGCTGCTGTGTATCCAGTGTGCAAGCCCCGAGGGCTTGCACACTGGAGCGATGCACTGGCAGGACGGTAAAAAAAGTCCTGCCAGCAGCATCTTCGGAGCGGTGAAGGAGCGGTGTGTATACCGCTCCCTTACCGCTCCTGCCCATTGAAATTAATGGGATGGCGTGGCTATACCGCCGGCAAAGCGCCTCTGCAGAGGCGCTTTGCGGGGGTATTTAACCCTTTCTCGGCCGCTAGCGGGGGGTAAAACCGCCCCGCTAGCGCCCGCATACCGACGGTAAAACGCCACTAAGAATAGCGGCGTTTTACCGCCAACGCCGCCTCCCCGCCCCAGTGTGCAAGGGCTCTTAGTGTTTGGCTGAAGCCAAACTGTGTTTACTCTTTTTTAAATCATAATCACAACAGAAACTACCCAAATGACCCTGAACAAACGTTTACATACCCTGGTGATTTTGGCCTGATAATATGCACACAAGTTGACACAAAGGGGTTTGAATGGCTATTAAAGGTAACCATCCTCATCTGTGATCTTTTTGCTTGTAATTAGTGTGTGTGTATAAAAGGTCAATGAGTTTCTGGACTCCTGATAGACCCTTGCATCTTTCATCCAGCGCTGCACTGATGTTTCTGGATTCTAAGTCATGGGGAAAGCAAAAGAATTGTCAAAGGATCTGCAGGAAAAGGTAGTTGAACTGTATAAAACAGGAAAGGGATATAAAAAGATATCCAAGTAATTGAGAATGCCAATTAGCAGTGTTTAAACTCTAATGAAGAAGTGGAAAATGAGGGGTTCTGTTGAAACCAAACCACAGTCAGGTAGACCAATTAAAATTTCAGTCACAACTGCCAGGAAAATTTTCAGGATGCAAAGAAAAACCCACAAATAACTTCAGATGAAATACAGGACTCTCTGAGAACATGTGGTGTGGCTGTTTCAAGATGCACAATAAGGAGGCACTTGAAAAAGATGGGCTGCATGGTTGAGTTGCCAGAAGAAAGCCATTACTACGCAAATGCCACAAAGTATCCCACTTACAATGCACCAAACAGCACAGAGACAAGTCTCTAACCTTCTGGCACAAAGTCATTTGGAGTGATGAGACCAAAATTGAGCTTTTTTGCTCACAACCATAAACATGACCAAGATGTTTTGGGGATGTGCGAGCTACAAAGGCACAGAAAATGTGGTCAAAATTGATGGCAAATTGAATTCAGTATGTTACCAAAATATACTGGAGGAACATTTGCATTCATCAGCCAGGAAGCTGCGCATGGGGCGTACTTGGACATTCCAACATGACAATGATCCAAAACACAAGGCCAAGTCGACCTGTCATTGGCTACAGCAGAATAATATTTTTTTTTTAAATTGTCGGTCTTTTTTTGTTTATAGCGCAAAAAATAAAAAATACAGAGGTGATCGAATACCACCAAAAGAAAGCTCTATTTGTGGAAAAAAATGACAATTGCGCATTGCATAACCGCACAATTGTCAGTTCAAGTAACGCAGTGCCATATCGCAAAAAGTGGCCCAGTCCTGAAGGCGGGGAAATCTTCTGGCAGTCAAGTGGTTGAAGAGGAGTTCCGCCGCCCCGACAAAAAAATTAAAAGTCATCAGCTACAAATACTGTAGCTGCTGACTTTTAATATTAGGACACTTACCTGTCCAGGGTTCCACTTTTGCGTAGAACTCCATTTTAAAGTGGTTGTAAACCCTGTTACACCACTTGTACCTACAGGCAAGCCTATAATAAAGGTTACCTGTAGGTACTGTAAATTTTTCCTAAACCTGCACGGTTTAGGAGATATTTACCATATACGCTTGCGCCGATGTCATCGGCGCATGCGCACTGAGGAAATGGCCTGCTTGTTTCGTTTCTTCAGGTCCGGAGCAATGACTGGTGGCTCCCGTGTGCATGCTTCAGCAAATCACAGCGCTGGAGCCCATGAACCCGAAAATAACTCCAAGAGACATGTCTCAGGTCACAGCAGTGTGTGGGGACCACTGCAACAGCTTCGGTCTAAGGTACGTTTTTCATACTAGCTCATTATGCCTTTGTCTTACAGGGGTTTTTTGGGGGTTTTTTTTCAGTTTACAACCACTTTAAGTACATGTAAACCCTAACAGTAAATTCCTCCTATATCCTTTGGTCTGTTAAATGTACAATTTTTATTTTTGTACCTGGCAAGTGTAAAAAAAAAATGAAACAAAAAAAAAAACTGTTAATGGTGACCGAAGTCTAGTGCTGTCCTATGTCATGTGTGTAGGCAGGTGCAGTCTACCTTCTCCACTGCAGGTGGCGCTCACCCATAGCAGCCTTGCAGATTAGGGGGGATATCAAGAGGAACATAGTTCCTTTATGGCAAGGATATGCAATTAGCGGACCTCCAGCTGTTGCAAAACTACAAGTCCCATCATGCTTCTGCCTCTGGGTTTCATGCTTCTGGCTGTCAGAGTCTTGCTATGCCTCATGGGACTTGTAGTTCTGAAACAGCTGGAGGTCTGCTAATTGCATATCGCTGCTCCATGGTTTCCTAGGTCACTGAGGGAGCTTTCCAGTTGAATGCTGCCACCCTATGTGACTCTGACAGCCATCTTGGATCAGACAGAGCCTATTTAAAGCCCTGGCTCCCAGGTCTAGCGCGCTTTATGCAAGTGGGTAGAATATTCAAAGGTACCCCATCTGTTAGGGACAGTACTAGCGGTAGGTAACGGTTCCTGATGATTAGGGAAAGTGTAGGGTCCTCCTCTGGGCATCATCCCGCTTGGGCATGGGACAGTCAGACGCTGTCAGTTTGGCTAAAATCTGCTTTCTTTACGTTGTGGGAAACTGTGAGTGCACCCGATCAGGCAGCTTTCCCACGTGGTTTGCTGTGACTGTTGCTGCATTACTTGTATGAATTATTGCTGCTGCACCACACTGCACCCCACCTACATGTGCACTCTACAATCTTATGTCAAATGACCTTATCAGGTTTCCACAACACCAGAACACCTTCAAACTATATTATAGAGAAGTGGAGAGGGGAGTGATCTGTAGTCCTAACGCACTCCCTGTGTTATAATGGGTGATAATGCTGCTCTTCTCTAGATACAGTACAGTGAATGAGCATTGTCAATCTTAGACAAAATGCTTTTTATTGGCAGGACCACTAGAAGAAAATAATAGCCAAAAAAAGCCAATTCAGCCACCACATTTAATGACTAGTAAATTGTAACATGTTACATTTTTGTTCTTGGGTTTAGAAACACTTAAGATATTTCACATTGTCATGTTCTTGGCTTTGTCTTCTTGAAATCTGAGGATTAAAATTCTTCACTCTGGATCAAGGCTAGACCAATACTAAATAAAATACCTTATCCTGAGTTATTTGCATAATGTTTGATGTGGTCAGTTCTGTTTTACAATAATTCTTCTACTTTGGCTTTAGGAAAGCTTTTGAATGATGGGGAATGAGATTGTGTATGTAAAACATGAATGTTGAAATTTCCCATTACTGACATTATTTCAGTTTTGTCCAACATCTAAAGTATAAAAATACTTTCATATGAAATTTGATTTTCTAAAATGTAAACCTCCAGTTTGGTTTCTCCTCTGTTTTTCCAAATAAATGGATATAAAATGACAAACCTTTTACTAAATATACACAGTATATACGTGACCTTTACTTAGAGTCATTTTAAATCTGTTTTAATATTTCCTGACATGTCTCTATTTGCCTAGGAGCTAATACATTAAAAGTGTGCAAACATGAAAAATTCCTTGTTACTCATAGCAACCAATTCCTTGTTGCTCTTAGCAACCAATAATTGCCTTTTTTTAAAACTTGAACTGCGAAAATGACAGTTGGTTGCTAACTGCTTGCTATAGGCACCAAAAATGTATTTCATACATGGAAATATAACAAAAAAGGCTTGGCTGAAAAATCAGCACCACATCCCTAAAATAACTGAAAAAAATACAATGCAAAGGATGGGACTTTAGAAGTGCTGGGAACCTCCTCGCAGAATAAATATTCCTACATATATAAAAGAAAAAAAGTTTTTATTGCAGAAATAGTAATAGTAATACCCCTTAAAAACATGGATTTGGTCCTACACATATTGTTCAGACCAAAAGAATACCCCATAAGGTCGAGTTTCTTTCATATATAGTGTCATGCATGCATAAATTCATAGCATAAAACTCAGATGATAGTTCATTTGTTGTATAACTTATAGCAGGAAAGGGCAACTCGTACCAACTCGTTTCGCCTGTGTCGGCTTCCTCAAGGGTTCAGGGAATATTTATGGTTGGAACAACTAGAAAAAATACAGAAACACATATATAACATATAGTCCATAAATATTTTCATTTATATTTAATTATTTCCATTATTCAACCACTGACTCACATTTGGTATGAGAACAGAAAACTCAGGAATGTCAGTACGCAATATTCCCTCAGACCTGGAAAGTGCGCAGATACGGACAAACTTAAGGAGTAAAAGAGGGGGAAGCCCTACCCCCAGGCCACAAAACCAACCCCATGAGCTGGGAGCATAGAGTTGCTTAATCAGAGCCAGATAATAATGCTAGTGGAAAATAAGATAAAACAAAGAACAAAAGATAACTATATGTTGTCTATACTTACCTGCTGTGTGGAATCATTTTGCACAGAGCAGCCCCAATCCTCCTCCTCTTCTTTGGGTGTCCCCACGGAAAAACGCTTTCCATGGGGGCACCCGTGTGGGCTCGCTCCCGAGTTCCGCTACTGTGCCCATTGACATTGACTGCCCCCACTCCTGTGTCACAGGATTTAATTGGTAGCGGGAGCCATTGGATCCTGCTGCTATCAATCTGTCCAATGAGGGAAGATACAGCAGCTGGAGCCGCTGTGTTCATGCACATCGCTGGATCAGATAGGGCTCAGGTAAGAAAGGAGGGGGGGGCTGGGAGGGAGCTGCAGCACAAAAGGTTTTTCACCTTAATGCATAGAATGCATTGAGGTGAAAAACCTTGAGACTTTACAACCACTTTAAGTCACCTGCATATGCATTATAATTAGTATCTTCTCTTTGTGATACAGGATGTTCCTTGTTGCTTTGTGTATATTTAGTCCGTTATAATACATGGGACATTTACAGAAGTTTTTAGTGCATCCTTCAGCAGGGCTTTTTTCAGCAGGTATGCGGGGGTACGCAGTTCCGGCACCTCCAGCACTGAATGTATTTTATGCCAAGGAGTGCTGGGGTGTGCTGGATGGTCTAGTGATGATGCCTGCTGGGGGATCTATTGTCGCTGGTAGGGATCTATTTTTGTGTGGGGTCTATTGTTCCTGGCAGGGGGTCTTATGTTGCTCGGGGGGGTCAATTGTTGCTGGGAGGGATTTACCGTTGAGGCAGAGGTACAGTCTATTACTTATGGCTGCTGGAGGGTCTATTGATACTGGCTGCTGGGAGATCTGTTGTTGTTGTTCGGGGATTTATTGTTGCTAGGGGTCCATTGTTGCTGGGGTGTGGTCTATCAAATTCCATACAAATTACTTAGTAGCACAAAATAATACTTGGTTCTGTATTCTCTAAAAGGGACGGTACAGGGAGGTGGATAGGGGGTGGAATCAAGGGATGGTGCTCAGAGATGGGTAGGGGACAGAGACGAAGGATGACTCAGTCCGAAGGGAGGAATTCCTTTACCTATTCCCTGAGGAAAAAAAGCCCTGTTCTCCAGTATTATTAGATTGCATTTCATCAGGGGCACTTTGTCTTTGGGAGGAGCCCCTCTCAGTTCTACACATGTATGCAGCAGTGTAAGTGTAGTATTGTGGTGAGATGACAACATGTCATATTTTTTGTTAATTGCTCTGTGGGACATTTTTGGGACCCAAACATTTTATTTGTGATACCGATAAAGCTAGAATAAAGTATTTTATAACCCAACATTCCCATATTTTCTCTATTTTTGTGGCTTATTTTATACCCATACTACAAGTTATACACCATTAAGCAACACCCACTTAACTGGCCACGGCTCAAAGAGCTCAATATGTGGCATGCTATGCACACCATATTTTTCTTCTTGATAACTGCAAGCCATCCCTCCTGGCTATGCATACATACGTAACTTGGTGCATCTTATTTGTAATCTGTTTATATGTGTTTGTCATTATATCTTGAACGTATAAAAAAAAAAAAAAAACGGGAGCATGCACAGTTAAGCCCTCCCTGATACTGGTCACTATAGATATTGAATATGTGTGTCAAGCCGCCTCATGACCATTTCCCCTGATGATGTCCGCTGTGACAAAACACATCGGACGGGGCCAGGGTAGGTGACCTGACACGCAAGCAGAAGTGGGCGAGTGCATACACACGAGGAATAGTTTTGACAGTCAGTTCATTTTATGTATAGATTAATTGAACATGCCTAATTTACTTGCTGCATTGTGAGTATTTTTAACCCTTTTAATAAATAGTTTTTTGTTAATACTACACCATAAGAGTTCTCGGTTATATTTTGACATTTTTGATGGATGCTGTTTGAGCGGTGCAGTGGAAGCGTGTTTGGAGATACAGTGATCCCCTTGCAACAGCGATTACTGTATGAGCACACTTAAACCATCCATTACAGGTGGTCTTACCATCTGGTAAGGTGAACTTACAGTATATTCACAAGTGGTGTTTTGGGTGAAAGCTTCTTAGTGTTGCTCAGCTCTTCCTATAGTCACAGAAGAACAAGGTCTCTATAGGGGACCCTTCACATGTGAATCTGGACTTATTTTTTCACAAATCTATTAAGGTGGACTGTTGCACTTTTTTCTTATTGTTGCACAGTGTATGAACTTTATTTTTATTGGATACTATATTTTATTCATTTTTTTACTTCATATGTGTAAACTATGTTTGATTTATCTATTTACTTGCACAGTGGTTTTGTTGTATTTATTTATTTATTATAATTTTTTTGATAACTTGCTAAAATGTTTTTTTCACATTGGATTAAATGGGAATGTAATTATTTTGATCATGTCTGATTAGTGCTGCACTTTCTTTACAAATTAATTTATATCTTGAATGTCTGCCTTTTTTTGCAAAAGTCTGTGACCGATTAATTGATGGCGTGTCAAAAAAAGGGTGTGATGTTAAGGTTTTGGCTGTCAATGGGGTCATGGTTTTGTGTCCGATTAGAAGTGGGCACAGTCAGTCGGGTGTCTTTGGATTGCATTTTTAAAATCTGGCAACCTTATGTTAAACTATACTTTAAAAGTAGGATAAATAGTTATTTTTACATATTTTGAATACTGTGCAATTATTTATTTTAGTTTTAAATTGTAAAATTATCGTTCCTCCAAACACATACAGTGCCTTAAAAAAAGTTTTCATACCTCTTGAAATTTTCCACATTTTGTCATGTTACAACCAAAAACGTAAATGTATTTTATTGCGATTTTATACCATAGACCAGGGATATGCAATTAGCGTACCTCCAGCTGTTGCAGAACTACAAGTTCTGGGGCATAGCAAGACTTTGACAGCCACAAGCATGACACCCAGAGGCAGAAGCATTATGGGACTTGTAGTTTTGCAACAGCTGGAGGTCCGCTAATTGCATATCCCTGCCATAGACACAGTGGAACATAATTGTGAAGTGGAAGGGAAATGATAAATGGTTTTCTAATTTTTATACAAATAAATATGTGAAAAGTGTGGCGTGCATTTGTATTCAGCTCCCCTGAGTAAATACTTTGTAGAGCCATCTTTCACTGCAATTACAGCTGCAAGTCTTTTTTGGGGATGTCTCTACCAGCTTTGCACAGCTAGAAAGTGACATTTTTGCCCATTCTTCTTTGCAAAATAGATCAAGCTCTGTCAGATTGGATAGAGAGCATCTGGAGAGCGTCTGTGAACAGCAATTTTTAAGTCTTATGCCGCGTACACACGGGCGGACTTTTCGACGGACTAGGTCCGGAGGACTTTTTTCGACGGACTTTCCGACAGACTTTCGAATGAACGGACTTGCCTACACACAATCAACCAAAGTCCAATGGATTTGTACGTGATGATGTATGACCGGACGAAAATAAGGAAGTTCATAGCCAGTAGCCAATAGCTGCCCTAGCGTCGGTTTTTGTTCGTCGGACTAGCATACAGACGAGCGGACTTTTCGACCGGACTCGAGTCCATCGGAAAGATTTGAAACATGTTTTATTTCTAGGACCGTCTGACTTTTGGGAAAAAAAGTCCGCTGGAGCCCACACACATGGTCGAATTGTCCAATGGAGTCCGGTCCGCCGGACCTAGTCCGTCGAAAAGTCAGCTCGTGTGTACGCGACATAACAGGTTTTCTTCAAAGATTGCCCTGTATTTGGCTCCATCCATCTTCCCATTAACTCTGACCAGCTTCTGCTTAAAAAAACATCCCCACAACATGATGCTGCCCACACCATGTTTCACGGTGGGGATGGTGTGTTCAGGGTGATTGTCAGGGGATGTCATACACAGACATCCAATACAGGTGATCAGACACAGCAAAACACCTAACTATCTAACTAATAATTATATATTCCTAAGCACAGGAAATAAATAACCCAGGCAGGGACAAAAGCAAAAGGGGAACAGAAGCCAGGTATGAGGAAAAAGACCGTAATGGGAGCAGGGAGCAGGTACAGGGAACAGGTCTCAAGGACAGGGTACACGGAGCGGAGTCCAGGACAAAAGCAGGAATAGAAGCAGGTTCAGGCAGGGACAAGGCTAGCAGACGGAATTATATAGTCTAGCAAACCCCAACAGGTGTGCTTGACAGCTAGTTGATAGTCCTGGCAGGGAGACACCCGCTGGTGACCACCAGAACTACACCTTTTGGTGCTGAGCGTAGCAGTGCCACCAGCAGGTGAAACCAGTAATGACACAGTTCCAGACAGTGATGTGCAGTGTTAGTTTTACACTACACATAGCATTTTGCTTTTAGGCCAAAAAGTAAAATTTTGGTCTCATCTGACCAGAGCACCTTCTTCCACATGTTTGCTGTGTCCCCCACATAGCTTTTCGCAAACTGCAAACAGGGCTTCCTCTGACTTTCTTTCAGCAATGACTTTCTTCTTCCCACTCTTCCATAAAGCCCAGATTTGTAGAGTGCACAACTAATAGTTGTCCTGTGGACATATTCTCCTACCAAAGCTCTGCAGCTCCTCCAGAGTTGCCATGGGCCTCTTGGCTGCTTCTCTGATGAATGCTCTCTTTGCCCAGCCTGTCAGTTTGGGTGGACAGCCATGTCTTGGTAGGTTTGCAGTTGTGCCATACTCTTTCCATTTTCAGGTGATGGATTAAAGAGTGCTACATGAGATGTTTACAGCTTGGGAAATTGTTATATAACCAACCCAGCTCTAAACTTCTCCACAACTTTATCCCTGACCTGTCTGGTGTGTTCCTTGGCCTTCATGATGCTGTTTGTTCACTGGTTCTCTAACAAACCTCTGAGAGATTCACAGAAGAGCTGTATTAATACTGAGATTAAATTAGACACAGGTGGACTCGATTTACTAATTAGGTGGCTCTATTTACCAATTGTTACCACTAGATTTTAGTTAGGGGTATCAGAGTAAAGGGGGCTGAATACAAATGCACCCCACATTTCCACATATTTATTTGTAAAACATTTTAAAAACCATTTATAATTTTCCTTCTACTTCACAATTATGTGCCGCTTTGTGTTGATCTATCATATAAAATCCTAATAAAATACATTTACCTTTTTGGTTGTAACATGACAAAATGTGGTAAATTTTGCAGGGGTATGAATACTTTTTCAAGGCACTGTAGCTTAAAAACAACTAAGGGCTCTAAACCTAGGAAAATAAAAGTGAACCAAATGAAAAAAAGTGATCTCTTGAAAATGTGTTGGAATCACTTAAAGCGCAACTGAAAGGTTTATGTGACTCACAATGAGTGGTATAAGCTAATGCAATGGATGCATAGTAAATTATGAAAAGCCTGCATACATTCAATAAACAATGTATCAGAAACTGGTGGAGAAAAACTCCATAATGCATGATGAACCACACTGTAAATTATAAATGCAGTCAGTGGATACAGTGCGAGATTACATGCCTGCTGAGAAGCATTATGAATAAAGCATCACATTAGAATAGTAGTCTTACCCAAATCATGATGCAGAAACAAATTCACTTTGACCATGCAAGTTCCTAAGGCTCCATACACACTGGACTTTAAAATAACATTATAAAGATGCCAGTAGCTTTGCAGTGAGTCTTTCAAAGTTTTTTAACGTTTTTGCAATAGCGTTTATTAGCGTTTTTTGGTGTTTTTCCACGTTAACAGTTTTTGGCATTTTTTTTTTAAGAAATTTTTTTTTTAATGGATTTAAAACGTTAAAAAACACTAGTGAGCCACGTTTTTAAGTATTTATCGACGTTTATCAGCGTTTATGCGCGTTTAACATTTTTAAGTATTTTTTTGTGGACAGAAAAACAGCTCCTGAACGCGTTTTTTAGGCGTTCAGATAACAGCCCATAAACTCCACTGCTGATAAACGTCCAAAAAAGTCCATGTGTGCATGAACAAATAGGATAACATAGAGGGGAGTTTATGGGCTGTTAAAAAAACGCCCAAACTCCCAAAAAGGGACATTTATGATTTTTAGTGTGCATGGAGCCTAAATGTCTTGCAGGATAATTTAATGCGTGAGATGGTGAATGCACCAACTAGAGATAACACATTACTAGACCTACTGATTACTAACAATACAGACCTGATTGGGGATGTGGAAATACGGGGTAACTTAGGAAACAGCGACCACAGGTCAATTAGATTCAGGATACATCACAGAAATAAGAAGCACAAGGGTAATACAAGTACATTGAACTTCAAAAGCGCCAACTTCCATAAACTACACAAGGGTAATACAAGTACATTAAACTTCAAAAGAGCCAACTTCCATAAACTGCGCTCTTTGCTAGACAATATTAATTGGGATAAAATCCTAGGAACAAAGAACACGGAGGAAAATGGGAGTGCTTTAAAAGTATACTAAATAAAGGTATTGGCCAGTGGATTCCAATGGGAAATACGTTTAAAAGAGCTAAATATTAAATATTCCTGGGTGGCTAAACTCCAATGTAAAAATGCATATAAAAGCAAAAGAAAAGACCTTAAAAAAATATAAGGCTGAGGAGTCATTTTCAGCATTCCAACATTATAAAGAATGCAATAAGAAATGTAAGAGCACGAGCAGGGTAGCTAAGATAGAACACAAAAGGCACATAGCGGAGGAGAGTAAAAAAAAAAAAACAAGACATTTTTCA
Organism: Lithobates clamitans; assembly: GCA_037952925.1. Classification (NCBI taxonomy): domain Eukaryota; kingdom Metazoa; phylum Chordata; class Amphibia; order Anura; family Ranidae; genus Lithobates; species Lithobates clamitans. Next base: position 875,497 of record JBBGZY010000611.1, read on the forward strand.
AATACATTAACAGTAAGAAAGTGAGGCCAGAACATATTGCCCCCATAAAGGATGATGAAGGGAATTTGGTGACAAAAGACAAAGAAAAAGTAAAGGTTTTAAATGCATTCTTCTCCTGTTAATAACACGTCACAGAATGCCCCCTCATGGCTAACAGAAAACAGTATCAGAAATAGGCTTGAAAAGCTTAACCTAAATAAGTCTCCGGGACCAGATGACTTACACCCGAGGGTCCTTAAAGAACTCAGTCAGGTGATAGCTAGGCAATTTTTCATAATTTTTATGGACAGTTTACTATCTGGAATGGTTTACTGTATAAACTAAGGTCTGTCGGCATGGACCATAGGGTGAGTACCTGGATTGAGCATGAACCATAGGGTGAGTACCTGGATTGAAAACTGGTTACAGGGGCGTGTCCAAAGGGTGGTGATAAATGGCGAGTACTCAGAATGGTCCAGGGTGGTGAGTGGGGTCCCCCAAGGATCTGTCCTGGGACCAATTCTGTTTAATCTATTCATAAACGATATAGATGATGGGATGAACGGCTCAATCTTAGTATTTACGGATGATAACAAGTTAAGCAGGGCAATAACTTTGGCGCAGGATGTGGTAACCTTACAAGAAGACCTTAATAAAATAATGGGGTGGGCAACTACATGGCAAATTATTATTATTATATAAGGTATATAGCGCCGTCAATTTATGCAGCGCTTTACATATACCTTCACATCGGTCCCTACCCTCAAGGAGCTTACAATCTAAGGTCCCTAACTCAAATTCATATACTAGGGCCAATTTAGACAGAAGCCAATTAACCTACCAGCATGTCTTTGGAGTGTGGGAGGAAACCAGAGTACCAGGAGGAAACCCACACAGGCACAGAGAGAACATGCAAACTCCAGGCAGGTAGTGTCGTGGTTGGGATTTGAACCAGCGACCCTTTTTTCGGCTAGGCAAGAGTGCTACCCACTACACCACTGTGCCGCCCAACACCACTGTGCCACCCAAATGAGGTTTAATGTGGAAAAATGTAATACATTTGGATGCTAAAAATACAAATGCAAGTTACTCGCTATTGGTAGTACCTCTGGGGGAATCTAGGATGGAAAAGGATCTAGGGGTCCTAGTAGATGACAGGCTCAGCAATGGCATGCAATGCCAAGCTGTTGCAAGCAAAGCCAATATAATATTGGCTTGCATTGAAAAGGAATTTCACTCCAGAGATAAAACAATAACTCTCCTGTTCTTGAGTATGCCGTCCAGTTCTGGGCACCAGTCCTCAAGATGGGCGTGCTGGAACTTTAAAAAGAGTCCAAAAAAGGGCAACAAAGCTAATAGGGGACTAGAATATCTCAGCTATGGGGAAAGACTACGTGCACTGAACTTATTCTCTCTGAAGAGGAGATGCTATGCTTGAGAGGGGATATGATAGCGATGTACAAATATCTTACTGGTGACCCTTACATAGGGGAAAAAAACTTTTCAGAGAAAGGGAGTTCAAAAAGACACGCGGCCATTCACTAAGATTGGAAGAGAAGCGGTTTAACCTCAAAATGAGTAGAGCATTTTTTACTGTCAGAGTGGTAAGGATGTGGAATTCTCTTCCACAAGCAGTGGTATCAGCAGGGAGTGTTGATAGTTTATAAAAACGATTAGATGGGTACCTTAACGATCACAACATACAGGGATATACAATGTACTATTAATATAAACATACACACCACAGGTCGAACTGGATGGACTGGTGTCTTTTTTCAAACTTACTAACTATGTAATTATATAAGTTAGCAACCTATGTTAAAGCTGGGATGACCAAATGGGTGAGGAACTTGTCAGATGGATAGTGTCCGGAAAGTCGTCACTTCATTAGATGGCCAAGTTCACATCCACATACCCCAGTCAGACTGTATAGTTCATTAGAAGCCCCGTCTTTAAAGTGGTATTAAGAAAACATTTATTATATTGCAGCTTACCCATTCTTAGTTGCAGTTACAGTTACAGAGATGAGACTATCCATTTACCACTAGCAGGTGTGCTTACAATGATTACCTTTTTTTTTTGCTGTAAAACCTTTATACTGAATAAAAACTGTTGCTGTAACCGCTTATAAAGTATAAGCTTGATTTTGGCTCAATTTTGAAAAAAATGTCTCTGCTATATGAAGCAGGCCTTGCATAAAAATGCAAGGTCCATGGATGCTGCAGCCCCACCCTGTAAAAAATAAATAAATAAATAAAACAATAAAAACACAAAACAAATAAAAAATGACATACCTTACAACCTGGCTTCTATTAAAATATCCTAAAGCTAAGGTGTAAGCTAAGTATTTTTTACATTATTCTTTAAATGTCCCTTTTTTTTTTGCTTTCACTGATTGATTGTTATTTATTTAGGGAGTAGGGGGGCTGAAACATAAGACCTTGTATTTTCACACAAGGTCAGCTTTAGGTGCAGCCACCAAAAACCCTTACAGGTTTGCATTAATGTGTCAGTAAAGGCATTGTGCTGACTTATTTAATAAGACAGTCCAAGCAAGAAGCAAATGCCCAGAGTACAGTAGCTCTCAGAACACATTTAAGCTTTTATTAGGTCCTAACATTTAGGACAAGTGAAAGTTGAATTCTGATTGGTTGCTAAGGATAATTGTATTTTACATTTTCAGCTTTAGCAGTAAGCTTAATTAAATGTCTTACATTCAGCCATTGCCTGACCCCGGCAACTAGAATACTGAAAAGACATGGCCAGGAGCAGGGCCATCTTAATAGCATCATGGGCCCCTGTGCAAAGTAATGCTATGGGGCCCCTACAAGCCTGCCCAATTTACACACCTACTCCTAAGAATTAAAGTACAATATTTTTTACTTTCTGCTATGCAACATATCAATTAAAAAAATTGTAAAACATGTCTTCATAAATGTATATTGATTGGTTTATGTGACAGTTATAGCGTCTACAAACTATGGGATACATATATACTAGAATTTATGCAGCTATAGAAGCTATACTGGTAATGGCAGTGATCAGCGACATAAAGTGGGACTGTGATTGGCTTTCAGGTAATCTGGTGCTAACAGACCCTCGCAGAGAGGTACATTAACTAACTGACACTGACATAACTAGTGACACTAATACAGTGATCAGCTATAATACTATAAACTGACACTGTAGTAATGACACTGGCTGGGAAGAGGTTGATATCAGGGGGTTAACTGTGTGCCTATCAAATGTAATGTGTGTAATATGTGCTGCTTTTATGAACAGATTTGGCTGCTTTTTCTCCCTGAACTCATAATTGATTTCGGGGAGAAGCCAAATCACTGTGTACAGAGTTTTGTGTGTTTGTTAACACAGAACTCTGTGCTGTGATTGGACACAGCTGATCATCAGGTTTCTGCCCAAATCATTGGTTGAAACCTGTTGATTAACTTGTGCTGCGTCGAATCACAGCACGGGTTGGCCGGGGGCATGCATGCATGTCCCAAAAACTCGGAAGGCAGGTGGCGATGTACGGGTATGTTGTCTGGTTTGTCTGTGCCGCCCACCTTCAATAAAACTACTGTGGGTGGATGGCAAGTGGTTAAAGCATATATGCACAGCAGATATGGTGGGACTGTGTTGGGTGGCTATTCCAGCACAGTCCCACCTCATGACAAGGCAAAATGCCTGTTCTCTGGTATGTCCAGTTCACAGCACTGTGGCCAATTGAGCTTTATGAAATGTCGGGGTGACATTTCAATAAAGTTTGTTAAAAAGAAAAAAAAAAGCACAGCATGTTGCATGAATAAACCCCTTTCCCACTTGTGCGACTTGTCCTGTGACCTGGGATTGCAAAGTTGCATGACAGGTCGTATCCCATGATTTCCAGTGAGTGCCATTCATATATGTGCAACTTCAGGTCGCAGCAACTTCAAAGTAATCCCTGCACTACTTTGGTCCGACTTTGATGCGACTTGACGTCTATAGACACAGGCATTGCTTCAAGTCACAGCAAAATCGCACGACTTTCAGGTTGCACAAGTGTGAAAGGGGCGTAAGCTGACAAGGCAGCAGCTGGGGGTGTACACATGCTGCAGCCATAATGCTTTACTTCATGACTACGACAAGAATTATATCCCCAGTTGCATTTGGCAGGCACTATCACTCACTAAATGCCACCCAATCAAATAAAAGGGTCCGTGTTGCAACTTTCCCACAACCGTGTGCAATGCACATGATTGTGGTGGGGTGATGAGGCATTTAGGGGGTTAAAACAGGTGGTAAGGAGGTAACATATCACCTCACCGCCTGTCAAACACCTCTGAAAATCAATATTTGTGTTTATTGCTTTTCAGAGGAGTGGCAGTGTTTTGCAGTCAGAGACTAGGAGAGGTGAGAGACATACATATGCATTTGTCAAGTTGAATTGCACTTGAAATTGCATGAAATTTCATTGTTGATACAAGCACTGTAAAATAAATTGATAAAACAGTCAGCCACCACATACAAACGTTTGGACTGTGGACTCATCAATTTCCAATCCTCCAAGCCTGAAGCAGCTGTACACACACCTACAGTATCTAGCACCATGCTGTGTGAGTACCTGTGCACATCAGGGGGTGGGGCTGCTAGTGCAGAGACAGCAGGGATTGGCTACTTTACAAGGGCCTTTCTCACTCAGCACCCCTGAGGGTGTTCAGACCGAATGCCATCTCTCTTAATGTCTGACTCACAGGAATAGTGCGAGTGACAGGATCGGTACAGCCAAAGACAGCACACTTCACTATGCACCTGACCAGCTCCCAGCCACGGAATCCTGGCTTGGCGGTGGGTAGAGGCAGAGCCACTAACATTCGGTGATTCATTACAGACAATCACTAAAGGGAGGTTCTGGGGAGGCAGTGAAAGCCCAGCTGGCAGGCGGAACTGAAGATACCACCGCCCACCGGCAGGGCAACCATCAAAAACTGTGGGGCCCCTTAGACAGCTTTAGGCCTGGACCCCCTGGGCCTGACCACCAACATGTCCCTGGGCCTGCCCATTGGCCTTCCCACCGAATCTGCCCACCAGCCATCCCACCAAGTCCTTCAGTGCACACATTTTTATTTTAACACTCTTATGCCCTGTACACACGATAGGATTTTCCGACAACAAATTCCATGTTTTTTTTCCGACAGATGTTGGCTCAAATTTGTCTTGCATACACACGGTCACACAAATCTTGTCAGAAATTCCAAAGGTCAAGAACGCGGTGACGTACAACACGTACGATGAGTACGATGAGTACGAAGTTCAATAGCCAGTGCGGCTCTTCTGCTTGATTCCGAGCATGTGTGGAACTTTGTGCGTCAGAATTGTGTACACAAGTTAGGAATATACAAGGGATTTTGTTGTCGAGAACCAGATCTCAAGTTTTGTGTGACGGAAATTCCGATGGAAAATGTCTGATGGAGCCTACACACGGTCGGAATTTCCGACAAAAAGCTCCCATCAAACATTTTCCATCGGAAAATCCGACCGTGTGTACGGGGCACTACAACGTCATATATGAAAATGCACAGTGTATTATAAGTAATCAGCGCTTTCAAGGTTTAACAGTAGGAAGTGGAAGTCATATTTGCCCAAAAGAGACATCCCAGTCCGGCAGCTGTATGCTCACACCCTCCACTAGGGATGAGCTTCGAGTTCGAGTCGAACTCATGTTCTACTCGAACATTGGCTGTTCGCAAGTTCGCCGAACAGCGAACAATTTGGGGTGTTCGCGGCAAATTCGAATGCCGCGGAACACCCTTTAAAAGTCTATGGGAGAAATCAAAAGTGCTAATTTTAAAGGCTTATATGCAAGTTATTGTCATAAAAAGTGTTTGGGGACCTGGGTCCTGCCCCAGGGGATATGGATCAATGCAAAAAAAAGTTTTAAAAACGGACGTTTTTTCAGGAACAGTGATTTTATTAATGCTTAAAGTCAAACAATAAAAGTGTAATATCCCTTTAAATTTCATACCTGGGGGGTGTCTATAGTATGCCTGTAAAGGGGCGCATGTTTCCTGTGTTTAGAACAGTCTGACAGCAAAATGACATTTGGAAGGAAAAAACTCATTTAAAACTACCCGCGGCTATTGCATTGCCGACAATACACATAGAAGTTCATTGATAAAAATGGCATGGGAATTCCCCACAGGGCAACCCCGAACCAAAAAAAAAAAATGATGTGGGGGTCCCCCTAAATTCCATACAAGGCCCTTCAGGTCTGGTATGGATATTAAGGGGAACCCCAGCCAAAATTTAAAAAAAAAATTGACGTGGGGTTCCCCCTAAATTCCATACCAGACCCTTCAGGTCTGGTATGGATTTTAAGGGGAACCCCGCGCCAAAAAAAAAAAAAAAACGGCGTGGGGTCCCCCCAAAAATCCATACCAGACCCTTATCCGAGCACGCAACCTGGCAGGCCGCAGGAAAAGAGGGGGGGACGAGAGTGCGGCCCCCCCCCTCCTGAACCGTACCAGGCCACATGCCCTCAACATTGGGAGGGTGCTTTGGGGTAGCCCCCCAAAACACCTTGTCCCCATGTTGATGAAGACAAGGGCCTCATCCCCACAACCGTGGCCGGTGGTTGTGGGGGTCTGCGGGCGGGGGGCTTATCGGAATCTGGAAGCCCCCTTTAACAAGGGGACCCCCAGATCCCGGCCCCCCCCCTGTGTGAAATGGTAAGGGGGTACTTACCCCTACCATTTCACTAAAAAACTGTCAAAAATGTTAAAAATGACAAGAGACAGTTTTTGACAATTCCTTTATTTAAATGCTTCTTCTTTCTTCCTTCATCTTCTTCTTCTTCTGGTTCTTCTGGCTCTTCTGGTTCTTCCTCCGGCGTTCTCGTCCAGCATCTTCTCCGCGGCGTCTTCTATCTTCTTCTCCTCGGGCCGCTCCGCACCCATGGCATGGGGGGGGAGGCTCCCGCTCTTCTCTTCATCTTCTTCTCTTCTTCATCTTCTTCTTCATCTTCTTCTTCTTCTTCTCTTCTTCCTTCTTCTCTTCTTCATGTCTTCTCCGGGCCGCTCCACAGCCATGCTGTGGCATGGAGGGAGGCTCCCGCTGTGTGACGGCGTCTCTTCGTCTGACGGTTCTTAAATAACGGGGGGCGGGGCCATCCGGTGACCCCGCCCCCCTCTGACGCACGGTGACTTGAGGGACTTCCCTGTGACGTCACGGGGAATGCCACAGGGAAGTCCCGTCATGTCACCGTGCGTCAGAGGGGGGCGGGGTCACCGGGTGGCCCCGCCCCCCGTTATTTAAGAACCGTCAGACGAAGAGACGCCGTCACACAGCGGGATCCTCCCTCCATGCCACAGCATGGCTGCGGAGCGGCCCGGAGAAGACATGAAGAAGAGAAGAAGGAAGAAGAGATGAAGAAGAAGAAGAAGAAGATGAAGAAGAAGATGAAGAAGAGAAGAAGATGAAGAGAAGAGCGGGAGCCTCCCCCCCATGCCATGGGTGCGGAGCGGCCCGAGGAGAAGAAGATAGAAGACGCCGCGGAGAAGATGCTGGACGAGAACGCCGGAGGAAGAACCAGAAGAGCCAGAAGAACCAGAAGAAGAAGAAGATGAAGGAAGAAAGAAGAAGCATTTAAATAAAGGAATTGTCAAAAACTGTCTCTTGTCATTTTTAACATTTTTGACAGTTTTTTAGTGAAATGGTAGGGGTAAGTACCCCCTTACCATTTCACACAGGGGGGGGGCCGGGATCTGGGGGTCCCCTTGTTAAAGGGGGCTTCCAGATTCCGATAAGCCCCCCGCCCGCAGACCCCCACAACCAACGGCCAGGGTTGTGGGGATGAGGCCCTTGTCTTCATCAACATGGGGACAAGGTGTTTTGGGGGGCTACCCCAAAGCACCCTCCCAATGTTGAGGGCATGTGGCCTGGTATGGTTCAGGAGGGGGGGGGCCGCACTCTCGTCCCCCCCTCTTTTCCTGCGGCCTGCCAGGTTGCGTGCTCGGATAAGGGTCTGGTATGGATTTCTAGGGGGACCCCACGCCGTTTTTTTTTTTTTTTGGCGCGGGGTTCCCCTTAAAATCCATACCAGACCTGACGGGTCTGGTATGGAATTTAGGGGGAACCCCACGTCAATTTTTTTTTTAAATTTTGGCTGGGGTTCCCCTTAATATCCATACCAGACCTGAAGGGCCTTGTATGGAATTTAGGGGGACTCCCACATCATTTTTTTTTTTAAATTTTGGTTCGGGGTTGCCCTGTGGGGAATTCCCATGCCGTTTTTATCAATGAACTTCTATGTGTATTGTCGGCAATGCAATAGCCGCGGTAGTTTTAAATGTGTTTTTTCCTTCAAAATGTCATTTTGCTGTCAGACTGTTCTAAACACGGGAAACATGCGCCCCTTTACAGGCATACTATAGACACCCCCCAGGTATGAAATTTAAAGGGATATTACACTTTTATTGTTTGACTTTAAGCATTATTAAAATCACTGCTCCTGAAAAAACGGCCGTTTTTAAAACTTTTTTTTGTATTGATTCATGTCCCCTGGGGCAGGACCCAGGTCCCCAAACACTTTTATTGACAATAACTTGCATATTAGCCTTTAAAATTAGCACTTTTGATTATTCATGTTCGTGTCCCATAGACTTTAACGGTGTTCGCGTGTTCGAACGAATTTTTTTCCTGTTCGCATGTTCTGGTGCGAACCGAACAGGGGGGTGTTCGGCTCATCCCTACCCTCCACACCTGTACACTCCCAGCCCCCCTCACACCTGTACACTCTCAGCCCCCCTCACACCTATACGCTCGCAGCCCTCCTCACACCTGTACGCTCTCAGCCCCCCTCACGCCTGTACACTTGCATCCCCTCTCACACCTGTACGCTCTCAGCCCCCTCACACCTGTACGCTCTCAGCCCTCTCACGCCTGTACACTTGCATCCCCCCTCACACCTTAACGCTCTCAGCCCCCTCACGCCTGTGCACTTGCAGCCCCCCTCACACCTGTACGCTCTCAGCCCCCCTCATGCCTGTACGTACTCAGCCCCCCTCACACCTGTATGCTCTCAGCCCCCCTCACGCCTGTATGCACTCAGCCCCCTCACACCTGTATGCTCTAGCCCCCCTCACACCTGTACAATCTCAGCCCCCTCACACCTGTACACTCTCAGCCCCCCTCACACCTGTATGCTCTCAGCCCCCCTCACACCTGTACAGTCTCAGCCCCCCTCACACCTGTACGCTCTCAGCCCCCCTCACACCTGTATGCTCTTAGCCCCACTCACGCCTGTACAGTCTTAGCCCCTCTCACATGTGTATATATGACACACACATGTACACAGGCGCATACACACACACACACACACACACATATGTACACAGGCACACACATCTACACACATATATGTACACAGGCACACGCATGCTTACACAGGCACACACGCATATGTACACAGGCGCACACACACACATATGTACACAGGTGCACACACACACATATGTACACAGGCACACATGCACATGTGTGCACACACGCGTGCACATATGTACACAGGCACACACACACGTACACTGACAAACACATATGTACACAGGCACACACACACATACACAGGCACACACATGCACATATGTACACAGGCACACACACACACACATGTACACAGGCACACACCCATACACAGACACGCACACACATGTACACAGGCATACACACACACACATGTACACAGGCACACATGTACACAGACACACACATGTACACAGGCACAGGCACACACACGTACACAGGCACATATACACAAGTACACATACACACACACACGTACACACACACACATGTACACAGGCACATACACATGTACACACACACACACGTACACACACATGTACACACACATGTACACAGGCACACACACGTACACACACATGTACAAAGGCACACACACCCCCTTTACTTGTAGAATGGCCCTTACTTGTTAGGTGGTGTTCCTGGTCCCAGCTCTTGTGGAGCACACACGAGGGGTGCACATGTAGGAATTTACCAGAGATGGCAGCAAAGAGCCCAATGTCAGCTCAATGACACTCACACACTTTTTGAAAGCCAGAGCAGCCACAGAGCTCTCCTGCACCCGCCCCTGCCTTCTCCCATCCCTGCCAGACAGCTGGGCCCTTCTAGATGCTCGTGCCCTTTACTAGTGTATGGGCTCTGTACCCCCTGATGGCGGCCCTGCCTCGTGGACTGCCTGTCCCCACTAAGCCTGACTCCCTTGCCCCACTGCTACTTCTATTTGTCTGGCTCTGATGGGGCTCCATGTGAACCTGGTATAAAATGGCTTTTCCGACAGGATTCTGCTCAAGTTTGCCTTGCATACACGCGGTCACACAAAAGTTCGCTGAACTTACGACCGTCAAGAACGCGGTGACATACAACACTACAACGAGCAGAGAAAATGAAGTTCAATGCTACCGAGCATGTGTCGAATTGTTTCCGAGCATGCGTAGGAATTTTGCGCGTTGGAATTGCCACAGACGATCGCATTTTTCGGATAGGAACTTTTTCCAACCGAAAAATTGGGAACATGCTTTCAATATTTTGCTGGCTGGAATTCGGCCAGCAAAAGTCCAATGGAGCATTCACACGGTCGCAGTTTCCGATGAAAAACTCCCATCGGTCTTTTGCGGGCCGAAATTCTGATCATGTGTATGCGGCATAAAGCACCAGTATTTGCTCAGAGATAAGAAGTAGCAGAATCCCTTCATTTGTGGTTTCTGCATTCAGCCGGTTACTTCATTGAATATAGGTTGCTAGTGTGCTCTTTATCGACTTGGTGTAACACTGCTCCTATCATAAGCCATTTGTGAGGACAAATAACTCTAGCTCCACAAAGACAGCTATATGGAACTTTTTCCTCTTTTGTGCTGGAAGTATGAAAAATCTGTATGGTCTGTTTTTTTCAGTATTTGCATTGCCATACATGTTTTTTATAACTCCCAAAAGCTAATTTTGGCTAGTTAATCATAAATAGCTGAATTACCTGATAATTCTTAGCATATTGTTGTATACATTTTGAATGACTTACTAGATACTAATCTACAACACAACTCTGCCTCCGTACTTTAGCTTAAAGTGGTTGTTAAGCCACTTAGTGTTGGTGCTACAATCCCCTCTGTTATAATAAATGATTTGCCCCAGTGTATGTGTTTTGTAGAAAAAAAAGCCATAAAATACCTTACTTTACAGCACCGTTCGGCGCTCACGTGACCGGCCGCCTCTGTCCTCTCTCCATCCGACAGCAGGTGGCGATCACATGAGCGCCAACGGCGCTATAAAATAAGGTATTTAGCAGCGTATTTTTTACAAAACACATACACTGGGGCAAATCATTTATTATAACAGAGGGGATTTTAGCACCAACAATAAGTTATAATACCAGCAAGGGAGGGCTGGGGAGGGATTGGATACTGAAAGGGCAGGGAGGGGAGGGAGGAGAGGAGGACAGAGGAGAGAGCTGATGATGGAGGCATGTAAACTGACCATGATGTCATGGCTCAGCAGCCATGATAAACTGTGGTCAGTTTACAGGGGGGAGGGCAGAACCAGGCAGGATCAGCCAGGTATTTCAGGTGATAGAAAGAGTCATATTACACAGCACAAGCATTGTGCTGTATAACATGCTTTAAAGTATCCTTTTTTTTAGGGTAACAAATGCTTTAAAAGAAAAGTATAGTTTTTTTATTTAATAAACATACTTACCTAGGTGGATACAGCATCGGTCTGATGCTGCATCTGTCCCTCAGCGCCTCTAACACTGAGAACCAAGTGATCTAACACCACTGATCGCTCAGTTCTCAGAGCTCCCTGAGCAGAGAGCTGCTGACTGTAAGTCACTGGAGTGCTGGGCTTTGGAGGGGGCAGTAGCGGCCAGCTCAGGCTCTCACTGAGGGGCTGAGTTGGGTGCCGATCCAGGCATGTGAACGGATCCCGACTCCATTGTCATGATCTTGCCTGAGCCTGGATCGGCCCTGTGACATCAGCTGACAGCGTACTTCAGCCCTCTGCTGAAAACGGATCACAGGAGTGCAGAGCAAACTGCACTCCTGTGAAGCACAGGAGAAGTACCACCAAACAAGCTTTGGCGGTACTTCTTTAACCTTTAAAGGCCTCATGTACACTGCTGCTAAACGGACGTTTAGGAGCAGTTGGGCATTTTTTTCAACTGCTCTTGAACTCTCCTCTATGTTATCTTATCAGTACATGTACACAGGGTCGTTTATAGTTGTTTCTAGCCAGTTGAGTTTAGAGGCCTTTTTTGGAAAGCAAAAAAATGAGTTCAAACGCTGAGTTTAGAGGCATTTCAAGCACCAAATGCTTCTAAACTCCGCTGAATGCGGCAACTCGCGTTAAGCCGCATTTTGTTTACAGGCATTTTTCATTTTTGGCTAATTAAAAAAAAACAAAAAAACGCAGCAAAACGGACGTTTGAAAAGTGGGTTACTATCTGTCAAGTTAAAAAGTTCCGTCCCATGTACATTAAGCCTTACTCTAACGAGACCTAATATTGTCATAGTTGATACTATATGCTTAGGTCAAAACTTGACCAAGGCTAGCAATGACTCATTGAAACCAACTAATGCTGGCATTCTTTAGAAGAAAGGATTCTATAACCCTTGCCTCGTGTTTTTTCTGGGTCAGTAAAGCACCTCTTCAGCTTCCCTGCTTTTGACATGACTGCCATGGATCTAGTAAGTGATGTAGCACTGAAGGATAGTGGCACTCAAGCAAAAGAATCGTTATCCAAATAAGTAAGGCCAATACAATTTAATTCTCTTGGTATGAAAAATGAAAAAATCAAAGAAAAGTATTTAATAATATGTATTTTTAGGATGCTGTGTTTGATGTTTCTTTCTACTTTTGCCAGTTTCCAGTCCTGAATGTAATTCCTTTAAATTTGTTAAGCTTTTTCTGATGTATTACAATTAGTGTTTTCTTTGTTTTTCTAGGACTATACACTCACAATGTACTTTCAGCAGTCATGGAGAGACAAAAGGCTTTCTTATTCAGGAATCCCGCTAAACCTCACACTGGATAACAGGGTCGCTGATCAGCTGTGGGTGCCTGATACATACTTTCTTAATGATAAACGATCATTTGTTCATGGGGTTACCGTGAAGAACAGAATGATTCGACTTCATCCAGATGGAACTGTTCTTTATGGACTAAGGTAAGGAAGGCATAGCATTATTTTTTTCTATCAATTATATTTAATTGTCAGATATCATTTGTTTATTCCACAGCAGCATTTTTTTTAATTTAGACTTTGGAGAGCAAACATAACTTCAGTACAATTTCAGAAGACCAATAATATCTTCTTTAAAAAATAATTTTGTGTGCCCTTCAAGTCTTTCACAGTCAACTACAAAAAACATAAAAAAATATCACTTTTTTGTTACCTTTAGCACTATGTGAACCAAGCCATGGGAACTGAGATGTGACCCAGATCAGAGTAACTTGTTTATTGCAGTTATTAAAGAACATCAGCTAATCTGAGGGCCAATCCATTAAATGTGGCCCCTTTTTTTCTTTATTTTCTTTGCTGTATGAGTTGCATTCTTAATCCTCTTGTGGAAAAAAAACATGTGGGAATGGTTTTCTCTAAGCTAAGGAACCCAGAAAGTATGTACATCATCTTCAACCAGCTACACCTGAGATTCTGTATCCTATTTATTTAGAATCAACATATTTCACAGCAGTTTGCCATTCACAGTCATTTTAAAAGGAGTTTATGGTGTAATTCTCCACAACATAAACAAACTAGCACATATTTGAGTAGTAGTAAATTAGCCTACCATACTGTTTTTGGATTGTGGAAAGCTACAGGAAAACCTATAGCAAAGCCACACAGCCATAGAAGGAACATATATAATTCATGTAGACATTGCCCTTGGTAGAAACTAAAAGCAAAGCAAGGAAACATTGTTAGCCTCTGTGCTGTCTATAATATGACACTGTTTACCTTTCAATATCTTAGAATGAGACTATGAAAGAAGTCTATGCTTCTCCACTACATGGTAGGAAGTAAAAATATTCTTTGTTTTGATATGTATGATTTCAGCAGCTCCTAATTTTAGAATAATAACCCATTTTTAGTCATACAAGAGTTATATTTTATACTGTTGCTCAGGGGTGTTGCTAGAACTATAAAAAATCTGGGGCTAGAGCCCACAGCAGCGAAGTAAAGAAAGTCATACGCTTGGGCGGGCATACACATGTATATAATATACGTGTGTGTATATATATATATATATATATATATATACTGTATATTACATATATTATCATTTCATCAGTGTCCCCAGAGAGCCTCCCCCTTATTTAAGGGTTCCCAGAGAGCCCCTCCTTACCTCAGAGTCCCCAGAGAGCCACTCCTTACATCAGGCTCACCAGAGAGAGGGCAGGCAGTGAGAGATGATGTCATCTCTCTGCTGCCCGTGGCTGCACAGTGAGAGCGGAACAGCGGTGATGCAGGGTGGGTGGTGAGAGATGATGTAATCTCTCTGCTCTCTTGCCTGCCCGCGCTCTGGTCCTGCCCGCCGCACTCGCAGCCCGGCTGCAGAGAGGCCACAACCACGGCCCTCTCAGAGAGACTCGGGGCTTTGGGCCCCAGATTCTGGACTATAGCCCCAAAAGCCACCCCCTAGCAACGCCCCTGCTGTTGCTAGCAATTCATGTGTGCTCTTATGAGGAGATCTGGAAAACAGGACCTACAAACGTTTTAAATCACAGGATGACTGAATGGTTCTATGGAGGATTTACATAACATAGGTTCTCGGCTGTCAATAGCTTTAAAGTGAACGTGTATTTTGCTTTCGCAGGGCAAAGCAACAGTTATACTGTACCTAAATTGTTCCATTCCTTATAGAATAAATCTACCTTTCTTTTTATTCCTCACTAGTCTGTTCTGCCACTGGAAGTGAAAATAAAGTCTATGGATTTCCCATGTGATGATTAGCCTGATCATCCTTACTTTAACAGATCTCAAACTCCAATCTCACACCAATGGATAGACTACACGCAATGTAGTCCAAGCACCCATCTTGTCCACATCGAGCATAACTGGTACCCTAAGTCTCAAGTTACGAACGGCAGGATCATTATAAGAGCAAAGAAACCACTCACCTGCCCCTTCATTAAGACCAACGAGCCATTGCTCCACCATTGCTTCTTGTTGGTGAGCAAGATTTTACAGCAGCGAGGGAGCAATATACTAGAAGTTATTTTGTTGATGGATCATTAGTCTAACATGGTCTAAGGCTGACATACTTTTGGGCTTGTTCCGTCTTGCTACAACAGGCAGTAGAGTACAATTAATGATTAAAAAGTCTAGTACCGAAGCAATATTTTGTATCTGTTAATGTGACCTGGCTCATTAGTTTTGTTATCTTACATTCCACTTTTTCAAATAGTTAAAAAACACATATGCACAGTAAAAGATAGTTATGCACCCTAAACAAAAATACCAATCTGACACAAATATGTGGGCTGATAATCACACAAAAAAAGGCTGTTCACCAGCAACAACACTCCATGATTACCACATCATAAATTTTTATTGAACTTCTCTTGAAGGATCCGTTTACAGCCCTCTGACTATGGAGATGCAAGCCTGGTGTTCCAAGCTGGCATTGTTCAGGGGAGTGGAGGCACATTTTTGTTGGTTTTTAACCAAAAACTGAAAAAAAAAAAAGCAGACCAGTCTAAAATATTAATCAACCATTTGTGGTACATCCGCAGGCCAAAAATCTGCTACATTTGGTATTGGTCATGTTCAAATATTTATTTGGCACTGTCCTACTTTGTCTAAAATTACCATGAGCAGTCTTTCTAATCGGGTAGTACCATGGTATATACAGTATATATTTCATTACTTGACCAATACTACCCTGTTTCCCCGAAAATAAGACCTAGCGTGATTGTCGGTGATGGCTGCAATATAAACCCTACCCCCAAATAAGCCCTAGTTAAAGTCCTTGTAGGTCTTATTTTCAGGGTAGGGCTTATTTTTGGGGAAACAAGGTAGGGCTTATTTGGGGGGTAGGGCTTATATTGCAGCCATTACCGACAATCACGCTAGGTCTTATTTTCGGGGAAACAGGGTAGGTATAAATGAAGTTCCAGGGTGCTCGCCATCCAGCCTCTGTAAAAGTTAAAATACCAAAAACAACTTCACACAAATAAATAAAACTCATATTCTTTATTTAATCCCTAGGGATGTAGGGATGACATTTTATTAATCCACCATGCTTCCTGTTTTTTTCAATGTCATTACTCGATTATCCCCCTTCTATTTCTGGGAACATTATTTAAGACCACCATAAATCTATGTTTCCTAGTGCAATGGCTCCTTGACGTTTTTAGGTACTGGCAATGTCACCTGGCAATGGCACTTCTGAATGAATTGTCTGTGTTGGACTATGCAATGTTTTATTTTTTGAGTTTTCTCCCATGCATAGATAAGTTTGTAGGGACACATAAATGCATATATTTCAAATGAAGATTGGCATATGCAGTGATTTTTAATCACATAAGCTCATTCTGAGTTGGGTGAGTGAAAGTTACATAGTTACATAGTAGGTGATGTTGAAAAAAGACACAAGTCCATCAAGTCCAACCTTTGTGTGTGATTATATGTCAGTATTACATTTAATGAGTGGCCACGTGTCTTATTAAACTCTCTTCCGCAAAAAAGTTTTATCCCTATTGAGGGGTCACCAGTATGGTATTTGTAAATTGAAATCATATTCCCTCTCAAGCATCTCTTCTCCAGAAAGAATAAGTTCAGTGCTTGTAACCTTTCCTCATTACTAATATCCTCCAGACACTTTATTAGCTCTGTTGCCTTTCTTTGTACTCGCTACATTTCCAGTACATCCTTCCTGAGGACTGGTGCCCAGAACTGGACAGCATACTTTAGGTGTGGCCAGACCAAAGTCTTGTAGAGTGGGAGAATTATCGCTTTATCCCTGGAGTTAATCCCCTTTTAATGCATGCCAATATTCTGTTTGCTTTGTTAGCAGCAGCTTGGCATTGCATGCCATTACTGAGCCTATCATCTACTATGACCTCCAGATCCTTTTCCATCCTAGATTCCCCCAGAGTTTCACCCCCTAGTGAGTAGATTGCATTCATATTTTGCCACCTAAATGCATTATTTTACATTTTTCTACATTAAACCTCATTTGCCATGTAGTTGCCCACCCCATTAATTTGTTCAGATCTTCTTGCAAGGTTTCCACATCCTGTGGAGACGTTATTGCCCTGCTTAGCTTAGTGTCATCCGCAAATACAGAGATTGAACTATTTACCCCATCCTCCAGGTCATTTATGAACAAATTAAACAGGATTGGTCCCAGCACAGAACCCTGGGGGACCCCACTTCCTACCCCTGACCCTTCCGAGTATTCCCCATTTATCACACCCTCTGAACTCACCCTTGTAGCCAGTTTTCAATCCATGTACTCACCTTATGGTCCATGCCAACGGACTTTACTTTGTACAGTAAATGTTTATGGGGAACTGTGTCAAATACTTTTGCAAAATCCAGACACACCACGTCTACAGGCCTTCCTTTATCTAGATGGCAGCTCACCTCCTCATAGAAGGTTAACAGATTGGTTTGGCAAGAATGATTCTTCATAAATCCATGCGGATTACTGCTAATGATACCGTTCTCATTACTAAAATCTTGTATATAGTCCCTTATCATCCCTTCCAAGAGCTTGCATACTATTGATGTTAGGCTAACTGCTCTGTAAATCCCAAGGATGTATTTTGGCCCTTTTTAAAATATTGGTGCTACATTGGCTTTCCTCATTCCAATCAGTAAACTGTCAGTAAAAATTACGAACAATGGTCTGGAAATTACTTGATGCAGTACCCTCGGGTGCATTATTCATGTTAGGTTTCCCAAGTCTATTTCTAATTCTGTACTCTGTTAGCCATGAGGGTGCTTCCTGTGATGTGTCATGAGGACAAACACTGCAGTTTTGGTTACTGAAGCCCCCCGATTCCCTCGTGAAGACTGAGGAGAAGAATAAATTCAATACCTTCGCCATCTCCCCATCCTTTGTAACCAGATGTCCTTCCTCATTCTTTATGGGGCCAATATGGTCTGTACTCCCTTTTTTACTGTTTATATACTTAACCATTTCAATACCAGGCACTTACCCCCCTTACTGCCCTAGCAAATTTTCAGCTTTTCAGCGCTGTCACTTTTTAAATGACAATTGCGCAGTCATGCTACCCTGTACCCAAACAACATTTTTATAATTTTGTTCCCACAAATAGAGCTTTCGTTTGGTGGTATTTGATCACCTCTGCAGTTTTTATTATTTGCTAAACAAATAAAAAAAAAATTTTGAAAAAAAAAAGGTTTTCTTTGTTTCTGTTATCAAATTTTGTAAAAAAGTAAACTTTCTCCTTCACTGACGGGCACTGATAAGCTGCACTGATGGGCGCTGATAAGGCAGCACAGATGAGGTGGCATCAATGAGATGGCACTGATGGGCACTGATGATGGACACTGATAGGCGGCACTGATGGGCACTGGTAGGCGGCACTGATGAGTGGCACTGATATGCAGAGCTGATGGGCACTGATAGTCATCACTGGTGGTACTGGAACTGGCAGGCATTTTTAATGGGCACTGATTGGCAGCTGCCTGGGCACTGATTGGAATATCGCTGGTGGTCGAGGATGACATACCTGGATTTCCTGTGTGGTGGCCATCCCTGGTGGTCCTGGTGGCTTCCTGGTGGTCCTGGGGGGCATCTGCGGGGGTGCTGCGCTGATAAACAATCACCACAGACCCCCCTGTCAGGGGAGCCGCCGATTGGCTCTCCTCTGCTCACGTCTGTCAGATGAGAGTGAGGAAAAGCTGATACGCCGCACCACCGATCACCTCCTAGGGTGCGCATTCGCGGCATATCCTGCAGGACGTCATATGATGCCCAGTCAGGATAACTGAACCACCGCCCCCCTGTCATTTTGCTATAGGCTGGAGGTGGGAAGTGGTTAAAGAATTTCTTGTGATTTCTTTTGCTCTCCTCCACTATGTGTCTTTTGTGTTCTATATTAGCCACCCTAATTGCACCCTTACATGTCTTGTTGCATTCTTTGTAAAGTCTGAATGCTGATGATGATCCCTAAGCCTTGTATTTTTAGAAGGCCTTCTCCTTTGCTTTTATATGCATTTTTACAATGGAGTTAAGCCATCCAGGGCTTTTGTTTGCTCTTTTAAATCTATTTCGCAATGGGATGCACTGGCTAATGCCCTAATTTAGCATGTTCTTAAAGCAAACCCATCTTTCCTCCGTGTTCTTTGTGTCTAAGATTTTATCCCAATGTATATCTTCCAGTGAGGTTCATAGTTTAGGGAAGTTGGCTCTTTTGAAATTCAGTGTCTTTGTGTTCCCCTTGTGTTTCCTATTTGTGTGATTTATACTTAAGCCAATTGACCTGTGATCGCTGTTTCCTAAATCGCCCCGTATTTCCACCTCCGAGATCAGGTCTGTATTGTTGGTAATCAGTAGATCTAGTAACGCCTTGTTTCTAGCTGGTGCGTCTATCATCTGACTCATGAAATTGTCCTGCAAGACATTTAGGAACTGGCGAGCTTTCTCTTAATTATTATTGCACACTATGTGCCAGAAAAGCATGTATCTGAACCCATGCGTTTGAAACTAAAAATATTTGTATATTTGTGAGGTAGTAGGTGTACTGTCTAACCAGGAGAGCTGCCAATGTATATACTGTATGTATGAATGTATGTATCTGTTTATGTGTACATCTCTGAGTACAAGTAATCTTTGGAAAAAGGACAAAATATCACATTTAAAAAGGACATGAGATTAACTTACTGCCAATTGTCTAATTATATATATTTTTTTTATGTGACTCATTTAAAGTTTCTATGGAACCTTTTAACAGAATTTTTATAGTTGTTACAATGACATTCTGCATTTGACATCTCCACTTTTATCCATGCCAACTTTTGTTATTTTTGGCAAATATCAAGTGTTCAGCTTTGTAATAATTAAAATCAGATACTTATTCCCACTTAAGCTCAGCATATCCATCTTAAAACATCATAGAAAACTAGTGTTAAATCACTTCTGTGATGCACCGTGCTGGCAATCTCAACGTTCCAAGAATTTGACTGATTAAGAGGACAGATTCATTGGTCTCACAGCAGACAGAAATATTTTCTTTTTTTAGCTGAAGCACCTCTTGAAATTGCCAGTGAAAATTATGCTTAGTGCTTTTTACATTTGATTTCCTCCTTTACTTCTTTATGCAAATTATAATGAATTTGATTGCGTTTATCTTCTGCAACTTCAGCTGGTACATAACTTAAATTGTAATTTGCATCTTGCAAAGACGTCACATGACTCATCTACCAGTGACATGTAGACTTTGTAGCTTACCTTCTTTAAAACAGCACATGCTTTTTTTACTTAGATAATATATATTCATAAGTTGGAAAATGAATGGCAGTTAAAACACAGAATCTAGTCATAAAATACCCTAACTTTCATTATTCTAAATGGGAAAGGCAGAAACTTTTTAGCACCAACATTTTAGGCAAAAGACAAATACCTGCCACTGTTAGTCATTCTTTCACCATTTCCTTCAAAACTTTACATGCAAACAGGGCTGCTGATAAGGCAGTACAACTAAACAGGGGGGCCTGGGCAGCTTTATTGTTCATTTCTGCCTATATTAATAAATTGATTTTACTTGACCACACCCCCGCTCCTACTTGCTTACCAGGGCTTAAATTACATCCATCATGTCAACAGAGGAGCCCAAGAGGAGGGAGCAGAGGATAAAGTCAGTTCTACTGTTCTGATGAACCTTGGGGGTTAGGGGGGGCTCCCTCAGGAAGGTTGTAGGGGGCCAGATGATTTCTAACAGAAGCCCTGCATACAAAAGATAGTTTAATGCATTTACAAACATAGCTGTCACCATTAACATGGAGGTAGCAAATCATAAACACAAGGTCCACTTATTTCTGAAGTAGGTATAAAAAATTGACTATATATACATTGACATTTATTATCACAAGCCTACCCAGAAACCTCAGAACTACAATATTTACCTATACAGGTGTTGCAATGCCATAACTGGACATTGGCAGCTCTCCAGGTTGGACATACTCCAACCTCCATACTGACTTTTGGGAGACTCATCAGGGTCTTCTGTCCCAGGAGCCCATCCACCATCCTGTTTCACAGTTGTCACTGCAACAGTGTGACAGTGCTAGCTCGGATTCTGAGGGACAGCTATCAGATTCAGTCATCCATTCACTCCTACAGGCTAGGAAGTCCATCATAACACCTGGAAGGCCTACTTTAAAGGTGCGAGACTGCAATACTCTGATGCTAGTTTTTATAATAAGGTGCAGCAAAATGTTTCCTAAAGTTCTGTCAAGCCCTTTCTTGATCTGCTGTTACATGAGCCCATCAGCGTGTGTTAACTGTGTTATCAGCCCCTCAGTTGAACTGCTTCTGGACATCCTGCACATTACAATTAAGAAAAGATGATTTTTTTTCATGGGTTGACACTTGGTGCTCACTAGGGATGAGCTTCGAGTTTGAGTCGAACTCATGTTCGACTCGAACATTGGCTGTTCGCAAGTTCGCCGAACAGCGAACAATTTGGGGTGTTCGCGGCAAATTCGAATGCCGCGGAACACCCTTTAAAAGTATATGGGAGAAATCAAAAGTGCTAATTTTAAAGGCTTATATGCAAGTTATTGTCATAAAAAGTGTTTGGGGACCCGGGTTCTGCCCCGGGGACATGGATCAATGCAAAAAAAGTTTTAAAAACTGACGTTTTTTCAGGAGCAGTGATTTTAATAATGCTTAAAGTCAAACAATAAAAGTGTAATATTCCTTTAAATTTCGTAGCTGGGGGGTGTCTATAGTATGCCTGTAAAGGGGCGCATGTTTCCCGTGTTTAGAACAGTCTGACAGCAAAATGACATTTCAAAGGAAAAATCCCATTTAAAACTACCCGCGGCTATTGCATTGCCGACAATACACATAGAAGTTAATTGATAAAAACGGCATGGGAATTCCCCACAGGGGAATCCCGAACCAAATTTTTTTTAAAAATGACGTGGGAGTCCCCCTAAATTCCATACCAGGCCCTTCAGGTCTGGTATGGATATTAAGGGGAACCCCGGCCAAAATTAAAAAAAAAAAAATGACGTGGGGTTCCCCCTAAATTCTATACCAGACCCTTCAGGTCTGGTATGGATTTTAGGGGAACCCCGCGCCAAAAAAAAAAAAAACGGCGTGGGGTCCCCCCAAAAATTCATACCAGACCCTTATCCGAGCACGCAACCTGGCAGGCCGCAGGAAAAGAGGGGGGGATGAGAGTGCGGCCCCCCTCCTGAATCGTACCAGGCCACATGCCCTCAACATTGGGAGGGTGCTTTGGGGTAGCCCCCCAAAACACCTTGTCCCCATGTTGATGAGGACAAGGGCCTCATCCCCACAACCCTGGCCGGTGGTTGTGGGGGTCTGCGGGCGGGGGGCTTATCGGAATCTGGAAGCCCCCTTTTAACAAGGGGACCCCCAGATCCCCCCCCTGTGTGAAATGGTAAGGGGGTACTTACCCCTACCATTTGACTAAAAAACTGTTAAAAATGACAAGAGACAGTTTTTGACAATTCCTTTATTCTTCTTTCTTCTATCTTCCTTCATCTTCTGGTTCTCCTGGTTCTTCCTCCGGCGTTCTTGTCCAGCATCTCCTCCGCGGCGTCTTCTATCTTCTTCTCCTCGGGCCGCTCCGCACCCATGGCATGGGGGGAGGCTCCGCTCTTCTCTTCATCTTCTTCTTCATCTTCTTCTCTTCTTCCTTCTTCTCTTTTTCTCTTCTTCTCTTCTTCATTGTCTTCTCCGGGCCGCTCCGCATCCATGCTGGCATGGAGGGAGGCTCCCGTTGTGTGACGGCATCTCCTCGTCTGACGGTTCTTAAATAACGGGTGGCGGGGCCACCCGGTGACCCCGCCCCCCCTCTGACGCACGGGACATGACGGGACTTCCCTGTGGCATCCCCCACAGGGATGCCACAGGGAAGTCCCTGTGGCATCCCTGTGGGGGATGCCACAGGGAAGTCCCTGTGGCATCCTCCGTGACATCACAGGGAAGTCCCGTCAAGTCACCGTGCGTCAGAGGGGGGCGGGGTCACCGGGTGACCCCACCCCCGTTACTTAAGAACCCTCAGACGAGGAGACGCTGTCACACAGAGGGAGCCTCCCTCCATGCCAGCATGGGTGCGGAGCGGCCCGGAGAAGAAAATGAAGAAGAGAAGAAGAGAAGAAAAGAAGAAGAGAAGAGCGGGAGCCTCCCCCCATGCCATGGGTGCAGAGCGGCCCGAGGAGAAGAAGATAGAAGACGCCGAGGAGGAGATGCTGGACGAGAACGCCGGAGGAAGAACCAGAAGAGCCAGAAGAACCAGAAGAAGAAGATGAAGAAAGATAGAAGAAATAGCCGCGGGTAGTTTTAAATGGGTTTTTTCTTTCGAAATGTCATTTTGCTGTCAGACTGTTCTAAACACGGGAAACATGCGCCCCTTTACAGGCATACTATAGACACCCCCCAGCTACGAAATTTAAAGGGATATTACACTTTTATTGTTTGACTTTAAGCATTATTAAAATTACTGCTCCTGAAAAAACGGCCGTTTTTAAAACTTTTTTTTGATCCATGTCCCCTGGGACAGGACCCAGGTCCCCAAACACTTTTTATGACAATAACTTGCCTATAAGCCTTTAAAATTAGCACTTTTGATTATTCATGTTCGTGTCCCATAGACTTTAACGGTGTTCGCGTGTTCGAACGAACTTTTTTCCTGTTCGCATGTTCTGGTGCGAACCGAACAGGGGGGTGTTCGGCTCATCCCTAGTGCTCACCCTTTTAACCCATGTACGGTGTATGTCAGAAAAAAAGTGGAGGATTTTTCATAAAGTGCCGTTACAAGTTCACAAAGAAAACAAGCCATTTTTCCTCCCCCTCCCTAAACCATTTGCTGCACTGTTTTTCTTCTCCAGCATTGGGCTGAGTGTGAGCTTCAATTCTGCATAGAACGTTACTCACACCTTGCAACATTGTGATGTCTGAGCACTATTCCCTGCAGTAATGAACCCAGGATGCTTTTCATTGCTGATTTATTTATTTAACATAGGTAAGTGTTAATAGATTGTCAAGAATAAAAAAAAAAAAAGAAAGAAAGCAAGCTGGAGTTGAGCTTTAAAATTGGACATCCCCTTTAAGATTGTGTAAACTATTGCTATTCCTTTATAAAATGACTAATTTATATGAATTTACACATCCACCTTTTGCTAAAATAGTTGAGAAAAACAAACAAGTAAAAAAATTTTTTAAATAACTCAAAGTTGTCTAATTTGAGGACATTGTTGTCCAATTGGTGGATATTATATGGAAAAATCTATAACAATGGGTCTTGCCAAGTTTTTTTCTCTTTATTTTGCAAAATTTTCAGATTTGCTGTTTTTCTTGTTGTCTTCTAACCAAACATACATGTGAAATAGTACAAAAATATCCAAAACTGACTTATCAGCAAAGCCAGCCTAAAAGAATGAAATGTTTGCCATTTGTATTGCTTGTCCTGCTGGTTGAATTGAACTTTTATTAAAACTATTCAGTAAGCATTAATCAAACATGAATGCATAAATTAATTGCCTGCCTATAAATAAATTAGTTAATTACGGGAAGACAAAAGCGCTGTTTTTCTGTGCTGCATGTTGTAAACAGAGACAGTTGCCAGCGGGGTACAGAGAATAGATCTGAGACGTGCAGACGATAAAGGGGGAAAAAAAGAAAAGTAGGATTATGTAAGATACGCTTCAACTTTACTGCACCAAGTTTTTATTAAATTGACATGGAACAGAACTAGTGCATTTGCTGAGCCATAATCAACAAGAGCATTACTTTACCCTTGTGGCAGCTTGCAGTAGAGTTTTACATTCTTTAGCTTTCCCTTATGGGTAATGCTGTTGTATGCAGGGCAGAACATGTCCTTCTTATCCAAGGCAACGTGTCCTCATATCCTCTTCTGCAGCTAGTCTTTGTTCCTGTAATCAAGAGAATGGAATTAATAGATAGAATTTATCTCTCATTATTGCATTCCTATGGGAATGGAAGGTAGATCATTCTCTTTGTTTTCCATTTCAATGCATGATTTTAAATAATTTTAGAACAGAACAGAATAGAAAATGTAATATTAATGTTTTTTAGCTTTCTTTAACATGCAATGTTCCATTTATTTTCTAAATGTCTGCTGTGAGTACAGTGGGGTACTTATGATGTTTTTTTTAGATTATAATGTAGCAATATAGCACCATGACAATTGTATAGATAAAATCATTTAAATATTCTATATCTATTCTATATATATTCTGTATGCCCTCATTGTAAACAGTTGTAGTTGTTAAGGGAGGTGCTACCAAGGATACACATAAAATTGAAGACATATCTGTCATAGCACCCCCCCCCCCCAAACAAACAGTCCATCTCAGCATGGTTGTTTTCTAATAAGGGCATTGACTTTAAAATATCCTAGGCCTTCCGTGAAAGCTAGTTAGCTGAGGGCTATAGATCGACAAAAAGTCTAACTGTAAATAGAAAGATTTGATCTTTTTCCTTCAGACCTGCTTCAATTCATTATTAAGGGTAGATATGTACTTACAGCATTCATGCCAAATTGGGGACAAATTATGGACGGGACCTTCTGGGCTTTCCCAGTAGCCTTATTACTGGGTATGTATTTGCAAAACATTAAAACTTAACTCCTGGCAGATATAAAAACACAGATAAATGCACCTCTGTATTGATAAATTGTTAGCTATAGTTTTTGAATGCAACTGGTGTAAGTACCTGTATTTGATGTTTTATCAGTCTCCTCTGTAATCTCCTGTACAGCGGCCCTTAAGGAACATGTGGATAGAAGGAAAGAACAGAGTGAATAGATGGATGACATCATCGGTGTGCTGTTGCTCCTTCACTGGTTGGTCAGCAGGCTAGGGGTAGAGAAAGTGCACCACATTATTTCTTAACTGTAAGTGGTGTTATCCACCTGACTTTGCTGTGTGATGGAACTGTTTAAATCCTAGTACTGGATGCCAGCCATACAAATCAATGTAAATATGCAATTCAACTGTCTATTTATCTCTTTGCCCAGAGTTCAGTTGTACTACTACTCCCAGCTCAGTATGGGGCACAAAACATAGTTTCTATGAATGATGGTCACATCACTAAAGCTGGACATGCACTATTAGATTTTTTCCAGGACCACCCATTCCAACAGGGACATCCAATAAGAGATTGTTTCCCCTTTTCAGTGTGACAGTTTAAGTACTTAGGCATGTGTAGACATTACTATGCATTTTTTAACCAATTTTATGAATTTTAAAAAATTATAATATATGGCCCCCAGGACCTGGTTGCTGCATGAGAATCCCCAAATTTAGAATGTTTACAATTGATTTACAATCAGTAGAGATCAGCACTATTACAGTGGAAGTTTAGTCCAAAAATTAAGTCCTGATAGATCACTTCAGGCTGGCCTCTTTTGCAGGTATAGCGTAATAAAACATTTAAAATAAGCACCTATACTGTTTAAAATGCAGTAAAAAATGTCTCACCCTGCTCTGCACATGCTCAGTTGCTCTCTATTTTTATAGTTAACAAAACAGTACCAACTAAAGATACCATAAAACAAAACAGAGGGCACACCAGCCTAGTGCATTATCTTCAAAACATGTGTTTATTTATTAAAAAATGTGGTAAGTATTATACTCACAAATCAAAACTTGTCAAAAAATAACAGCATCTTCAAGACCTCGTAAAATCAAATCTCATAACAGGACAATAAACCACAGTTGCTCTGAGGAAGAGGGAAGTCCCTCAAAACGCATTAGCCTGTTGATTTTTTATTGTCCCGTTATGAGATGTGATGTACCGAGGTCTTGAAGATGCTGTTATTTTATGACAGGCTATGATGCATCTATCAGTTTGTGAGTATATTACTTACCACCTTTTTTAATAAATAAAGATAATGCACTAGGCTGGCACACTCTCTGTTTTGTTTTATGGTTTCAGTGTATCCAGATTTCCCCAGTTTTGAGAAGGCAACCAGGCGCAGCATATCCATTAAATTCAGGATGGAAATGTAGGCAATTGCTAACTCAGGGGTCCACTATCAAGTGCAGGAGGCTGTGTAAGTGTTTGCCAACTAAATATACCCTAGGTACCACTTTCTAAAAAAAATGGAGACATATTTGAGGAATGTGGATTTTCTTGGTATCTCCATAGACATCACAGATCTATTTTTTGGTTAAAAGCATATAGAGCTTTATTACAAAACCTGCTTTAAAAATAGATCTGCGAAACAAGACATTACAAATGAAATATTTATACAAGATTGTAGGTCCCAGTTAGCTGAAACGCTGTACCTATAATCTGTAATATACATATTATAACTATATAAATATATATATATATATATATATATATATATATATATATATATATATATATATATTATAAAAATTGACATATCGCAACAGCTTTCATAGTCATCAACACAGTGGAACATGTGTACAGCCAATGTTTCTCAACATGCTTCACAGTAATAAGCTGCTTCTTTATGTCATGAGATTGGGGAGCACTCAGTGTCCACAATGAAAAAGAATACATACTGATAATGTACAATATATAAACATGTAATACATGAAAACAACATATCTAAGTTCCAAACTTCTATAGGTTGGGTCCCAGATCTTACCTAAGGATAAGAGGTGAACCAGCTAGGCCAGAAACACAGGACCAGAGGGCCACCTCTCTGAAAAAACAGGAGATTAAGAGAAATTGGTGGAATGTAGACACTCCCCGTTACTAAAGAACATTATTTTTTATTCTTTATCAAAAATTCTATTTATGGACAGGCAGATGGTCATACCTTTATGACTTTGAAGGAAGGAATAAAAAGAACATTGTGCAACTTCCTGAAAGCAACATATGAAATCAGTGTTACCTGTAACCATCTCAGCTATTTTATATTACATGTAAGAATATTACTTTAATTATTAGAAAAAAAGTTTTTCAAAACAGGCAGGCATTAAAATCCATCAAGTACAAATTTACATGTGTTCTGTACTAAAATACCGTTGTAAAATCCTGTAGCTCTATCTTATAGGTCCAACTGTATTTTTTATATGACCACTACTCCTTTCCCATTGGGAGACTGGTAGGTGGGCTCTGTGCCAGGTTGCTTTTGATTCACTGTGAGCTACCCCCCAACACAGCACCAAAATCTCTGTTTCCCTCTATAGGGCTTCATTCACATGTGCAGGCACAGGGAGCAGTAAAACCAAGTGGTTGAGCTGCAGTTTCACTGACTCACAGTCACCCTCGTACACACTGACTTGCAGCCACTCACAGCTGTACACGTTCCATGGCAAAAAACTGGGGCTGCACCGCAACCGACCTGCACCACTAGCGGCCCACAACGGTGTGGAATGCACGTGCTTTTGGTGAGCTAGTCCACCAGTTATAGGGTAAAATTGGAAGAACGGTATCTCACAAAAGTGGGTACACCCCACACATTTTTGTAAATATTTTATTATATCTTTTCATGTGACAACACTGAAGAAATTACACTTTGCTACATTGTAAAGTGGTGAATGTACAGTTTGTATAACAGTGTAAATTTGCTGCCCCCTTAAAATAACGCAACACACAGCCATTAATGTCTAAACCGCTGGCAACAAAAGTGAGCACATCCCTAAGTAAAAATGTCCAAATTGGGCTTAAAGTGTAAATTTTTTGTGTGGCCACTATTATTTTCCAGCACTGCCATCATGGAGCTGGTGGATGTTAGAGACCTTGCGATCCTCCACCTCCCGTTTGAGGATGCCCCACAGATGCTCAGTAGGGTTTAGGTCTGCTTGACCATTCCATTACCTTTACCCACAGCTTCTTTAGCAAAGCAGTGGTAGTCTTGGAGGTGTGTTTGGGGTCGTTATCATGTTGGAATACTGCCCTGCGGCCCAGTCTCTGAACGGAGGGGATCACGCTCTGCTTCAGTATGTCACAGTACATGTTGGCATTCATGGTTCCTTCAATGAACTGCAGCTCCCCAGTGTCGGCAGCACTCATGCAGCCCCAAATCATAACACTCCTACCACCATGCTTGACTGTAGGCAAGACACACTTGTCTTTGTACTCCTCACCTGGTTGCCGCCACACACGCTTAACAGCATCTGAACCAAATCAGTTTATCTTGGTCTCATCAAACCACAGGACATGGTTCCAGTAATCCATGTCCTTAGTCTGCTTGTCTTCAGCAAACTATTTGTAGGCTTTCTTGTGCATCATCTTTAGAAGAGGCTTCCTTCTGGGATGACAGACATGCAGACCAATTTGATGCAGTGTGCGGCGTATGGTCTGAGCAATGACAGGCTGACCCCCCACCCCTTCAACCTCTGCAGCAATGCTGGCAGCACTCATATGTCTATTACCCAAAGACAACCTCTGGATATGATACTGAACACATGAACTCAACTTCTTTGATCAACCATAGCGAGGCCTGTTCTGAGTTAAACCTGTTACAACCAAAAATGTAAATGTATTTTATTGGGATTTTATGTGATAGACCAACACAAAGTGCCACGTAATTGTGAAGGGGAAGGAAAATGATAAATGTTTTTTAACATTTTTCTCAATTAAATATGTGAAAAGTGTGGCGTGCGTTTGTATTAAGCTCCCCTGAGTCAACACTTTGTAGAACCACCTTTCACTGCAATTACAGCTGCAAGTCTTTTTGGGGATGTCTCTACCAGTTTTGCACATCTACAGAGTGACATTTTTGCCCATTCTTCTTGCAAGCTTTGTCAGATTGAATAGAGAACATCTATGAACAGAAATTTTCAAGTCTTGCCACACATTCTTAATTGGATTTAGGTCTGGACTTTGACTGTGCCATTCTAACACATGAATATGCTTTGATCTAAACCATTCCATTGTAGCTCTTGCTGCATGTTTAGGGTCATTGTTATGCTGGACGGTGAAACTCCACCCCAGTTTTAGGTCTTTTACAGACTCTAACACAGGGGCAGGCAACCTCGGCCCTCCAGCTGTTTTGAAACGACCCAAGTCCCATGAGACATTGCAAGACCCTAACAATCACAGGCATGACTCCTAGAGGCAGAGGCATGATGGGATTTGTAGTTTCACCACAGCTGAAGGGCTGAAGTTGCCTACCCCTGCTCTAACAGGTTTTCTTCTAAGTTTGCCCTTTATTTGGTTCCATCCATCTTCCCATCAACTCTGACCAGCTTCCCTATTCATGCTAAAGGAAAGCATCCCCATAACATGATGCTGCCACCACCATGATTCATGGTGGGGATAGTGTGTTAAGCGTGATGTACAGTGTTAGTTTTCCACCACACATAGTGTTTTGCTTTTAGGCCAAAAAGTTTGATTTTAGTTTCATCTAACCAGAGCACCTTCTTCCACATGTTTGCTGTGTCCCTCACATGGCTTCTCGCAAACTGCAAATGGGACTTCTTATGGCTTTCTTTCAACAATGGCTTTCTTCTTGCCACTCATCCATAAAGGCCAGATTTGTGGAGTGCACAATTAATAGTTGTCCTGTGGACAGATTTTCCCTCCTGAGCTGTTTATCTCTGCAGGTCCTCCAGAGTTACCATGGTCCTCTTAGCTGCTTTTCTGATTAATGCTCTCTTTGCCCGGCCTGTCAGTTTAGGTGGATGCCCATGTTTTGCTAGGTTTGCAGTTGTGCCATACTCTTTCCATTTTCGGATGATGGATCGGACAGTGCTCTGTGAGATGTTCAAAGCTTGGAATATCTTTTTATAACCTAACCTTCCTTTAAACTTCTCCACAACTTTATCCCTGACCTGTCTGGTGTGTTCCCTGGCCTTCATGATGCTGTTTGTTCACTAAGATTCTCTAACAAACCTCCGAGGGCTTCACAGAACAGCTGTATTTATACTAAGATTAAATTACACACAGGTGGACTATATTTACTAATTAGGTGACTTCTGAAGGCAATTGGTTCCATTCGATTTTAGTTAGGGGTATCAGCATAAAGGGGGCTGAATACAAATGCACGCAACACTTTTCAGATATTTATTTAAAAACATTTTTGAAAACCATTTATCATTTCCCTTCCACTTCACAATTATGTGCCAGTTTGTGTTGGTCTATCACATAAAATCCCAATAAAATACATTCGTGTTTTTGGTTGTAACATGACAAAATGTGAAAAATTTCAAGGGGTGTGAATACTTTGTCAAGGCACCGTACAAGCTGTACACTCACTACTTTACATTGTAGCAAAGTGTCATTTGTTCAGTGTTGTCACATGAAAAGATAGAACAAAATATTTACAAAAATGTGATGGGTGTACTTAGTTTTGTGAGATACTGTATATATCACCTCCTCACCGCCTGTCAAATGCCCTCTAAATACAATCCACAGAGGACACCACTCATGTGAATGAGCCCTAGGAGGACAAGACAGTCTTTCTGCAGCCACATTATATATGCATGTATCAATGCATACATTTATAGTAAACTAAGATTATAAAACAGAAAAGGAAACATTTTGTAACACAGATTTGTACAGGGGAGTGACCTGCTTTGGAGTGCTTTAAAAGTTCAGTTACACTTTACATTTAAAATAACCAAACAACAAGCTAAATGGTACTGAAAAAAAAAAGAAGAGAGCAATGATTTTGTTACACTTTTGGCAGCACCATCTGCCTTCTTCGTGATTTCCAAACTTTAAAAGTAGCTTGGGAACATTCATCTATTTTGGAGTATTCCCCATATATAAGACTTTTTTTTAAATATATTTATTAAGACATATGTTATAAGCAAGGGTCCAACATGGGCAGGAAGGAAGGGGAGGGGAGGAGGGAGTGGGAAGGGGAGGGAAAAGAAAAGGGGGGGGGTAGGGAGACAAATTTACCCATAATCAGTAAAATGAAAAAGTTGCAAAGTAAGTATGATACAGAACCCTCAGGAGTGGAAGCAAAAAAATGCGCATTTAAGTGGTGATCAAAAGGTTTATATAGTAGCAATAGTAGTGAACAGGGCTACCTATCAGGAACATATAAGTTAGGATAGGCCAGTAGTCCCCTAACAACTCAAGGTCTTAGGGGAGGGAGAAGTCAAAGGTCTCCTTAGGACCTGGTAGTTTAAGTTTGCCTAAAGAGTTGGTGAGGTCTCGTTTCAGATACCATTCAGTGTAGCGAAAAGGGCGCATAGCAGAAGATACTAGTTCTTCCTGGGTAAATGTGAACAAATGTGAACAAATGTGAAATTTTTTTTGCCACCTGGCAAAGAAGAGTTGAGTAGAACGAAAGTTCAATACAATGGTGTCCAGGTTTTCTAGATCAAAAAGCAACAGTAACGCCCGTTTTACAGCTGGAGGGCAGGATTTGATCCAATTATTCATGATCGTCCAGCGAGCTACCAGTAATTATATTTGAGTCCATTGTGGGAGGTTGTGCCATATCATTGTTGAGGATGGGGGAGCTGGTACTTCACATCCAAAAAAGGCATAGTAAAGGATCTTTGGATAGTAGGGTCTTAGTGACTTTGGAGATGTAGGTAATAACAGAGTCCCAGTATGGAGAAATATCACAGCAATTCCATAGGGGATATAGCAGTGTAGGGCGTGGTATTGTGCACTGTCAGGAACCATGAATCAGAATGAGACAGAAGTGCAGTAAAAAATCGCACTTTAATAAAATGGTAAAATGGTACAAACAGAGTAAACATAGTCAAAACATAGCAGGGTACGGTAACCAGGGCGGGTAGTTGGAACAAGCCAGTGAAACAGAAATTCAGAGATCAGTGTAGTAGAGGCAGTAAACAGGATCAGGAACCAGAAGGTAAGTCAGCCAGGCAAAAGTCTTTAACAGGAAAACACAGCAGAGGGTATCCGGATATGTTGACCAGGCGAAGGCACAGGAGATACAGGCAGTTTAAATAGCCAGCAGGGCTAGCTGGTGAGAAGGAAATGAAGACCAGGCGAGTCACTGTGGAATGAAGAGTACTGGCAATTAACTGACAGCTGAATATTCTTGTGCAAAGATCTGAAAAGTCTTAAATGCACTAGGGTTGCCATGGTATAAGGATGTTATATTGATGAGGCCATGAGTGCACCACTGAACGAAGGTCTTATAAATAGTAGATGGAAGAAACATAGGGTTACTTTGGATAGTTAAATAACGAGATATGTTTGAGGGTAGCCCCAGCAGCCTCTGCACTTCCTTCCAAGTGATGGCTGTGTCTCTAATGAGAAAATTGGATCTGAGGTGAGACGGTAATGCTCTTAATGTGGAGTGAAGAAGGGCAGGAAGGGTGAGCAGGGGGACCAGGGCATCCTCAAGCATAAAATTTGAATAACGGGACTTTCCAAATATCCAGTCTAGGCCCTGTCTGAGTAAAGGAAAAATTGTAAAATCATAAATTGGGCAGGCCTGCACCACTCTTGGACTTTTTGGAGAGCTATGTGTGGTTTCATACAAGACCACAGGAAAGCAGTCAGTGCCTTATAAATTGTATGTACATCAGAGTCTTTCAATAATAGTGGTAAGGTTTGCAGTGGATATAGTAGACGTCCAAACGACACCATTTTAAAATGGTGACATCTCCCAAGGAGCGAGAGTGTGAGGGCTGCCCAAACTTCCAACACCTTAGCAACCTTAGTTATCAAAGGTGGGTAGTTAAAGAGGAGTTCCCATTTTTAAAAAAAATTAAAAGTCAGCAGCTACAAATACTGCAGCTGCTGACTTTTAATAATCGGACACTTACCTGTCCCCGCTCATCTCCCCCTCTGTTCGGCAGGGCCGGCATTGCAACTGTGGGCGCCCGGCTGTGGCTTCACAGCCGGGCACCCGCTGCGCATGCGCGAGGGGCGCCGCGCGTCGTGATTGGCCGCTTAGTCATCTGGTACCTGTAATGTGTCCCAGATGATTGACAAGAGAGAGGGGGCAGAGCTGAGGCCTTCCTGCGCTGAGGGGAAGTGATGTCACCAGCCCAGGCACTGAAGGAGGCAGACTACGAGGGACCCCCTAGCAACAGCCATTTAGAGGTGAGTTAAAAAAAAATGTTCAAATTTTTTTTTTTTTTAGGCACATTCATGCATTTTCTTTTTGTGTGTGCAACACCACTTTAAGGCTGTATAGAGAGGAAGGTTCATGGCCCAAGTAAGTGATGTGCTATGTGGTAAAATGGGGAGGATAATCGCCATTTAGCAGACAGTCTAGGATGTAGTGTTAGGACCTCACTTTTAAGTTAAAGCGGGATTTCGGCCAGCTAAAAAAAAAATGTAAAGTCAGCAGCTACAAACACTGTAGCTGCTGACTTTAAATAAGTAGACTTACCTGTTCTGGATGTCCGCGATGTCGGCCGCCCGAGGTGACCCGTCCCTTGGCTCTCGGGTCCCGGCACCGCCTTCCTAGGTAAGGAAAACAGGCAGTGGGGCCTTGCAGCTTCACTGCCAGTTTCCTACTGCGCACGCGCGAGCAGCGCGGCGATCTGTGAATGGCCTCGTGGTGTTCTGGGAACACACACAGTTCCCAGAAGACAACGGGGCCGCTCACCGAGGAGAATACAAATTAGGAAGACTGCCTAGCAACAAGGGTTTAGGTAAGTATAATTTTTTTTTCCAAATGTTTTTTTTTTTATTTTTTTAGGATTTTTGGTGGAATTTTTTTTCCCAGGGTGGCCCTCCACTTTAATTCTAAAGCCAGTTCCTGGAGCTTGTCGAAATCTGAGGTAGGATTGGTGGAAAACAGCAAAATACTGTCGGCAAAAAGAGAGGATCAAAAAATATGGTTGCCAACATTGATGCCACTAACCCCAGCATAGGAATTGAAAAGTCTAGATAGGGGTAAATAGTTATATTGAAAAGTAGAGGGGAAAGAGGGCATCCCTGCCTTGTTCCCTTTGTCAAAATAATGGTGTCTGAGATAAAATCAGGAGTGACAAAGCAGGCCGTCGGAGACGCATACGTTTGTTGAAGGAAACGCATGACTGAACCCAAAAAACCAAATGCAGCCATCACTCTAAACAGCCAGGAGAAGCTAATGTTGTCAAATGCCTTTTCGGTTTCAAGTGAAATGATGGCAACATCTTGATCAGGGTGCAATTTGGCATAGTCCAGCAGTAACAAAACTCTATGGATGTTCAGGGTCACAGAGTGTCCCGGGATAAAGACGGATTGGGCTGGATGAAGTAGTAGGGGAGCAATGCGTGATGTGACTATCTTGGAAAGAATTTTGACATCTACATTGATTAGAGAAATTGGCCGGTATGAGCCAGAGTGTAGGATCCTTGCCTTTCTTGGAGATAAGCTTAATGTGCGTCTGTGTTCCCATAGGGAGGTAAGAGCCACCTTCCCACCTGGATGTTTAAACGTGTTTTAGAGAGTCCGGGTATGAAATCTTTAGCGAGTTTGTAAAATTCGGCCACCTAGCCATCAAGATCTGGAGCCTTAGCCTATGACAGAGATTTACTAGTTGGTTAAATAAAAATACCTTTACATTTGGTGAATGATTTTGTATTTTTGTTGGGAATATCAGATCAGGCAAATCTTTTTTTTTTTTTTTGACATACATGAACAACAGGAATTGGGTACAGACTATAGGCATGCTACAAGAGATAGATAATATGGGGATGCTACAGCAGATGAGGTGATTAGAGACTGCAGACACGCTACAGGAGATGATCAGAAACTGGGTTGCATGGGACTGCTAGGGAACACTGCTATCACTGCCCCTCTAACAAACCAATGCTCCCATGTGTATGCTATCTACCACCCTGTTAAATATTACTTGTGCCATATTTGATGTTGCTCAAGAAGAATTATTATAAAAGATCAGAGGGAAAAAAAGGACAAAAGGGATGGACAACACAGAAAAAGCAAGACAGCGTGAAAGAAATAAACAAAACCATCCCACCGCTAGAAGCCAGTATAAAGAAAAAAAAATCTTTCAAAGCACCAAAACAGACTACTTTCTGCAGGGGTTCAAAGAGCATTACAATAAGTCCCAAACAGCCGCAAGTGGGGCAGAGGTCCTACCTTTGTATGTATTTTACAAACACAAAGTTGAAAATATACTCTTACTAGTATAATTTGATGTACAGGAACCACATATAAAGTGTTGGTAATGAACATTTCATGTTGTTTATTTCACTGACAGACATACGTACATTCTCAATTTTTCTTGGCTGTTTTATATAGATTTACCCTTATAATGTCCTGATCACAATGGTTTCATCAAGCAGAAAATTAAGAAAAAACAAACAGAAATAAGACTTTTTCCAGTACGGTAGAAGAAGGCTATTTATTGCTGTTTATCCTAATAAGGATTTTCTCTCACTTCCTGTGTAATGAAACTTTTGACACTGTAAAAGTACCAGACATCTCTATACCATAGACCCAGGTAAGTAACAAAATGATATGGGTTCCCTGGAATGCAAATAGAGAGGATAACATACTGGCACAAAACAGAAAAATAAATGTTTACAGCACAGGTTTCAGGTAGAACACGTCTACTGCCCTTCTTCTGATCCTATATCCCCTGTATAATTTTGGAATAGATTACACAGATCTCAAATTAACGTAAGTATGTTGTGACATTAGTACAGCTGACATGTGTAAAATCCCACTGAATAGTTTCACTTAATGCTTGAAATTATTATAATAGACTAAAACCTTGGTCTGTACCAGCATTCTGAAATTTTTTACACATGTGTAATATTTTATTGCTTGCTTTAAGGTTCACCTTTTTTTCACAATTCCAGCTCACATGTACCAAAATGCAATTAATGTTCCTCTGTTGCAGAAAAGAAAAAGCTTTCTCAATCTTCTAGGACCGGTCTTACCTCAGCCTCCAGTCTGCTATAAAACGAACTTGGCATTTAGGGCAGAAAAGCCAGTAGAAGGAAGTAGTTAATCAGCTGACCTCAATAACACACACCCTATACCTGAAACCCCCCTCCAGGAGATTGCTCTCACCTACCTCTGTACTCACGTACAACAATCATTATCAGTCTATATATCTGTTGGAAATTCTGTATATAGCCCTACAGAACAGACAGTCAGTACACAGTCCATATGGGCTTTGCTGCTTCTCTGCAGACAGGAAACAGGAACTTTATTATAGAGAAAATACATTGAGTTCTATCATAGATGCAACTACAAACTTATAAACACTGACATCTACTGGCTGAAGAATATATCTGTAGTTGTTGTACAAAAATACATGAACAATGTATTCCAAAACCCCCACCTAACAACTACTCCTTATATTAGTCCCATTTTGGATCTCAGTTCTATAAATCTGTTTCTTGTAAGCTATTTTGTCAAATCCTGTGATCCACTTTTGTTTCTCATGGGTTGTAAGTCTTTGCATCTCATTCCATGAATCTTGCTCTGTTTTTAATGCTACCCGAACAACATAGGACAGACGTTTGGGTGGGTTGCCTTTATTGCTTCTGGTGGGTTACCTAATTTAAGCCTCTTGTGGCCTGGGTTCTTCTTTTACAGTATTTGAATTGTCTGCATTAATTTATTTCTATCACTTTGTTGCTTACCTTCATGTGACACTGATGTGGAATTTTCCTCAGTTTCAAGTGGCAATCAATCAATCAGTTTTGAACACACTGAAGTTTCATTGGCAATTACACTTCTACTGATGGTTACCTTGTTCATATCTTGGTGTAGAATTCTGTATCCCTTTTGAGAGTCCCTGTATCCCATTTTGTACGTTTCTCTTTTGCTTCCAAATATTTTTAGATGGTTCAAATTTTGGGCTTTTATATTCCACAGTTCATATGGAGTTTTCTCAGCTAATTTACCTGGAAGTCAATTTGGGAGATAGCATGTGGTCATAATTGCCTCCCCCAGTATGTGGTTGGCAAATCTGCATCAAACAGCACGGTTCTTCCACTCTCACATAGAGTATGGTTCATTCTTTCTGCAACCCCATTTTGTTCTGGGTTGTATGGTACAGTAGTTTGAAATATTATGCCATGCTTTCTGAGAATCATTTGTGCGTTATCACCTGTATATTCAGTTCCATTGTCTGTGTGTAAAACATTCGGCATTTTGCCAAAGTTGTTGCTTACTTGAGCCATATGTTGTTCAACTTTCTCTGGTACTTTACTTTTGTTGTGTAACAGATGGTGCAGTATACCTGGAATAATCATCCATAAAAGTGGGGCTTCCATTAACTTCACTGGGGTTCAGATTCGGCAACAGAACTTTAGTAATGTTTGTCGAATCCTGCTCTAACCAAACCCAGGTATCTTCAGGTATCTTTAGCTTATTACTATCGCTAACTTGAAAAGCCAACTTTTGAAAGTGGTTGAAAAGCTTTTTTTTTTTTTTCAATAAGAATAACAAACACGTTATACTTACCTGCTCTATGCAATGGTTTTGCACAAAGCAGCCCCGATCCTCTTCTTCTGGATCCCCCCGCCGGCACTCCAGGCCTCTCTTCTTCATTGGGGGCCCCCAGGGAAAGCAGCGTGCCTGACAGCAGGGGGGGAGGCAATCACTCCCACTGCTATCAATTTTTCCAATGAGGAGAGAGACAGTGGTGGGAGCCGCTGCACTAGTGGATATTGCTGGATCGGATGGGCTCAGGTAAGGAAAAGAGGAGTCTGGAGGGCAGCGGCAGCAGAGAAGTTTTTGCACCTTAATGCATTAAGGTGAAAAACCTTTAAGGCTTTAGGACCACTTTAAGTCCATCTCTGGGCAAAATGACACGATTGCTGGAGTTTTCCCCGCTGATGGACAGCTGAAGGGCCCTGCTGATGAACAGCCAATAGGAATTGTCCATGTCACCAAAAAGACTCGCCCATGCTGTAGTCCAGTCTGGGATATGGCACTCTCTGGATTTATGTAAAGTTTTTGGGCTTTTGGTGAAGCTTCTTAAAAATATATATTTGGGTGATGAGCTAGAGAGGAATGGGTAAACTTTCATTGGGGGATGCCTGGTTAGGGATGCATTTTTATTATCTCTTTATTAAATTTTAAACTTGCAGGGTGTCATGACATTCTTATAAATAGGGATAAAAATAATACATAGAGCCAAATCCATTCATATACCTCATTTCTGAAGATGTAAAATGTGTACACTTGAGTATTCTTCTTCTCCAGTGTTTAACACAGTTGACTACTGGGCTACAACAGAATCCTCTTCTAGTACAAGCTTCTAGATACCTTATGCAAGCTATTAGTACACTCCACTGCATTTCTTGTGTCTAGCCAACTTTGTTTTCAATAGATTTACATTAGAGCTTTTATTTCATATGATGAAGAAAAATTGACAAGAGGCCCATAGAATGACCTAACTGCCAGGCATTTCTTGGTTCACTTGTTAAATATGTGAAGGCATATGGCACTGTACAAATCATGATGTATTGAGTGCAGCTTTTGTAACATTCTCTGCAGTAACACATTTCCATGCCATTTCTTGGTGTACATCAGCAGACAAATTATTTATCTTTATTTTCTTTGTATTCCTGCTTAATACAAAGCGATCCATAAAAATATGTTTTTTTTTTCTTTTTAGTTTATAACCAAATGTAAATAACATAAAAGTGTATTACTGATATTTCCAAAAATTTCCAAAGTTATTACTA
This sequence comes from Lithobates clamitans, assembly GCA_037952925.1. Taxonomy (NCBI): domain Eukaryota; kingdom Metazoa; phylum Chordata; class Amphibia; order Anura; family Ranidae; genus Lithobates; species Lithobates clamitans. The sequence continues at coordinate 915,248 of JBBGZY010000611.1, forward strand.
CACGGAAGATTGTGCACAGTAAATGGAAGTTAAAGCTGTTTTGTGCTATGACACAGTTTATTCAGTAACCAGAGCAGGTTGTAAATACAAGCAACGCAAGATATTTGAGTAAAATTCCTTGTTCAAGTCTAGATTTAAAGGAAACATGAGGTTATTTGATATAGAAAATTGACATGCATTGAAGATGACATGACATTTAGTTCATGTAGTTGGCTGAATATTAAACAGCCTCATGAAAATGCTGGACTTTTAGTACAATAGGTTTCTGCAGGCACAGACGCATGACTGGTATTTCTTATGTCAATTAATTATCTTTAGCAGCAATGTGCAGCTCCACTGACAAACCATGGCTGTCATTGTGGGAGTGTCACTGTCCTCTCAATCCTGATTAATACCCTATGTCTTCGATAATATAAGCTGCACTTTGCACATGTGACTGCAGTTCCTACTGAATGTATAGGGAAGGCAAGGGAATTTATACTGTAGAAAGGCAAGAATATGCTAATTGAAGAACACTCATGTCACATATTAAAAATCTTGTATTTAAAATTACTGTGGCCCCTGAAACTACCTGAATGAATGTTTAATAAGGATGAACTCAAACTTCGATCTGAACACAAGATCAGCTGAACTTTGACTGTTTGGGCATTCATCCTTACGCCTAATATCATATATAGTAGCGCTATTTCTACTGCTACTACATATGACAGTTTCCTATCTGTCAATGGTTACCAAAGGAAGCCGTGGGTGACATTACCTGACCCTATTCATTTACTGGCCAGGAATCCCTGGCTATGTAAACAAAGGGGCAAGGATAGCATGAGATCACTGAATAAATATGGTTACCTGTGAGATCCCTGCCTCCCCACCATGGGGCCGTGAGAGATGGAATCGGATGTGTATGTTGGACAATGGGATTTTTTTCTGTCGGCATGTGTCAGACATTGTTTATTGTGATTAAATTAGATCTGAATCACTGAACAGCATGATTGATGAGGCATTTACATTATGGGTCATTTATTTTTTCACATGGAGGAAGGTATCTCGGTGCCACCTTATTGTTAAAGGAGGCTTCCAGATTAAAAAAAAAACCCCACCCACAGACCGGCACAACCACTGGGCCATTGATTTTATCAAGGGAAAATGTGGTTTTCCAGGGAGGTCCCCCCTGCCATCATCCATGTTAAAGGCGTGTTGCTCAGTATTGTTCAGGAGGTAGCAACCAGCCAGAATAAGGGTCTGGTTTTTGGAGGGGATCCTAAGCTTTTTGTCTTGTTTTTTGCATGCGGTTCCCTCTTAAATTCTATACCAGACCCACATAACGGATAGGGTATTGGTATGTATTTTTAGGGAGTGTGTAGGAGTCCCTCCTTAACATCTATATCAGACTCTCATCTAGGAAAAGGGTCTGGTGTAGGTAAAAGGAACCCCTGGCGTTTCTTTTCTTTACAAACAGACAAAACAGCGGAATCGGAGGAGATAATGTGTTATTTATTATTGGCCTTGGAGTTATTGCGTTAAACCAAGTCCAGTCCAGGAACAGGAGGAGGAGGATTTCTTGGACCAAAAATTGACACTAATTAATAAAACGTCCTGTGAGCCTCCACTCTAGACTGCCTGAATGACACCGTACAAAACAGCTGCAAGCATTAAACACATCTCATAAAGTCATGCAGATATAAGCAAATCAAATATATACACTGCGCTTCTAAATACAAAATAGACTATACACACCATGTATGTGATAACCAAAGTGCAAAATACAAAGTGCAAAATACATGTGCAAATCATACAGTGGTAAACACAGTCTTTATCGACTGAAAAAGTGACAATAATGCAACAAATATATCAAAATATATATAAAAAAATTTATATAAAAAAATTCCTTATAACGAATGAATAAGTATATGAACCAAGAATAAACAGATATACTTATATAAAGTGCTAGCATGCATCCATGGGGTTAATGATTATACCAGTTATGATAGTGTCCATAGGAACATATATAAAAGATTGATCCCCTGATTGATTAAAAAATACAAATAAAAAGTGCTCCTGTGTGTGTATGTGACTTCCAATTGTGTCAGTTCAAAAGTGCTTTGAAGTCCATGCGATTCGGAATCTACTGTGTGGGTGATCCAAAGCAAGCCACAGTGTTCTCACTCAGGTGCTCCCCCTAGGTATTATACACTCACCTCAGAGCGTGTGACTTTGCATTAAGCTTAGTCAGTACACACCTGTGAACCACCTCTGGGCTCTGCAGTATTACCGGAATCCTGGACCCATCAGCGCAAAAATAGAAAAAAGGACTTGATAGTGTGATATAGTTTCAATAGTTTATTAATGACAATAAAACCCCCATATGGGGTACTCACATAGATCAGGCACGTCAGTGCACCACTCTACATCAAGCAAAAGCATGTGAGAATACCGGACCGGTATCGAGATGGTATGGGTTTCCTTCCTGGCAGATCACATGCCTAATGTCCGTTCTGTTCCCTCCCCAACGTGTGTCGATACAGGGATTTCCGTATCTTCTTCAGGGGGAATTTTGATTGAACGGCTGATCTGTCAGTTAATATAGAGCGCCCGTGGCCATTTTGTTGTAGCCTAAGGACACCCCAGTGCTAAAACCTATTTGCTCAATGTGATTGCTACATAGAGCTCTGCTGCCAGGATACATCTAATGTTAATGGCAGCATTATGAGTTCTCCATTGTGCCTGCGCCCTACGGTGTCCTAAATGATCCACCCTGGCTGCCGCAAATAGAATAAAGTGAATAGTGATTAGGGCAAACGCGGAGGAATTAGCATACCATCCCGTGTGACAGTCAGCATCATATGATGCCCCACCACACAACAAATTTATCAATGCAATGCTTGTATAAAGGATTAAAAACTTATAAATATTACATATGCTGTGATGGCTAAAAACCAGAAAAACATGATCTCAATGCTAATTTTAAACTGTGTCCCCTCACTGACACTAATAATCGCATAAAAAAATCACATTAAAAAAACCATCATAAAGAGAAGGGGGGTGTCCTAATAAATCCATAAGTATTAAAAAATGGTAAATATGCGAGCAGTAGAGAATATTATAGTTAAAAAAAAAAAAAAAAAAATATATATATATATATATATATATATATATATATATATATATATATATATATATATATATATATATTATTTTCAAATTATGTGAATATCATTAAAATATTTATGTTATATATATAACAAAAATTAAAAATTGTATAGGATAATATATATATAACAATATGGTCAGAACCTGTGTAGACTTCATGGGAATTATTTAATACATTTTATGGAAACGGACCTGTGACTCCTCTCCTATTAAGCATTGGGACTGGCCACTGACAATTAATAATACACATAATTAATTGGATACCTAATAATTACTTAAAAAACATTTTAAACAAATTCTTTATTTAACCCACCAGGTCCCAAGGAGCCTAACTGGTGTATCCACCATGATTCACATTTACTGATATCCCTCACATAGTTGGAACCTCTCCAATGTTGTTTTGGTGCCTCAATGCCCCAAAACTGCATACCTTCTGTGCTTTTATTGTGGACATCCCTAAAGTGCATAGACAGAAAATGTTTATCAAACCCCTTCCTAATGTTTCTAACATGCTCCTCCATGCGATCCTTTAGTGCTTGTATGGTTCTACCCACATATATTAAGTTGCACGGACATTTAACCGCATAAACTACGCCAACCGCATGGCATGAAATAAAATCCCTGATAGTATATATCTGCTTAGATTGAGGGTTAGAGAAATCCTTTACTTTTCTAACATTGGTGGGGACCCTTACACAGCTATAACCCCGTCCACAACTATGGAAGCCCTTAACCACTTGAGCCCCGGACCATTATGCTGCCTAAGGACCAGAGGTCTTTTTCCAATTTGGCACTGCGTCACTTTAACTTTTAATTGCGCGGTCATGCAATGCTGTACCCAAACGAAATTTGCGTCCTTTTCTTCCCACAAATAGAGCTTTCTTTTGAAGGCATTTGATCACCTCTGCGGTTTTTATTTTTTGCGCTATAAACGGTAAAAGAACGAAAATTTTGAAAAAAAATGATATTTTCTACTTTTTGTTATAAAAAAAATCCAATAAACTCAATTTTAGTCATACATTTAGGCCAAAATTTATTCGGCCACATGTATTTGGTAAAAAAAAAGTTAATAAGCGTATATTTATTGGTTTGCGCAAAAGTTATAGCGTCTACAAACTAGGGTACATTTTCTGGAGTTTACACAGCTTTTAGTTTATGACTGCCTATGTCATTTCATGAGGTGCTAAAATGGCAGGGCAGTACAAACCCCCCCCCCCAAATGACCCCATTTTGGAAAGTAGACACCCCAAGGAAATTGCTGAGAGGCATGTTGAACCCATTGAATATTTATTTTTTTTGTCCCAAGTGATTGAATAATGACAAAAAAAAAAAAAAAAAAATATTTACAAAAAGTTGTCACTAAATGATATATTGCTCACACAGGCCATGGGCCTATGTGGAATTGCACCCCAAAATACATTCAGCTGCTTCTCCTGAGTATGGGGATACCACATGTGTTGGACTTTTTGGGAGCCTAGCCGCGTACGGGGCCCCGAAAACCAATCACCGCCTTCAGGATTTCTAAGGGCATAAATTTTTGATTTCATTCCTCACTACCTATCACAGTTTTGAAGGCCATAAAATGCCCAGATGGCACAACCCCCCCCCAAATGACACCATTTTGGAAAGTAGACACCCCAAGCTATTTGCTGAGAGGCATGTTGAGTCCATGGAATACTTTCTTTTTTGACACAAGTTGCGGGAAAGTGACAATTTTTTTTTTTTTTGCACAAAGTTGTCACTAAATGATATATTTCTCACACAGGCCATGGGCATATGTGGAATTGCACCCCAAAATACATTTAGCTGCTTCTCCTGAGTATGGGGATACCACATGTGTGGGACTTTTTGGGAGCCTAGCCGCATACGGGGCCCCGAAAACCAAGCACCGCCTTCAGGATTTCTAAGGGCGTAATGTTGTGATTTCACTCCTCACTACCTATCACAGTTTTGAAGGCCATAAAATGCCAAGATGGCACAAAAACCCCCAAATGACCCCATTTTGGAAAGTAGACACCCCAAACTATTTGCTGAGAGGCATGTTGAGTCCATGGAATATTTTATATTTTGACACAAGTTGCGGGAAAGTAACACTTTTTTTTTTTTTTTTTTTGCACAAAGTTGTCACTAAATGATATATTGCTCAAACATGCCATGGGCATATGTGGAATTACACCCCAAAATACATTCTGATGCTTCTCCTGAGCATGGGGATACCACATGTTTAGGAGTTTTTGGGAGCCTGGCCGCGTACGGGGCCCCGAAAACCAAGCACCGCCTTCAGGATTTCTAAGGGCATACATTTTTGATTTCACTCCTCACTTCCTATCACAGTTTTGAAGGCCATAAAATGCCAAGATGGCACAAAACCCCCCCAAATGACCCCATTTTGGAAAGTAGACACCCCAAGGTAATTGCTGAGAGGCATGTTGAGTCCATGGAATATTTTATTTTTTGACACAAGTTGCGGGAAAGTGACAATTTTTTTTTTTTTTTGCACAAAGTTGTCACTAAATGATATATTTCTCACACAGGCCATGGGCATATGTGGAATTGCACCCCAAAATACATTTAGCTGCTTCTCCTGAGTATGGGGATACCACATGTGTGGGACTTTTTGGGAGCCTAGCTGCATACGGGGCCCCGAAAACCAAGCACCGCCTTCAGGATTTCTAAGGGCGTAAAGTTGTGATTTCACTCCTCACTGCCTATCACAGTTTTGAAGGCCATAAAAAGCCCAGATGGCACAAAACCCCCCCAAATGACCCCATTTTGGAAAGTAGACACCCCAAGCTATTTGCTGAGAAGCATGTTGAGTCCATGGAATATTTTATATTTTGACACAAGTTGCGGCAAAGTGACAATTTTTTTTTTTTTTTTGCACAAAGTTGTCACTAAATGATATATTGCTCAAACATGCCATGGGCATATGTGGAATTACACCCCAAAATATATTCTGCTGCTCCTCCTGAGTACGGGGATACCACATGTGTGGGACTTTTTGGGAGCCTAGCCGCATACGGGGCCCCGAAAACCAAGCACCGGCTTCAGGATTTCTAAGGGCATTAAGTTGTGATTCCACTCCTCACTACCTATCACAGTTTTGAAGGCCATAAAATGCCAAGATGGCAAAACCCCCCCCCCCAAATGACCCCATTTTGGAAAGTAGACACCCCAAGCTATTTGCTGAGAGGCATGGTGAGTATTTTGCAGCTCTCATTTGTTTTTGAAAATGAAGAAAGACAAGAAAAATGTATTTTTTTTTCTTTTTTCAATTTTCGAAAGTTTGTGACAAAAAGTGAGGTCTGCAAAATACTCACTATACCTCTCAGCAAATAGCTTGGGGTGTCTATTTTCCAAAATGGGGTCATTTGGGGGGGGGGTTGTGCCATCTGGGCATTCCATGGCCTCCGAAACTGTGCTAGGCAGTGAAGAGTGAAATCAAAAATTTACGCCCTTAGAAAGCCTGAAGGCGGGGCTTGGTTTTCGGGGTCCCGTGCGCGGCTAGGCTCCCAAAAAGTCCCACACATGTGGTATCCCCATACTCACGAGAAGCAACAAAATGTATTTTGGGGTGTAATTTCACATATTCCCATGGCATGTTTGAGCAATATATCATTTAGTGACATCTTTGTGGAAAAAAAAAAAAAGAAAAAAAAAAAAGATTTGTCTCTCCTTTCCGCAACTTGTGTCACAATATAAAATATTCCATGGACTCGACATGCCTCTCAGCAAATAGCTTGGGGTGTCTACTTTCCAAAATGGGATCATTTAGGGGGGGTTTGAACTGTCCTGGCATTTTATGCACAACATTTAGAAGCTTATGTCACACATCACCCACTCTTCTAACCACTTGAAGACAAAGCCCTTTCTGACACTTTTTGATTACATGAAAAAATAATTTTTTTTTTGCAAGAAAATTACTTTGAACCCCCAAACATTATATATTTTTTTAAAGCAAATGCCCTACAGAATAAAATGGTGGGTGTTTCATATTTTTTTTTCACACAGTATTTGCGCAGCGATTTTTCAAACGCATTTTTTGGGGAAAAAACACACTTTTTTAAATTTTAATGCACTAAAACACACTATATTGCCCAAATGTTTGATGAAATAAAAAATATGATCTTAGGCCGAGTACATGGATACCAAACATGACATGCTTTAAAATTGCGCACAAACGCGCAGCAGCGACAAAATAAATACATTTTTAAAAGCCTTTAAAAGCCTTTACAGGTTACCACTTTAGATTTACAGAGGAGGTCTACTGCTAAAATTACTGCACTCGTTCTGTCCTTCGCGGTGATACCTCACATGCATGGTGCAATTGCTGTTTACATTTGACGCCAGACCGACGCTTGCGTTCGCCTTTGCGCGAGAGCAGGGGGGGACAGGGGTGCTTTTTTTTTTTTTTTTTTTTTTCTTTATTATTTTTTTGCTTTTTTATCTTATTTTTAAACTGTTCCTTTCATTTTTATTTTTTTTTTTATTAATTTTATTGTTATGTCAGGGAATGTAAATATTCCCTATGATAGCAATAGGTAGTGACAGGTACTCTTTTTTTAAAAAATTGGGCTCTGTTAGACCCTAGATCTCTCCTCTGCCCTCAAAGCATCTGACCACACCAAAATCGGTGTGATAAAATGCTTTCCCAATTTCCCAATGGCGCTGTTTACATTCGGCAAAATCTAAGTCATGAAATGCTCGTAGCTTCCGGTTTCTTAGGCCATAGAGATGTTTGGAGCCATTCTGGTCTCTGATCAGCTCTATGATCAGCTGGCTGAATCACCGGCTGCATTTTCAGGTTCCCTGTTGGGACAGGAAAGCCAGAGAAAAACATGGAAGACGGTGGGGGAGGGGGGGGGCATTCCCTCCCACTGCTTGCAAAAGCAGTCTAGAGGCTAATTAGCCGCTAGGATTGCTTTTACATGAAAGCCGACCACTGGCTGAAAAGAATGATACCAAGATGATACCTAAACCTGCAGGCATCATTCTGGTATAACCACTCAAAGTCCAGCAACATACCAGTACGTTGCTGGTCCTTGTTAGGCATATATTGTAAACTTTTTTTTCATGCAGCCTGTGGGCTGAACGAAAAAAAGATATTGATCGGTGGGTATGCCCACCATTAGAATACCTCCCTTCATCCACCCACTTCTAATGATGGGCATACATGCACCATTTATATATGCCGAAGCATGGGGGCATCCTCCCGCAAAAGGCAGGAGCAAATTGCTCCTCCACCCACTGCTGCCCCCACGCTTCGGCATATATGCTGAAGTATGTAACTGTGGTGGTGAAATCACCTCCAACAGCGCTGGAGTCACGGCTTTATATATCGTGGGAGCAAACGCTGTTGCTGTCAAGATAAATAAATCCGCGCTGCAACTGAATGGCGTACCTGCTAAGCAAATGATGGTTAACAATAAAACAAAGTAACATTACAGTATAACAGTAAGACTTACCATACCTGCAAAGCAAATACAAAAAAAAAAACATAGTAAAAAAATAAAACATTTAACGCAACCTGTGCCTAAAATATATATATGCCGAAGCATGGGGGCATCCTCCCGCAAAAGGCAGGAGCAAATTGCTCTTCCACCCACTGCTGCCCCCACGCTTCGGCATATATGCTGAAGTATGTAACTGTGGTGGTGAAATCACCTCCGACAGCGCTGGAGTCACGGCTTTATATATCGTGGGAGCAAACGCTGTTGCTGTCAAGATAAATAAATCCGCGCTGCAACTGAATGGCGTACCTGAAAACAATAAAATGGTTACCAACAAAACACAGTAAACGGTAAAGTATAAAAAATCTGAAAAGGAAACATGGTAAAACATAATAACAATAAAACACTGCAGAATAGAATAGAGTAAAAAAGAGAAGAACAATAGAGAGAGAATAGAGAGAGAGAGAACAATAAAACAACAACTATTTTTGGTTTTTTTATTTTATATTTTTTTTTGTGTTTTTATTTTTTTTTATTTTTTTTTATTTTATTTTTTACACTTTTTTTTAGTAACTTTTAACTTTTGTAACTCGTTCCAGGTTTGGGTCTCTCAAAATGCAATGGCATCTTGGGAGACCCTGTGTTAGTGTGCCTAGTCTGTGCAGTGCTGAACCCTACGCTAATACTCAACTAATGTATGGTAGCGTTCAAAGCATTCACCCATGCAAAGACCAGGATTGCCAGGACAGGAGGGACAATAAGACCGGATGTCACGCCTAAATCCGCGCTTGCTGCAGACACGACATCTTTTTTGGGGGGCTCGTTGGGTAGGGGTACTTGGGATGGCATAAAGAAAATGCCGCTCATGCAGCCAGCTTACTGCATTTGGTTGGGGAAGGTGAGGTAGAGCACCGTCTGGAAACAGAAGGGCTCTGACGATCTCTTCCTGGAATTTAAGGAAGGATCCAGTCTGTCCTGAAGCTCTGTATAGCACATGAGCATTCAGCAAAGCCAATTGAAATAAGTATACAGACACTTTTTTGTACCAGCGTCTGGCCTTACGGGCAACTAGGTACGGCGCAAACAACTGGTCGTTGAGGTCCACCCCTCCCATATTAAGGTTGTATTCATGGACACAGAGGGGTTTCTCCACAACACCAGTCGCCGTAGGAATTTGGGTCGTCGTGTCTGCTTGAAGGGAGGTGAGAACGAAAACATTCTTCTTATCCCTCCACTTCATAGTGAGCAAATTATTATACTTCAAGCAGGCTCTCTCCCCCAGCCTAAGACGGGAATCTACAAGCCGCTGGGGAAAGCCCCGGCGATTAGGTCGCACGGTGCCACATGCTCCAATCTGCTGATCAAACAAGTGACTAAAAAGTGGCACGCTCGTATAATAATTGTCCACGTACAAGTGGTACCCCTTTCCGAATAAGGGTGACACCAAGTCCCACACTATCTTGCCAGCGCTTCCTATGTAGTCAGGGCAGTTTGTCGGCTCTACATGACTATCTTTTCCCTCGTAAACCATAAATCTACATGTATAGCCTGTGGCCCTGTCACAGAGCTTATACATCTTGACCCCGTATCTGGCACGCTTGCTGGGAAGGTACTGTTTGAATGACAAGCAGCCAGAAAACTTAATCAGGGACTCACCAACGCAGACAACTTGATGGGGGGTAAACAAGTCTGCAAAACGTTGGTTGAAGTGGTTTACGAGGGGCCGAATTTTGTAGAGCCAATCGTATGCAGGGTCTCCACGAGGACGACAGAGTTCATTGTCGTTGAAGTGCATGAACCGCAAAATCTGCTCGTATCGTGCCCTGGCCATGGAAGCAGAGAACAAGGGTGAATGGTAAATTGGGTCAGTGGACCAATATGACCGCAACTTACTCTTTATATTCAACCCCATGAGGAGGGAAAGGCCCAGAAAGGTCTTAAATTCGGAGACCGTAATTGGTCTCCAATCTCTGGCAAGGGAGGACTGGGGATTAGCGGCGATGTGTTGACCAGCGTATAACTTGCTTTGGTCCACAATAGATCTATAGAGATCTTCGGTGAAAAACAGTGAATAAAAATCCAGTGGCATAAAGTCAACTGTTTCCACCTGAATTCCGGGTTGGCCAGTGAAAGGGGGAAGTACGGGTGCTGCAGAAGTGGTGGGTTCCCAATTCGGATTGGCCAATGCAGCAGGAAGGGCACTATGGGCAAGACGGGCCTGTCTTTGTCTTCTTGGTGGCAGCGGGACACTACTAGTGCTTGCCACCTTTGCCAGCTTGAACTGCACTTATGGGACTCGCCACGTCACCACGTGATACTGCAGTGCTGGATGTACGACCAGGGTGTACTAGGCCGCTGGTGCTTGCCAGTTCACCAGAAGGAGTAGCGGCGCTAGTACTGCTCTGCTCCATACGAGAGCCCTGCGGTTCTTGCACTTCAAGGACAGAAGAAGATTCGGGTCTGGTACGCCTGACCTTAGCAGGGACCACAACTCTGTCGTCAGAGCTATCTGTCATGGAGCCGCTGTCCTCTACAGGTTCGTATTCTGAGCCTGAACTTGACAGATGAGTGACTTCCTCTTCACTATCTGTCATACTCAGAAATGTGTAGGCCTCTTCATTAGTGTACCTTCTATTTGCCATTTTGGGCTCTAAATTTAGGGGTACACTAGTGAGACTCACAGGCAAAAAAGCTCCTGACTGTTGGCGACTGTATCAAAACGCTACCAAAAAACTGTTAGCGATCGCAGGGATCAGGCCTGACTCTGCGAACGCTGCAGTTATGTGTGCTTAGTGTTTTGTAAGTGACAGTTATCGATCGATACTGCACTTGGGTGGGCTGGGCAGGGCTGGGCCGAGGAGCAAAACGCAGGTGCTAGCAGGTATCTGGGCTGATCCCGCTAACACTGCGTTTCAGGGAACCCTAAACTGCTGGGGAGTATAGATCTGATCGGATCAGATATCGATCCGCTCAGATACTATAGCACTAAGGGAGGTGTATGCTGCGTGCGTGGGTTTTAGCGGTACTGGCGCTAACCTGACGCTGCCTGGGGCGACGCAGACCTTATCTGATCCTAAAAACTTAACTTCTATCACCTCCGGGCAATTAGGGGGTTAAACCTTTATAGGGTAATAAACGGCGGGTGCCCTAAAACTATAATAAACTATAATAAACTGTAATAAACTGTAATAAACTACAAAAAACAAACTAGCTAACCAGCGTCACCCGTAACACTTATACGGTGATCGCTGGTGAAAGAGTTAACTAGGGGGCAATCAGGGGGTTAAAACCTTTAGCAGGTAGTATATGGGGGTCCCTGTCGCTATAAAACACTGACAGCGAACCTATATACTTACCTACCTAACTAGCGTCACCTGTGTCACTAATACAGCGATCAGAAAAATGATCGCTTAGCGACACTGGTGACGGGGGGTAATCAAGGGGTTAACTTTTATTAGGGGGGGTTAGGGGGGTACCCTGGACCTAAGGGGGGGTACCCTAGACCTAAAGGGGGCTAACCTAACTGCCCTAAAACTTTTAACTGACACAAACTGACACCAATGCAAAAAAAATAAAAAATGCTATTGGTGTCAGAGTGACAGGGGGTACAGGGGGGTGATCAGGGGGTGATCGGGGGGTGATGGGGGGTGACAAGTGTGCCTGGCGTGTTCTACTGAATGTGTAGTGTTGTGCAGACTTACTTGGATGTCTTCTCTCCTCGGCGCGGCGACGAAAAGACCGGCTCGAGGAGAGATGACATCACTTCCTTTCCCTCTGTTTACATTACAGAGGGAAAGGAAGCATTTTCATTCGCCGGGAGCGATCGGGAGGGGGTGGCCAACAATGGATGGCCGCCCCCTCACCTCTCATCGCCCGGGAAGAAATGGCGACTGCCTCGGGCACCGGGGGGGGGACCGATCGGACCCCCCACCCGCGGAAGGCAAATCACGTACATGTACGTGATTTTGCCTGTCCGTGCCACCTTGCCGACGTACATCGGCGTGAGGCGGTCGTCAAGTGGTTAATGTCCCAGAACATCTTAGGCTTAAGAGGGGGCGGTTCCACAACATTGAGTACCAATCTGTCCTGCAAGTTTGGTGCCCTCTTATATATAATTCTAGGTGTATCCGACAGACTTCCTTTGAGATGAACATCCTGTTTTAAAATGTTCCAATGTTTGTGGATAATTCTTTCCACCTCCTTATTTTGTAGATTCAAATCTAAAATGATACAAGTGCCCATATCATTATTAGTTCCATCGCTTCTGGTGCTGTCTTTAAGAAGATCTCCCCTATTCATTTTCCGATCTTATTCTTCTCTTTTGCCAGGAAATCATCACAGTATCCTTTTTGCCTAAATATCTTGCTTAGCATCCCCGATTGCAGTTCAAAGTCAGAATCTTGTGTGCAATTTTTTCTTATCCTCATATACTGACCCCAGGGGATATTGTCTAACCAGGGTCTGAAATGACATCTCTTAGTGGGAATGTAAGAATTGCGATCTGTCGCTTTAAAATACGCTCTTGTTTCAATACCCCATGATGTGTTTCAGATATCCAGGTCCAAAAAATTTATCATATCCTTACTGATGTCCCAAGTTAATATTTTGATCATTAACATTCATGGTCTGGAGTAGTTTTTCCAAAGAGTCCACGCTTCCCTTTCATATGATTAACAGGTCATCAATAAATCGCCTGCATAACATGATGTTATGGTCCCTGTTACATAGAACACCTTCAGCCTCCCACTTGGCCATGTAAAGGTTTGCAACACTTGGGGCAAATTTGGCACCCATGGCAACACCTTTCATTTGTAGGTAGAACGTGTTCTGATACCAGAAAATATTGTATTCCAAACAGAAGCATAAACATCTCAAAATAAATCTCTGTTGATTCTTTCTCACATCACTATTATTTTTCAAAGCCCACTTCACTGCCCTCATATCCCCTTGATGGTCGATATTTGTATAGAGTGATGCCACATCGCCTGTTGCCATCACCAAATCATCATTAGTTGTGCATTCTTTCAATAACTGCAAGGTGTGCTTAGTATCTTCCATATCCATAATGTATGATGGACTCCAATTCCTTTTTAAAAATCTTTGAAGGATCGGATTTTAATATCTGATAGGTGCTCCTGTCCTCCAGAATCCTGTCCATCTCTTTTTTATATTGCTCTAGGGATAACACCACAATACTCCCTCCATTATCTGCTGGGCAGATAACAATGTCTTTTTCTTTTTTAATACTTATGGATTTATTAGTACACCCCACTTCTCTTTATGATGTTTTTTTAATGTGATTTTTTAATGCGATTATTAGTGTCAATGAGGGGACACAGTTTATAATTAACATTGAGATCATGTTTTTCTGGTTTTTAGCCATCACAGCATATGTAATATTTATATGTTTTTAATACTTTCTACAAGCATTGCATTGATATATTTGTTGTGTGGTGGGGCATCGTATGATGCTGACTGGGGATGAGCTTCGAGTTCGAGTCGAACTCATGTTCGACTCGAACATTGGCTGTTACCTAGTTTGCCGAATAGCGAACAATTTAGGGTGTTCGCGGCAAATTCGAAAGCCGCGGAACACCCTTTAATACCGGTCCGGTATTCTCACACGCTTTTGCTTGATGTAGAGTGGCGAACTGACGTGCCTGATCTATGTGAGTACCCCATATGGTTTTTTTTTGTGATTAATAAACTGTTGAAACTATATCACACTATTAAGTCCTTTTTTCTACTAACAAACCGAGGTATTGCGCTGATAGGTCCAGGATTCGGGTAATACTGCAGAGCCTAGAGGTGGTTCACAGGCGTGTATTGACTAAGCTTAAGTGTAAAGTCACAGTAGTCTGAGGTGAGCATATAATACCTAGGGGGAGCACCTGAGTGAGAACACTGCTGCTCCACCCACACAGTAGTGTCTGAATCACATGGACTTGGCAACTGACACAATTGGATGTCACATACACACACAGGAGCACTTTTTTATTTTATTTTTTAATCAATCAGGGGATCAATCTTTTATATATGATCCTATGGACACTATCATAACTGGTATACTCATTAACCACATGGATGCATGCTAGCACTTTATATAAGTATATCTGTTTATTTTCGGTTCATATACCTATTCATTCATTATAAGGAATTTTTTTATACAATTTTTTTTTATTTTTTATATATATATATTTTTATATATGTTGCACTATTGTCACCTTTTCAGTCGATAAAGACTGTGTTTACCATTGTATGATTTGCACATGTATTTTGCACTTTGTATTTTGCACTTTGATTATCACATACATGGTGTGTATAGTCTATTTTGCATTTAGAAGTGCAGCGTATATATTTAATTGGACCAAAAATTGGTTGCTTTATTAATCGTGACCAATTATGTCATATGCTTTTGCTGAGGGAGCTCCAGGAGAATATTCCGGATGATTTTCGGAATTATCTCCAGATGACAGACCCCTGCCTTCACCAACTCATGGCATTGTTGACTTCCTATATTAATAAGCAGGACACATGCATGAGGCTTTTATTTTTTTTTTGGTTGAATAATAATGATTTGATTTGTTATATTTTCTATAATTTTGGATGCATAGAACTTTTTGGTTAAGTTCTATTGGCAGATAGCATGTCTAATTTTATTTGTTTTCTTTTTTTTAATGCACAATAAAAAATTGTGGAGAATAATACTTGGCTATGTGTTTTACTTCAAATGACAGTTTGGGAGTAAGCAGTTACATAAAAAAAAATACAATGTAAAATTGACAAGGGAAACCAACATAGTTGTATCTTTGATCTTAAAAACTACACGATAATGGTGTTGTGGTAACTTGCCCAAAAAAAAAGAAAAAAAAGAAAAAAAGCATAATAATATTCTTGATATCACTAGAAAAAAAAAGCCTTTAAAAAATAGTTTGCAATAACTCCATCAGTATCACCAGCAAAGCAGCTTCATTATTATACCATTAAAGAAGAAGAAAATGTGCGCTGCACTTTGAGATTTCATAATTTACCGCATCACGAATGATAATTCTCCATTACGAATGCTAGTTTACAAGACCGACCGCTTCTGGCTCGTCTTTGCTTCCGAGCATGCGTGTTTATGCGGACTTGTGTACACACGCTCGGAAAATCCGACAAAAGACATTTGTCCATGGAGAATTTTAAAACCTGCTATCCAACATTTGTCCACGGAAAATCCGACAACAATTGTCCGATAGAGCATACAAATGGTAGGATTTTCCACCAACAGCCTGTTATCACACAATTTCCATCCGAAAATCCGATCGCGTGTACGAGGCTTTAGATCGACATCATTGCTCAACACAGAAGAACATGCTCTGATCACAGTGCTGTGCCTTATTCTCCTAATCTGGGATTGCAGATGACTAATCTGAAGACAAACTGAGTTATGTTTACTAGTTGCATCAAATAATTATCTAAGTTTTTTCTTTAGGGACTAAGGTTAGTTCTGCCCCTGCTCCACTGCCATCCTTTGTTCAATGAAAGGAGGGTGCAGGCAGCAGGATGGGGTTCAAATAAAAAAATCAAGGAAGTCATGTCTCTAGTAATAAATACAAAAGCACAAAGGATGCCATCACTATGGTTTGAATAAACAGGACATCTTTACTGCATAAAAGCAATATAGGTTGCTAGGAGTAAGGACTTACATATCCAGAAATACTTAAAGTAGAAGCTCACCCAAAACCTAAAAAAAAATATGAACCTACTTGCAGCCACATTCTAAAACACATCTATCTAGCCCTGTAAAAAAGTAATCACTATATTTAGCTTTTCTGCAACCAATTCAGTTCGGTCCGAGTCTGAGCTGTGTGTGCAGGAGAGGCAGCCAACAATGAAAGCCCCATAGTAACTTTATGGGTGACATCACTTCCCAGGCATTTCCCAGCCATTGTTGGTTCTCTCTTACTACACACAGCATCCGCTGCTGGAGACTGGAACAGATTGGCTTCAGAAAAGGTATGTATAGCGATCTCTTCATTACAGGGTTAGAAATAATGTGGTTGTGAGTAAGGATGGGCGACGGTTCAGCCCGAATAATATGCGGTGTTCGCAGCAAATTCAAGTTCGCAGCAAATTCAAAAGCCGCAAAACACTGTTAAAGTATATGGGACACCAACATGAAAAACCAAAAGTGCTTATTTTAAAGGCTTATTTGAAAGTTATTGTCATAAAAAGTGTTTGGGGACTCGGGTCCTGCCCCAGGGGACATGTATCAATGCAAAAAAAAGTTTCTAAGTTTTTAACTATTTTTGACACTTTTTTTGTGAAATGGTAGGGGTACAATGTACCCGTTACCAATTCACATGGGGGGGCGGGATATAGGGGTCCCCTTGTTAAAGGGGGCTTCCAGATTCCGATAAGCCCCCTGCCCGCATATGCCCACAACCACCGGGTAAGGGTTGTGGGGATGAGGCTCTTGTCCCCATCAACATGGGGACAAGGTGCTTTGGGGGACTACACCAAAGCACCCTCCCCATGTTGTGGCTTGGTATAGTTCAGGGGGGGTGCTCTCTCGTCACCCCTCTTTTCCTGCAGCCTGCCAGGTTGCATGCTCGAATAAGGGTCTGGTATGGATTTTGGGGGGACCCCTACGCCATTTTTAAAAAAAAATTTGGTGCAGGGTTCCCCTTAAAATCAATACCAGACCTAAAGGGCCTGGTATGGATTTTGGGGGACCCCCACACAATTTTTAAAAAAATTTTTGGTTCGGAGTTCCCCTTAATATTCCTACCAGACCCAAAGGGCCTGGTAATGGACTGGGGGGGGGGGGGGGGGCATGCCGTTTTTTTCAATGAGTTTTGTCTATATTGCTGAGATCCGACAATTCATTACAGCTGCGATCAGTTTTAAATGACCTTTTTCCTTTAGAAATGTCATTTTGCTGTTGTACTGTTCTAAACACGGGAAAACTGCGCCACTTTTCAGGCATACTATAGACACCCCCAGACACAATATTTAAAGGAATATTTCATTTTTATTGTTTCACTTTAAGCATTATTAAAATCACTGCTCATGAAAAAACGGACGTTTTTAAAACTTTTTTTGCATTGATCCATGTCCCCGGGGCCAGATACTTTTTATGCCAATAACTTGCATATAAACCTTTAAAATTAGCACAAATTTTTCATGTTTGTGTCCCATAGACTAACGGTGTTCGCCCGTTCAACCAAATTTTTTTCACATGTTCTGGTGCACCAGGGGGTGTTTGGCTCATCCTTAGTTGTGAGTAGATTTAGAGTTAGGTTTTGCATGAACGTTTACTTTAAGCACGGACATGAGTTTCCAACCTTGTCTAAAAGTTCAATAAAGACGGCCTCCTATTCAATTGGTTCTGTTGTCTTTGGTGCTTACATGACTGTAGACTGGGGAAGGTTAATGAGGAAATAAACAGCTGGGTTCTTATGACAAAAGAGTCCCTTGTAGTCTCTTCTGTCATAAATGTTTATTCCTGCCTGTCAGCAGTAATGTACACAGAGCTGTGCATGTGCAGCTCAGATTACACTTACAGGACTGCTTTGTGCCGTGATGAAGCCTTTCAAGAGTCCGAACTGAGCAAACCAGGAAGGAATTCTAGAAGATGAAAGTGTCCGGAACCAGCTGGAACATGCTGGAGGGATTCATTTAACAGGTAAATATGCCATAATGTGCTAATATGCTGTGCTTACTAGTATATTATGACATGATCACAGGTGAGCAGTAGTCTGGCCACACCTTATTTATAAAGTAATTTTATTATAATCTCTTGTACAGTTTTTATATATTTTTTACTATTCTGTTTGATGTGTAATCAGACCTTAGATTTGAGAGGAGATAATTACTCGTGTGCAATTATTTTGGTTAAATGGTTCTCAGCTAAAGCACACGAAACAACTCCATTAGATCTAGATTGTTATATCCAGAGGTGAGGGTATCTCACATAAAAACTTTCACCATTCTTTCATTGCATGAATGTTGCTGATGATTGTGTAATCTTCAAGTGAAAAGGAAGCCAATACAATGCTTGTCTTAGAAGTCAGTAGTTTTCAATTGGAAATCAATCATTTCAATTTGTTTCTGAGCAACTGCTGCATTATCTTGCTTTACATTAGAAGAAATTCAACCTGAATGCTAAATATGTCTGGACTGACAGAATGTTTGAGTCTGGGAAACCACTAAACCCCTGAATGTTTCTACCCCTCGGAAAGAATTACCACTTTTCACTAACCCATAAACTTACACTGCTCCTCCCCTGGCCCTTTGGCTCAGTATACGCTTATAGATGCTCAATAATAATATAAATATTTACAGTGAATCTGTCATGAAAAATTTAAAAAAAAATTAAAAGAAGAGGTATTATTGCTCACCCATCCCAATGCCCATGACTTGGATTCAGGGTCGGTGCTACCACTAGGCAAACTAGGCAGCCGCCTAGGGAGCCCTGCTGCCTAGGGCACCCGGCCACTGGTTTTCCTACTCTTTTCTCTCTATAGCAAGCAACTAAGTCTCAGCATCAGTAGGCAGCTGCACACCATTCACACATAGTGTCAGAGGCGCAGCTGTGGCGGAGGACTGAGTATGTGTCCTGATTTTCGAATGAAAGGAAGCAAGCAAACATTCATTGATGGGCACTGGTAGGCTGCATTGAAGGGCGCTGGTAGGCTGCATTTGATGGGTGCTGGTGAGGCTTCATTTGATGGGCGCTGGTGAGGCAGACTGCATTTGATGGGCGGTGGTAGGCTGCATTTGATGGTTGCTGGTGAGGCTGCATTTAATGGGCACTAATGAGGCTGCATTGATGGGCGCTGGTGAGGCTGGAATTGATGGGCGCTGGTAGGCTGCATTTGATGGGCGCTGATGAGGCTGCGTTGATGGGCGCTGATGAGGCTGCATTGATGGATGCTGGTAGGCTGCATTGATGGGGGCTGGTGGCCTGCATTTGATGGGCGCTGGTGAGGCTGCATTGATGGGTGCTGGTAGGCTGAATTTATGGGTGCTGGTAGGCTGCATTTGATGGTCGCTTGTATGCTGCATTGATGGGCGCTGGTGAGGCTGCATTTGATGGGCGCTGGTGAGGCTGCATTTGATGGGCGCTGGTGAGGCCGCATTTGATGGGCGCTGGTAGGCTGCATTGATGGGCGCTGGTGAGGCTGAATTTGATGGGCGCTGGTGGGCTGCATTTGATGGGCACTTCATTAAAAAGGTGGGGTTTACATGGGCAGGGAAAAGGGGGTGGAGTCAGGAGTAGAGCCAGGGGGGGGCAGCATTGATGGGTGCTGGTAGGCTGAATTAATGGGTGCTGGTAGGCTGCATTTGATGGTCACTGGTAGGCTGCATTGATGGGTGCTGGTGAGACTGCATTTGATGGGCGCTGGTGAGGCCGCATTTGATGGGCTCTGGTGAGGCCGCATTTGATGGGCGCTGGTAGGCTGCATTGGATGGGCGCTGGTGAGGCTGCATTTGATGGGCACTGGTGGGCTGCATTTGATGGGCACTTCATTAAAAAGGTGAGGTTTACATGGGCAGCGAAAAGGGGGTGGAGTCAGGGGTAGAGCCAAGGGGGGGCAGCATTGATGGGCGCTGGTAGGCTGCATTTGATGGTCGCTGGTAGGCTGCATTGATGGGCGCTGGTGAGGCTGCATTTGATGGGTGCTGGTGAGGCCGCATTTGATGGGCGCTGGTGAGGCCGCATTTGATGGGCGCTGGTGAGGCCGCATTTAATGGGCGCTGGTAGGCTGCATTGGATGGGCGCTGGTGAGGCTACATTTGATGGGTGCTGGTGAGGCTGCATTTGATGGGTGCTGGTGGGCTGCATTTGATGGGCACTTCTTTAAAAAGGTGGAGTTTACATGGGCAGGGAAAAGGGGGTGGAGTCAGGGGTAGAGCCAAGGGGGGGCGGCAAAATGAGGTTTCGCATAGGGTATCAAAAACCCTTACACCAGCTCTGCTTGGATCTTTGCTTTATTTGAAGACTAGAAATTATAAGGTGCTCTTTTCAAATGAGATTGTGAGGAGTGCATTGTGTCAGATGACTCATTGAATAGCATTAGGAGAAGCAGCAATAAAGCAAAACCATTGCATATCACTGTAAACCAGAAAGCAGAACCTGCATATGTAGGAAGCGAATATGGTCTATTTTTCATCTAGCTGATCCTTTTTACATGAATATCTAAAAATAAACATTGGAAATAATATTTATTCCCTTAACACTACAATGCCTGTGATTTCTGTGATTTGTGATTCATTTTTTTATAGATACAGTTCGCCTATAAACATGGCTCAGACAGATTACATGGTGCATGCCTAAAGTATATCTAAACCCAACATTTTTGTTTATTTTGGATAGAGTAAGGGAGGGTTAAAACCACTGTCAGTCTTTTTTTTTTGTCTGTGTCTCATTAGAGAGATTTGCCTTTGACTCCCTGTCATTAATGCCCCGTACACACGGTCGGATTTTCCGATGGAAAATGTCCAATCGGAGCGTGTTGTCGGAAATTCCGACCGTGTGTGGGCTCCATCGGATATTTTCCATCGGATTTTCCGACACACAAAGTTTGAGAGCAGGATATAAAATTTTCCGACAACAAAATCCGATCGCGTCAATTTCCGACCGTGTGTGGCCTGTTCCGACGCACAAAGTGCCATGCATGCTCAGAAGAAATTCCGACACGGAACAGCTCGGTCTGGTAAAATTAGCGTTCGCAATGGATACAGCACTTTCGTCACGCTGCAATGTTAAAAATGGTTTAATACAGCGCACTCTCTTCTTCTTTATAATGTGACAAGAATTAAGTAGTTTTGCTGCTCATATTCACACACACTTCTCACAAACTTATTTCTTTACTATTTATCGGGATTCCCTCAATATATTTTGATTTGCCACATCTGACATCATTATTTTGGTGTTTTTTTGTTTTTTGTTGTTAAGGCTGAATAATTTTTTTTTGGTTTGTATTTTTTTCAAGGCGTATTTTTTGTTTTTGGGATTTTTATTTGTACTCCAGGAAATTTTTGTGTGTGTTTTTTGTGTCAAGTTACCACAACACCATTGATATGTTGTTATATTTAATCTGTAGGAGATTGTTTGGTGTTGTTGTCCCTTGTTAATTTCACATTTTATGTTAGAAATGTACCTGAATCGTCACCAACAAACTGTCATTATTGGATGAAAACACACAGGAGAGTATAATTTCCCCAAAAAACAAATTTTATTAAGGGCTCACAACTAAACAAAGAGGGAGGCAACGCTGGAGAAACTGCAGAAATTGGCAAAGCCTTGGACCCCCAGGGCAGACATCAATAATTTTCAAGCAAAATTGGTGGCCTGAGGAGTCCATATCTAAGGTAGTGCAGTCTGGTCCAGAAGTCCCAGAGATCCCGAAAGCAGCAGATGACATCTGTGTCCCCAGGCTGTGGTCATACGAGAGACTGCAGCTTTTGTCAGACCAGACTGAACCCAGGGCAATCACTCTCTGGTCTTCTTTCCACGCTTCCTTCCACGCTGTGGCTGTGGTGGTGGAGTTGTGGCAGCAGGAGGAGGAGGAGGATGGTCCAACTCAATCACGTCGGTCTTGGGTGTTAGTTCCCCACTCACCCCCTTAGTTAGGACTTTATAAATAAGTTGCTCACACAGGAGGCGTTGACCCTCCTGCATGCCCTGCAGTTTTGTGGCAGCCATGCAGGCAAAGGCCTCTTCAGGAGTGGGTAAGGCTCGGAGGGACGCAGAAGCCTCTTGAATGAGCCTGAGCGCAGAATCCTGCATGGGAGTCATCTTCCTCGCCCTTTTGTATGGAAGGTGGAGGGGAGGAACCTGAGATTCGGTCAGGCTGCGATTTGTCCCAGGCTTCTCTTGGCTGACATATAGCCCCGCCTCCTCCTGGCTGCCACTAACCCCCGCCTCCTCCTGGCTGCCACATTCCACAGCCTCCTCCTGGCTGAGGTCTTCCTGTGTATGAAAAAGGGACATACTTTTAGTTTTTTATTCATCAATCACACACAATTTTCACCTCCTGACTTTTGCAAATTGAATGTTAACAAATATAACAGACTATCATTCTGAGCACAGCATTTTTCATTCTTGTCCCAATTATTTTTGCCCACTGCTGTCTATTGATATGTAAAACACTTTTTTCAATCAGCAATTAGTGATCAATAATAACATCTAGTAAACATCATTTATTTATTGACCAGAAATCTGTAGAAGAATGCTATACCTGGCTCCAGCTGGGCTCCTCCACTTCTTCCTGGCTGGAAGGACCAGGTTGGACATCGGAAGCCTCAGCTGGGGTGGAAGGAAGAGTGGAAGGAAGGGTTGAGAGGGATTCCCTGACTTCAGTGTGGTCTGACAGAAATCTCAGTCTCTCATAGTACCACGGCCTGGGGACATAAATGTCATCTGCTGCAGCTCCGGATCTCTGGGAATCTGTGACCTTCTTGCGCTCCCTAAGATAAGTGCTCCTCAGGCCACCAATTTTGGTTTTTAAATAGGGGATGGTTGCTGTGGGGACCACCGGCTTCACCAACTCCAGCAGTTTCTCCAGCGCTGCCTGCCTCTTTTGTTTATTGTTATAATGGGGATGTCTCACTTGCCACAGACAGGGCAGCTCCCTGTATTTGTCTATGAACAGGGGGAGGAAGTTGTGGTCATTGAAGCCATCCATTTTATCTGCAAGACACAACACAAGACAAACCTAATGTCTGTCGAAACTCTCCTAATATAGTTACAATATAGGCCTCAATTTCGAAGCAGTATAGACCCAAGTTTAGATCTTACCTTCGTTATCATGATCGGCGCTTTCGATGCTCCTTCCTCCGCTCACAGATCGTACGTAATACGCATGCGTGTTACACTTTATACACACTGCGCATGCGTGTAACTACGCCCACCCCTGACGTTCTTTCTAGTCTATTCCCCGCCCCTTTTCGATCTACGCAGTGGGGGAAGAGCACATGGCGTATACACAGCAGGATCGTGCTAATTATAGCAACGAGGAGGAGGAGGAGGAAAGCCCGGAGCCGGAAACGTCCAGATCCAGAAGAAGATTTAAGGCCTCAAATATGTCCTTTGGGGAGATGTTGGAGATGGTGGAGATCCTGAAGAAGGCCGACTATGATGGAAAGTATGGACCTTACCCCAACCCCAATGTCAGAAAGGCCAAGATAATTGCGAAAGTGGTCAAAAGTCTGCACCGGAAATTCAGGGTACGACGATCGAAAGATCAGCTCAGGAAGCGGTGGTCGGACCTCAAATTAAGAGAACATGAGCAGTACAGAAAGATCCGGAGAGTGCTGCAAAAAAGTAAGTAGTTGTCCTGTGTTCCTATTCTTTTTATGTTTCTTACGTTAGTGCTGCTCCATGTGCTTTTCTTACAAGTGTACATTTGTAAATGGCAACTTTCATGTTCATGGGCACATTATTCGTTCGTATCAAAGATTTTTCTTTCGGCCTATAAAACACCATTGTTTAGGCCATATGCATTTGGCCACAATTTTTACGCCCTACTTGTCAGAAACTATTTTGGTTGTGTAGATGGCTTTGCTACTAGAATGAAATGCAAACTAGATTCTGTGTAAGGAGAGGACACTCAGCAGCTGTTTTCACATCTGGACACTGGAGCACTAGTGTGGGACACAAGAACACCATTTTTATTAGGGGGCCACACAGGTGCTCCAGTGTATACTATGGGGGGTCTCCATCTGTGAAGCTTGTACCAAACAGGTAAAGTATTGAAGCTTGACAAAGGACACTGAAAACGCTACATTTTTTAACTCTGCCAAAATAGACAATTGTACCCCACTTCCAAGCAATGCTTCCTATTTATAGTTCTGCCATCAAATCACTGTGTGCTAAGTATAGCATTTTTGTTTTACATAGGGGAGAAAAGACTCGGAGGACACCCCTCATCCGAGGAGACCAGAGACCCCCACCTCTGGAAGAAGGGGAAATTCCCCCAACCCAAGAAGTGCAGGAGGATGAAGAAGACGTGGTGGAACTAGTCACCACAACAGGTGAGTGTCTGCGACCACAGGCTCAGGTAAGAGATGGATGCCGGCATATTTTTGATACCTGTTTTTGTTTGGTTTATCTCTTTTTAGGTGATCGTGATGTTGGGGATCCAGATCCTTTCACATCAGAAAGTGCCCAGATCCTGATCGGGGAGATCATGGGGTGTAATTTACAATTGGAAAACCTCAAGAAAAACAACAATGATGTTATTCTAAAAAATAAAAACATCATTGATGTTTTGGGGCGAGTTTAAAACCCCTCCCAATCCCTTGGTTTTTTGGTGTGCTCCAATGTTCAAAATGTTTGAAAGATTTGTAGAAAAGCCTAATTTGTAGGATGCACACAGTGTGCCAACATGTGCTATCTGCCATCACGCTAAATCAATGGACGCGTTTTGGGGGTGCAACCCCTTCCTCAATAATAAAGTAGCTGAGAGGAAGGGGTTACTCCCCCAAAACACGTCCCTTGATCCCCAATGATGGCAGGTCGCACATGTTGACATTGGTAAATTTGTGTGCATCTTCCAAATTTGCCTTTTCCTGGGGTGACTTCACCCCATCTGAACGCAATATCAAACACAGTTCCTAAATACTCATGTCTGATATTGCCTTCAAGTTCTACCAAATGTGAACTTTGTAAGTTCAAGATTTGTGTCTTTCTTGTTGGTTTTACACATGCCTGTTTTATCTTAATAAATGGACCTTTATCTGTTTTATAATGCTACCCCAAAAATTTATAAACAACAAACATGTGGGTTTGTTAGAAAAACCTTTTCGAAATGCACATGTGATTGTGCAGGTATTAAAGAGATTGTTAAGCAAGAATGTGTGGATTATTGTGTCAACGCTAACAAAACACTTTGTTGGTAATGTAATTGGTGTTTTCTGTGAAAATAGGGGTTATTTCCTAAGGGCAAATCCTCTTTGCACTACAAGTGCAGTTTCAGTGCAGTTGCAAGTGCACTTGTAGTGAAAAGTGTCTTTGCCTTTAGTAAATAACACCCAACAGTGCTTTGTATAAGGTTACACAATCACGCCATTTTCTGGACTCAACACATTTCTGTCAGGGTCAGCTAAAACAAACACAAGCAGTAAATATCCACAAAGAATTTCTTTTTTTTGCTTTTTTATTTGATAAAGGCTTCACAAATTTGCTGGCATATTGATGGCCCCCCTACCCGCAAAGAACTCCAGGTATCGTAACCGGACATCACGGGCACTCAGGGAGGGCAAGCCAGGACGGCCACTTTCAAGCACCGTCAGTGTTGTTTCATGTATCACTCCGGCCTCAGGCCCAACTGAGCCAGCATAGTTGGCCAAATGTTTCCGTAAAAAGTTATGGAGAATACAGCACACCATGATTATATGATTAAGTTTATACTCCGCCATATGGATGGGTGTCAGAAATAGGCGGAACCGGCTGGCCAGGATTCCAAATGTGTTCTCCACCACTCTTCTGGCTCTGGCCAGCCGGTAATTAAAAACCCTCTGTTCCGGGGTGAGGGTCCTCATAGGGTGGTCCCCCAGCGCAAACGCTTCATCAGCAACGAACATGAATGGGAGTCCTTCCACATTGTCCTCTGGAGCTGGCAAGTCCAAGCTGCCATTCTGGAGACGCCTGTAGAACTCCGTCTGGGTGATGACTCCACCATCGGACATCCGGCCATTCTTCCCCACGTCCACATACAAGAAGTTGTAATTAGCTGACACCACCACCAACATCACAATACTATTGAACCCCTTATAGTTGAAATAGTACGACCCCGAGTTGGGTGGTGGGACGATGTGGACGTGTTTCCCATCAACTGCCCCTCCGCAGTTAGGAAAGTCCCACTGCTGGGCAAAGTGGGAGGCCACAGTCTGCCATTCCTGTGGCGTGGAAGGAAACTGTTGAGGAAAACAAAAATAAATTAATATTTTTGCACATAAACATGGCAAGCAGATTAGGCACAAACATTCTGGGGCAACCTCCAGATAGCATTTATTAAGGGGAATTTAACAACACCACAGTATAAGGTACACCTATCATATTCCCCCTCCCCCCCTCTCATGGGCCATTTCTAACATTATGGGGGGTGGGGAAATCTTGGACAGGTAACCCTCTTCACTTCATTGAGAGATGAATGCCTAAATACAGGGTATTACTTGGAACAACCCCTCCTTAGTTACACTATTGGCAGCCCACTGGACAGGTAAGAAGTGTCATAATACAAAGATATAAATACACACTGTACACGTTTGAGGCCATTTGGACATTCTGCTATTACCTGTCTCAAGATAATAATAGGATCTAAAAAGTTTAAACAGTACCATTTGAAAGTATACAGGCAGGCCCTTGCACTACATGCTTTGGGTAATTCATCCATACATCTGAGCACTAAAGAGATGGCTATAGTGTGTATGGGTTTGGCAAAGTCAGCAGATAGATGATTGAGGATAGATAGAGAATTGGGATCAGCTGACTTACCAGTTGGGGGGAGGGAGGTTTAATAAAAATGATTTGGGGACACCACAAAAAAAGACTATGGCACTCTGCCTGAATTTAAAGCACAAATCACATTTCAAAACATTTTAGGGGGTGTTTGGGGTAAAGCCCAACTATGGAGCTGATAAAATACATTGTTAAGTGACTACATGAGGTGAATATAGGGCAGGAGAACATGCTGGGGAAGTTATTGAAGGACAATCTGTATGAAGGACTAAAAAATTAATTACATACAAATCCAGCATGCATGAGGACAAAGGGGACATTCTCAGCATATTCCAATCATGGTAATTAGGGAATGAGGAAAGAAATATAATATATTATCAATCATTAAATACAAAAAAATGTGAGATTAAAGGATAAAAATCTTACCTTCATATACTCCTTCTGCAGGACCTGGATGATGGCAGAACAGGTCTCTGGGATAATGATCCCCAGAGCCTGGGGGAGATGCCTGTCGAGAACTTCAAGTCCTGCAGACTTCTCCCTGTCGCCAAATACCGCAGGGTAGCGATGAGCCTCTGCTCCGGAGTGATGGCTTGCCTCATGCAGGGTCAGCGAAGCCAACAGACAGTGAAACAGGGGGTCCGTCATCCTGAGAAAGTTCCTGAAATCATCAGGATTTTTCACACAGATCTCACGGAGCAAAGGCATATGAGAGAACTGGTCACGCTGAAGCAACCAATTCTTGGTCCATGAACTCCTCCCCACCCTGTTCATGGACTGGACTTGTGTCAAGGTCAGGACCCCAAAACCAAGCCCCCGCACAGCACGAACTCTACGAGGAGTACGTATACGCAACATGGCTAGAAAACGGTCGGCTGCTCAGAACGAAGTAACAGAACGCACTGAAGAACAGCAAGGCCTGTGAAGAGCGACCTGAAAAACAGTAACGAAAGAACAAGAACACAATGACTACTTAAAGTCACGCAGAATTTGCTTGCACGCACTGAAGAGCAGATACAAACCCACAAGCACAAACTGAACGGCAGAAAACGATCTGAAAACCACGAGTCTGAAAAAGCGCGAATTGTCTCTCACCAAACTTTTACTAACACGAGATTAGCAAAAGGAGCCCAAAGGGTGCAGCGCTTGGTTCTGAAAAGGCCTTTTCTAGTCTCGTCGTACGTGCTTGACGTCACCGCATTGTTGGCGATCGGAAATTCCGACAACTTTGTGCAACCGTGTGTACGCAAAACAAGTTTGAGCCAACACCTGTCGGAAAAAATCCTAGGATTTTCTTGTCGGAATGTCCGAACAAAGTCCGTCCGTGTGTACGGGGCATAAGACTTAACTTAAGGGAGTGAGAAAATATCTTTCCAATGTGAGAGACTTTTTAACTTAGACAGTTGTAATGGGAATGTCACCAACAAAGGTTTTGTCCTCTTTTCCTGTTCTGGTGGCTAAAAATTTTAATTTACCCCTACTTCTATAATTCCTTCAGCTGCTCTCTGTAGCTGCTGCCCTGTGGTGCTGAACTGGTTATCAACTATTTCAGCAAAAGAGGGAGCTGCTGAACAGGAAGAGTTCAATAAACTGAGTCAATAGACTGTGGGAACTGTAGTCCTGAGGTGAGACTCTACTCTCTCATCAGGAACTTTGGAACTACATTCCCCTGAGAGGAGATTGCTGGGAGGAGAGGGAAGAGTTGCAATTACCCATGCTGTACAGGACACAGTTTTCTCTTGTCATGAAGGAGATCAAAGAGAGCACATTGCCAGTGTCCAGTGTGCACCATTACTGCTGCATTTCGGTGGCCTGAGCGGGATCTGGAATGGTGAGTTTGGGGATTCTGTCAGACAGAGTCACCTAGATACAGAGCAGATAATGGACTAATTGATGCGTGTGACTCGATGGTGGACTGCAATATCACTGGGACTGATGAGCTGCTGCTGTAAAGATTTACTATGTGCTGCTAGAGGGAGTGAGCCCTTTAGGAACTGACCATAAACCCATTTAGTAGCCATATTGCTGCCTGCAAGCTTGAGTAGAGCTATTCTCAGATGCACTAACAGTACAGCTGGGCCCCAAAGCTACCTGGCTGAATAGTTAGGACTAAAAACTGCCCCTTTACAGAAACTACCCAAAGACATTTACCTATTGCTTATGGCAAAAAGCCAAAAGGCTCTCATGGGACATTACACTATATCCTAGCCATTCTCCCAGAGTGCACTCTAGACTAATTATAGTATTATTATTCACATTGCAGTTAAAGTGACACTAAATGTTTTTTTTTTTTTAATAACAAACATATCATACTTACCTCCACTGTGCAGCTCGTTTTGCACAGAGCGGCCCTGAACCTGCTCTTCTGGGGTCCCCCAGCGGCTCTCGCAGCTCCTCCCCACATCAGATAACCCCCTAGGAGAAGCGCTCTCCCAGGGGGATTACGTTGCAGACATGCTCTAGAGTCCAGCATTCGGCGTCCATAGAGGTCGAATGCAGGACTCGGCCCCGCCCCCCCCCGGTGCCCACGTCATTGGATTTGATTGACAGCAGTGGGAGCCAACGGTTGCTCTGCTATCAATCTATCCAATCAAGAGCCGAGAACCCCCTGCAGAAAGAAAGAGCGTGTCCCTGTGGGCCAAGTTAGAGGGTTCAGGTAAGTAAAACAGGGGGGCTGGGGGGCCAGTCACTGACAGGTGTTTTTTCACCTTACTGCATAGGATGCATTAAGGTGAAAAAACACAAACCTTTACAACCCCCTTAATGCTTATATGCATTGTGTATTGCTGATTTGGCTGATTTATGAATATATTTCAGTCTGGTGGTACAGAACTCTATTTTAGGTTACATTGGCATAGTGATTATACTGTCTAGCAGACTGTGTCTGAACCTACTTTCTGTGTGTTCATTTATGCTCAAACCACCATTTATTCTGAACCTTACCAGTATTCTGAGTTCATTTACTGCTAAACGGCCTTGTGTCTTTTTCTTGATATTAATTGACAGTTAAGTTAAAGGTATCCACACTTATGTTCCTATAAGTGCTTGCAGTAACTTTGACTCTACAAGGTGGGTCAAAGAGGGCTGAGATTGTTCTTGGAGTTCAGGCAAAGAACAGTGAACCCAAATTACCAAACGGTTCTTTTGGAGGTAGAGCTACAATAGTTCCTTCTTCTGGAGCTTTCCTCCTTGCACACACAGTTCTTTTCTCTAAATTTAATTTTTTAAAACTAAGAATATCCCACAAACAAATCAGAATAATAAATTTGATAAAATAAATGATGTGTGGGGATTCTAATCATATAATCACAGTCTTCCAGTGAACAATATAAAACACCTATTGAAATTGCTCTTGTTCACCTCGCGTAGAAAGATTTTGTTTGGGAGATTGTTTAAGATCTCATTAACCTTCACAATATAATTGGATGACATTTACAAAGATGCAGTTTTCAGTATTTTGCACCAGATTTATAAAGGAGCAGCACCTGCTTTCATGTTTATAGCATAGCTGCTAAACAACCACATAATTCCCTGCACGTCTTGATTCTGGAAACATTCCAGCAGCTATAAAGATCTTTATTACTGCTAAGGTGGATGGAGGCTAATGAATGTTTTATTCTCCCCGATACACCCTGACTTTCATGAAACGTGTGTTCTATTTTTTTCAGGCAAGAAAATGTATGAGCTTGGAGTCACCATCTTTGTAAACAAACAATTTCTCAGGATTTCATTACCTATCGTCTTTTACATTGCTGGATGATTGTTTTAAAGTCCAACTGGCATTTTATTCTTTATAAATGAGCCAACAGAGTGTATTTTGAAAAAAAAAAAAAACTCTTCCCAGAGTACAAAATGCATAGGTTGTATATTCAAACCCATAAAAAAAATTTCTAGATCATGAAAATGTAATCACATTAGTAATGTGAGGAAAACTTTAAAGTGGATTTTAACCCTCACATATACCCAGTGAAGTGAATAGTATCAGATGCTACACAGAGATAAAACAAAACCTCCTACATAGGTTTTACTTGTTTATCTGCAGTCTTCTCCTCTCTACATCCCTACAAAAGTGCAGATTATGTTAAAAATCTTTCTTCATCTGTCAAGAGCACAGAGGAAGGAGTAGAGAGATTGCAATTACAGTGTGTGAGAGCTGATTGAAGGAAAGGGACACCCCCACCCTCTCCACATAGGCAGATTAACAAAGGAACATGCACAGGTGTATTCTGAATAGACAAGCTCCCTTAATCTCCCTCCCCAAAACTAATTTTTAGCTCATGTTATCCCATGTGTCTGAGAACTTGCCAGAAGTGTCTAATGCTGATAACAGAGGAACAACGCACCAGAGAGAAACGACACTTAGAGCTTTCGAGAGAGATAAGTAAACACTACAGACATATGTGCTTAGTTCAAATTTCATGAATGGGGTTTACAGCCACTTTAAATTGGCTGCAATAATGTTATTGCATTGAATCCTGAAAGCTGCCTCCACATTTTATTATTGAGCTGGGAGACCACACATCAAATGTTCTTAGTAGTGGGCAATAGAAAATACAGCTTAGGCAGTCTGCAACTTCAAGTAAATGGTCAGCCTTCTCCCCCTAAACCATCCACAGATTCACCGTTGACTTGGACTTTATAGAGGGCAATTTTTTTGTCACTTCATACAGAATCTGTTTTTCCAAATGACATTTATGATTTGCAAGATATTTTAATAGTATACAGAATTCTGTGGCTAAGTTGAACTTAAAGTGGATGTAAACCCACCACTCACCCAATATAAACTAATGGCACAGTATTAAGGTATACATACATGCCTCCTGTATGTATCCCTACCTTGCAAATGTCACCCCCTTCAGCACTAAGAGCCCCACAAAACCCTGGAACTGGTGGGTGGGTCTCTTTGCCAGAGCTCGTGGGGGGCTCTGAGTCATAATGTCACAAGACTCCCCACCCACCTCTACACTCCCCTGCTCTCCTATTCCTGAGTTTTGAGTAACATCCAGTCAAAACTCAGGAAAGGCACCACATGACTTTAGCATGCCCAATCATGCTGAGGTGTGGAGCAGCCAATCCCGGGAGAGCTGGAGAAGAAAGGAGGAGGGATGTGAAGCTGGAATCGTAACACTCTCTCTCATGCCGTTCATGAGATAAAGAAATCAGATGTCGGTCCCATCAGTGGGGGATGTGGCGACACAAACTTATCTGTGTGTCATTTTTTTATCTTACTACAAAAAGACAAGAGGATTGCTCAGAGCTGGATTAACTCTTAGTGGCAAGACTGGGCACAGATGGCTTGACATCCTCTACTGTTCCAGGTAGAATTCTTCATTAAAATTTGTTTTTCAGGTTTACATCCACTTTAAGTTTGAAATCTTTGTAGATTGTCCCGTGTTATGTTTACACTCTGTAATTCATTTTTACGCAAACCGGTCCTGCTGTGTGAGACTGTGTTAAGTCCCTTGCCCTGTAAGCTCAGGAACAGAGATTCATGTGAATAATTTAATGCCCTTGTCAAGGCTACACGAGTGAGTAAAATTACACATATATGTTTAATATTTTTTCTGGCATGGGCAACTGTGGATAATTATAGCCTCCTTGTTTTGCATAACCTTTGTACTTCTTTAACTGCTTGCCACCCGCCAACAGTAGTTGTACTGCGAGTGGGCGTCAGCTCCAGGCTGGGTGATGTACCTGTACATTGTGGCCTTTCGTCTGAGTTTGGGGCACACATGCGCACACCCCCTGCCTACTCATGCTGTGATTGGCCACAGTACACGTTTGGCAGCTGATTACAGCAAGTGAGTTTGGCTAACGTCAGCTGATCAACTTTGTCCAATCACACACAGAGTTCCGTGTTCACAAAAACATAGAACTCTGTGTATTGTGAACAGCGATCTGGCTGTTTCTTCTCCCTGCAAAGAAGGGATTTTAAAACAGGCAGATAGTAAAGTAAAAGCAGCACACATTATGCACATTACACATTGTTAGGCAAACATTTATCCCTTTGATTGCCCCTAGAAGGTAACCCCTTCCCAACCAGTGTCATTAGTAGGGATGGGTGAACAGTCGGCCGAGTGTAAGTTTGGGCTGAACTTTGGTTATTCAGACATTCGGCGAACACCGAACAATATGCAGTGTTCGGGGCAAATTCGAAAGCCGCCGAACACCATTAAAGTCTATGGGACACTAATGCCGCATACACACGATCGGACTTCTCGTCGGAAAAGATATGATGGCTTTTCCAACAGGATTCCGCTCAAACTTGCCTTGCATACACACGGTCACCCAAAAGTTCGCTGAACTTTCGACTGTCGTAAAACACTACGACGAGCTGAGAAAATTAAGTTCAATGCTTCCGAGCATGCATAGGAATTTTGCGTGTTGGAATTGCTACAGACGATCGCATTTTCGGATAGGAACTTTTTCCGACCGAAAAATTGAGAACATGCTCTCAATATTTTGCTGGCTGGAATTCGGCCAGCAAAAGTCCGATGGAGCATACACACGGTTGCATTTTTCAATTAAATGCTCTCATCGGTCTTTTGCTGGCCTAATTTCTGATCGTGTGTACGCGGCATAACATGAAGAATCAAAAGTGTTCATTTCAAAGGCTTATATGCAAGTTATTGTAATAAACAGTGTTTGGGGACCCGGGTCCTGCCCCAGGGGACATGTATTAATGCAAAAAAAAAATAAGGTTTTCAAACGGACGTTTTTTCGGGAGCAGTGATTTTAATAATGCTTAAAGTGAAACAATACAAATATTCCTTTAAATATCGTGCCTGGGGTGTGTGTATAGTATGCCTGTAAAGTGGCACTGTTTTCCCGTGTTTAGAACAGTACCACAGCAAAATGACCTTTCTGAAGGCAAAAGACATTTAAACTGATCACGGCTGTAATGAATTGTTGGGTCTCAGCAATATAGATAAAACTCATTGAAAAAAACAGCATGGGTCCCCCCAGTCCATTACCAGTCCTTTGGGTCTGGTAAGAATATTAAGGGGAACCCTGAACCAAAAACTTAAAAAAAATTGCGTGGGGGGGCCCCCCAAAATCCATACCAGGCCCTTCAGGTCTGGTATGGAAATTAAAGGGAACCCCGCGCCAAAATAATAAAAAAAGGGCGTAGGGGTCCCCCCAAAATCCATATCAGACCCTTATCTAAGCACGCAGCCTGGCAGGCCGCAGGAAAAGAGGAGGCGAGAGAGCCCCCCCTCCTGAACCGTACCAGGCCACATGCGTATAACATGGGGAGGATGCATTGGAGTAGCCCCCCAAAGCACCTTGTCCCCATGTTGATGGGGACAAGGGCCTCATCCCCACAACCCTTGCCTGGTGATTGTGGGGGTATGTGGGTGGGGGGCTTATCAGAATCTAAAAAGCCCCCTTTAACAAGGGGACTTCCAGATGCCCCCCATGTGAATTGGTAAAGGGTACATTGTACCCCTACCATTTCACAAAAGAAAGTGTCAAAAATAGTTAAAAAGACAGGAGACACTTAGGGACATGTCCTTTATTAAAATATAAAATAAAAAAAATGTCCAGCGATGTCCATTCATCTTCTATCATGCCTTTTACGATGAGGTAAATACTTCTTGGCTGGACACAAATGGATTAGTACAGAGAACCTGTGGTACCGATATTTATGTTTCAATCTCATTTTATTAAGTTTTCCATTTCATATAAAACAATCATAAATATCATAACATCCCAATTAAACAAAACATTTTACAGCATGTTCTTCTTACTCCTAATACATAAAAGATTTTTCCTAACAGGCTTTAAACATCTGCATCATTCAACGTTAAACCACCACTTCCTACTCACCCTTACCCTCCCCCCCCCCATACCTATCTTCCCATACATACCACATTCATAATATAAAAAAAAAAAAATTCCTCCTTCCTTACTTATATAAATTCTAATATTTCTCGCGATGACCGAAACTCTTCCCATTTTTGCCAGATTTCAGGTAATTGATTTATTATATGCCCTTCCTCTCTAATCTGTTCTTCCATATATTCTATCTCATTCATTTCACATATCCAATCTGCTATAGCTGGATTCTCTGTTTTTTTCCAGTTTTTTGCCATTATTGTTCTTGCTGCTGAAGTCATATGATGAATGATGTCTTTTTTAATTGTCTTTATTGACTTTGGTATCAGAGACAGTAATGAAATTTCCATACTCGGGGTTACCTCTACACCCGATACCTTATAATAGATCTCGTATATCTTGTTCCAGAATTCTTTCACCCGATGACATCCGTACCATATATGTTCCATTGTTCCCTTTTCTACTTTACATCTCCAGCATAGATCTGTATTTCCTTTGCTAATTAGATTTAAGGTGACAGGGCTCCTATACCACCTCATTACAATTTTATAATTTCTCTCTTGATATTTATTTGATATGGTTGTTCTATGTATAATTTCGAAAATCTTTTCCCATTCTTCTTCCGATAAGGGTCTTCCCATTACTGCTTCCCATTTCCTTATGCTCGTTAATTCTTTAAGGGGGCTGCTCGGGATTAATTCATCATATATCTTCGATAATTTCTTAGTTGGGGATTGTTCTCCCAGCAATAATTTTTCAAATCTAGTCAATGGTCTGTTTATCCTAGCTATTTTAGGTTCTATAAACGCCTGTAGTTGTTGGTACTGCAGCCATTTTTTTTTTATTCCCCTCTCCCATTTACCTCAGTGTAGGTATTTTCCCATTCTCAAGGACTTGAACCAATCTTATATCTTCCGATCTGTTCCATTTTAAGAAATTTTTACTCATCATTGCTATAGGGAATTCAGGGTTATAAAACATTGGGGTCATAGGTCCCAGTACTGTGGAGAGCTTCCCTCCTTTCATTATACCGTCCCATACCTTTAACGTAGAACTTACAAAAAGTGTCAGCTCGCTTCTTTTAGGTCTTAATTGGGGTTCTACCCATGGAAGGACTTTTAATTGGGGCCCTATTGTTTCCTCTTCTATACTGACCCATTGCTTATTTTCTCTGTTATGGTACCAGTCTACTATGCTGGTCAGTGATGCTGCCTGCAAATATTTCACACAGTCTGGTAACGCAAGCCCCCCGTTACTTTTTTTCCTAACTAGATTCTCCCTTTTTATCCGGGGAGATTTATGCGCCCATATAAATTCGACTATCGCTTTTCTTAGCTCCTTCATTAATTTTCTTGGGGGTTCCAGGGGTATCGTTTGGAAAGTATACAAGAGTTTTGGCAAAATATCCATTTTCACAATATTAACTCTTCCCGTCCATGAGTATGTCAATTTGTCATATTTCTGTAATAATTTAATAGCATTTTGAATTGCTTTCTCATAGTTCATCTCCTGTAGTTGTTTCAAATCTTTTGTTATAAGGATTCCCAAATATTTTATTACGTTTTGCTTCCATTTAAATGGGAAGTCGTTTTGCATCCGTAAAAGACCCTCTTTACTTACTGATATATTCAATAGCTCTGATTTATCGTAATTTATTTTGAAATTGCGTAATTCCCCAAATCTTCTAAATTCTTTCATTAGATTTGGTATAGTTATGATGGGATTGGTTATGTATATTAATAGATCATCTGCATACGCCGCTATCTTATATTCTTTCTCTCCCACCTTTATCCCCCTAATTTCTTTATTATTTCTAATTGCAGTGATTAGATGTTCCATTATAAGTACAAACAACAAGGGGGAAAGAGGACACCCCTGGCAGGTGCCATTTGATATTTTTATGTCCTTTGATAACATGCTATTTACTCTCACTTTTGCTTTTGAGTTGGAGTACAAAGCCGCTATCCTGTTACGCATTTTCGGGCCCATACCAAGTTGTTTTAGTGTTTCTTCTAGAAAACTCCACCCTATCCTATCGAATGCTTTTTCTGCATCTACGGTCAGCATACACGTTTCGATAGCTGTTCTTTGAGCAAATTCCATCAATGTACAAGTTTTTATGATGTTGTCCTTAGTTTCTCTCCATTTTGTAAATCCAGCTTGATCTAATTTTATATGATTAGGTAGGATTGGTGTTATTCTATTCGCAATAATTTTAGAATATAGACGTATATCTATATTAGTTAAAGAAATTGGCCTATAGTTTTTACATAGTGTGTGGTCCTTCTCTGATTTTGGGATCAAGGTAATATGAGCTTCTGTGCTTTGTGGTACAAAACCTTGTTTATCAGATATGGAATTGTATGTTTTTCCCAATATAGGGGCAATTATTTCTTGAAAATTCTTATAAAATCTGGTGGTATATCCGTCGGGTCCTGGACTTTTTCCCGGGACTAGTTCTTTAATCGCTTGTTGAATCTCTTCTACCGAGATATCATTTTCCAATATCTCGTATATTTCTTTAGGGAATCTAGGAAGGACTGTTTCTTCTATATATTCTTTAATTTTCTCTCTATTCCAATCCCTCCCTTTGTTCCCCTGTGATGTTTTAATATTATATAGATTAGAGTAGTATGTATGGAATTCTTCCATTATTTCTTTTGGATCATATGTATATTCCCCATCTGTTTTTAATATTTTGCTTATAGTTGTTAGGGTCTGTTGTTCCTTTAATGTTTTAGCAAGCATTTTTCCCGTCTTGTTCCCATACAGATACCATTGTGCCCTCCTACAATCCCTAATCCTAAGGGATTTCTCATCAAGCAAGGATTGTAATTCCATTCTTTTCCCTTTTAGCTTTATTTTGTCTGATGGTTTTAGATTCTGCTTATGCTCTTTATCCAATTCCTCTATATCTTTTATCAACTGAGATTTCTTTTGGTCCTTACTTTTTTCAATCTTGATCCGTGCTTGATAAGTGTCCCCCTTAGTACGCATTTTAATGTTTCCCATTGCATTGTAATTGATGTTTCATCCTTCCCATGAATTTCTACAAATTCCTTTATTGTTTTGCGTATATCCTCTATACACTCTTTGTCTTTCAACAGGTTATCATTCAATCTCCAATTCCCTTTTGTTTTTACTTGCTCTATTACCATAATTTCCAAAAACACCGGGCATGATCTGACCATAAGAACCCCCCTATAACCGATGATGAAGTCATTAACATTCCTGAGTGGTTAATAAAAAAATAATCTATCCTATGATAGGAATTGTGTATATTCAAATAATATGAGTAATTTTTTTCCGTTTGATGCTGGGCTCTCCAAATATCCACCATATGATATTTCTCTAATAACCCCTTAAATTCCTCTAATTGGCTCTTGTTTCTATAAGCATGGGTATTAGTTGTATCAATTTTTATATCCATAACGAAATTAAAATCCCCGCCCATGATCACTGTACCTTCTGCCTTTTCCATACTACTATTTAGGTCCCTTATCCCCGTCCTTGTCTGATCGTGATTTGGTAAATACAAGTTGATAATTGTAAAAAACTTCCCGTATATCGTCACCTTTATCACCAGGAATCTACCATCATTACCCATATATTTTTGTATTATTTGGTGGTACCGATATCCAAAATGTGTGAGTTCAGAGCAAGGAACTGGAAAGAGTACAGAGAATGTCAGATAATAAAGGTCATATCAGAACTACAGCTATGAGAAAAGTTTAAAACTAAACTGAATTTAGTTACCCTTGAGAAGATGTACCGGAATTAAGGGGAATATGGCCACCTTGTATAAATATATACTGTAAATGACCCTTGTAGCAAGCTAGGTAGAAAAATGTTTACTGGATAGGAATGCACTTTTTGTGACTGGGAAAAAGGGGCTTTACCTCTAAATACGGATGTAGTTTCAAATTGTGACAGCTTCACAAAAAAAAAATGGCTTTTTGTATTGATAAACGAAATATACATTGTAACAGGTTGGACAAAAGGAATTGTGTTTAGAACGTTTTTTGTTTTTTTTTCCTTCCTCTGAATCAACTGTGGGTTTAAGATTTTGGGTAAAAAATTTGACTGAACATATAACATTTAGGCCATGTTCACATTATCATGTTGTGAAAATGTGCATGACACTACATGCTACTTGCAATGGTGAAATGTAATCCCATTCATTCTGAATGGCACTCCAACACACCTTGCCAACAGAGGATTGCTCCACCAGAGCCCAACCTGTAGCAATGCACTAATATGTTGTCAAAAAGGGTGCAGGCCTGATTTCTGAGCTACTGAGGTGCGTGCCAGCCCATTCACTTTGAATGGCCTTCCTAAAACAGTGCACATAAAAGTGTGACACAACATGCATTCTTGAGCACACCACACCTCACAGTTAGGTGTGAACCTAGTCTTATTGGACTAAAGTGGAACTAAACCCAATCCCTTTGCCAAGAGACATATACATGTAGTGGCAGTGTTCCAGCTGCTAACAGAAGCACAAAGTTCAGCCTTATGCCGCGTACACACAACCAGACTTTCCGGCAGAAAAGGTCCGACTGAATCATTCCGTCGGACATTTCAATCGTGTGTGGGCTTCATCTGACTTTTTCTTTCTAAAATTCTGACTGAAAATAGAACATGTTTCAAATCTTTCCGACAGAATTAGTTCCTATTGGGAAAACCGCTCGTCTGTATGCTATTCCATCAGACCAAAAAACGACACAAGGGCAGCTATTGGCTATTGAACTTCCTTTTTCTAGTCCCGTCGTACCTCATCGCGTTCTTAATGATCGGACTTTGGTATGATCGTCTGTAGGCAAGTCCATTTCAGCGGAACTCCGTCGGAACGCCGTTGGAAAGACCGTCGGAGTCTATTATGACGCAAAGTCCGGTCGTGTGTATACGGCATAAGAGTACTATT
The DNA here is from genome assembly GCA_037952925.1 of Lithobates clamitans. NCBI lineage: Eukaryota > Metazoa > Chordata > Amphibia > Anura > Ranidae > Lithobates > Lithobates clamitans. Next base: position 955,062 of record JBBGZY010000611.1, read on the forward strand.
GCCAACTTCGGGTGATGTGCAATTGAGGTCTGTTTCTCTACATACAAGTTTTATCAAATCACATGTTTTTAATTAAGGGCTGAGTTCACCTTGTCATAATAAATATAAGACATTTCTAATGTTCATTTCTGCCCCAGCCACCTCAATGTGCTTATCTCTCACTTGCCTTATCTACAGCAGCTTTTCTGTTTGACCTGTCTATTTCAACCATCTATTTGAATTTTTGAAAAATGCTTTCTGTTTCCATAATTTCCTGTAGATCAAGGAAGCTTCATATCCCATCATGTACTGCCATGCTGCTTACATAATAGGGCATGTTCACTGCTCTGTGTTCGCTGCTCTGGACCTCACCTCCCTCATTACTACACCACCTTGTTTTATTTCCATCCACTTTCTGTACTCTCTGATTGTAAAATCTCCTTTAGATTTATCATCAGCTATGTAGTGCAAATGCCTTGTTCAGGAAATTGTACAGAGATAGAGAAATCAGATTGCATAGTGTATTGCCATTTTTATACACGTGCATAGGAGGGAGTGGATGGAGACCCTCAGCTGTCAGGGGGCTTCCAGTTCACGTTTTGGAATGCATGATCCCACACGCATTTATTTTGTGGCGATTTGGACCATTTATGCTTATCACGCACACAATAGCCCATTCACTTGTGTGGGCTGCCCTACACGTGACTTTTTGGTGCATATGCAATGCATTTGTCGCACGGCAAACACGCGCCTGCTACGTGTGTTTGGGGTGTCATTAACATTTAAGGCCATTGCAAGTGTGATGCGCGTTTGCAGCATATTTCCAAAACAAATGGGAAAGCACTCAGTTTTCCATGCATTTAGAAATGCACGGATGTGAATGGAGCCTCATTGTTCTTGTGTAAACACATCAATTTCACGTTCAGGCCCAATCAAACCTAGCCTAGTGGGAGCGCACATTTTCTGACTCGTTTTTATCATGCATCCAGAAAAAAAAGTGTTGTGCTGGTACAATGTTACAAAAATATTCAAAATAATCTAAATAATAGTGTTCCCACACTGATGATGATAAAGTGCTTATAAGTGCAAATATATCATGTATATACAGTATATATATATATATATATATATATATATATATATATATATATGTATATATATATATATATATTGTTGTGCTCAAAAGTTTGCATACCCTGGCAGAAATTGTGAAATATAATAATATTGAAAATATGACTGATCATGCCAAAAAACTGTCTTTATTTTAAGGGTAGCAATCACATGAAGCCATTTATTATCACATAGTTTTTTTGCATCCTTTTTAAATCATAATGATAACAAAAATCACCCAAATGGCCCTGATAAAAAGTTTACATACCCTGGAATGTTTGGCCTTGGTACAGACACAGAAGGTGGCACACACAGGTTAAAATGGCAATTAAGAGGCATGGTCTGGTGCTGTAGCATGATGGCCACTTGATCTCCCTGCTCCTCCACACAGAGGTCCTGCAAACAGCTTACCGGAGCGAAAGAGCCGTCAAAATATGTGGAAAAACAATAAGAACCCCACCAAGTCCCAGTCCCACTCTCCAAGGGAACTGGAGATGCAACTAAGCAGGAATAAACCGGAGATATTCCGAATGCAATTATGCGAGGCCGGGGCTTCATCTCAGACCTCCATGAGACCCACACGCTCCTCCAGCCTGAGCCCATCTAGCAGCGGCAGCGCACAGCTTGGGGCCACAGGAGTGCACACCGATCAACCACCGAGCCTGAGGGACCTGCGATCAGTAGTCACCGACATAAAGGACACCTTGGCAGGTGCAATCGCTGATCTCAGACAGGATATCCAGTCCATGACCACGAGGATGGACGATTTGGAGGAAACAACTACTCGCCATGACTGTGACATCTAGCAGCTTCACCAGTCCTCAGAGGCCCACACTACACAGCTTAAGGGAACTACACAGGCACATGGAGGACCTAGACAATCGAGGACGATGCTATAATCTACGGGTAAGAGGAATACCCAAATCTGTAGACTCTAACCACATATCGCAGGCCACAATAGCAATCTTTAATGATCTTTTGGGCAGACCTCCTGAGTCCCCTATCAAATGTGAGCATCTCCATAGGGCACTGAAAGCCAGAGCCAGAGACACAGATCCTCCCAGGGACGTGGTGTGTTGCCTGGCAAACTTTAAGCTGAAAGAAGAAATCCTCAGAAGGGGGAGAGACCGTCGAGAAATCCTATTCCAGGGAGTGGAAATCAAAATATATGTCAGGGCTGGGCTCAACCCTTCCTTCCCTGAGCTGGCCACTCAGCTGTCAGCTAATTGCCAGCTCCTTTCTCTCCACCATGACTCAGCTGTTGATGATCTGCTCCTCAGTCCTGGCTACTTAAAGCCGTCCAGCTCACTTCATCTTTGCCTTCACCTTTGGTCACATCTCAGAGACTTTCTCCTGCGTTCCTGTTAAAGACTTGCTCGGCTGACGTCCCTTCTGGCTCCTGATCCTGCTTGCTGTACTACTACGTTGATCTCTGGCTCTCTGACATTGGCATTGGCTGACTACCCGATCTGGTTACTGAACTCTGGCTATGTATTGATTATGCTTACTCTGTTTACCTTTTTATTAATATTAAACAAGTGTGATTAACTGTACTTCTGTCTCGGTCTGATTTATGGTTTTTGACAGTAGGCGAAGGCCATGAATTCAGAAGATGCAGTCAGTCCACTTGTTGGTAATATTTTTTCCAGATTGGATGAACAGGATCACCGCATGGATCAGTTTGCCATGGCGTTACAAATGCTCCTGAGTTGCATGTCTTACTTGGAATCTTCCACTTTGGCTACTCCAGTACAACCTGTGGTGCAGGCGGTCCCTGCTGCTGCTCCAGTCTCTGTACAGGCACCCGCCTCGAGTATTACCTCTATAAGAGGCATGTCTGGTTCCGCTCCGCTTCCCCAGCAATTTGGGGGGGCGATACAGTTCAATGCAGAGGGTTTCTCAACCAGGTTGAGATCTACTTTGAGATGCTGCCCCAGGCGATTCCCACAGACAGAAGCAAAGTAGGTTTCCTGATAAAATATAGTCAAAGAAATATAAAATTGTGTATACAGAAAAATTTGCACCAACTCTCAAGAAAATAAAGCAGCCAACACAACAACTTGTCCCCTGTAAATATAAAAAATAAAATAAAATAAAGTGTGGCGCTAGTGGTGATACCTCGTTAGAGATAGTGTTAACCCTGTAACTAGAATAGGGATGTACAATCCTCAGGTGTGTACAAAAAAGAAGAAAAGGAGGGGGGGAGTTGAAGTGAGGGAGATAATACCTTCCTCACCCAAACTTTCCCATGGGTGAATTCAACATTAATAAGGTAATTCGTGCAATGATATGTCTATATCTGTGTGCTAAATAAGTGGAGACTTAGGAGGTTGGTGTTCCGTATCGTGACAAATAGGGAAAACCAATCAGATTGATATTTGAAGGTTCAGCTCCAAGCTGTAATCAAACAGAAAAAGGAAGCTTAAAGTAAAAATAAAAATAGAAATAAAAATATTATTAAGGCTACTACAATGATGTATGCCAAGTACTATGTCTCCCAAAGAAGAGGGGGGCCAAAATATATAAATATATAATCAAAGGTCCATCAAGGTGGTATGTACAGAGATGCAAGCATATTTAAAGTCCACCATCTTAGATATGGGGTTACTAGATATCAATCTTGGTGTAAATAGTTCATTAAGCTGTGGTAAACAGGGGCTGTTGAACGTATCCCTGTTCAGAAGTAGGGTTTCCTCCCTTAGAGTGGTGACTTTGGCCCAAAAGGAACAGATATATAATGCCCTTACCAGATAAGGTGGACTCACAGGCCCTTGGCGGTGAGTCAAACGAGCTTTGTACCGTCAAGCGGTGTAGGGCTGTAAAGCCGTATGTCGTTCCTGGGTGGGATTTCACTGATGTCACCGGAAGGCACACCTCTGGCTCGATAGGTTTTTCCCAGATGTCATCTAGTGGTGTGTCCTTGGCAGGGCGCAGCTGGAAGCCGGGGTGAACCACAATCTCCAGGTAAAGGAAACCTTTTCCTCAGCAGGCAATACCGTTTTTATAGATGAAACAAGAAAAGAACTTCCACATAGTGTAAATCTTTCTCAAACGTGGCGACGTTTATTAAAATAAGGTTTTTGCAGTAAAATACAAAAAAATTGGGCGGTAAAAACTAGGCTCAAAATAATATAAAGAGTCCCAAGATTAAAAATTTGCGCAGTAGGTGATGGTGAGGGTAAAATCCACAGAAACCCGACGCGTTTCGTCCTCAAAGGCTTCTGCTGGGGTATGAGGTATGGGGTATCAGGTTTCCTGATATCTTTGCTTTCTGAGAGAGCCTTGGCCTGGGCAAACTCTCTATGGGGGACGAAACAACCCATGGTCCTGAGTTACCTAGAATTTGTGGCTTCCTTCAAAAGGGTATTTGACGTTCCTGCACGCTCTGCTTCTGCTGCCAAGAGCCTCGTGTCCATCAAACAGAGTACAAGAACTGTTGCCGATTACGCCATTGAATTCCGTACTCTGGCAGCAGAGGTTGCTTGGAACAATGAGGCCCTCGTGGCTGCCTTCTCTCGTGGTCTCTCGGATAACATCAAGGATGAGATAGCAGCTCAAGATATACCCACTGAGCTGGAGAGGTTGATCACATTTGCCATCCTCATTGACTCCAGACTCATAGAAACACTCTCTTTTAAGGAGCGCTGGCACAAGCCTCCTGTACATTTGTCTCCGAGCTTTGCAGTCCCACCCTTGCCTCCCTCACTTCCCATGCCTCCTGGTACCGAGTCGTTCTGTGAAGATGAACCCATGCACTTGGACTTCACACGTCTCTGTGCGGATGAGAGAGCCCTTAGGAAGAGGGAGAGATTGTGCCTTTATTGTGGCCAGGCTGGTCACTTTTTGAAGTCTTGTCCTACCCATCCAGGGAACGCCCGAACCTTGAGGTCCTGTCACGGACAGACCTTAGGTGGCGTTGTTTCGTTTCCAGTTTCCCAGAAAGATAAACTACTGGTTTCGGTTACCCTGTCTTGGGCTGAGTCATCCGTCGAGATACAGGCTCTAATCGACTCTGGGGTTGCAGGCCTGTTCATTGATGCTGCCTTTGTATCGAAGCACTCGATTCCGCTGCAGCTGCGTGACACTGCCCTTGCCATTGAGGCTCTTGACGGGAGACCTCTACAGCCTGCCCATGTGACTCATGAGACTGTTCCGTTGTCCGCCGGTTATTGGTTATCCTTGGTTACAGAGGCACAACCCTTCTTTTGATTGGCTCCATGCTGAGGTTCTCTCCTGGTCACCACAGTGCAGTGAGAGATGCTTCCAGAAGGTAGTCAAGGTCCTGTACGCCTCTTCACTCTCCTCCCTGCCGGAGGAGTAACGCAATTTTATTGATGTCTTTGACAAAGGTCAAGCCGGTACTTTGCCTCCACACTGGTCGTATGATTGCAGAATTGACCTTCAACCTGGTGCCATACCCCCTCGTGGCCGGGTTTACCCTTTGTCGGTCTTGGAGGATAAGGCCATGGAGGAGTATGTTGCAGACGCACTTTCTCGAGGCTTTATCCGCAAATCCTCGTCTCCTGCTGGTGCTAGTTTCTTTTTTGTGAAGAAGAAGAGTGGTGAACTGAGACCTTGTATCGATTATAGGGCTCTCAGTCGTTTCACGATTAAGAATGCCTATCCCATTCCGTTGATTACTGAGTTATTTGACCGCCTCAAGGGAGCAACGGTTTTCACAAAGCTTGATTTGAGAGGGGCATACAATCTCGTCAGGATTAAGGAGGGCGATGAGTGGAAAACTGCGTTTAATACCAAATCAGGTCATTATGAGTATCTCGTAATGCCTTTTGGCCTTTGTAACGCTTCGGCAGCTTTCCAGGACTTCATTAACGATGTCCTCCGAGATTTGTTGCAGCTATGTGTGGTGGTTTGTCTCGACGATATCCTCATATTTTCCAAGTCCCTGGACAGCCACAACAAAAATGTCTGTCATGTGCTTCAGAGACTAAGAGAGAACAATCTCTATTACAAATTGGAAAAGTGCAAATTCCTTTGTGAACAGGTTAAATTCCTGGGCATTTCCACTGCTGTTTTTTTGATACACCCAGTGAAACTTTCAGCGGTCTTACAGTGGCCTCAACCCATGGGTTTACGTCCTCTGCAGCGTTTTCTTGGCTTTGCCAACTATTATCGGAAGTTTATTCATAACATCAGTCCCCTGACTGATATGACCAGGAAAGATGGCAACCCACAGAGTTGGCCCCCAGAGTCCATTAAGGCCTTTGAAAGTCTCAAGGCTGCCTTTGTTTCTGCTCCTGTGTTGGCACACCCTGATCCTAGGTTGCCTTTTATCCTAGAAGTTGATGCTTCTGAGACTGGAGTTGGCTCCCTTCTTTCTCAACGTCCTAACTCTGAGCGTGCTATGCATCCGTGTGGCTACTTTTCCAAGAAATTGTCACCGGCAGAGTGCAATTACGAGATTGGTGACAGAGAGCTGTTGGCGATCACTTTAGCCCTGAAAGAATGGAGACATCTCCTTGAAGCTACCACTGTGCCGGTTCTCATTCTTACTGACCATAAAAATCTCACATTCCTGTCTGAGGCTAAGCGCTTCTCTCCCAGGAGGGCGCGATGGTCTCTTTTCTTGTCGAGTTTTAATTACATTGTCTCATTCTTACCCGCTACTAAGAATGTAAGGGCTGACGCCTTGTCACGACAATTTTCCTCCACTTCCAAGATGTCAGTTCCGGTTCCTGTGATTCCTCCTGATCGTATTCTGGCTACGGTTCGCACCAGTCTTACTTCACCTTTGGATGACAAAATTCTTGCTGCTCAGGTCGATGCTCCTCCTGAGAAACCTTGTGACCGCTGCTTTGTTCCCGAGAGTCTCCGTACTGCTGTGCTCCAGACTTACCATTCTCCCCAGGCTGTTGGCCACCCTGGGAAGAATCAACTCTTTTTGGGCCATTTCCCAACAATTCTGGTGGCCCAGTCTATGTGATGATGTAATCGCCTTCATAGCTGCCTTTTCCGTGGGCCTCCTACAACACCTTCCAGTGGGCCTCCTACAACCCATACCCAATGGAGAGAGGCCCTGGACCCACCTGTCTATGGATTTCATTGTGGAGTAACTCCCAGGGCAACACAGTTATCCTCATGGTGGTTGACCGGTTCTCAAAAATGTTGCATTGTATTCCACTCAAGAAGTTGCCTACTTCTAAGGAACTGGCTTCTATTTTTGCTCGGGAGATCTTCCGCTTACATGGGCTACCCAAGGTGATTGTCTCAGACAGGGGTAGTGAGTTGGACATTTTGATAATAGGCAACTCCTATCCTCATATTGATAAGTGGTTCCAAATGAATAATAACTGCTGCAGTAGGGAACAGACACAGCATCTTTCCAAATAACTGTTCTGCTTTATTATGACGCAATTGAAAGTTTTTATACACATGATTATGTAGGTATCACATTAATATTACAATTGCATGTTTATGGTAACAAGGGGCGTTACATAGGCAAGCTAATTCTAATCAGGACTCGAAAGAATGTAAACATGTACTGAAAACATTATTAGTGCCGTGTGCACAGTGAGAGCAGTGTGCAATACATACAAAATAGAATACAATTATTATAATAATATATTATTATAATTACAGAACTTACACATTTCCATTACAGGTTCCCCTCTTTTGATCAATATTTTGATCACTAACCACACCTGCTATCACCTTTAACCTGGAACCTCCACACGCTTAGGTGGAGGTAGTCCTGGCCAAAGAGGCCTCCACAATGGAGACAACTCCATTGTGGAGAATATAATAGCTGAGCAGCTTTTTCATTACAAAATGACTTTTCATTGTGAAAAACAAATGATTGATAAGACATATTTACAGAGTACTGGCTGTACACGTCTGTGGCCAGAATGGCCTTCTAGCTGAATTGTTGGCATACTGACTTATCAGCACATGTAAACATAGACAATTCTACATAAAATGGAACACATACAAAAGACAAATATGACTTCAGCATGGCTAAACTACTTTTCAGATATATATCCCTTACAATTAAATTGAATTAAAAAGTACCCTAGACTGTAATCGCAAGAGGGAAACAAATTAAACACAGAGATTTCTTTAATTTAGTCATTTCTGCAGTGTTTGGTGTGGATCCAGGTGACTTTCCTTCAAGTTTTGCAAAACTGTACATAAAATAGATGCTGTATTGAGTCTCCAAACATTTCCTTTTATATATATATATATATATATATATATATATATATATATATATATATATATGTCTCTTAACAATCCACAAGTCCCCTGGCTTTAGTTTTAGATCCTTCCAAACTTTTAGGATCTGGAATTGATAAAGAAAACACATAAATGAGTTTGTCAAAAACCTTAAAAGATCAGCAACATTTTCTGTGAGATCCGAATGGAGGACTTCAGCTGCTGAAACAAAATATAAGCAAGTGAGTAACACACTTCCAAACCAAATCCCATAGGGAGAGAATCCAACATCCCCTTAGGGGCTTGATAAAATATAAGAAAACATTCAGGCAAAAGTTTTCTAGTTTCTTACACTACTTTGTCCGCTACATTGTAGACAGTAGGGAGTGTAAAAATAAAACCTCAAAACTTCTAGTAAGGTGGTGAACCCTGGCTCTATCCCACGCTCATTTACTAAGGCAGCCATAACTGCTTGTGACTGATGACACGGTCCATGTGTCAAGCTGGAGGGAAAAGAGTGACTGGCAGACATAAATGATCACCTTTTCCAAAGTTCTGTTTCATAAAAAGTTTCCCTCTGTGGACCACTTGTTCTTCTTGTTCTGGGGTCCCTAAAGTTGAATTATTAATCCCATCTATACTGGGCCAGAATTAGGGTGGAATCTGTGAGTTGCACAGACCCAGCAAGTGTCCAGGGCTGTAATGCGGCATCCTTAGTTGCCTGGTCTGCTTCCATGTGTGAGTTTTAAAGTTAATATGGCTACCTCAGCAAAAACCTGGAAAGCTGAAAACAGCCAAATTAACTTGGCATGCTTGATTGGTTTACCTGCTGAAGTAAAAAAAAACTTCTGGCCCTTCAAATGGAACCAAAAGCTCTCTATAACTCGACTACCTATATAAATATATACTCTTTTTATAGCTCATAGACTTTGCTAAACATGGAGCTCTGCTTCTTGAACTTGGGAAAAAGAATGCAATGACTCTAAATACAGAGTATCCTTCTGGGTGATAAACTGCATACTCAGTATGGGTATTGCCATCCTCGGTATAAAACTGGGATTAAATCTACAAGAAAACTAATATCTGGGTCTTCAGGGAGTGTGTCCTGCACTGGGCTCACAGCAGTTGATTCCTACATCATCAATTTAACACATGTGGTTTTTCCTTTGTCTCCAGCCTTCTCCAATAGAGACAATACGGTGGCTGGATTCAAATGTACACATTTTTCATTGTTAGATTTGTACATAAACAAACTCATATTTTAAACCTTTCATTAGACAAACATTTAGTTAGCTGTATATTTGCTGCGCAGAATGTGGGACCATTAAAAATTAAATATTTGACCAAAATAATGTCTGTAACTTTATCTAATAGCACCTTTGCATAAAAGCTACAGCTCTAATATATGGGGGGAACCCTTCATTACTGGGTCCAGCTTGCATAAATATATTACAATGGCTTGTTTTCTATCATGCTGTTTGTATAAGAACTCCAGTTTCCTGTTTCAAAAAGACAACTTTTTCCTGGCAATATTATAATAAATGATAACAATACCCTGCGGTCATGCAGAGATGTCCATAAATCCAAAATATTCTTCTGCTTATACCACTGCACTTACAAGAAAAAGGGGCACATCATTTCATAATCCACACATTCTGTTTTGGATTTCAAAAATAAAAATAAATAAAAACAAAAGGACCAACAATCTGTATATGATGGACCAGAAAGCACTCAGCCACATCAAAAACTATAAAACAACTGGCTGTGGGTGGCATCTATCCTAACAGGGTGTGTGGACTTGATGTGATGGGTCTGTTATATTTAAATTTTATTTATTATTACTCTCACATCATGGACCACACATCAAGTTATTATCAGACCTTAAGATTTCATTTTTGTAGAAAAACTTGTTATGTATCCCATCCATCTTGGCTTTGTTAATTATTATGGCAGCTTTATTCCAAATAACAATAATAACCTCATCTTAATTTTTTTTCTCTCAATAAGGGCTTATTATATACATGTAAAATTACAAAATTGTTAAACTCATATTAGAAATTAATACTCATTATTATTTAATTTTACTTAATTTCCCTTTTTTAAATGCACTGTTTCCACTATCAGAGGATATTCAATTTGTGTAATACATGGTAATGTAACCTTTATTTTACCATGTTTGGAAAACAGATTCAAAAATAATTGTGATCACATTGTTTATCATTAGATTCGTTAACCCGGCACATTTTGTTATAAATGTTTTGTCTAAAAAACTGAAATTGGCATGGTGTCCTTCCAGCTTATCACTGACCTCTCATCCCAGCCACATTCTTACATGAGAGCGCAAAGGAGGGGGTCACATCTGCATACATGACACACACAAGAGGTAGAACTAAAGGTTCCAGCATTCACACACATACACGAATATCTCTCTAAAATTGCTTACATTTTTCCCATTTGTACACAACACATGCATATCATTCTCTTACTTTCTTTTAACTCTTTAATATTTCCTTGCTTAACTTCTGCTTTCCTTATTTTGTTCTGATATCCTTTGCATCCAATGTATTGTAATACCATACTTCACATACTGTACCTTCTATGATCAAACGGGCAGCAATAGTGCTCATCTCATCTTCCCTCTCTGACAACATATAAAGTATTCTGTATTAACTCTCCATTTCTCTGTTATGACTTTACTAGTTGTAGTGCCTGACCCCAAATTCATCCGACAACTTAACATTCAAAATGTCCCTTTCTGTCTAGCGTTAATTATCACCCTTGATCCATGCTGCTCACATAGATAGCTGTTTCTCTAGCTGTTTACTCTGCATGATTCTTAGTCCCTGTGGACTTTGGTGGTAACCCAGTTACCCATTGTGGATCCCTGTCCACTTTAACCAATAATCTAGGGGCTGAGTATAGGCGAAACCGCACCTTCGGTTCATATATAGCGCTGCTCTTGCGCTGGGCATTTTTGAGGGTCTCTTACCCTTCATTCCCTTACTTAATCTAATGCTCATAATGACTGGCCAGTCTTCTCTATGTGTGCCTATACTTTATCTAGCAGATGTGCACTACATATACCTGTGAACAGCACTATTCTTCCCTTTCTTATCTATAACACTCCGATGGACAGTAGACAGTGACAACATAACATATAACCACAAATCAATACAGTTCGATTAAGGGGAGTAAAATAGGTACCCTTTGTCCCGAAAATGCCTTACCGATCAAGGAAGTCTGATAACTCAAATGTGAGCAAAAGGCTTACCTCAGCTAGCTGATTACCAGAAATTCCCGGATCGTCTCAAGCTCCTCGTTTTGCATTCTCAGGGTCACCTTCAAAGCCCCTCCTGGCTGGCTCGCCACCTGAGTTGGACATTTTGATGATAGGCAACTCCTATTCTCATATTGATTAGTTGTTTCAAATTAATAATAACTACTGCAGTAGGGAACAGACACAAAAGATACGCTCAGCATCTGTCCAAATAACTGTTCTGCTTTATTATGACGCAATTGAAGGTTTTTATACACATGATTACTTAGGTATCACAATAATATTACAATTGTACGTTTATGGTAGCAAGGGGCGTTACATAGGCAGGCTAATTCTAATCAGGGTTCGAAAGAATGTAAACATGTACTGAAAACATTATTAGTGCCGTGTGCACAGTGAGAGCAGTGTGCAATACATACAAAATAGAATACAATTATATACAGAACTTACAAATTTCCATTATACAAGTCAGTTTGTGTCCCGGTTCTGGCAAGCCTTTTGTGCACAGTTGGATATTAAGCTTGCTTTCTCCTCTGCGTATCACCCGCAGTCTAATGGGGCCGCAGAATGAGCCAATCAGTCCTTGGAGCAATTCCTACGTTGCTATATTTCTGACCATCATAACAAATGGCCAGACCTCTTACCGTGGGCGGAGTTTACTCACAATAGTGCCTTGAATTCAGCTTCCCGTTTGTCCCCGTTTATGGCGAACTTTGGTTTCCAACCTTCCGTGTTGCCTGCCTCATTTGTTTTGCAGAGTTTTCCTGCCTTAGAGGAGCATTTCCGTGGCCTTCGTTCCACTTGGGCACAAGTCCAGGAGGCTTCGCGACATGCTAATGATAGGTACAGACTCCATGCTGATCACAGACACTTGCCTGCACCTTCCCACCAGGTTGGGGACAGAGTCTGGCTGTCGTCTCGCAACCTCCGATTTTGTGTTCCTTCTTTGAAGTTCACACCCCAGTTTATTGGGCCTTTCCGTATCCTTCGCAGGATTAACCGAGTGACTTACGTGTTGGACCCTCTTCCTAGTATGCACATCTCTAATGTGTTTCATGTCTCCTTATTGAAACCTTTGGTCTGCAACCACTTTACCACCTCGGTGCCACGTCCTCGCCCTATACAGGTTGAGAACCATGAGGAGTATGAAGTACAATCCATTGTTGACTCCCGTAGGTTCCATGGGCGCATACAGTACCTGGTGCATTGGAGGGGGTACGGTACGGAGGAACGCTCTTGGGTCTCATCCTCGGACGTACATGCTCCTGTCCTCCTCCATGATTTCCATAGACGTTTTCCACTCAAGCTCGGTGGTCCTCCGAGGGTCAGGGGTCGTTGAGGAGGGGGTACTGTCAGGGCTGGGCTCAGCCCTTCCTTCTCTGAGCTGGCCGCTCATCTGTTGGCTAATTGCCAGCTCCTTTCTCTCCACAGTGACTCAGATATTAATGATCTGCTCGTCAGTCCTGGCTACTTAAACCCGTCCAGCTTACTTCATCTCTGCCTTCACCTTTGGTCAAATCTCAGAGACTTTCTCCTGCATTCCTGTTGAAGACTTGCTCGGCTGATGTCTCTTCTGGCTCCTGATCCTGCTCCCTGTACTGCTACGTTGATATCTGGCTCTCTGACATTGGCATTGGCTGACCACCCGGTCTGGTTACTGAACTCTGGCTATGTATTGACTACGCTTACTCTGTTTATCTTTTTTTTATTATTATTAAACAAGTGTGATTAAATGTACTTATGTTTCGGTCTGATTCATGGTTTCTGACAATATAGCAGGATCTCTCTCCTATAACTCTCCAAAACAGATGAGACCTTCGCCCACTGCTAGATTTGCTATGCACTAAAGGGATCCAATACTGATGGACGTCCCCTTTTGCCTGTCTGCAATTGCTTCAATGGATGCAATACCAGTATGTGATGATTTTCATATTCGCTGACACAGATCACCAACTCACATGCACCAATGGATGCCAGAAATGGAAGAAACACCTCCAGAGCAGCACTGACTCTGTCTTCTCAGAATTCACTATCAATGGGACACCACAGACCAGTTGAATATGTGCAAATGAAAACTTTTCACATGTTGCTCAGACTGAAAATCATCATTCCTCTAAAGCCTGGCTCTAAATACTGCTTTTCAAACAGCACGTAAGGGAACTGATCCTTCCATTTTTAATAGTCGTTGCTCCCACCATCCGGACCCATCCAACTTCTCTTTTTTTTTGTAAGAGAACGTACTTAAAATGCTGACCCAAGTGAGCGATCCCATGTGGAGGACATAAATATATTAATAGCATGTGCCTTCACCCTGCCTTTCTAAGAAAGAGGGGAGTTTTAGTTCCTCTATAAAGCAGCTCTAATGCTATTCTGGCCAACATACACAGAGAATAGGATGTCTGGCCTTACTTGTGAATCATCCCGCTGCACTACGGAGGCAGGGTGAATGGATGTATCAACAAGCTCTCATTCATCTAACATCCTCCACATGGGACCACTCACATGTTATAATATGAACAGATGCCCAGAAACTACTGCAGTATGGTCAACCTGGTTATATACTAGAGCCAAGAACACCTAAGCAACACTGATACAAGCGGGAACGACAAGTACAGTGAACTCCTTTGTTCAGTTTCCTGTGTGATATTCTTTTGGGGTTTTTTTGTTTCTCTTTTGTTTTGTGTTTGTTTGTTTTTTGTGCTAAATAGCTTAATGCAGTGGAATGACTACTTTGTGATAATATGACAAGCATATAAGATGAATAACAATTCCGTAGGAGGTTCAATTGAGCTGAAACCTCATAACACTTCTCCACACACTCTACCCTTCTGAGTTGAGCAGGTCTAGAACAGGGAGAAAACACACATACGCGAATAAGTTACAGATGAGTGATTATATATGGTAGACATACAGTAGACACTTAACTCTTACTTTGCTTCTTTATAATGCGTACATAGCCGAACCTAATACTAACATGATCACTCCTCACAGAGGATATACTATCCACATATGTACATGACTCAGTATGTTACACTATAAAAACAAGATAAACGGAAATATTGATAGGACATTTCACACATTCTACACACATCCCTCGATTCATCTCCTTCACATTGAACTATTTATATGTATTCAATTAAACAGACATCCACAGACATACATGCTAACAGTAAAAGGGCTCATACACTAGAGCTCAACTCAATTGAACACAAACGATACAAGATTCAGGAAACAAACACAAGCAGGGTACTTTTCTTCCAATTGGATGGTGTAATTTTGTTTTTGCACATTTCTTTTTTTTTTCTTTTCTGTGTCTTTGTATGAAGGCTCTACGGCTCTACATGGAGATCTGGCCAATGTGTGTAAACAGACGATCCAAATGATCTTTAATTTAAACAACCCAGACACATGAGAAGGTAGAAATAGAGTTTTTTTTTTTTTTAAACTAGGAACTCTGAGCACTCCTCCCCTTCTCCTATGCAATCTAGGCAAGCAGGCCCATCTCCACACACAATGAAGCTGTTATGCAAAGACATGTTATGTTACTTGGTTGGCAATAATTATTGTGTGTGTGTGTACATAGGAAATGACTATTGAGAAATGTTACCCTTCCGTTTATAGTTAACAGTTTAACAGTTTATAGTTTACTACTGTACATGCCTAACATACTCTGATCAGGCACAATGTTGCTTTGATTGTCTTAAATTTAGTATTTAGTATTCCTATTCAGGATATCTGTTCAGTTTCACTGGAGACCCATCTCTATTCGCAATTACGAACATACAGACCCTTAAAGAAACCCCCTTAATATGGATCCCTAATGGTCTCTCTGAATACCAGGCATAATAGGCTCCTCCCTCCCTCCTACAGTCCCACTGACCCTGTGTGCACTTGAGATATCGGTATATCCCTCACCAACACCTGTCACTTCTCCACACAACAGGAACAAATCCGTTCCAGTTGACCTACTCCGGACTTTTTCATTTTCAGGGTAAGATAGCCGGTCTACCTCTACCTGCGGACTTCATCATTCCTTTCTGAGATCCCATTCACCCCTTCATCTCGCCTTCCCCTACCGCTTCTTTTACCCCCCTCAACCACCACCTCCATTTCTGGATGCGGAGAATGTGTTTGCCAGGTTGGCCTGGGACTACATAGGAGCGGTTCTCTGTCACATAGTAATCCAAAACCACATGTTTAACTCTATATTGTCCCTCTATACCACGCCAACATCCAGGGTCCCAGTCAATGGCCACCTGTCAAACGCTTTCCCCATCCATAATAGTACAAGTCAAGGCTGCCCGCTTTCCCCAATCCTGTTCATACTCACCTTAGAACCTTTCCTGCGACGATTGTAAATGAACCCAGACATAAAAGGCATATCCACTGCTAATCACACTTATAAGTTGGCAGCATTCGCTGATGATATACTAATGTTCCTTAAACAACCACTTATCACTATCCCCAACCTCCTTAAAGATTTTGAAGTGTTTCAGCACATCTCTAACTTGAAAATCAATTTCACTAAATCACATGCACTCAACATATCCCTCCCAAAAGATATAGTTTTGCAGTGTCAGAACAATTTTCCTTTCCAATGGCGACCTGATGCAATCAAGTACCTGGGTACCCAGCTGACATGTCGCCTATCAGACTTATATGCAAAAACTATATACCCATTCTTCGCTCCATTTCTGACGACCTACGCAAATGGGACAAACCGTCCTTCTCCTGGTTTGGACACTCTACAATCTTAAAAATTAACATCCTCATCCGTGTCTTATATATTATGCAAATGATCCCTATTAAACTTCCCTCAATCTACTTTCAAACTTATAGACGTATGTGCGCAAAATTCTAGTGGAAATAGAAACGTCCAAGGATAAATTATGACCAGCTAGTGAGACCCAAAACGAAAGGCAGATTTGGACTGCCTAACTACTATAGGGCATGTCACAGAATTTTTAATTGGACAGTCCACAACCAAATAAAGGACTGGGTACTCCTTGAACACTCATTCTCGTCAATACCACTAGAATCGACTCCGTGGCTTCTACTTCGCCATGTCCCCCAATCCTAAAGGAACACCCACTAATTGGCCCGACCTTAAACAACTTTAGAGAGGTCTGTAAAACACTACATCTTTCATCGAGGCCGAGCCCCCTAACTAGGGATGAGCTTCGAGTTCGAGTCAAACTCATGTTCGACTCGAACATCGGCTGTTCGCAAGTTCGTCGAACAGCGAACAATTTGGGGTGTTCACAGCAAATTCGAATGCCACGGAACACCCTTTAAAAGTCTATGGAAGAAATCAAAAGTGCTAATTTTAAAGGCTTATATGCATGGTATTGACATAAAAAGTGTTTTAGGACCTGGGTCCTGCCCCAGGGGACATGTATCAATGCAAAAAAAAGTTTTAAAAACGGACGTTTTTTCGGGAGCAGTGATTTTAATAATGCTTAAAGTGAAACAATAAAAGTGTAATATCCCTTTAAATTTCGTAGCTGGGGGGTGTCTATAGTATGCCTGTAAAAAGGCGCATGTTTCCCGTGTTTAGAACAGTCTGACAGCAAAATTACATTTCAAAGGAAAAAAAGTTATTTAGAACTACTCGCGGCTATTAATGCATTGCCGGTCCGAAAATTAACATAAAAGTTCATTGATAAAAACGACATGGGAATTCCCCACAGGGGAACCCCGAACCCAAATTTTTTAAAAAAATGACGTGGGGGTCCCCCTAAACTCCATACCAGGCCCTTCAGGTCTGGTATGGATATTAAGGGGAACCCCGGCCAAAATTTTTAAAAAATTACGTGGGGGGGCCCCCCTAAATTCCATACCAGGCCCTTCAGGTCTTGTATGGATATTAAGGGGAACCCCGGCCAAAATTTTAAAAAAATGACGTGGGGGTCCCCTTGAATTCCATACCAGGCCCTTCAGCTCTTCTGACGGTCCTTAAATAAAGGGGGCGGGGCATGCGTGACCCCGCCCCCCTCTGACGCACAGGGACATGACGGGACTTCCATGTGGCATTCCCCGTGACGCTATAGGGAAGTCCCGTCAAGTCACCGTGCGCCCCCCCCCCCCCAGTTATTTAAGAACTGTCAGAAGAGGAGAAGCGTCACACAGTGGGAGCCTCCCTCCATGCCAGCATGGATGCAGAGCGGCCCGGAGAAGAAGATGAAGAAGAGTAGAAGATGAAGAAGAGAAGAAGATGAAGAAGAGAAGAGCGAGAGCCTCCCTCCATGCCATGGATGCGGAGCGGCCCGAGGAGAAGAAGGGAAGAAGACGCCACGGAGGAGATGCTGGACAAGAACACCGGAGGAAGAACCAGAAGAGCCAGAAGAACCAGAAGAAGAAGAAGATGGAGGAAGAAACCGAAGGAAGATAGAAGATCGAAGAAAGAAGAAGCATTTAAATAAAGGAAGTGTCAAAAACTGTCTCTTGTCATTTTTAACATTTTTGACAGTTTTTTTGTGAAATGGTAGGGGTACTTTTGTACCCCCCTACCATTTCACACAGGGGGAGGGCCGGGATCTGTGGGTCCCCTTGTTAAATAGGGCTTCCAGATTCCAATAAACCCCCCGCCCGCAGACCCCCACAACCACCGGCCAGGGTTGTGGGGATGAGGCCCTTGTCCTCATCAACATGGGGACAAGGTGTTTTGGGGGCTACCCCTAAGCACCCTCCCAATGTTGAGGGCATGTGGCCTGGTACAGTTCAGGAGGGGGGGCGCTCTCTCGTCCCCCTATTTTCCTGCGGCCTGCCAGGTTGCGTGCTCGGATAAGGGTCTGGTATGGATTTTTGGGGGGACCCCCCACATCATTTTTTTTTTAATTTTGGCCGGGGTTCCCCTTAATATCCATACCAGACCTGAAGGGCCTGGTATGGAATTTAGGGGGACCCCATGTCATTTTTTTTTTTAATTTTGGTTCGGGGTTCCCCTGTGGGGAATTCCCATGCCGTTTTTATCAATGAACTTCTATGTGTATTGTCGGACCGGTAGTAGTTTTAAATGACTTTTTTTCCTTTGAAATGTCATTTTGCTGTCAGACTGCTCTAAACACGGGAAAGATGCGCCCCTTTACAGGCATACTATAGACACCCCCTGGGTACGAAATTTAAAGGGATATTACACTTTAATTGTTTCACTTTAAGCATTATTAAAATCACTGCTCCCGAAAAAACGTCCGTTTTTAAAACTTTTTTTTACATTGATCCATGTCCCCTGGGGCAGGACCCAGGTCCCCAAACACTTTTTATGACAATAACTTGCATATAAGCCTTTAAAATTAGCACTTTTGATTATTCATGATCGTGTCCCATAGACTTTAACGGTGTTCGCGTGTTTGAACAAACTTTTTTCCTGTTCGCATGCTCTGGTGCGAACCAAACAGGGAGGTGTTCGGCTCATCCCTACCCCTAACACCCATCAAGTTTAACCCAGCCTTTCCTCCCCCCAAACTGTCCACTCACTTTATGTCCAACATCTGGCCACACCCTAAAATATTAATAGACAATGAACAAACAATATAGGGTGCATCAATAGTGCATATAGATGAATATATGTATCTTGTGGACTCTAACATATATAAAAGTGCAACAGTGCATGTGCAATGAATTAAATCTTAAAATGCCAATAAAGTGAATAAGTGCAACATTTAGAGTCCTCTAATTTGATATAAATCAGGAACACAATCTTCTTAGTAAATCCAATCACCACATAAAGTGCACAAGCAGTCTAATTTGTGCTTCACCCGAAGTGGTATATCAAAGCGCTCACCAGACAGAATTGGCCACAAAGTGACCCTCAGGCATGGAAAAGATCAGGTACACAATTCATCAACGGTCACTTTCCAAGTATCCTGGTAAAAGGACTCCAATCTCCGGACAACAGGAATATGTTAATTCTTATCCCTGGACCATGGTATTTAAAATCACCAACCAAATCTGCAAAGAGTGGCTCCCTATGAAATCCACAAAGCTTGAATGTTGTAAAAACGTCTTTAATCCAGATAAAACTGTACAGCCAAACGGTGTGCAAAGTACAGGACAAGAAACAGACTGGGCTGCAGCTGAAGAGAAGCAGACACCAAGCGGTATCTTACGATTCGGTATGTACTCTATGGCGTCTTGGCGTGCACTCCAGCTGATCCAGAGCCCAATACTGCGTGTCGAGCCTCCCTTTCAATAAATTTCACGCTGGGCGCGCGTCTTCAGGAAATGGGCTCAACGCCATATTACTGAAGCCTAAATAATACTGCCTTTATTTTGATTGGTCAGAAACAAAAACAGCCTAAGGAGAAACCATTTCTATGGGAGGATGTCCCTACTTATTATAGAAAGACCTCCGTTTGTCTCCTTATCTGCAACCTAACTATAAACCAACTTAATTCATAAAGATGGATATTATTAAATAATGAACTAATAAAGAACATACATATACAAGCATTTCCATATGGCTAATAGTCCATATCTGTGGTTAATTAATTAACTATATAACACCCCTGTTATTTACCTACTAAATCACATAGCAAAAAAACAATATCCATATGTATATCATGCACTATGAAAAACCAAACCTCAGTTACCATGTTACCAGGTATATCACAATGCATTACACACACATGGAATATTCATTGTACATGTAAAAATAAATGAAATTAAAATAAATATATTATATTATTTATTATTTCCCAAAATAAATTTATTTTATATATTAAAATATATTTAAAAAAACCACCAAAAACAAAACCAAACATTTTTTTTTATATAAAACTAATTTCTAAAAAAATATAAAATAATAATAAATAAAAAACACAGAAATCACACCCCTTACAGTGAGAGATTAATACTACCTCCTCACTGTACCAAGAAGAAGAGGGGGTATTCCTAGACTGGAGGAACATACGCCCAATATATCTAACCATATAAAATATTGGCTCACCAGTTCTTTAAGGATGGGACACTCTTAAACCTCCCCCCTTTGAACATAGTGCTGAATGGAAACGCTTTCCCTTACTGGACCTACTTTCAAATACGCCACTTCTTAAAAGACATGGACCGTTCTTCATTAGTCTCAAGGTCACTCACTCCATCTGACTCTTTATGTTCCCAAACAACACCCCAAAGGCATGTAATCTCTAGCATATACAACATACTTTTTGCATCCATACCTTCCAACTCAGGGAGAGCATGCCAGGCTTGGGAAAAGGACTTAAATGTGCAGCTTTCCAATGAACACTGGGAATGCATCTTCACTTTTGCACATAAGGGATCAAAAAACGTTACAATACAAAAAAAAAACATTATAAGCTATTAACTCGATGGTACCGAACGCCAGTTTTACTGAATAGAATTAACAATGAGAAATCTGAAAAATGCTGGAGATTCTCCAAAGAACCACTTCTACATATATGGTGGACGTGTCCCTTAATACAAACATTCTGGAAGCAAGTTCACGAAATAGCCACACAAGTTTCCACCTACTCTTTGGAGCATACACAAGGACAACTATTTTTCCATCACGCAACCACACCTGCACATGCATATTGTAAATCCTTAGCTATTCACATGATCAATGCCGCCAAACTTTGTATTCCAACACACTGGGGCTTACCTCATACTCCGACCATACCTGAATGGCTTAAGCGCAAATGCAAAATAGCAGAGATGAAGAACTGATCTATATATAGCACATGATACCCCTACCATATTCTCTCGCATATGGGCATGCTGTACCCATTTCCAAATCACAGACAGATACAAAAGTCAATGAGTCTAGATCCCGCTAACCTCCCGAATTTAACACAGACCTAGAAACTTTACTCCCTAAACTCACGAGAGACGTAAAACTATAGACGCTGGGCCTCCCTCCCATACCCAAGGGACGAGTCTGGGAGGACTTCACGTCAAGAATGAACAATGCCACTACTGACACCTTTATGCACAAATTCTAGTTCATGAATTTTTAATATATCTTTACCTCTGTCCTCTATCCCCTTACCTCTATCATATCATTATGTTGCCACCTAATGCCTGCAAGGTGTACATCACGGAGACCAAGGGGGATGATCCCCCCTCCACCACTCTAACCCCCTTCCCCTTCTATTTCTCTTCTGTACCTTTCCCTATACCCCTCATAATCTAGACAACCCTAAACCACATCATGCCTTTTCATATTACTATCTCACAACATCGGCCTGTACCAAATGAAGCACTTAATCTATAACATAAGGGTAATGCCGCGTACACACGACCGGACTTTACGGGATACTTTGCCCGGCGGACTTTTCGACGGACTTTACGACGGACTTTCCGAATGAACGGACTTGCCTACACACGATCAACCAAAGTCCGACGGATTTGTACATGATGACGTACGACTGGATTAAAACAAGGAAGTTCATAGCCAGTAGCCAATAGCTGTCCTAGCGTCGGTTTTTGTCCGTCGGACTAGCATACAGACGAGCGGACTTTTCGACCGGACTCGAGTCCGTCGGATAGATTTGAAACATGTTTCAAATCTAAGTCTGTCAAACTTTTGAGAAAACAAAGTCCGCTGGAGCCCACACACGATCGAATTGTCAGATGAAATCCGGTACGCCGGACCAAGTATGCCGTAAAGTCCGTTCGTGTGTACACGGCATTACAGATGCGCCTTCGATCCAACTTCTACTCAATAAGTTAATTAGATAGTCTTGGTTATCATACTTCCAAAATTGCTACTTTACAGAACTAAAACGCCAGCTACACATACAATAACTCGTAAACTGAATATGATAATGGCTGATCTTTCTCCTAAAAACGTTTTTGATGGTTTAATTTAGCAGAACAGACCAATGATTGTTTAAAACGATATTATATTGACAAATGTACACTTAACATGTATGATACTTTATTGATTTTCAATAAAACATTGTAAAGTAAAAAAAAAAATGGCAAAGGTTAATTTCCCACATTTGTGGCTTTTTAAATCACAATTAGTGTCTGTGTATAAATAGTCGATGAGTTTGTTAGCCCTCACGTGGATGCACTAAACAGGCTAGACACTGAACCATGAGAAGGTAAAAAAGAGCAGTCAAAAGACCTGCGTAACAAGGTAATGAAACTTTACAAAGATGCAAAAGGATATACAAAGATATGCAAAGCCTTCAATATGCCAGTCAGTACTGTTCAATCACTTAAAAAAAGTGGAAAATTTGGGGATCTCTTGATACCAAGCCAAGATCAGGTAGATCAAGAAAGATTTCAGCCACAACTGCCACAGGAACTGTTCGGGATGCAAAGAAAAACCCACAGGTAACCTCAGGAGAAATACAGCCTGCTCTGTAAAGAGATGGTGTGGTTGTTTTTAAGGAGCACAATACGATGATACTTGAACAAAATAGAGCTGCATGGTCAAGTTGCCAGAAAGAAGCCTTTACTGTACAAGTTCCACAAAAAAGCCTGATTACAATATGCCCAACAACACCTTGACATGCCTCATTGGCTTTTTTGGTGGCATTGGCACAGTAAGGCTTCCTTCTGGCAGCTCAACCATGCAGCTCTTTTTTATTCAAGTATCGTTGAATTCTGTTGCTTAAAAACAACCACATCGTCTTTTTGGAGAGCAGCCTGTATTTCTCCTGCGGTTACCCATGGATTTTTCTTTGTATCCTGAGCAATTCTTCCGCCAGTTGTGGCTGCAATCTTTCTTGGTCTACTTGACCTTGGCTTAGTATCAAAAGAGCCCCTAATTTTTCAATTCTTAATAAGTGAATAAACAGTACTGACTGGCATATTTTAAGGCTTTGGATATCTTTTTATATCCTTTTCCAGCTTTGGAAAGTTTCATTAACTTGTTACGCATGTCTTTTGACTGTTCTTTTCTTTTTTTTGCAAATATATATTTTATTAGTTTTTCAAAGAAAGGGCAAAGCCCACAAAAATACCGCATTGGCATATAACGGGGGGGTCGTAGCCTCCCGACATTATATTACAGTAGTAAATGTTATACATGGAAGTGTGCAGGACATATCTCTTCAATATCATACTTTAATACGTACATGTATTTCTTGGCTACCCGGTACTAGAGTCCCAAAATACGTGAAAATGGTAAGAGACCGGGCGGTCTATGTCCTCAGTTGTCTATCAAATTTTTTCCTGTAGATAAGTAAGTCAGGAGGTAGCTACCAGAGAAAGGGGAAGAAAGAAAGAATAACAAGTAACAGATGGGGGGGGGGGTTGGGAAGGAAAAAAGGGAGGGAGGGGGGGTGGTGGCATTCAGTTATATTAGTCTCCGTGTTTCAGAGTGGCTATGAACTGTTGATCCATATAAGATTGTAGGGTTTCAGGTCCCAAAGAGGGATTTACCCTCTTCTGAGTATTTAAATAGATTCCAGAGAGTCCATGTTTTCTTGTAAGTTTTGTGTCTATCTTGGGCTGTCATTATCAGATCCTCCATTTTATTTATGTTTTCTACTTTCCGCAACCACATCGATGTGGTCGGTGGAGATTGCTGCTTCCATAGTAGGGGAATGCAAGATTTGGCCGCATTTATCAAATGGCGCAATAAGGATTTTTTATAGGTTTTGAGGGGTATAGTAGATATGTGAAGTAAAAAAAATGCTAGGTCATTCGGGATCTGGAAATCAGTGAATTTTTGGGAAATGGTACGAACCGCAGTCCAGAAGGTTGTCAACTTAGGGCATGACCAAAACATGTGCAGCATCATTCTTTCTTCCTCATGACAATGCCAGCAGTATTCTGATGTGTCAGGAAAAATGGCATGCAAACGACTAGGTGTTAGGTACCACCTCGTCAGGATCTTATCATTTGTCTTCTGTATTTTAGTGCATATTGAAGACTTAAGGGAGAGACTATGCATGTTTTGCTTCTGGACTGCAGTAAAATTGCGTTTGAGGTCTGTTTCCCATTTTGTAATGCATGGCAAACAAGGTGGCTGGGGAGGTGTATTCAGTAGAGCATACATCTTGGATAGAACCTGTGGTAGTGGTTCTGTGTCCATACAGATTTCTTAAAACGTGGTTAGAGATCTAGTATAGCTTTGAGGGTTCGGGATAGTCTGAAGAAAATGGTGAACTTGTGCTGCGTCCCAAAATAAAAGTTTGAACGGGCCCATAGGATCCATTAACTCTGATATGGAAGGCCATTTATCTTGTTTTACGAATTGTGATGCTAATATACAATTGGAGTTTCCTAATGTCTGGAATTGCGTAGGTGAGATCCCAGAAGGGAACTTGGGGTTACCTAGAATCGGAGTTAAGGGAGACGTTTTGGTTGTTAGGGAATTTTGTAATGTAGCCTGAAACCATTGCCTGATAGTGTTCCCTATGAGAGGATGTGATTTCAATTCTAAGGGAAGAGAGTCATTGCAGCATAGCGCGATCTGCAGAGGTATAGTGGTTTGGTGCTGTTCTATTTGTGCCCACAGTTTAGAGTCCCTATGACGGCACCAATCTATAACTCTACCCAAGTGGACTGCTTGATAGTATTTCCTGATGTCTGGTAGTGCTAGTCCTCCATAATGCTTTGGTATGGAGAGTTGGGTTCTTGGGATGCGGCGGTTTTTATGTGCCCAAATGAAGCGAGTGAAGAGAGTTTGTACTTGTTTGAAGTATGTGGGGGGTATCTTAATCGGCAGGGCCTGGAAGAGGTATAGAAATTTTGGAAGTATACTCATTTTGAGTAAGTTGCACCGCCTAAACCATGAGTTTATACCTTTATTCCATTTGTCTAGCAATACCCTGGTCTTTGCCAGTAGAGTGGGGAAATTACTCTCATATATAAGAGACAGATCCGATGGTATGTTCGTACCCAAGTAAGTCAAGGCGGAGGATGTCCATCTGAATCTGAAATTTGATTGTAAGTTTGGAAGACTATACACTGGTATTGATATCCCCATGGCTTCAGATTTGGTGAAATTTATTTTTAGGTTTGATAATTTCCCATATGTCTCGAATTCTTTGAGAAGATTTGGCAAGGACACTCCTGGGTTGGTCAGCGAAAAGAGCAGGTCGTCTGCATAAGCCGATATTTTGTGTTGCAAAGGACCAACTGATATTCCTTGGATGTCGGGTTTAATCTGATTTTAGATAGAAAGGGTTCTAGGGAGAGAGCAAATAGGAGAGGGGATAAAGGGCATCCTTGTCTCGTCCCGTTTGTTATTGGGAAGGGGTTCAATAGGACTCCATTTGCCTTTACTTGGGCTGTTGGGTTAGAATATATTCCGGTTATTTGGTTGAGCATCGCCTCCCCCAGACCAATATATCTCAGTACCGCAAACATAAATGACCAGTTTACCCGGTCGAACGCCTTTTCAGCATCAGTATTTAGAAAAACACATGGGATTTTCTTAGACCGTGTGACGTATAATAGATTCAACACCTTTGTAGTACTATCTCTGGCCTCCCTTGAAGGGATTAAGCCAACTTGGTCTAGAGGTGCTGCGCCAGCCGTGCAGCCAGGATTTTAGTGAATAGCTTGAGATCAATATTTAACAACGATATGGGCCTGTAGCTACCACATGCTGCCAGGTCTTTCCCTTCCTTATGGATCACTGAGATATGGGCACCTAGGGTATCTCTGGTAAACACTCCACCGGTACCTATCACGTTAAACAATGTGTCCATGTAAGGTCCTAGTATCGGAAGGAGGGTCTTGTAATATTGTAATGTATAGCCGTCGGGACCTGGGGCTTTACTGGGTTTCATTGTCCCTATGGCTTTTTGGAGTTCTAACAAAGTTATAGGAGAGTCTAGTTCTGTTCTGATTGCTTGGGGGAGGGATGACATTTGGGAGAACTTGATATAATTCTCTATATCTGATGGGGGGAAACTACTTGTGGCAAATTGTATAGATTGGAGTAGAAACTTTTGAACTCTTTAGTGATTTGTGCGGGTAAAACTTCTTTTTTTTCTTTTTTGTCAGAGCCTCTAACCCACCTTCATGGGGGTTAACATGCGAGCATACACATCCACTGCTCCATAGGACAACCACTTTTCAGGTCTATTTGCCCTTCTGCAGAAGTGTCTTGAAAATAATTTCAATCTTCAAAGTTTTATCGACCTTTATTTCAACTGCAGCAGTCACTTTGCTTTGCTTTCTCACATACTGGAAGGAGGATCTGAGCCAGAGAGAGTGAGAGGCCTTAAAAGCTGCTTACCTTCTGTTTGGTGTACATGCTGTGTGACCTGTTTCAGGTCGAAGATTGCAGGTGAGGGGCCATCCATATATGGTGAAGGGATTTCTAGTCACCTCTGATCTTATCCTAGGCGTTTGACTTGCCACTGGTGATCTCATCTCCCACCCTATTTTATTTTATTTTATTATTGAATGGACAATTTATCTGCGCAGCACTTTTATTATATATAAAACTTCTTTTTTGCCTCCTGTCGTGATGATATGTGGGATATATGTAGATAGTTTGTGATCCCTAACCATGCTTGCTAAGAGTTTCCCACATTTACCCCCTGACTCATATGTCCTTTTGTGGCAAAACTGTAGGGCTGCCTTGGCTCTATAGTGGAGGAGGTCAGTGATCTGTTTCCTAAGAGTTGTCAGGTCAGTTTCTGAGGACTGTGTGGGGGCATGTTTGTGCCTGGCCTCAGATGTAGCAAGTTTCTGTAGGAGTTGGGAGAGCTGTTTATATCTTTCTCTTTTGATACGGGCACTATGTGTGATGAGGATCCCTCTGATAACTACTTTGTGGGCTTCCCACAGGATCCTGGGGTCACAGTCCTGTCATTCATTTTCCTGGAAATATAGGTTTAGCGCTCTGGTCACATCTGTCAGCCCCTCTGGATTTTGCAAAAGGCTTTCATTGAGACTCCAAAAACGGTGTCTGGGAGAAGAAATATCAGACAAATTGTAGGTCAGAAATATGGGTGCGTGATCTGACCACGTCCTATTTCCCATGAAGGTCTGCTCTACAGCATGTAGTTGAGTGTGGGGAATCAGGAAATAATCTATTCTGGTATATACCTGATGTATCTGTGAGTAAAATGAATAGTCGTGTTCTTCTGAGTGTTGTAGGCGCCAGATATCGATTAGTTGTGATTTGTGTAGCGTTTTAGCTATTCGTTTAAGTTGATTTGGAGGGATCGATGATTTACCCGTCGAGGTGTCTACAGATGGCATTAAGGGGGCATTGAAGTCTCCACCAAGGATCAAATGTCCTTCCCTAAAGTTATAGAGTTTCTCCATAGTATCACGCAGAAATGTAGCTTGTTGTTCATTATGGGCATATATCGCTGCTAACATTACCAGTACAGTACCTATTAGGCCTTTAAGAAAACATATCTTTCCGTCGGGTCTATCATAGAGCTCCGATGTTGCCATGGAGTCTTACTGGATATCAAAATGGAGACCCCTTTGGACTTAGCAGTTGGGTTTGTGGAATGGTAAGTCACCGGGTAATGTTTACTTTGTAAATACAGTAATTTGTTAGCTTTAAAATGTGTCTCTTGGATAAAGGCAATATCTGTGTGATTCCGTTTCAATTCAACTAGTATTATGCGTCTCTTCTCTGGTGTATTAAGCCCCTTTGCATTAAGAGACATCACTTTAATATTGTTTAACGCCATGGTATGATGGGGCGGGGGGGGTGAGGTAAGATAGGGTCCAAAGGGAAGGAGGGGGGAGGAAGTAGTAGAGATAGAAAGGGTGAGTAAAGATAGAAAGGAGAAAAAGATATTTAATAAAGAATTACAAGGTAAAGACAAGGCCTAGTGTCTTGCCTATCTCGATCCCTTTTAATTTTTAATTTTTTGGGTTTTCCAGAGTATTCTCTGCATATGGCTCCCGGAAGGCAATATAACGCCCCCCAAAAGGATATGCTAACCTAATTGGGAGAGGGGTAGGACAAGGCTCAGAAGGTGAGTCCCCCACCATCCCTCCCGCCCCAGCATATTTTGGACAGATAGAAAAAAACTGTAAGTCCTTATAAACAAGAGAACGAACCAGCAAAACATAACTTGAATAAATCTGCGGCTGCTAACGCTGTTCACCAGCGCCCCAAACACAGACCCCCACTTCTCCGACTATGCGTGATAAATCGACTAGTCAGGCGGACATTCAATGGAGTGGGATACTTTACTGTGGTACTGGTTCATGCCTAGAAAACCGACACAGCTCCTAGTCCCAGCATCACAGTAAGTTTTGTGTAATAAAGCAAAATATTAATAACTTTATAACTCACTTGAACACAACATAGCACAACCATGCGCCTTAAATCCAGAAGATGTCATGCCCCTCAGATCGGGGGTCACCCTGCCATGTCTGCATAGCAGTCTTGCAAATCTCCACTAAACAGGAGTCGACACATCTGCTCACGGAGCCATGGGGGTGAGACTTCCTGGTACAAAACTCCAGCTGATCTCCGGCGAAGGAAGATCTGTGAATTGCCGTGGCTGGAAGTCTCCCTACACCATCTCATGCCGGTGTATTATGGTCCCTTATATAGGTGTTAAGGGTAATGACGGCATTGACTGTAGGATGTCGGCATAGTTCTCGCAGAGGCACATGTATAGAGCTGAGTATGCATCCCCGAGAGTTCCTGAGGCCGGGGGTGTAATGCCTCCCTTTCCGTCTTGTATCTCACAATATAAAAAGAGCTTCAAGTACGTTAAGTAGATTGAGTAGGGGGGCAATTACGAAGGTAGGGATGGAAGTCATGCCGGTAGGCGTAAAAAGCAGCATAATCTCCTGACCCAGTGAGTATCAGGTGGTTCAAAACCTTGCATCAGATAGGGGCAGGTAATGTCCGGTAAATGTTAATATTAATATAACCAGTTCAGGGTCAACTGTATCAACTTAGGCAATATTGAGTATGAAGTGATTGAGTAATCTCAAGGGGTGTGTGTCTCATGATTCATGTGCGTCTTCCTAAGATGGCGTTCTGGGTCGGCGGCGGCTTCTCTGTTGTCTGGGCGGCAAACTACCTCTCAGTCCCGTCATATTTGGGTGCCCCGGTGTTCGCGGAAGGGGGGAAAGCCAGTTAGGTATGTCAATTGGATCCGTTCCGAGGAAGGTGAAAAGGGCCGGCAGGGAGTCTGGTCTGCGCACAGTGAAGAACCTTTGGTCCTTCCGGAACGTGACAGACAGCGGATATCCCCAGCGGTACGTGGCTTCTCTTCACCGAGCTAGATCTAGTAGAGGCTTCAGTATCACTCGTCTCTGGAGGGTTGCGCGGGAGACATCTGGAAGTATCTTTATGGTCACGCGTCCAGTTCCGGATTTTCTGCTTCCCAGGCCTTGCGTAGGATTTGTTCTTTTTGTACATAGTGGTGTAATCTACAAATTACATCTCGCGGTCTCAGGGGATCTGTCGGTTTAGGGCCCAGTGCCCTATGGATCCTATCTATCACCACTTGATCTGGTAAATCTACACCCGGTATGCTGCGGAAGATGGCTATCGCTGTATCCGCCAGGTCTTCGGAGCCTGTGGCCTCCGGCAGTCCCCGGAGGCACAGTTTATTCCTGCGGCTCCGGTCCTCCATCTCCTCCAAGTGTAGCTGCCGATCCTGCAGGACTTCCGCGTGTGTGTCCTGGAGCTCCTCTATGGCCGTCACTCGGCACTCCAGGGCCACCAGGGAAGACTCCCCCGTCTCGACCCTGGTGGTGAGTGCGCTGACATCAGCTTTCACCATGTTGATTTCTTTGCGGTGAGCGGCTTCCACTGTTTCGATGAGAGCCGCGATATCTGCTTTAGTGGGGAGCTTTCGCAGAAGAGAGCGCAGCTCTGCATCCACCCTGGATGATTGTGAGAGGGGCTGTAAAGGCTCACCGTAGTCGGAGCGAAGGTCCGTAGGGAAGCCGGCATAAGTGTCGGCTAGCAGTGCCTCCGTGTTTGGGCACGGGGAGTTGTTTAAGGTCTGTCTCCCTGAATCCTCGCCACGAGCCATCGCTATCTTGAGCTCCGGTGAACTGAGCAGTGAGAGCTGAAACAGTGTTTTTATTTCACTCGATGAAGGAGGTTGAGGAGTAGATTTGGTCAGTTTGCTGTTTCTCTTAGCTGTTCTCTTTCTAGAGGAGTGCATATTTTGTCAGATTTGGCTGAAATAACTGGGGTAGGGGAGAGACGGCCGGGAGCCCAGCTAAAACACGTCTCTATTCAGCCATGTCCAGGCCAAGCCCCCTGACTGTTCTTTTCTACCTCCTCATGGCTCAGTGTCTAGCCTGCTTAGTGCATCTATGTGAGAGCTAACAAACTCATTGACTATTTATACACAGATATTAATTGTGATTTAAAAAGCCACACATGTGGGAAATAAATCTTTAATTACCATTTAAACCTGTGTGTGCCACCTTCTGTGTCTGTACCAAGGCCAAACAATACAGGGTATGTAAACTTTTTATCAGGGCCATTTGGGTGATTTCTGTTATTATTATGATTTAAAAAGGATAAAAAAAAACAAAAAAAAACGATGTGATAATAAATGGCTTCATGTGATTGCTATCCTTAAAAAAAAGACAGTTTTTTGGCATGATCAGTCATATTTTTAATATTAATGCTACAATTTCACAATTTCTGCCAGTTTATGCAAACTTTTGAGCATGACTGTATATATATATATATATATATATATATATATATATATATATATATATATATATACATATACTGTACATATATGATATATTTGCACTTGTAAGCACTTTATCATCATCCGTATATATATATATATATATATATATATATATATATATATATATATATATATACACACACATATATATATATACATATATATATCATATGAATGATAACACAAAAACTTTTCTTTTACTCATGGTTAGTGTTTGGCTGAAGCCATTTGTTATCAATCAACTGTGTTTACTCTTTTTAAACCTTAATGAAAACAGAAACTACCCAAATGACCCTGATCAAAAGTTTACATACCCCAGTTCTTAATACCGTGTATTCCTCCTTTAACATCAATGACAGCTTGAAGTCTTTTGTGATATTTTTGTGGGTGAGGCTCTTTATCTTCTCAGATGGTAAAGCTGCCCATTGCCCATTCCTCTTTGCAAAAAGCCTCCAGTTCCTGTAAATTCTTGGGCTGTCTTGCATGAACTGCACGTTTGAGATCTCCCCAGAGTGGCTCAATGATATTGAGGTCAGGAGACTGAGATGGCCACTCCAGAACCTTCACTATATTCTGCTGTAGCCAATTACAGGTCATCTTGGCCTTGTGTTTTGGATCATTGTCATGTTGGAATGTCCAAGTACGTCCCATGCGCAGCTTCCTGGATGATGAATGCAAATGTTTCTCCAGTATTTTTTGATAACATGCTGCATTCATCTTGCCAACAATTTTGACCAAATTTCCTGTGCCTTTGTAGCTCACACATGCCCAAACCATCAGCGATCCACCTCCGTACCTTTCATCATAGGCCTTGTTGACTCCTCTCCAAATGTAGCGTTTATGGTTGTGGCCACAAAGCTCAGTTTTGGTCTCATTACTCCAAATGACTTTGCGCCAGAAGGTTTGAGGCTTGTCTCTGTGTTGTTTGGCGTATTGTAAGTGGGATACTTTGTGGCATTTGCGTAGTAATGGCTTTCTTATGGCGAATCAACCATGCAGCCCATCTTTCTTCAAGTGCATCTTGAAAACGAGAGTCCTGTATTTCACAGAAGTTATTTGTGGGTTTTTCTTTGCATCCTGAACAATTCTCCTGGCAGTTGTAGCTGAAATTTTAGTTGGTCTATCTGACCGCGGTTTGGTTTCAACAGAACCCCTCATTTTCATCTTCTTGATTAGAGTTTGAACATTGGCATTCTTAATTCCTTTAGTATCTTTTTATATCCCTTTCCTGTTTTATACAGTTCAACTACCTAGCCTCTGCAACATTTCCAGAATACGCTCCTTTTTAACTAATGACATCACCAAGCTTCTAATTCACTCCCTGGTTATCTCTCGCCTCGACTACTGCAACTCCCTCCTCATTGGATTACCTTTACATAGACTATCCCCCCTTCAGTCCATAATGAATGCCGCTGCAAGACTCATCCACCTTCCCAACCATTCAGTGTCTTCCACCCCTCTCTGCCAATCCCTCCACTGGCTTCCACTTACCCAATGAATAAAATTCAAAGTACTAACAATAATTTACAAAGCCATCCATAACATGCCCCCAGCTACATCATTAACCTAGTCCCAAAATACCAACCAACCTGCTCTCTTTGGTCCTCCCAAGACCGCCTGCTCTCTAGCTCCCTTGTCACATCCTCTCATGCTCACCTCCAGGATTTCTCCAGAGCTTCTCCCATCCTTTGGAACACCCAACCCCAATCTGTCCCACTGTCCCCTAATCTATCCATCTTTAGACAATCCCAGAAAACCCTTCTCTTTAAAGAAGCCTATCCTGCTTCTAACTAATACACTGTTTTACTTCCTCCATCAGCTCATCCCCCACAGCCAGGGCTTTTTTTTCAGCGGGAACGCGGGGTAACGCAGTTCCGGCACTTCCAGTACTGAATGTATGTAATAGCATGGGGTGTGGGGTGTGCTGGAGGGTATATTGATGTTGGCTGCTGGAGGATCTATTGTCACTGGTGGGGATCTGATTTTGTGTGAGGGTCTGTTGTTGCTCATGGGGAATCTATTGTTGCTGGGGGGTCTTATGTTGCTGGAAGGGAGCTACTGTTGAGGGAGAGGTCTATTTTACTGGCTGTTGGAGGATCTATAGATGCTGGCTGCTGGGAGATCTGTTGTTGCTGTTACGGGGAGGGTCTAATGTTGCTTGGGTGGATATTTTGTTACTGGGTGCGATATTTTGTTGTGGGTAGTTCACTGTTGCTGCAGGGAATCTTTTGTTGTTGGGGTGAAGTCCATTGTTGCTGGGGGAGACTAATGTTGTGTGGGGATCTATTGCTGTGATTCTATTGTTGCTGACTGCAGGGGATCTATTTTACTATTTTTCTTTTTATCATCAACATGTTTCATACAAATGATTTAGCACCACAAAACGATACTTTGTTCTGTATTCTCTAAAAGGGGCAGCACTGGTAGGTGGGTAGGGGGTGGAATCAAGGGACGGTGGTCAGAGGTGGGTAGGGGGCAGAGACAAGGGGCGACTCAGACGGGGGAGTTCCTGCACCTATTCTCCGAGAAAAAAAGCCCTGCCCACAACTATTGCCTTTTGTATCAATTGGCCATCCCTTTTTAGATTGTAAGCTCTAATGAGCAGGGCCCTCTGATTCCTCTTGTACCAAATTGTAATGTAACTGTAATGTCTGCCTTTATTTTGTTAAGCGCTGCACAAACTGTTGGCGCTATATAAATCATGTATTATTATAATAATAATATAATAATTCAAACCCCTTTGTGTCAACTTGTGTGCATGTTATCAGGCCAAAATCACCAGGGTATGTAAACTTTTGATCAGGGTCATTTGGGTAGTTTCCGTTGTCATTATGATTTAAAAAGAGTAAACACAGTTGATTGATGATAAATGGCTTCAGCCAAACACTAACTATGAGTGAAAGAAATGTTTTTGTGTTATCATTTATATCAGGGATATGCAATTAGTGGACCTCCAGCTGCTGCAGAACCATAAGGCATAGCAAGACTCTGACAGCCACAAGTATGACACCCAGAGGCAGAGGAATGATGTGACTTGTAGTTTTGCAACAGCTGGAGGTCCGCTAATTGCATATCCCTGATTTATATTCTCTTATAAATGGCCAAGAAATCTAATTCTGCCAGGGTATGTAAACTTATGAGCACAACTGTATATATACACACACAAATGTCAGTATATACAATCAGAAAATTGATTATAATCAGATAAAGTGCCA
Organism: Lithobates clamitans; assembly: GCA_037952925.1. NCBI lineage: Eukaryota > Metazoa > Chordata > Amphibia > Anura > Ranidae > Lithobates > Lithobates clamitans. The sequence continues at coordinate 989,405 of JBBGZY010000611.1, forward strand.
CGTTATTAGTGCAAAGTTGACAATATCTGAATAAAGTGGCAAGTAATTGGTGCAAAACATGAAAAGCTCATTAAAAAGTTCTTCAAAATGCCAAATCCCCAGATGGGGCATAGACAGATGATTAATAGCAGAAACAGGAATGGTCCCAATTCCAATGCCGGTGATGACAAAAGATGCTGCACATGTGCTCAATCTAGGTCCAAGTAGTGCTCCAAATGATTTTTTGTCATTGTTCCACCACATATAATACATGGATGCTTACCAGACACAGAGACCCCTTTAACAAGGTCTAGCCATGCATCAGTGAGCAAACCCCCCCACTGTGGGCATATCACCATTCATCAACCAGCCATATTTGGAAAGAGGAACACAATCGCTCATTGTGCAATTCCCAACATATATATGTAGCGCCCACCCCATTCAGGTGGGTGCTTAGTGTGTTTCTGTAATTAGTGATAGGTAAATTTGGCCAATGCTTTGCATTTTTTCCTTGGGCCTGGTTGTTTATTTGTGGGTGTGAGTGTTAGAATAGAGGGGGGTGTGGCCACCTACACTCTGGCTCAAGGATGTCCCCTCATGGGATAGTAGGCATCATGCAAAATTACCAAACATGCATAGCAAATAAATAAACAGACCATACACCCTTTCATTAAAATAATAATTCTTTATTCTATATTTATTGGATAAAATTGGCCACGGCCTGATTTATTGGTTTTATTCTATTTTTAATACCAAACCAAATTTATTCATAACATCAAATCCATTCTCATAAAGCATATTCTCAACCAAACTTTATTTTAACCATAAACCATACTCAACCCAGCCACTGAGACTCGAGCTGAATCAGCATTTATCATCAAATCTTCTTCTTAAATCTCCCCTTTGATTATTCACCAAAGGGAGCCACCACATAAATCTTTGGCCGCGACGGGGGGGGGGTTAGGGCGGGGAGCTCTTAGTGCTGTAATTTCTCTGGCGACTGGCACAATCCTGACTGGAAATTTCCCTTAAATAGGCTATAGGATCCCTTCTGGAATATTCTAAAGGTCATATGACCTTTACTGACCAATCCTAACTGGCCTCTTGACCTTTCCAGAACCTTCTAAAACACCTGACTAAAATTGCCCAATCATTGCTATACTATTTAACCTTCTAGATTCTTCTATGACACCTGACCTTAACTGCCCAATCCCTAATAGTCTATTAACCTTCTATAACCTCTGAATCACCTGACCCTAAATAGCCTATCAAATTTAACCTTACCTGCAATACCTATTGCTAATATTCTTTTAAATGCCGATGCCACAATCCCATGAGGAAAGGCGGCCCAATATGGCCTATCCTTTATTTCCCCATTCTTCCAGTGGAATTGTTCTGGAAGAGAGGCAGGATTTGGGACTTGAGTGGCAGGCAGCTTGTATGGAGAGCTCTGGACCAATCATTAAATTGTATTGGCAGGGGACTCGCATATAAGCTGGGGTCACATGCTTCCTGGGAGGATCTGGGAGTACAAGGAGATTCAGAAGCTGTAACCATGTATTGCAGCAGGAGGAGGCCTGAAGGCCTGGGTGTTTCAGAGACCCCAGGGCTGGATGGCAGGAGGAGTTCGGGAGTCAGAAGGAGGCTTAAAGGCCTGGGTGGTTCAGAGACCCCAGTGCTGGACAGCAGAAGGAGAGATCCATCATGAGGAGGAAGAAGTAGGAGTAAAGAGGACGGAGGAAACTGGGAATCAACTTTCTGTGAGTAACATGGACTGTTGATTGGCAGTGAGCAACGGGAGTGCAACCCAGAAGTGCTTATCCGTGAACTTGCTATATGTCCAAGGACCTAGCAAGAGCCACTTTCCAGAACCAACATGGATTGATTACAAGAGTCCAGAATTAGGCGGTGGAGGCCTGGGACTTTGGAATAGTTTATCCATGGCATTATTCAAAGTAATGCTGGTCAGTTCATAAATGGGAAGTACACAAGATCGGGAACCAGAATTTATAGAGGCGTCTCATATCCTCTATTAATTTGTTATCTCCATTGGAGTTAAAGAATAAAGTTACAGTTTTATTAAGTACAAAGACTGTCTGGTGTTTTAAAGTTGCATGGGAAGGAAGATCGGGATTCATTGACATAAAGGTAATGAACAACACAGCAGCTCCCAAGGGAGTAGTGCGCTACATATACTTTATTAAAGACGGTATTCTAATGTTAAAAACCATAATAGCCATTTTCTAGGCTGATAGGCAAGAGACTGCTAAACAAATTGCATGGGGTCTGGGCCCTGCCCTAGAGAATATGTACCAAAGCATAAAAAAATGTTTAAGGGTGAATTCACACTGTTCACCCCGCTAAATCTCCGGCCGCTCTGCTTTGCTGGCTGCTAGGAGGTAGTGCAGTGTGCAAATCAGCGCATCACACTGATCCCCCTTTTTTTATTTGTATGAGCTTTATTTGAAGTGTACAAAACATACACTTTATTCACCGACTTGTCCAGCAACACATTGTGTTTTGCTGCATGACATTGCAGTGCATTTCAGGCCAGTGCACTGCGATGAACTTGAGCATGTTTGCATTTTAGTGCAGCACTAGGATGCATTGCAGTATGAATCGAACAAAAAGGAAACTATTTTTTACTGTGTGTCCCTGCGGTGACAGACGTTTTACCATGTGGCAAAATGTCTGTGACTGCACATAGCGTGAATTGGCCTCTAAAATTAAGTTTGGCGGGAAGCAGTGGCTTTAGTAATGCTTGAAGTGAAGCATTAAAAATGCATACCTCCATTAAATAACACTGGGGGATACCCTTACCCTGCCTGTGAAGTGGCATATCTGTATGATGTATATAACCTATTACAGTGGAACTAATGCCGTGTACACACGACCGGACTTTACGGCATACTTGGTTCGGCGGACCGGATTGCGTCGGACAATTCGATCGTGTGTGGGCTCCAGCGGACTTTTTTTCCCCAAAAGTTTGATGGACCTAGAAATAAAACATGTTTCAAATCTTTTTGACGAACTCGAGTCAGGTCGAAAAGTCAGCTCGTCTGTATGCTAGTCCGACAGACAAAAACCGACACTAGGGCAGCTATTGGCTACTGGCTATGAACTTCCTTGTTTTAGTCTGGTCGTACGTCATCACGTACGAATCCGTCAGTCTTTGGTTGATCGTGTGTAGGCAAGTCTGCTCATTCGGAAAGTCCGTTGTAAAGTCCGTTGAAAAGTCCGCAGGACAAAGTCTGCTGTAAAGTCCGCTCGTGTGTACGCGGCATAAGATTAACAAAGAAAAAAAGTGTGTTTAAATTGTGAGGAAAATGACAGTTATTAGCCAATTTGTTCTGTTTATAAACGGAGCAGTCAGGGATTCCCTTCATTAATGCCAGACCCTTATCCTAGATGAGGGTCTGGTGTAGATGTTAATAGGGACCCCTATAAAAACACAATAAAAAAGTGTTTTGGGGGGCTTAAAAAAAAAAAACTGCTTTTACAGACATTTGGCTTTTTCTTTCTGCCTAGTGCCTAGAAAAGCACCTCTGTGTTAACCTATGTGTTCATGTACACATAGGTGCTTGCAGCCACATTAGAACAGGAGCACTTACAGGCTGAATAAAAAACCATCAAAAGCACATTCAGAAGAAGAGCTGAAGAGCAGAAAAACACTGAACGTGTCTAAACGCTAGACGTGTTTAAGTGCATTTGAGCATTAATACATTCAACAGCCAGAATAAACTAATATTCTGGCCGCTGAAATCCATTAATGCTCAAATGCTTGATGTGCCTAAATGCGACTAAATGCGCATATAATATGCAGCTTTAGGCATGTTTTAATAAGCAGTTTTTTCAGGCGTTCAGTGAAGAAAAGCGTGAGCATGAGGCCTAATTCATACCAGGTGCTTCAGGTCTGATGTGAATTTTAATGGGACCCCATGAAAGAAAAAAAAGAGAAGAGGTCCTCGACAGAGGGTCTGGTATGGATTTAAGGGAGGACCCCATGCAAAAATCAAGAAAAAACAGCATGAGGTCCCACCAAAAAATCTAGACCACTCCTTTTTCCAAGCATGCAGTCAGGTAGGTAGGCCGGAATAGGAGAGGTGAACATCATGTGCCCCCCCCCCCCCCTTCTGAACCATACTAGGCACATTTTTAACAATGCCAGACATCCCAACCTGCAAAAACTCATTTTAGGGAGGTAGCAAACTCATTTCAGGGAGGTTTTGCGCCGCCGCTGAAACCCCCCCCCCCCCAATTAAATGCAGTCTCACCGTGCCCATCATTTCAGCCTCACCATGCCCATCATTGCAGCCTTACCGTGCCCATCATTGCAGCCTTACCATGCCTATCATTGCAGCCTCACTGTGCCCACAATTGCAGCCTTACCATGCCCATAATTGCAGCCTCAACGTGCCCATAATCGCAGCCTTACTGTGCCCAAAAGCGCAGCCTCACCGTGCCCATAATTGCAGCCTTACCATGCCCATAATTGCAGCCTTATCGTGCCCATAATCCCAGCCTCACCGTGCCCATAATCACAGCCTTACAGTGCCCATAATTGCAGCCTCACCATGCCTAAAATTGCAGCCTCACTGTGCCAATAATTGCAGCATTACCAAGCCCATAATTGCAGCCTTACAGTGCCCATAATCGCTGCCTTACAGTGCCCATAATTGCAGCCTTACCATGTCCATAATCGCAGCCTCACTACGGTCAGTGCCTGGATTACACACAGCAGGCATCCCCCGCTGTGTCTCGGAATTCAGTGTGAAAACTTTGGCTGCACTGTGACAAAAGTCCCGCCCTCCTCCTAGACCAGCTTGTGTGATAGAAGCAGTGTTCTGTCTATAAAACGAGCTGACCTAGGAGGTGGGTGGGACTTTTGTCACAGCGCGGCCAAAGTTTTTTACACTCAGCTCCGACCGCTGTGTGTGACATGTGGTGGAGGAGGAGGAGGAGGAGGGGGAAGAGGGGGAGGAGGAGGGAGGGGAGCTCTACAGGCAGCCACAGCTTAGCCCAAAGCGGCCCCAGGGCAGGCAGCCTACCAGGAATTGTCCAGGCCAGTAGGCCAGTCCGGCCCTGCCTCCTGTCACTCAGCCACAGACAGAGCAGCCTGAGCGGCCGTACTCCATTCAACCGCTCGGGCTTCTCTGTCTGTGGCTGAGTGACAGATCGCCTGGCGCTCGCGGGGGACCAGGAGCCCGCACCCAAATGCAGGAAACTCCCATGACTCGCGGGAGAGTTAAGATGTCTGCAATGCCTCTTTAATATCCCCACCCCATGTGAATGAGTAAGGAACACATAATTCACTCACTCATTCACAAAAAAGTGTTAAGTGTAAATAAAAACACACAGATTTTGACAAGTCATTTAATAGACAAAAAAACAGAAAATGTCCCATGATGTACATCTATGATCAACCATATTGTCCAGTGATATAGATCCACATCAATCACGACGTCCACTTCGAAAGAAGAGAAAACTGACCACCAACACGTCTCATCCCCATGATGTCCATCACTGACATCTCCAGCAGATGGTAGCTGCTATATACAGAACGGTGGGGTCTCCTGGGTGAGGTCATTGGCCATGAATATATTTAGTTAGTGATGATATGGAGATCTCCATGACGTTATTGACCATATGTGGTGGGTGCAATATGGACACAGACCATGTGAACTGTAATACTGGAATCTCCTTTTCATCTCTCCTCCTCTATTACTTTATCTCATGAGCTGCAGGGACATACCCCTGACAAAACAGCCAGGGGTCACAGCACACAGTGGGAAAACATAAGCATCTGACATGCCTGGAAGCGCCATATGCCTACGATTACATACGCGCTTCTAACTCTGCAAGCTGCAATGGAGGTGGTACTGGCAAGTAACTGCTTTAACATACATACTTTGTTTACATTTTTATTGTACTGATAAACCACTTTATCATACTTCATTCATATTTCTACAATCTATGGTTATGTTATTTGTAAATTATGACATATTTAGCAGGTAAATATAAATAAAATAAATGACACAGATGCTACTGAAAACTATACCATAAAAATAACATTTTGCATCAGATTTTCTGTTCAATACAACTTCAATACTAATTTGCTTGTGGCTGGGCTTCAAGCTGCTGTTCAGCTGCCAAATGCCCAATATCTTTTTTTCTTTCTTTCTTGGCATCTGTGATGTATGCAGATGTCTTTTGCACAGTTGTATTTGATAGTTTTGCAGAAAAATTGCACAAAAAATGTATTCTGTATTGAAACCCGCATGAATTGGAGGTTTCTGATATTAAAATGATTAAGCTATTTAATAACCAATTACTAAACCTTTCATTCTTGGCAATATTAAAAATTAAACCTTAGATAAAAAGGGGCACAACCCCAAAGTCCTATTTATACCACTGTGGTGGTATAAACTACTGTGGTGGTAAAAAACTTAATTTAAAAAAAACGCCCAGGGTTAAAAATATTATGTTTCGTGTAGATGAGAACCCCTGGTCCTGTATACAATATACCTGGAGTACTAAAGTGTTACTAAATACAGGAACCTGCATTCACTAAATCTGGTTTCCCATAATACACAGAAAACAGAACATGGAAATCCAAAAGTTTTAGTAAATATAAACTGCTAAATACCTTTTCGCATCAGCAGTTAAAGCAGTCTTGTGACTTCTATCAGTGTCTGGTTAAAGAATGTAGGAGGAGTTTTCATTCTGCTCTGACTGTCCTATAAGGCCGCAGGACCCTTGACCCTCTGTCTGGACAGTGCTGATTGGATCACACGCACCCTCCCAAGATAAAAAAAAAACTCTAGCAATACAAACCAAATTGAGCAAGTGCAGCTTGTCCCCCAGCTTCTGTTCTATCAGCAGATGGATTGGGGACAGTGGAAGAAGTGGGGGAACAGACACGACAGGATCAAGTAACTTTTTTACACAATGCAGAGGATTAACCCCTTAGGTCCCAAAGTGAGTATAACAGGCATGCTTTACTGCATATACAGACTGATTTTACTGTTATGGGTTTATTAACACTTTAAATTTTCTGGAGATGCAGCAAGAAAAAAAAGGGATTTTTTGACACCTATAGTGGAAATTTCCCCAAAAACTAGAAATTACAATCTGTTATAAAAATAAATTATTGTGTAGCTTGTTAAAATTTGCACTAAGGGTCCAGTTATGAAGTAGTGACTTGGCCTTAACATGGTTATGCTACGGCTTTAAAAGAAAAAAAAAGAGCATTTATACAGCACAGCGCTGTTGTGCTTTAACAATGTGTTTTGTGATTTGCTTGCTTTTTGACTTTGAAGCAAGCAAAGCTGCATTCAAATTAATAAACTAGGAAGAAAAACTGGGAGGAGAAGACCCTGTTCACATGACCTGTCAATATGATGTGATCAGCCTTTCCACCACAAATCATAGAGTGTTCTCTGTAGAGCTGTACACTGAAGAGTTCATCATGTGCATTTCATTTTATAAATAGCTCATAAAATGCAGATGAGTGTAAACATTGTGTAGTCCAGCAGCTAGCAGCTAAAGTGCAGTTATGCTAGATTCTTCACAATTGCTCTCCCCTGGACCTTGCTGAGGCAAAGCAAAACAACAGGAAGGCTTTAACCACTTGCAGACTGGCCCTTAGTAAAAATACATCATTACTGTGACATTAAATACCGGTGTTATGGCAGCAGCTAGCTGTACCTTTTTTTTAGCTATGGGTGATACTTCGTTATAGAAAAGTGGTCCCGTGAGCACATTCGCTATGGGATTACATTTAGAGGTGGTGGGAGAGGTGCCCATGCCACTTCCCGGTCATTTCCAGGCTTACCGGAGCCATCGGTAAAGCCCAGAAGTGATCCAATGCAGCCGTTTGCTAGGCAGGAAGATGAGTGAGGGCAAGATGGTCCCACTCATCTCTATGCCCTTGGAGGACCAGAGCGACCTCTGATGTCACTTTCGGTAAATGAGAGATTAGGGGTCCCTCAATAAAGAGGACCTGTCATCCTTATTTCTATTATAAGAGATGTTTACATTCCCTGTAATAGAAATAAAAGTGTTATAAATATAAATAAAAAAGAACAGTGTGAAATTAAAAAGTAAAATAAATAAGATTTTTTTTTTTAAAGCACTCCATCCCTCTGTGCTGGCGCGCAGAAGCGAACACATACGTAAGACGCAAATGTAAACGGTATTCAAAACCACACATGTGAGGTATCACCGTGATCATTAGAGAAAGAGCAATAATTCTAATGTAAACCTCCTCTTTAACTGTAAACAGGTTACCTGTAAAATTTTAATTGAAAGCGTAGCCTATGGAGATCTTTAAGTACCCTAGTTTGACGCTATTCAATGAGCATGTGCAATTTTAAAGCATGACATGTTGGGTATCTACTTACTCAGCGTAATATCATCTTTCAAAAATCTCATATCTTCATCTCATAAAAACAAATTGCGTTTGAAAGACCCCAGCGCAAATACTGTGTGACATAAAATATTGCAATGATCACCATTTTATTCTCTAGGGTCTTTGCTAAAAATATATATATTTGGGGGTTCTAGCAAAAAATACTAATTTAAACTTGTAAACAAAAAGTCCCAGAAAAGGCCTGGTCAGCAAGTGTCCCCATTCCTAGCAGCACATTCTCTACCTTTATTACTCCTTTGTTTAGCAAATGGAAGAAAATACTCAGTGTTTCCAGGTATTGGGGGACAATGTGACAGCTTGGTGTCCAATGATGTCCTATGGGATTGGGTAAAGAGTCCCTAGCATTGCGTAAGCTCAAACTAGAGTGACTCATTGTGAGCAATGGTGGAGCAAAGAAAAAAATGGTGGAGCAAAGAAAAGAATTAACATTTGCTGATAGGGAGGGGGATATCAAACTCAACCTACTACTTTGTGCTGCACAGGTTTGCTTTAACCAAGTTTACCCCTATATAATTACCTAAGCACAGCTCTGGTCTTTTGGTGGTCTTTTATATGCATTGCCTGCCCAAAGTTGTTTTATCATCAGCTGATGTCATTCAAAGTCTTGGGTGTAGACCCTGATTTATGCACAAAGGTTTGGATGGCACCTGCCATAGAGAATAATGCTTGCCCCTCTCTGTACCTTTGTGTTCCACAAGAAGCAGTGCCTTGTACATGTTCTCTAAAACTGAGCATAGGACTTTGAGCAGACTGCAGTAGCTGTTGATAACATATGCAGCTAAAAGCTTAGCATTACTATTGCTGCAGTATGCAATCTTTTATGAATCCTGTATAATAATAATAATGATTATTATAGAAGGGGAGTTTGTTGCTAAAGCTTAAAGCACAACATGTTCAAGGAGTCTTACAATTTACTAGAAACTTTGGAATCCACCTTCTGTTAAAATTGATATGTAGCTGCCCCAGTAAAATTATATGTATATCGCTTAGGCCCAATGATGTAAAATGGATTTTTTTCTGAGAATTTGTGTTGAAAATCACTTGTGTCTTTTCATTGTTGATAGCTGGAGGGTAGCAGGAATATGTTCAGAGTCACTGTGTACAGAAACTTTTGTGAGATAAAACTTGCCTCTCATTTAAAACAACATTATATTTGTACACCATGTAGTGGAAATCAGTGGGGTTGATTTACTAAAGGCTAAAGGCAGACTTCACAATCAGATGCAAGGAAAAAAAAAAAAAAAAAACAGCATTTTTTCATGCACATGATTGGATGATAGCAATCAATAGAGCTTCACCACATTCACTAAGCTCTGGGGAAAATGTGTGCAACGGCATGTGGAAAGTGCACAATCTGCTGACCTTTAGTGAATCCACCCCAATGCATCGGCCATGCCTGTGTTTCTAAAAATTTGCTTTAGATCAGTGCCTGTACTGTCACTCTACAGCTGTACAACTTAACAGAAGTTAATTCTTCAACAGAACTTGAAAACTAGTGAAGGGAAAAGATTAACCACTTGCTTACTGGGCACTTTCACCCTCTTCCTGTCTAGGCCAATTTTCAGCTTTCAGCGCTGTCACTCTTTGAATGACAATTGCGTGGTTATGCTACATTGTACCCATATGAAATTTATATAATTTTTTTCACACAAATAGAGCTTTCTTTTGGTGGTATTTAATCACCACTGGGTTTTGAATTTTTTGCTAAACAAACAAAAAAAGACCGAAAATTTAGAAAAAAAAAACAAAAACATTTCATTGTTATAAAATTTTGCAAACAGGTAATTTTTCTCCTTCCTGGATGTGTGCTGATGAGGCTGCACTAATGGGTACTGATGGGCACTGATAATGCGACACTGATGGGCACTGAGAGGTGGCACTGATGGGCACTTAATAGGTGGAACTGCTGGGCACTGATCAGGAGGCACTGATAGGCAGCATTGATATGGGGCACTGATAAGCACTTTTAGGTGGCACTGATAGGCAGCACTGATAGGTGGCACTGATGATGAGGCACTGATTGGCAGCACTTATGGACACTGATAGGTGGCACTGGTGGGCACTGGTTAGCAGTACTGATGGGCACTAGTAGGTGGCACTTGTGGGGACTGGTTAGGAGCACGGGTGGGCACTGGTTAGCAGCACTGGTGGTGACTGTGTGGAAGCGATGTCCCTTTTACAAAAGCCGGCAATCGGCTTTATTTTTTTCTCCTCATACTGTCAGCGTGAGGGAAAAAAAGGCTGATTACTGGATTTTGTTTACATCACGTGATCAGCTGTCATTGGCTGACAGCTGATCATGTGGTAATGGGCCGTGATCGGCCCTTCACTCCGATCTGTGATCAGCCCCAAAGACTCCCAAAGACTCGTGATCACAGATCCTGGCGCCCGTGTGCCTCAGGGAGCACGCTGGCAGTGCAAGTATGGGAGGATGTTTACGTAACCCCTACCGGCAATGCAAACCCACATTATAGCCGTCTTTCAACTATAATGAACAATGTGTGGACTGCGCCAACTTCTAAATAAATCTGTGTCTCACCACTTCTGTTTTGGCCATATAAAAGAAATGTGAGTGCCCTATTTACTATAAAGAGTTCTTGCAGATCACCCTCCAAGTCCCTGCTAAGTGATTTAATTATTTTACCAATACACTCCAATAACTAAAATATGTGCTCCTATGGACAGATATAGAAATGAATAAATGTATATGTATACATTTACTATGCTAATAAATGTACTAAATATATCATTAAACCCACAAAGTGCAAATGCCAATATAAAAAATCTAAAGCAAATCCCAATCAATAAAGTGCAAATGCTAATATAAAATAAATGCCAATAAATATCTTCAGTGTGTACTCCAGTGAGTCCATAAAACAAATAAAGTGCAAAAATACAAATATGTGACAAGTCCCAATGGATAGCCTCAGTGAGTGATCAGTTCATTCCCATGAGTTCATCTCTTATCCGTGGTTACGTGCACCTAATTTCACTGTTCTGTGACTCCACCTCCACCTTTTAGAATTGGCAGTCACCAGAAACAAATATGTACGCGCCTTTGGTTCATCAATTGGATAACCACTCCATTCAATGGATCAATCTGCACCCTTTCCGAGCAGTGTGTCAGTACAATTGGTTTCTCTTGCTCTATCGGTTCTCGTAAAAGATAGATAGCCATCATAATGTAGTATATTTCTACTCTTAAAGACTATTGCACTCACGTCTGGGTGTGCCCCTGAGCAGGCACCAAAATAATCTAGCCGTGGGTGTGGGGTACGAAGTGTCAGCGTATATTTCCCTGTGCTTTCCTTTATCAGCGTGCGTTCCAGGCCTCGCTTTCGCTTAGCAGAAAGTGACGTGTTTTTTCTCTCAGCAGCCTCTAGGCGTTTTGCAAGTGAGATTGCGTCATCAGGAAGCCATCAACTATAGCGTGGGCATCAAGTAGCCATCAACTATAATGTGGGCATCAAGTAGTTAAACATGATAATTACTATTAATCTACACCAGATGACTGACAAGGCATTTTCTTGATGGATATGGCTCATTTTAAATGGGCAGCCAATGCACCGCAAGGCAGCTTTGAATTGACCTATAGCATTTTTTCAAAACAGTGCACCACAACTCATTAATGCTTTACATACATGTGTTGTGTGCCAAAATGCACATGTGTTGTAGTGCTCTGGCTAGGTGCATTGTGGTGCAATTCAAAATAAATGACACTACAGCGCACCACAGGTGTAAACAGAGTTTTAAAGCTGAACTTCAGGCTAACGCCTAAAAAATATTATTATTATTATTATTATACAGGATTTATATAGCGCCAACAGTTTGCGCAGCACTTTACAATGTAGGGAGAAACTACACCAACAGTACAATTCAGAACAAGAGGGTTAGAGGAGCCCTGCTCCTGCGAGCTTGCAATCTAAGAGGGATGGGCTGGTAGGGATTGCGAGGGATGAACTGATGAGGGGAGTAGAAGATTTGGCTATTAGCTGGAGGCAGGATAGGCCACCCAGAAGAGATGAGTTTTCAGGGATCGCCTAAAAGTGGACTGAGTAAGAGATAGCCCAACAGAATGGGGTAGTGAGTTCCAGAGGATGGGGGAGGCTCTGGAAAAGTCCTGGAGACCAGTATGGGAGGAGGAGTCAAGGGAGCTAGAGAGCAGAAGGTCTTGGGAGGAGCGGAGAGGATGGTTTGGGTGATATTTGGAGATAAGATTGGTGATGTAGCGGGGGGGAAATTGTAAATGGATTTGTATGTTATTGTTAGTGTTTTCAATTTTATTCGTTGGGCAATAGGAAGTCAGTGGGGGGATTGGCAGAGAGGAGTGGGGGACACTAAACGGTTGGTAAGGTGGATGAGTCTGGCAGTGGCAATCATGATAGACTGAAGAGGGGATAGCTTGTGGAGAAGTAGGCCAATGAGGTGGTTGTTACAATAGTCAAGGCAAGAGATAAAGGGGGAGTGAATAAGTTGCTTAGTGGTCTCAACAGTTGGAAAGGGGCATATTTTTGAGATGTTTCGGAGGTGAAGTCTGGATGATTTGGACAGTGATTGGATTTTGGGCTGAAAGGACAGGTCAGAGTCTAGGATTACACCTAGTACCTTGACATGAGGGGAGGGACTGGTTGTATTATTGATCTTGATGGAGAAGTCAGGGGGAGGGGCATGGGCTGGAGAAAAAATTATAAGCTGTTTTAGAAAGATTGAGTTTGAGGAAGTGGAGTGACATCCATGTTGATATGTCAGTTAGTAAGTTAGTAATGCCAGAGGAGACTGAAGGAGTGAGGTGAGCAGTAGAAAGATAGATTTGTGTGTCGTCAGCATAGAGGTGGTACTGGAAGCCATGGGAGTTTATTAACAGACCACGGGAGGAGGTGTAAATGGAGAAGAGAAGGGGTCCGAGGACAGAACCTTGAGGTACCCCTACAGAAAGAGGAAGTGGAGAGGAGGAAACAGAGTTATGGGTCACACTGAAGGAGCGCTGTGATAGGTAGAAGGAGAGCAAGGAGAGAGCAGAGTCTTGAAGGCCAAGAGAGTGCAGTTTTTTGAGAAGGAGGGGATGGTTAACAGTATCAAAGGATGCAGAGAGTTTGAGTAGTATGAGTATGGAGTAGTGGCCATTGGTTTTAGCAGTTAGTAGGTCATTAGTGAGTTTCAGTAGGGCAGTTTCAGTGGAGTGTAGCAAGGTGGAAGCCAGACTGTAAGGGGTCAAGAAGGTTGTTGTCAGTGAGGTAGGAGCTAAGACGGTTGTAGACTAAGCGTTCTAAAAGTTTTGATGCAATCGGGAGCAAGGAGATTGGTCTTAAGTTGTTCAGGCTGGTAGGATCCAGTGAGGGCTTTTTAAGTATGGGAGTGATCAAGACATGTTTTAGAGGGGAGGGGAAGGTGCCAGTAGAGAGGGAGAGATTGAAGATGTGAGTGAGGGAGCATAAGATAGAAGAAGAGGGTGACTGTAGTAGATGTGAGGGAACAGGATCCAGGGGACAGGTGGTAAGGCAGGCTTCTAAAAAAACTTTTTTAGACCTCTTCAGTAATAGCATGGTCAAAAGAGGAGAGTGCTTTCCTAAGCTCATGTTGGAATGGTATGAGTTTTTTAATTAAAGCAAAAGAGGAGAATGTTAAGAGTGGATTAGTATAGGGTATGTTAAGTGGGTTAGATGTCTGTGCAGTGGAGATGTCCCCACGAATTGCATCAATCTTGTTTTTGAAGTGATTGGCAATCTCTTGAGCAGTGAGTTACTGGGTGGAGAGGGTGGTGGAGAAAGTAGAAAAGAGACGGCAAGGACTGGAGGACAAAGTATTAATGAGGGTGACAAAGTAGGTTTGTTTGGCAGCATGGAGGGAGGAATTGTATTTTAAGAAGGCAGATTTATATTGGGTGAATGCATGCTGGGAGTTGGTTTTACGCCACACTCACTCCAGTGCTCGGCTATGGTGTTGTCGGTCTGCCAAGGTTGTAATAGTCGGGGTCTGACATTTTGTGTGGTGAGAGGCGCAAGAGAGTCCAGGATGAAAGCAAACTGTTGTAGATAGAGGTGGCCAGGTCGGGGCAAGACAGGGGTGAGATTTTGTCATGGAGGTGGTCAGTTGCAGAGTAGAAAAGAGAAGGAATAAAGTGGCAAAAGTTTCTGCACATAATTGTTTTCTGCTTGGTGGGACAGGTGGCTGGTGACAAAAACATTGTGAAAGTAATGAGGTTGTGGTCAGAGAGAGGAAAGGGGGTGTTGGTGAGATTGTAGGGGGTGCAAAGATGGGAGAAAACAAGGTCGAGGGTATTACCATCAGAGTGAGTGGGGGACTGTGTCCATTGTGTAAATCAAAGGATGACGTTAAGTTGAAAAGTTGGGATGCAGCTGGGCTGCTAACATTGGTGGGGATGTTGAAATTACCAAGGATAATAGTGGGTATTGCAGAGGAAAGACAGTAGGGTAGCCAGGTAGGGAAGTCATCAAGGAAGCGTGACACTGGTCCAGAAGGGCCGATAGATCTCTGCAAACCTTAGAGAAATGGAAGAAAACAGACGAATGCATCCTATGCATTAAGGTGAAAAAACACCTGTCAGTGACCGGCCTCCCAGCCCCCCCGTTTTACTTACCTGAACCCTCGAACTTGACCCACAGGGACACGCTCTCTCTCTGCATGGGGTTCTTGGCTCTTGATTGGATAGATTGATAGCAGCGCAGCCATTGGCTGCCGCAGCTGTCAATCATATCCAATGACGTGGGCGCTGGGGGGCGGGGCCGAGTCCTGCATTCGGCCTCTATGGACACGGGAGCATACCCGCAAGGTAACCCCCCGGGAGAGCACTTCTCCCAGGGTGTTATCTGATGTGGGGAGGAGCCGCGAGAGCTACTGAGGGACCTCAGAAGACCAGGTTCGGGGCCACTCTGTGCAAAATGAGTTGCACAGTGGAGGTGAGTATGACAATTTTTTTTTTTTTTTTTAAAACAAACCTTTAGTGTCACTTTAATTTCTGTCCATCCAGTATTGAGACTGTTCTGCCACACACAACAGCCCTGTCAGGTGAAGTAGAAGATATGATTTTTCTCTGCTGTAGATTTCCCACCGCGTGCTGTAAATTAATAGTCATGCTCTCCTCAAACTTTTGACTAAATAGTTAAGGGGAAGACAGCACACTAATGTCTCTGCCATGCTTCTTTCTGCTCCTACCAGCATATTCCTTGTTAACACGTGAGTAATGCAGCACTGATTGGCTCCTTCTGCTGCTTCTTCCATTTCCAGTCTCAGCTTTGCTGTAGAGAGAATGCAAGTGGCCGATACCAAATCATATTCAGGTACTTATACTGCTTGCATGTTAAAAATACATTTAATAATGCATTAAAAAATACAGAGCTGCATTCATGTCTGTCCCTTATATTTACCCAGCTTTAAGTCAAGTGTCACATGTTTGGAGTTCCCTATCTGTTTTTTTTTTTTTTCTCTCTTTCCCTATCCATGATATTTTTAATTTTCACTATTTTTACTAATTACAAAAAAGAAGTGCTGTTACTGGCAGGATCTCCAGATAAGAAACGCTGCAATTGATTCACAAAAAAAGCTTCTTGTTAGAAAATTGTATACTATGAGATATGATGCAATTTTGGGTTTACATTTTAACAATTAACAGACATCCTAGTAAAAGAAACTAAAAAGGAATTATGAAAACATTTATAAAAACATAGAATCATAGAAGAGTGACAGCAGAAAAAAAAGACCAAGTGGTTCATCGAGTTAGCCCCATTTTTTATATTTTATTCATTTTTGGGGTTTTTGTTATTTTAACTTTTCTGAGTATAGATCTATGTTTGTCCCAAGTATGTTTGAATCCACTTACTGTTGACTGACAAACTAGATCTACTGGAAGTCTATTCCAAGCATCAACTACTCTTTTGGTAAAGTAATACTTTCTAAGATTCGTTTTGAACTTTCCTCCTGCTAGTTTGAGGTCATGTCCCCGTGTTCTTGATCTTGGCTTCATATTAAAAATATTGCCCTCTTGAACCTTATTTACACCCTTGATATATTTAAAGTTTTCTGTCATGTTTCCCCTTTCCATTCTTTCCTCCAGACTGTACATATTAAAGCGGAGTTCCACCCAAAAGTTGAACCTCCACTTATCTGCTCCCCCTCTGGTGCCACATTTTGTACCTTTCAGGGGGAGGGCGGAACGGGTACCTGTTTTTGACAGGTACCCTTTCCCACTTCCAGGAGATGGAGCCGTAGTGCCGTTCCTCTGAAGTTCGCCCCCCTCCTCCCTCCTCCGACACTGGGCTTCACGCAGCTCTTTAAGTTCTTCAAGTCTCGCCTTTTATCGTATATTTTTTTGTAAGTGAGGTCTCCCTAACTGGACACAGTATTCCAAATGAGGTCTAGCTATAGATCTGTATAGGGATCTGTATAGGGAATACAGGACCTCCTTCCTCCTTTCTCCTTCTGGTGATCCCTCTAGTGAGGCATCCTAGAATTCCATTTATTTTCCCCACTGCCTGGCTACACTGTTTGCTCATTTTGCAATTTGCAATTATCTGAAATAAGTACCCCAAAATCATTTTTCTCTGTAGTGCTGGTAAACACTGTCCCCTCCAATATTGTAGTCTATCAAGGGATTCTTTTTCCCAAGGTGCATTATTTTACATTTAGAAACGATAAATTGCAGTTTCCTCTGCTTTGACCAATCTTACCGCAATGCCAAATCATGTTCCATGTTACAGACACTTCCAAGAATGTCAACCTTTGTGTCATCTGCAAAAAGACATACCTTACCCACCAAACCTTTAGGTATATCACTTACAAATAGATGTAATAAAACAAGACCTAGTACAGAGCCTTGTGGTACACCATTAGTGACTCGTCTCTGTTGAAAATCATTACCCTTTACGACCATACTCTGTTATCTATACCTTAGCCACTAAACCGCCAATTTTTTATTCTCTGGTTCAGAGGACAAACAAGTAATCAACTGCTCTAAGTAAAATGGTTATTTTGTTCTAACTTGACCAATATGACCAGTAAAACTCATATGTTATGACTTGTAAGTTGGCAGACTTGGTACCTCATGGTGCTATTGTAATATTGCGGTATTCAAATAGACATTTTAACATCACTTATGCCGCGTACACACGAACGGACTTCTCGTCAGACAGAACTCTGAAGGACATTTCAACTGAGTTTCGACGGAGTTCTGACGAAACGGACTTGCGTACACACGATCCCACCAAAGTCTGATCGTTTAGAACATGATGACGTGCGACCGGACTAGAAAAGGAAGTTCAATAGCCAGTAGTCAATAGCTGCCCGTGCGTCGTTTTCGGTCCGTCGGAGTAGCATACAGTCGAACATTTTTTCCGATAGGAATCGAGTCCGTCGGAAAGATTTGAAACTTGTTATATTTCTAAGGTCCATCAGATTTTTCGACAGAAAAGGTCTGATGAAGCCCACACATGATTGGAATGTCCGACGGATTTGTTCCTTCGGACCTTTAATGCCAAAAAGTCCAGTCATGTGTACACGGCATTAGATTACATTGTATGACCCTCAAAGGAGTTACACAGTTAGAACATAAAAGCTCTGTCATTAGATGACATAAGGTTTAAGGCCAGGTTCACACTTATATGACAAACGCTCCAACATTGGGAGCTCATGTCGCATGGCGTATGAAAATCAATCTGTCACTTAATATGGTTCACAGGAACACCGCCCTCTCCTATGTGCCAAACGCTGCGCTCACAGACCTACCCCTCACTGACAGCTGCTGCTTAAATTTAAACAGTGCAAAAATAGTAATAAATGATTCACTAGTACCTGCCCTTCCCTCAAGTGAAATCAAATAGCAGCGCTAATTATAAAAATGTGCATACATGTGTGAATTAACCACAACAAACTAAGAAGTGACAGCCTATTAAGTGTCATACAAGAATAATCAGAAATATTCTAATGTGAAAAAAAAAATTATTTATACAGTGTATATTAAGTTGGTAACATAAAAGTCCAATAAGTAGTGACGTAGTGATATGTGTGATGCTTCACAAATAATACAGATCTTCAGTGAACCAAAATCTTCCACCACACCGCTGTGTACTGTGATCTCCACTCCCCTTCAGCAAGCAGACTCACCAGCTATTTTTGCCTTACACTCTCGTGCTCGGCTCACAGGCTATTCACACACAGTAGGGGGTACAGTGATAATTTCCACTCAATTCCTGTTGGATATCCAGAGCATATGCAAGCGTACTCTCCACATGAAACAAAGAAAAGCGAACCAATAGTGCAGTAACGCAACAAACTTTAATAAAAGCAACACTCTCCTCAACCATTTAACTCACATTTCATAAACTTGAATCAAGCAGAATAGCACAGCACACATGGTCTTCACCAAAAAACACTCTCCAAATAATAACCGGACGTATGGTGGTCACGGCGGACCCAGGCAGTTAGATGTTCGGATGACTCTCACCCGTTCCCCGAGTCTCCTGGAGCCGCTTCCCCGCTTTCCCGTATGGCGCCTCCTATCTCAGCGTCCTACGTCTAGCGCGTCAGATTGCCTCGTAGCCACGCCCCGACATGTTTCGTCACAAGGGACTTATTCATGGGATCCCCTTGTAGGACGCTGAGATAGGAGGCGCCATACGGGAAAGCGGGGAAGCGGCTCCAGGAGACTCGGGGAACGGGTGAGAGTCATCCGAACATCTAACTGCCTGGGTCCGCCGTGACCACCATACGTCCGGTTATTATTTGGAGAGTGTTTTTTGGTGAAGACCATGTGTGCTGTGCTATTCTGCTTGATTCAAGTTTATGAAATGTGAGTTAAATGGTGGAGGAGAGTGTTGCTTTTATTAAAGTTTGTTGCGTTACTGCACTATTGGTTCGCTTTTCTTTGTTTCATGTGGAGAGTACGCTTGCATATGCTCTGGATATCCAACAGGAATTGAGTGGAAATTATCACTGTACCCCCTACTGTGTGGGAATAGCCTGTGAGCCGAGCACGAGAGTGTAAGGCAAAAATAGCTGGTGAGTCTGCTTGCTGAAGGGGAGTGGAGATCACAGTACACAGCGGTGTGGTGGAAGATTTTGGTTCACTGAAGATCTGTATTATTTGTGAAGCATCACACATATCACTACGTCACTACTTATTGGACTTTTATGTTACCAACTTAATATACACTGTATAAATAATTTTTTTTTCACATTAGAATATTTCTGATTATTCTTGTATGACACTTAATAGGCTGTCACTTCTTAGTTTGTTGTGGTTAATTCACACATGTATGCACATTTTTATAATTAGCGCTGCTATTTGATTTCACTTGAGGGAAGGGCAGGTACTAGTGAATCATTTATTACTATTTTTGTATGAAAATCAATGTTTCCCTATGAGAGTCATCCTAACTGGTCAGACAAAATTCGCTCTGACTTTGAAAATGCTCCCTGCACTACTTTGGTCTGACTTTGATCCTATTTCAGCCCATTGAATATCACTGAAGTCGGATCGCCGTCTTAACTGATCCGACTTTGGCATACCACTTGTGCTCTGATGATCTTGAAGGTGAATTCCACGCCAAATTTAAAATAAAAACAGGAATGGGTTTCCCCTCCAAGAGCATACCAGGCCCTAAGGGGTCCCCCCCAAAATCTATACCAGACCCTTGTCCGAGCACACAGCCCATCAGGTCATGGAAAGGGGGTGGGGACGAGCGAGTGCCCCCCTCCTGAACCATACCAGGCCGCATGCCTTCAACATGGGGGGGTGGGTGCTTTGAGGCAGCTGGGCCTGCGCCCCCCACTCCAAACACCTTGCTCCCATGTTGATGGGGACAAGGAGCTCTTCCTGACAACTCTGGCCGTTGGTTGTCGGGGTTTGCGGGCGGGGAGCTTATTGGAATCTGGAAGCCCTCTTTAACAAGGGGGGCCCCCAGATTCTGCCCCCCCCACGCTATGTGCATGAGTATGGGGTACATTGCACCCCTACCCATTCACCTAAAAAAAGAGCTTTGGAGAGAGTTATGTAAACACTACAGATATATGTGCTTAGTTTGAAAACATAAGTGAAGACTGGGGTGTAGAGGTGACAAACCTCGGGATTTTATCAGTGTTAAATAGAGAGAAAAGATCTCATCAAGTAGTAATAAAGTTTGATTTTTAATTTATTGGTAATAAAAAAGGTGAAACATGAGAAAAAAAAGCACAATTTTTACATCTGTAACAAGATATACATGGATATAGATGAAGCATGTATAACAAGGTACATGTTTCACTCGACAGAGTTTCTTCAGGAGATTGATGGTGTGACTCTTTTTATACTATAAATGGAAAAAACAATTAAAATAGATATCTCATGAGAAAATATACATACGCATGACTAAACCATGCAAAAATAAGCATAGAATTGAGAAAAGACCATGCGTGCATTTTTAAAAGAATCAGTATATCAAAACAAAAGGGGCATAGAAACATGTGGGTACAGAGAGGAACCGGACCTTACCAGAAAAGCTTCAATATCCATAAGAGGTAAATGCAGCAATAAAATCAATTGATGTGTATAAAGTCCTAATTCAATCCAACAGCACACCTTAATTGCTTGCAGAGAGGAGCTAAAAGTGTAATATTTCTGTAATGAAATATATATGGGAGATAAATAAATCAATAAAATAGATAAACTACAAGAGAGCCACATAGATTATTGCCAAGGGACAATGGGTTTTAAACAAAATCAAAGCTGACAGTACAGCTATGTTAGAAGCGGATAATTACCTTAAGGTTGAATCAATAGGAATTAAGCTGGTCCAGATCAAGAGGTTGATAAAAAAAATAGTCATCTTAATGCCTGACAAGCCTCAAAACTTTAAGGAGAGCCAAAGCAGAAGGGACCTATAGATAGTAATAGGGATATATGGAAAAAATAAATAATAAATCTAGAGCACTTATGGGCAATCTATAGGCGTTTGAACAAACAGGTGTGTGAGAGAAAACTGCTTAGCACACTGACACATCAGTAATTTCAACAGATCCAGGGAATATAGAGTCTTCCCAATACCGGGATCTCAGGCAGACAATAGAGGCGAATAGACGCCGTTTAAATAGCCCCCTCCGACTCTAGGGCATCTGGCGTCACCGTCGGATCGTGGGCATAAAGGAAATGCCAATGTGCATGCGCCTGGGCTGACGGACAGCACAAGCGTCACCAACGTATGCCGTCAGTGAAGCGAGGCCGCCATCTTAGAAAGTCCAATGCCCTCAAACCGAGAGGATGGAAATAACACAGCCAGTGCATACAGAGAGGGCGGTCCGAGGGGGCAGTCCGCCTTGATAGCACAGGGAAGGACTTAATGGCTTCAGGGCATGCCAAACAACAAAACCAGAGGAGGGCAAACCACTGGTTAAATGATTGATTAACATAAATCGTGTATAATAATAATAATAACAACCAACATACAAGCAATAACCGTAGTGGTGAGCTGAAAATGGAAAGGATTGAATAAATGCATAGAGGACAAACAGCTACAATATTTAAATTCCATTGAAAATAATGGAATAAATTGCGCATATAATAACTGTATATATGGGAGAGTAAGTTGGCAATAACTGGTTTGGCTCGGTTCATAACATGGTAACCATATGTTTTTACAAATAATAGGCAATATATTATAAGCAAAAAACATCAAAATATGTATCAAAATTGGTGGTTAATTGATGGGCAGCACAGAGAAAAAGAAAAAGAAGACAAAAACAAATTAAAGAAAAGGCTTAAAACTGAGAGTATCATTGAGGCCTGGAGGTCGGAGGGCAGCCAAATCCGAGATCCAGCGCGCCTCATGCTGTAGTAGAATGTTATCATTGTCCCCACCCCTCTCATTCGGGGGAACATGTTCAAGAGCAAAGAAATGCATCTTGGTGTCATCAAAGTTGTGATATAAGCCCATGTGACGACTAATGGGCATCTCCATTTTCTTTGCACGCACCAGGGAAACATGGTCCCTGATGCGGTGAAAGAAAGGGCGTTTCGTCTTGCCAACATAAAACGCATTGCAATTGTACACCATAAGGTAGACTATCCCAATGGACTGGCAGGTAGCTAGAAAAGGTACAACCATTGGGTAGAGAGATGTGTGTGGATGCATATAGATGATGGCAAAAGTTGCATTTATGGCAATGCCTAGTTCCTCGAGATCTACCTTTAAGGAAGGATTTTGGGGCATAGTGACTACGTACCAAAGGGTCTCATAAGGATCTGGATCTCTTGAACGTTAATTCTGGAAAATCCTTCAAATGTTTGGATACCTTAGTGTCTCCTGTAAGAAGGTACCAGTATTTCTTAAGGATATCTCTTACTTGTTGATGTTGACCAGAAAGCGGTGTTATAAATCTGACACCCGGACTGGGTTTGGGAGGTTTTTTACCTTGAATCAGACAGGACCTGTCCCTATTTTTAACCTTAAGGTATGCTTTTTTAAGGCATCTGTTACTGTAGCTGCGGAGTTGCAAAGGGGACTGCAATGCTCTGGCCTCCGACTCAAATTGGGCATCCTCACTGCAATTCCTCCTAAGTCTGAGGTATTGCCCATATGGTACACTCAATATCAAGGGGCTGGATGGGAACTGGTCGCATGGAGCAGGGTGTTTCCTGGGTGTTTCCTGAAATCTGGATATCCAAGAATGTGAGTTGTAATTGACTAATTTCTAAAGTAAAACTGAGGTTAAACTTGTTTACCTTGAGTCTGTCAAAGAAGACCAAAAGGTCCTCCCTTGTGCCAGTCCAGATGAAAAAGACGTCATGGATAAAACATCTCCAGATGTCAAAAAAAATTTGCATATCATCTCTGTGAAAAAGATGTCGCTCCCACTCCCCCAGATACAAGTTGGCATAGGAGGGGGCACATTTGGTCCCCATAGCCACCCCCTGTACCTGGAGGTAGTGGGAGCATCCAAAGATGAAAATGTTATTGGTCAAAATTAACTGAAGCAAACTCAAAATAAAAGAATTGTATGGTTTGGGTACTTTGTTGTCCTCGGAAATGAAGCCCTCCACAACTCCCAGACCCAAATCATCGGGAATGGAGTTGTAGAGGGCTTCAACATCGAGAGCAACTATATATGTGCTTAGGTCAAATTTCATGAATGGGTTTTACAACCACTTTAGGGCCCATTCACATTGCCATTGACACTGCAGTAAAAATATACTGATCAGGAACAGAAGTTCCTTTCATAATGATCAGTAAATAGAATGTTTAAAAATTGTCCTGTTTTTTTTTTTTTCAATGGCATACATGTATAAGTATGTCTTCAGGTGAAGATTTTGGATTCTGTTACGGATCTGAATGCAGTGCATGTTTATGCACTTGTGTGAATGTATCCATTGAAAATAGTTCCGTAAATAAAAAATTGTTGTAAATGCTTTTTTTTTTTTTTTTCTTTAATGGTTATGTGAATGGAGCCTAATCCTTGCAGCCATATCTAGCCATGTGCCCAAGTACATTCAGTGCTGCCTTTGAACAAACATATACATAAAAAGCTTGTAAAATCCTCTGGGCTGCACTGCTATATAATCAATTTTATCAAATCCAATTATAGTTTTAATATTGAGCTGTTTCTACTTCTCTGTGCTCATCTATTATCAAGAGTTTGTGTACAATTCACTTAAGCCAGGGTGTTAATGCAATATCTCCCATTATTGTCATACCTTCTACAGGAGCAATATATTGAAAATCTATCGCCATAATATTATGTCCTTGTCCCTGGTTAAGTGCAATGGAAGCCTGCCGTATCCTTTAAAAACATATTGAATTTTTGATAGTATGAAATTAACCATGTAGTACACTTTGCTTTTATATGACAAGCGGGTCAGGGCCATCACTGCAGCTATTATGTTGTATTGTGAATACACAGATTGTGTAATCATTGTAAAAGAAAAATATGTTTATTATTGTTTTTCAAACATGTTTGTGCCATGAAATCCATCTTGGTTAAATATTTATTTTTTAACACATACTATATAATTCTGCCCTAACACAACCTTATAATGGACAAAATAATGTAACTGACATGTAAAATATTCATAAAAGTACATGTCTTTATTAGTTAAAAATGTTATGATAAAGTAGCAAATAAACACAGAAAATAAAAAAGATGACTCCTTAATGATCAGATGTATTTTGTACCTTTGTTACTGGAGCGATTCCAGTCAGAAGACTTAAAATAATTTGTTTTACATATTTCCTGTCAAGGTACAAAATGCTTGTGCAAAGTGTAGCTGTGTATCTTTCCTTGCACCTTGATAGCAAGGGCAAGGCGTAGGCAGGTGGTCATGAAAAGGCAGATGGTTTGGTTTGTGAATGAATAGGAAGCCTGTAAGCGCTTTCTATTCGCTGCTTGCTTCTCCTCATCTTTTTCTCACCAGCCGTGCTGCAGGGAGATCAGGGAGGAAGGGGCCGGTAAATATATATTTCCTGGACCCTTTCTGTTCTGATTGAATGCAGTGAGCGATTGGTACCAATCGCACCTTTGTCCATTCATCACTGAATCATAGAAAACTGTGTTTACTGTGCTTCAGTTTGTGAATGAATAGGAACCCTGTAAGTGCTTCCTATTCATTTATCTGTACAGCTGAGGCTCAATCTTAAATGTGAGACATGAGGAGTCTTTTTTGGCCCCTGATATTTCACCAAAGCCCCTAAACAGAGCACTTAAAGTAATACTATAGTCTTGTTTTTTTGGTTTATAAATAACAAACAGGGGTTTTGCCTAGAGCAGCCCAGATCCTTGGTGCCTCTTTGGTGCTCCTCCCTCCTGCCCCCACAGTAAGCAGCTTGCTATGGGGACACCCAAGTCGCAGCTCCGTGTGTCCATTTAGACACAGAGCCATGGCCCAGACCTGACCTCTTGCAACATCGCTGGATTGAGTAAAAGAGAAAAAAGAATCTAAACAAACTTTTCAAAAAAGGCGGACTTTGTAGGCACAACGTGAAGCAATATGTATTAAAAATTACCAAAATGTATTTGAAATACATTAAAATATAGTAAACATGGAAAAACAATAAAAAAACACCCTCCGCATACACAGAGTCAACAGGTACCCAATCCTATTGTGTGAAGTTAGTGGCATACATGTATACGTATGTCTTCAGGTGCAAAAAATAGTTGTAAAAGTAGAAAATAGTTGTAAATAGTTGTAAACAGTATATCGTACAGTATGCTGAAGTCCAAACAATGGAGTTAAAGCGGAGTTCTGCCTGGAAAAAAATTAAAAGTCAGCAGCTACAAATACTGTAGCTGCTGACTTTTAATATATGGACACTTACCTGTACAGGGAGCCTGCGATGTCGGCACCCGAAGCCGATCTTCAGATCAACTCATGGGTGCTGCCGCCGCCATTCCTGTTAAGGGAACCAGGCAGTGAAGACTTTCAGCTTCACTCCTGGTTCCCTACTGCGCATGCGCGAGTCGCACTGAAAGGTCCCTGCTGTCTTCTGGGACCTGTGTGGCTCCCAGAAGACAACGGGTGGGGAAGGAGGAGAGGCCAGACATAGCGTAGTTCACACACAATGTGCGGTACTCTTTCACCGAAACGGGGGAAGCAAATACCTGGATTTCACAAGTATCTGCTCCCCCTTCCCTCCTGAAAGGTGCCAAATGTGACTCCGGGGGGGGGGGGGATCCAATCAGCGGAAGTTCCATTTCTGGGTGAAACTCTGCTTCAATGTATATAGTGTCAATGTAGATCACCAAAATGTGACCCAATGTTGCTCCATACTTGAGCGGCAAAGCCTTTTGCAAGACAGGCTTGCTTCTTCCGGACTGAGATGGGCTTAGGTAAGTATTAAGGGGTTGCTGTACACAGAAGGTTTTTTATATCAATGCATAGAATGCGTTAAGATAAAAAAACCTCTGCCTTTAAGAACCACTTTAAAAATGACAAAATAAATAAAAATGTATTTTTTAGAAGGTTTTTTATCTCAATGCATAGAATGCATTGAGATAAAAACCTTCTGCCTTTAGAACCACTTTAAAAATAGTGAAATAAATAAAAAAATTTAAAAAACAAAAAAAGTAAATAAAAATAACAATTCTAAAAAATATTGCTTTATTCTCTATAATCTCTGCCATGACATAGCATCACAGCCATGGCATGTGCATACCCCTAACCACTGCCTATGTTGCTCTGTGTCTGAGCGTTGGGGTGCACACCCTAATGAAATCACCAAATGATCTATGGAGATCATTTGGTGATTTCATTCTCTAGCATGTACTAAAACTGATTAATAAGCTTTATGAGTTTTAGCTGGATTGAGCTGTTAAATTTTGATTAGTGTAGGGTAATGAAGCAATCTGTGTATAAACCCATGTAACTTCATAGATTTAGTGCTATATAATTCTTACACCACACTTTCCTAATCCTTCAATCTGTCTGGATTTCAGAGGATTCCCGTCTGAAAAACAGACAGACTGACTCCAAATTCTGACAGTGCAAAGTATCAAACAAAAGGAAATCCCTAAATAGAACTTCATAGCAGGCCTGCAAAGTTTACTATGGCTTTATGCACAGTCTATCTCTATCATTCTACAGAAAAATAAAGATACTTATTGCTAATTTCTGTTCCCTAAACTCTAAAGAGCCAGACCCTTACGCAGCCTCCCCTAAAGTAGCAGACTATTCCTACAGTCCCAGGTCGGTATGGAGGTATAGACTTACCGTTATGAGGCTGGAAGAAAAAATCAGTGAGCTACAGTATGAGTGCTGTGAAGTCACAGTACTTGTACTCAATTGAGATCTATGAATCCATCTGCTACAGTGGCAGATGGGACTGGTAGTTTTCCATTTGCAGATCTGCGTAAATGGATCTGTGAATGTATGATGCAGCTGTATTGGTGGTGCCATGTTCAACTGCACCAATGTATGCAGCAGGGAGAAGAACTACTTGATTCAGTTTAATATGGTCTGGTTTTGACCCCACCCCAATCTGATACACCCCAAATATGGGTTTAACATGATACAGGGTCAAAAAGGTGGACTTAAGCTATAATCTGCACTTGGAGCAACCATAAGAATTACTCTTTAAAATCCTTCATTAACCACTTCAGCCCCTTAATGACCAGGGCATTTTTTGTGATACGGCAATGGCGTTGCTTTAACCACTTCAGCCCCGGAAGGTTTTACCCCCTTCCAGACCAGAGCACTTTTTACAATTTGGCACTGCGTCGCTTTAACTGCTAATTGCACAGTCATGCAATGTTGTACCCAAACGAAATTTGCGTCCTTTTCTTCCCACAAATAGAGCTTTCTTTTAATGGTATTTGATCACCTCTGCAGTTTTTATTTTTTGTGCTATAAACAGAAAAAGACCGAAAAATTTGAAAAAAAATAATATTTTCTAATTTTTGTTATAAAAAAAATCCAATAAACTCAATTTTAGTCATACATTTAGGCCAAAATGTATTCAGCCACATGTCTTTGGTAAAAAAAAGTCAATAAGCGTAAATTGGTTTGCGCAAAAGTTATAGCGTCTACAAACTAGTGTACATTTTCTGGAATTTACACAGCTTTTATGACTGCCTATCTCATTTCTTGAGGTGCTAAAATGGCAGGGCAGTATATGCCGAAGCATGGGGGCAGCAGGGGCGGAGGAGTGATTTGCTCTGGTTTCTTAGGCCATAGAGATGATTGGAGCCATTCTGGTCTCTGATCAACTCTATGGTCAGCTGGCCGAATCACCGGCTGCATTCTCGGGTTCCCTGTTGGGACAGGAGAGCCAGGGAAAACCATGGAAGAGGACATTCCCTCCCACTGCTTGTAAAAGCAGTCTAGAGGCTAATTAGCTGCTAGGATTGCTTTTACATGAAAGCCGACCGCTGGCTGAAAAGAATGATACCAAGATGATACCTAAACCTGCAAGCATCATTCTGGTATAACCACTCAAAGTTCAGCAACATACCAGTACGTTGCTGGTCCTTGTTGGGCATATATTGTAATCTTTTTTTCATGCAGCCTGTGGGCTGAACGAAAAAAAAAGATTGATCTGTGGGTATGCCCACCATTAGAATACCTCCCTTCATCCACCCACTTCTAATGATGGGCATGCATGCACCATTTGTATATGCCAAAGAATAAAGAGAGTAAAAACCACGCTACAAAAAAAGTCCAACAGTCATTTGACTCATACACAGACCAAAAGTCCCGGCAGGAACAGCGTGGATGCATCCTGGAAATCCTGACCCGAACTCAGCAGTGCAAGATTATATGGAAGAAATGGCCAATAGTGTGATACTGTATATAATCAGGGCTTTATTAAAAGAATAACACTTACAATAGGTGAAGAGATAAAATGCGATGCCGGCCGGCACTAAAAGCAAAGCTCCCGTCCTCAACAGGGCGAAGGGACAGCACGTCCCTCCCAGGCACGTTTCGTCAATTGAGAACATCAACGTATGACAAAACGCGTCTGGGAGGGACGTGCTGAAGTCACCACGTTGCCCTGCTGAGGACGGGAGCTTTGCTTTTAGTGCCGGCCGGCATCGCATTTGATCTCTTCACCTATTGTAAGTGTTATTCTTTTAATAAAGCCCTGATTATATACAGTATCACACTATTGCCCATTTCTTCCATATAATCTTGCACTGCTGAGTTCGGGTCAGGATTTCCAGGACACATCCTCGCTGTTCCTGCCGGGACTTTGGTCTGTGTACGAGTCAGTCTGCCTACCCATATCTGACATCTGGTAAGCAGGATTTTCACTAGGCTCGCTGGAACTTCATTCCCTGTGTCACTCTTCATGGTGTTTGGATTTCAGCTGTATGAATCTGCATATTTTAGTCTGACATCTGGTAAGCAGATTCCACAAGTGGCTTGTTGCACCCAGAGGGATTCTCTTCTAAACTGTTCACTTTGGTGATGGTTATATGTTCACTAGCCTTTAAATATCTGACGGATCTGCACCTACGGCTCCAGTGTGACCTTTCTATTCCATTTGGATCGGTCTTCAAAGGCCCTGGCTGGGTTTCAAGCCACTCGCCTATTTTGGCTTACTTCTGGTAAGCGCACTACCTTCTAGATGTGTTCACCTGATTATTCACTCACAGGATTTGAATCTTGAGGATTTTCACGTCACTTATCCATGATTTATGACTGTTGGACTTTTTTTGTATAGGACTTTAAAGCGGAGTTCCACCCAAATTTTGAACAATATCTGTATGTATTCTCTTCCTTACCTAGATGCTGACATGCCGTTTAAAAAAAATTAAATTTCCGTAATTACCTTTTATTTTTATATTCTTCTTTGCATTTCCTGGTTCTCCTCCCGTGGGAGTAGGCGTGTTTCTAGCCTCTCCCAGACTCCTGGGAGCTAGTCTCAGGCTTCCCAGGATGCCACTGAGCATGTGCGGGAACGAGCGGTGAATGCTGGGAGCACAGCATTCACCACATCCAGGAAATAAATGCTTGTGGGTTTCAAATGCCCACAATGAAGATGGAAACCGCCTGCAGTGAATAATATAAGTTATTCTTTCCGACTAAATCTGACACAGGCGGACATATTACACGCAATATGTGAGTATGTAATGCTGAGAAGAAAAGTTTGTGAATGAACTCAAAAAAAAAAAAAAAACGATAGATAGGTGGACCCCGCTTTAAACTTTGTAGCGCGGTTTTTACTCTCTTTATTCTTGTTTTGGTGTGCCTCACTTATAACCGCAGCTTATTTTTTGATATATTTTTTATTTCATTTATTTCCTTTTCCCTAGCGCAGTTTTTTATTTTTTATATATGCCGAATCATGGGGGCATCCGCCCCAAAAGTTAGGAGAAAATCGCTCCTCCGCCCCTGCTGCCCCCTTGCTTCGGCATATATGCTCTTTTTTTTTAACTGTGGTGGTGAAATCACCTCCGACAGCGCTGGAGTCACGGCTTTATGTATCGTGGGAGCAAACGCTGTTGCTGTCAAGATAAATAAATATGCACTGCAACTGAATGGCGTACCTGCTAAGCAAATGATGGTTAACAATTAAACAAAGTAACATTACAGTATAACAGTAAGATTTACCATACCTGCAAAGCAAATACAAAAAAAACATAGTAAAAAATAAAACATTTTTTAACGCAACCTGTGCCTAAAATATAAATATGCCGAAGCATGGGGGCATCCTCCCGCAAAAGGTAGGAGCAAATCGCTCCTCCGCCCCTGCTGCCCCCATGCTTCGGCATATATGCTGAAGTATGTAACTGTGGTAGTGAAATCACCTCCGACAGCGCTGGAGTCACGGCTTTATGTATGGTGGGAGCAAACGCTGTTGCTGTCAAGATAAATAAATCCGTGCCGCAACTGAATGGCATACCTGCTAAGCAAATGATGGTTAACTATAAAACAAAATAACATTACAGTATAACAGTAATGCCCCGTACACACGGTCGGACATTGATCGGACATTCCGACAACAAAATCCTAGAATTTTTTCCGACGGATGTTGACTCAAACTTGTCTTGCATACACACGGTCACACAAAGTTGTCGGAAAATCCGATCATTATGAACGCGGTGACGTAAAACACGTACGTCAGGACTATAAACGGGGCAGTAGCCAATAGCTTTCTTCTCTTTATTTATTCTGAGCATGCGTGGCACTTTGTGTGTCGGATTTGTGTACACACGATCGGAAATTCCGACAAAGTATTTTGTTGTCGGAAAATTTTATATCCTGCTCTCAAACTTTGTGTGTCGGAAAATCCGATGGAAAATGTGTGATGGAGCCCACACACGGTCGGAATTTCCGACAACAAGGTCCTATCACACATTTTCCGTCAGAAAATCCGACCGTGTGTACGGGGCATAAGACTTACCATACCTGCAAAGCAAATACAAAAAAACATAGTAAAAAATAAAACATTTTTTAACGCAACCTGTGCCTAAAATATATATATGCTGAAGCATGGGGGCATCCTCCCGCAAAAGGTAAGAGCAAATCGCTCCTCGGCCCCTGCTGCCCCCATGCTTCGGCATATATGCTGAAGTATGTAACTGTGGTGGTGAAATCACCTCCGACAGCGCTGGAGTCACGGCTTTATGTATCATGGGAGCAAACGCTGTTGCTGTCAAGATAAATAAACCCACGCTGCAGCTGAATTGCGTACCTGAAAACAAAAAAATGGTTAACAATAAAACACAGTAAACAGTAAAGTATAAAAAAATTGCATATCTGACCCTACGCTAATACTCAACTAGTGTATGGTAGCGTTCAAAACCAATGCAAAGACCAGGATTGTCAGGACAGGAGGGACAATAATAGCGGGTGTCACGCCTATATCCGCGCTTTCTGCAGACACAACATTTTTTGGGGGGGACTCGATGGGTAGGGGTACGCGGGAGGACATAAGGAAAATGCCTCTCATGCAGCCGGATTACTGCATTTGGATTGGGAAGGTGAGGTGGAGCACCGCCTGGAAACAGAAGGGCTCTGACGATCTCTTCCTGGAATTTAAGGAAGGATCCAGTCCGTTCTAAAGCTCTGTATAGCACATGAGCGTTCAGCAAAGCCAATTGAAATAAGTATACAGACACTTTTTTATACCAGCGTCTGGCCTTACGGGCAGCTAGGTACGACGCCAACAACTGGTCGTTGAGGTCCACCCCTCCCATACTGAGGTTATATTCGTGGACACAGAGGGGTTTCTCCACAACACCAGTCGCTGTAGTAATTTGGACCGTCGTGTCTGCATGAAGGGAGGTAAGAACGAAAACATTCTTATTATCCCTCCACTTCACAGGGAGCAAATTATTACACTGCAAGCAGGCTCTCTCCCCCAGCCTAAGACGGGAATCTACAATCCGCTGAGGAAAGCCCCGGCGATTAGGTCGCACAGTGCCACATGCTCCAATCTGATGATCAAAAAGGTGACTAAAAAGTGGCACGCTCGGAAGTACATGAATTCGCAAAATCTGCTCGTATCGTGCCCTGGCCATGGAAGCAGAGAACACGGGCATATGGTGAATTGGGTCAGTGGACCAATATGACCGCAACTCACTCTTTTTGGTTATGCCCATGAGCAGGGAAAGGCCCAGAAAGATCTCAAATTCGAAAACCGTAATTGGTTTCCAAACTCTGGCAAGGAAGGACTGGGGAATAGTGGTGATGTGTGGACCAGCGTACAAATTGCTTTGGTCCACAATAGATCTATAGAGATCTTCGGTGAAAAACAGCGAATAAAAATCAAGTGGCGTAAAATCAACTGTTTCCACATGAATGCCGGGTTGGCCAGTGAATGGGGGAAGTATGGGTGCTGCAGAAGTGGTGGGTTCCCAATTAGGATTGGCGAATGCAGCAGGAAGGGCATCATGGGCACGACAGGCCTGTGTTTATCTTCTTGGTGGCAGTGGGACACTACTTGTGCTTGCCACCTCGCCAGCTTGAACTGCACTTATGGGACTCGCCACGTCACCAAGTGTTACTCCAGTGCTGGATGTACGACCAGGGTGTACTAGGCCGCTGGTGCTTGCCAGTTCACAAGAAGGAATAGCGGCACTAGTATTGCTCTGCTCCATACGAGAGCCCTGCGGTTCTTGCACCTCAACAGCAGAAGAAGAAGTTTGGGGTCTGGTACGCCTGACCTTGGCAGGGACCACAACTCCGTCGTCAGAGCTATCTGTCATGGAGCCGCTGCTGTCTACAGGCTCGTATTCTGAGCCTGAATCTGACAGATGAGTGACTTCCTCTTCACTATCTGTCATGCTCAGAAACGTGTAGGCTTCTTCACTAGTGTACCTTCAGTTTGCCATTTTGGGCTCTAAATTTAGTGGTACACTAGTGAGACTCACAGGCAAAAAAGCTCCTGACTGTTGGCAACTGTATCAAAACGCTACCAAAAAACTGTTAGCGATCACAGGGATCAGGCCTGACTCAGTGAATGCTGTTTTGTAACTGATAGTGATCGATCGATACTGCACTTGGGTGGGCTGGGCAGGGACGGGCCGAGGGGCAAAACGCAGGTGCTAGCAGGTATCTGGGTTGATCCCGCTAACACTGTGTTTTTGGGGACCCTAAACTGCTGGGGACGCTAGTATAGATCTGATCGGATCCGATATTGATCTGTTCAGATAGTATACCACTAAGGGAGGTGTATGCTGCGTGCGTGGGTGTTAGCGGTACTGGCACTAACCTGACGCTGCCTGGGGCAATGCAGACTCTAAAACTTAACTTATATCACCGCCGGGCTATTAGGGGGTTAAACCGTTATTAGGTATTAAATGTCGGGTGCCCTGAAACTATAATAAACAAACTAACTAACCAACGTCACCTGTAACACTTATACGGTGATCACTGGTGAAAGGGTTAACTAGGGGGCAATTAGGGAGTTAAACAGTGATCAAAAAAACGATCGCTTAGTGACATTGGTGATGGGGGTGATCACGGGGTTAAAACTTTATTAGGGGGGTTACGGGGGCACCCTAGACCTAAAGGGGGCTACCACTAACTGCCCTACCACTTATAACTGTCACAAACTGACACCAATGCAATAACCAGAAAAAAAAACTGCTATTGGTGTCACTGTGACAGGGGGTACAGGGGGGTGATCGGGGGGTGACTGGGGGGTGATGGGGGGTGAAAAGTGTGCCTGCATGTTCTACTGTAAGTGTTGTGTTTGTGCAACCCTACATTGATGTCCTCTCTCCTCTGCGCCGGAATGAAAAGACCGGCTCGAGGAGAGATGACATCACTTCCTCCGCTTCTGTTTACATTACAGAAGCCGAGGAAGCATTTCATTCGCCAGGAGCGATCGTGAGGGGGTGGCCACGAATGGGTGGCCTCCCCCTCACTTCGGATCGCTCCTGACGAGGGTCCCATCGGACTCCCCGCCCGCGGGCAGGCAGGGACGTACAGGTAAGCCCTTATGCCTGCCCGTGCCATTGTGCCGACGAACATCGGCGTGCGGCGGTCGGCAACTGGTTAACTGACAATTGCACGGTCGTGTGATGCCCTACCCAAATAAAATAGATGTCTTTTTTTCCCACAAAAAAGAGCTTTCTTTTGGTGGTATTTGATCACCTCTGCGGTTTTTATTTTTTGCGCTATGAAAAAAAAAGACCGACAATTTATTAAAAAAACCTATATTTTTTACTTTTTGCTATAATAAATATCCCCAAAATGTTTTTTAAAAAACAAATTTCATCAGTTTAGGCCAATATGTATTCTTCTACATATTTTTGGTAAAAAAAATCGCAATAAGCGTATATTGATTGCTTTGCGCAAAATTTATAGCGTCTACAAAATAGGGGATAGATTTATGGCATTTTTATTTTATTTTTTACTAGTAATTGCGGTGATGAGCAATTTTTAGTGGGGCTGCAACATTGCAGAGGACAGATCGGACATTTTTGACACTTTTTTTGGACCGTTGACATTTATACAGCGATCAGAGCTAAAAATAGCCACTGATTGCTGTATAAATGTCACTGGCAGGGAAGGGGTTAGCACTAGGGAGCAATCAAGGGGTTAAATGTGTTCCCTCATAAAAGGTGTTTCTAACTCTGAGGGGATTGGACTGACTGGAGGAGGAGACATATCACTGTTCCTAATTATTGGAACAGCAGATCTGTCTCTCCACCCCTGTGAGAATGGGCATTTGTGTGTTTACATACACAGATCCTCATTCTGACTCTTGTGCCCGCAATCGCGGGTGGCCAGCAGACATCACTGCCGCTGGCCACACGCATCTGGTCCCCCTGCCTCCGGCGGCGCACGTGCGCCTGCTATTGCAATTAAAGGAGTCAATGTACAGGTACGGCGATTCGTGGGAATGAGTTAACTTGCCGCCATAAATGTGCGTGGGCTGGACATTAAGTGGTTAAACAGTACCAAGCCCTGCTGAAGGGGAACACCTCTGAACCCCCAAAACATGTTGGCCTTTTATATTACAAGAGTCAGAATAAAATGAAATATGGACATCACATTCTGCTTTTGACTCTTTCCCCCTTGGGCACTCAGTCAATAAAAACCTGACAGGTGTTCTTACAATTACACACTCCAAAGGTATAAAAACACGTTTTGACTTTAGATACACTTTAAGTAAAATATAATAACCTCAAATGACATAGGTGAACTTGTGGGAACCCAAATGAATAAAAGACACAATTTGGCATCATATTGCCCCTGGACTAAGCATTCATGCAATTATTCTTGTTATTTTCATTTCAGCCCAACAGTAATAGAGTTAACCATATTGCACAGGCCTTTGGTAGCAAATGTTCAATAAAATAACAAATAAAAATGAAGGTCTGCATAAATAGATAAAAAATGAGTAACATAAAAATGTCATTTAGCATAATGTAACTAAATGATAACAAAATAATGAATGCTGCATCCTTCTGCTATTAATTGAAATATCAAATTAAATAACATTGATAAAGAGCATTAGATGACATATTCTCTAAACGAAGAAAGAAAGAAAATTGATTAGGCTTATGTAATGCATGTCTCAAAATAGTATTCATAATCATTAGTTGATGTGGGCTGGAAAAATGAAAAATAACAAGTAGCTGCCAAGTGAGATATCTCTTGTCAAAGAATTATCTTCTGTGCAGAAACGCTATGTCATTTGTAAATCTTTATTACCATTGCTGCTGCTCAGATACTTTCTATGCATAAGCAGGTAGCTTATGCATAGAAGCAAAAGTTATTAGTGCATGTAGTTACACATGAAAAAGTGAAGATTACACAACTAAATAAGGCATAGACATGTGATTTTGCCTACCATCATGTGTTGTTTTCATTTTGTTCTTGCTTTAATATTTACATTTATTTATGTATTCTACTTTATTTGGCAGTATTCTTGTCAATGATAAAAATAACATGTTTAAAACTATTTTTTTCTTTCATAAAATTCCTGCAAAAAGTTACATTTGTAAAAAAATAAATGCTTACCTCTCCTGCTGCCCCTGCCGCTGAATGCCACTCTGTTGTAGGGAAATCCTCTGCTGTAACTTGTTCTGTTACTACTTCATAAAAATAAACAATTTAATTATAAGAAAAGTCTTCTAAAACTGACACTTCCAGAGGGGTTGATTTGCTAGGTCCCCAAAAGTGCTTCTGCTGGTGGCCACATCGCTACAGGAAATACCTTGCATTAACCTAAATGAAAATATACTTTGAAAAGGAAACACTCTACTGGTTTAGTAAATCACTCCCAGTGCCTATGTTGAGATATGGTGCTAAAAGCTTTTTTTTTTTAGTGTCATGCTAGTCTGTCAGGATGATTGCGTCTCCATAAAAATGGGTGAAAATCAGGGCTGGATTAACACAAGGGCTATTGGAGCTGCAGCTCCAGGCCCCTAACTTAATATAGGCCTAGCCGCCCAAAAAGAACAGGTCATGCACAGAAAGCAATAGACCGATCTGGCTAAGGTAGTTAACTCTTTGGAGTGTGTGTGTGTGTGGGGGGGTATTTAATTAAAAATGATATTAGTACTATGTAGCATAAAGGGGTTAATGTACTGCTACTGGTCACTGATGCATTTGTGACCAGTGGCAGATAATTAACCCCTTTGTGCTGCATTAGTGGCACTTGTATCCGTGTTAATTCACTCCTTTATGCTGCAGCATGAAGAAGTTAATAAACACTGACACTGGGGCTACTAATGCAGCATAAAGGAGATAATTAACTGCCATTGGTCACTAACGCATTAGGAGGGGACTGAAGGAGGGGTAGAGAGGAGGGATCACGTTCTGTAGAGTGAAGATCTGCTTTAAAGTAGCATTCCAGCTTAAACCTAACTAGCTTTAAAAATTCCCCCTCTTAACATCTATGTTGACTAACCTACTTTCAGCCCACTCCGGTCCGGTCACGTGATTTCCCCTATGTTAGACAGTAGGGAGAGAGGAGGGTGCCCCGACAATGGCTGTGACATGGAAATCTATGGGTGACATCACCGCCTCAGGCATTACCAGCTGTTGTCAGCAATCTCTCCTGTCACTTGCAGCCAGCGCCGGATACAGTGGATCAAGTAACCTGACCGAAGCACAGCCACCTGAAAATAGGTAAGTATATACATCATTCTTACAGAATAAGTGTTAGGGGGGATAAAGGAGCATTTCTAAGGCTGGTTAGGTTTAGGCTGGAATTATAACTTAAGAGGAGTTTAAATGGCATAACATCACTGATCACCTATGCTGGGGGTTTTTTTTACAGCTATTGAAACCAGTACTGGGGATTGTTATTAAACAAAACTGCCATCAATGCTGCTGGTTATTATGTAAGCTAGCATCAATGCTGGGGGCTATTATAGCAGAAACTGGCACTAATGCTGGGGATTATTATTGCTGCTACTGACAATACTGTGGTTTATTATTGCGTAAATTGGTACTGATGCTCTCAGTTTTGCAATTGCCATTTATGCTAGGGGTTATCATTCTTTAAACTGGCACTAATTC
This sequence comes from Lithobates clamitans, assembly GCA_037952925.1. Taxonomy (NCBI): domain Eukaryota; kingdom Metazoa; phylum Chordata; class Amphibia; order Anura; family Ranidae; genus Lithobates; species Lithobates clamitans. Next base: position 1,027,216 of record JBBGZY010000611.1, read on the forward strand.
TGGGGGATATCATTTCAAAAACTGCCACTGATGCTGGGGGTTATTATTGATGCTATTAACACCAATGCTGTGATTATTTTTGTGTAAACTGGCACATATTACATATAATGTTTACACTGGCCCTGACACAAAAAAATGAACATGCCTTTCTACAAGCACGTTAAAGAATGTTGGTAACTTTTACTGTTCCATCATTTCAAAGCACTTTGTTAGTTTTCTCTAATAAAATGCACGTGATTAAAATGTTTTGAAACAACACTGACTCTTTTGAGAAGCGGGAGGGGGGGGGGTTGTTTGCGTTTCATTTTATTTCATTTTATTTATTCCATAAAAATACCCACCAAAATCCTCACCACCAGGCCCATGAAGCTCTTAATTTATTAAGAGCACCTTGCTCTTCTGGATTTCATGGATCTGGAAGGGGTGTAGGAATAGGCTGGGGAATTTATATGCAATTTACCTTCCTCCAGTGAGGCCTTTAGAATATTTGATTAATTAATGAATGAAAAAGAGTCAACAAAGCATGAAAACTGGGGAATAGCAATCTCCCCAAATCTCATACACTTTTCTAGATGGGAAGGGGAGGAGTTATAAAGAGCAGGTTAGGATAAAATATTCTTTCAACTTTTTTTTTGCTCTTTTTTTTTAAGTAACATGATGAATGGGATGTGGACTGTTTTATTTTATGTTGTATTTAATTCTGCCTTCTTTACATGGTATCCCATGTGCTGTTACAAAGGTAGTTAAAACATTCTATGCACAAGGCTTCTGATTAGCTGCAGTATATGATGTCCTGCCTGCAAAGCCAGAAGCAGCCTAGGGGTTGGAAAGATTGCTGTCAAAGGTTTAGGCATTACCAGTTTTCCATATCAGAGAAATGACTAGGTGGCTTTGTAGCTGCCTTATTATTTTATTCTTTTAGAGAAGAGGTTGCCCATTAAATCTGAAACATGTTTGTGGCTGATGTTGTTTTAGCCCTTTAATTATGATTATGTGTGCTATATATCATTGGCAAACTATAACAGGGGCAGCCATAATGTAGAGGGCATATCCCTAGCAGTCAGGGAATTAAAGCCCCCCCCCAAAAAAAAAAGCATGCTGTGATTTCACCTACTCGACACTTCTTCACAACTATACCCACACTTCCAGACTTTTTGAGATGAGAACGAAATAGGACACCCTTGCCACGCTTACTTAAAGGAGAACTGTATAAAAAAGTAAAATAACTCACAAGTGCTATTTTTTCACCAATACTATTCCTTTATACCGGCCTTTGAAATTTACAAATGCAGCAGTTTAGAAATTGAATGAAAGGTTTAGCACTGGGGAAGATAAAAAGTGCATTTTATATACAACTATATAGATCAGACTAAAATGAGGGACAATGAGGAGGAAAGAGGGACAGAGGGACATTGTTTCAAATCAGAGACAATCCCTCGAAATCAGGGACAGTTGGGGGCTATGCTATATCCCTGGTGCAGGGAACATGATTTGCCACTAGTACGCATGTTCTTTGGAAGCTGGGAGAGTGAGGGTCTGCTTTACAAAGTGATCGTGAACAGTACTTTAGGTGTCTCTTCTTGCTTTGAAGAATTTTAATAAGTAATTTTATACTATGTGGATTTCCTTTTCTTATGTTCTCCTGCATTGAACTTCTGGGGAATATATGAGTTGTTTTAAATAGGAAAACTGAAATCTGCAAGGAGAGGATTAAAGATCCAGTAAGGCGACCCTGTGGAAAAGATTGTATGATTTTCTTTTAACTAAGGGGTCATTTTGCTCTAGTAAGTTTGTTTCCCGTGGGGGAGTCACGGGATTGGTGGCTTGGGAACACACTGGAGTAATACATTTGTGTGTGACACTTAATGTGCTGAATTGAATTTATGGCTGGATTTTAGCTGTGTAAACTTTAAATTAAAGTAAAGTTTAAATTCAAACACAAGTAAGGATGAGCTCCGGCGTGTTCGCATGCTGAACGTGCCGAGCCCGCCAGGAAGTCGGCACGGGGCAGCGCTAATCACAGGTAGGGAGACATTTCCCGATCTCTGCAGCCGCACATCGGGAAATGTCTCACTGATTTTGATTAGCGCTGCACCGTGCCGACTTCCTGGCGGGCTTGGCACGTTCAGCATGCGAACACGCCGGAGCTCATCCTTAACCACTTGCTTACCGGGCACTTAAACCCCCCTCCTATCCAGACCAATTTTCAGCTTTCAGCGCTGACGCACTTTGAATGACAATTGTGCGGTCATACAACACTGTACCCAAATGAAATTTTTATCATTTTTTCCCCACAAATAGAGCTTTCTTTTGGTGGTATTTGATCACCTCTGCGATTTTTATTTTTTGTTAAAAAAATTTAAAAAGACCGAATTTTTAAAAAAATAAATATTTTTTTTTTTATATTTTGTTATAAAATTTTTTAAAAGGGTAATTTTTCTCCTTCATTGATGTACGCTGATGAGGCGGCAGCAATGGGCACTGATAGGTGGCAGTGATGGGCACTGATGGGTGGCAGTGATGGGCACTGATTGGTGGCAATAATGGGCACTGATCTTGTACACTGCTAGGTGGCACTGATTGGCACCACTGGTGGGCATTGTTAGGTGGCAATGGTGGGCATTGATAGGTGGCACCTGTAGGCATTGATAGGTGGCACTTATGGGCATTGATACGTGGCACTGGTGGGCACTGTGGGCACTGTGATGTTGTAATGTAAGGTGGCACTGGCAGGGGGTACTGGTGGCATAATTAAGGCACAATTAAGGCATTATTGCCTCCTCCTCTTCGGGACCGATGTCCCGACAGAGCTTTTGTTTTGATCATGTGATCAGCTGTCATTGGCTGACAGCTGATCACATGGTAAGGGGCCGGGACCGGCCCCTTACTTGGATCGGTGATCACCCGAGTCTGAGTGACTCGGTGATCACAGCGCGCTCCACGCGCGCCCTGCAGGGCGCGCGCAGGGCACGTGCGCAGGGGAGGCCGTCATATGACGGCCTCCTGGGAATGCAGGTCCGCGCTGTAGCCGTCATTCGGCTATAGCGCGGATAGCAAGCGGTTAAACAGAAGTAACAGTGCTGCTACTCATACAAGATACCAAATGAAAAGAGCTCCTGGGTGCCCGATCCACAGCCGTTTCACTTAGTGCGTATATAGAAAGAGGATCTGCACACTAATAGTTGCTCTTAAAAAATCTTCATATTTATTCCGAATCAACAGTCCACAACCACAGATAAATACACTTGACACATTTCAGCCTATGAGGCCTTAGTCATAAGACTAAAGCCTCATAGACTGAAACGCGTCAAGTGATTTTATCTGTGGTTGTGGACTGTGATTTCTGAATAAGGATGAAGATTTTTTAAGAGCAACTATTGGTGTGTGGATCATCTTTCCATGTAAACTTTAGTTTGCACTAATTGCACATACTGTATGAATGTGCAATTTTGTAATCTCATTTTGACACTAAGCACCTTATATTTATAATATTAATTTTGTATTGTTATTTTTGGTATTTTATGGTAATTTTGATTGATGCATGGCATGGTAGTTGCATTAACACACACATCAGAAATTAAAAGTAACAATGTGCAAGAGTCCTGACAATAAGTATTTGCCTTTTTTGCATTATAGTGAACAGGTAAGGTGCCCTTGCTTTTCTGGGGTACCTTCCTGTTTAAACAGTGCTGAAAGGCATACATGTTGGTATCAGCATAGCCAGGAGGCCCAACACTTTTTTTCACTACTGCTATATGTAGATTACCACATGTGGCAGACTCCCATCTCTTGGAGAAGACCCTTTAATTTAATTAGAATTAATAAATCATAGGAAACAACAAAAAACAGGCAGATCCACTTGGAAACACAAATAGAAAATAGAAAAGAGTGATGGCAAAAAAAAAAGACCAAGTGGTCCATTGAGTCTGCCCTTTTTTAAAAAAATTTTTGATGATTGTTTTTGTTTGTTTTATTTTTTTACTTTTTTGTCTTAGCATAGATCTGTGTTTGTCCCAATAATGTTTGAATCCAAAGAATCCATTTATTTGAACACAACAAACAGCATTGCAAAGGCTTGTTGGAGTAGATTTTTTTAAGTTTTCTTAATCTCTGCTAAATAAGCGTGGCCCTGAATTTCACACTGTTTCAAATGTTCATAATGAAGTGTTTTTGCATTCTTTTTTTGCCCATCTACTTAACGACCTTGACATTCTTTTAAAGTAAATTCACCAAAGGAACATGACAAATATATGGTCTCTGTGTGGAGGTGGACATCCTTGGTAGAGACAAGGCTTGGCTTTTTTATATCAGAGCTACCACTTGATGACTGATGAACATATGACTGGCGGGGTAATATTCAAGAAGCATTGCTTCTTCAGCATTATTAGTACTTCTAGATGTTCCCTATAAGATAATAAAACTTCACTTTTTCAGATTTACACATGCCCTGGAAAAATCTGAAACTTTGAATCAGATTTTTGGGGAAATGGCAACAGATCATAGACACTTTGGCAAATGAAGCTATGATTTTACTATTAATATGATCACAAAAAGCATCATTGTAATACATTTCTCTTACTCAACCATAATAGTACATCGCATGAAATAGGATACTGATATATTCATTGCAAAAAGCCTAGTTATTACAGTTCATGCAAGTTCACGGCAGACATTACCATCTTTCTCCAAAGAACAATATGTCAGTGGTACCATCAGTCTGACACCTAACGTAATACAACAAATAAAAACAACAGTGGTAACAGGATGATTTACTTGTCAAAGCAATCAAATGCTCCACACGGTTGGAAGGCCTATAGGTCAGGATAATAATGCTTTAGCTTGGATGTTGATTTATGATGTTCTAGTGGAGAATTTCAGCTAGATAAAAGTGCAACCCTGATGCTGTATCTCTTGTGTAAAAACTTGGTTTAAACTTAAACATTAGTTTGCTAAAAAAAAAAAAAAAAAAATTGAAAATATGCTGCAACTAATTTATAAAAAAATGTAATTTATCTAAAATGATACACAGGATTTTTTTTAATAGTGCTTGAAATGAATATTTTGTTGATTCATTCATTCAAGCATTTTATATAGATTTTACCAATAATTCATGCAAACAACAATAGGCATGTTATAAAAAAACAATCAAGCAAATGATATTATGCAGATATTTGTTGCCAATTCACGAAAAGCTGAAAATAATTCAAGCCTTTGCCAGGAATGTTTGCCTCTGTAGTACTGGCATAATCTATTGTTTACAGTCGAGAAAAGCTGTCCAAGCAATTTTGTGAATGCTAACATTTTTTATAAGTTTAATTTGACCTCACTTCACCCACTGCTACACTTTACTGCTTTTTTCCTGGTTTTCTAGGTTAACTATTTAACTTTAACCATTTCGTTAGTACAGTACTAACATTTTGCTAAATGAACTAAAATAATGCCCTGGGATAAAATTTTGTGTCTTCTTATCTCTAATTACCCAAATGAGAAAGATCACTACACTGTGCACATGCATTTTGTAAACAAATACAAAATAAATAAAAAAAAAGGTCTTCAGAATCTCTGTTCATGAATACCTGCATTCACACAGAGGTTCAGCTATAATTAGCTAGAGGGTCTCACTAGTAGAGGACCCCATGTTTAGATATTTCTGATGAAAAGGTCAACTCACTCGGTTCAGATTTTTCCATTTTTGGCTGTCAATCAAAGTCAGTGCTGAATGCAGGGCTGTCTTAATGAGCGGGCACTGCCCAGGGGCCCATACTGCATGGGGGCCCCTGCACTTTCCCTGACCCCTTGCAGCTTTGTAAACTTTGTAAACATGTACTGCTTTCGAGCCGATCATGTCAGCAGGAGCATCAGTGGTGGGGGAGAGGCTGCCTCTGTCTGTAACACTCCCCTTTCATTTAATCTTAATAGACTGTCCCTCTGGGATCTTCAATATATCCAAGGCAGCCCGAGTTGGTGGGCGGAGCTGGAGGTGTGGCTGCCTCCTCCACTCCTCCCAAACACTTGTTCACACAGGCTGATGAGGAGAGACTACAGCAGCCCTGGGAGTGTCCATATCCAGGAATGCAGTAAGTATTACTGCATTAAGCTGCCTCTATTTCACCCTATACTACCCAATACTGTCACTATACCTCTCTATACTATCCAATCCTGCCACTATACCTCCCTATACTACCCAATCCTGTCACTATACCTCCCTATACTACCCAAACCTGACACTATACCTCCCTTTACTATCCAATCCTGTCACTATACCTCCCTATACTACCCAATCCTGTCACTATACCTCCCTATACTACCCAATCCTGTCACTATACCTCCCTATACTACCCAATCATGTCACTATACCTCCCTATACTACCCAATCCTGTCACTTTACCTCCCCATACTATCCAATCCTGTCACTATACCTCCCTATACTACCCAAAGCTGTCACTATACCTCCCTCTACTACCCAGTCTTGTCACTATAACTCCCTATACTACCCAATCCTGTCACTATAACTCCCTATACAATCCAATCTTGTCACTATAGCTCCCTATACTACCCAATCCTGTCACTATACCTCCCTATACTATCCAATCCTGTCACTATACCTCCCTATACTATCCAATTCTGCCACTATACCTCCTTATACTACCCAATCCTAACACTATACCTCCCTATGCTATCCAATCCTGTCACTATACTCCCTATACTATCCAATCCTGTCACTATACCTCCCTATGCTACCCAAACCTGACACTATACAGTACATAACTACAGCTGATACTGTACACTCCTGGCCTCCCCTCTACTGTGTTCTACAACCCCCCTGTACTGTGCCCTCCTTCCCCCCCACCCCGTACTGTGTACAGTCATACATAAATACAGGCCACTGATAGGCTGGGAGAGGCATTTATGACGGGGCAGTGTGTACAGGTAGGGAGATAGTTTCAAAAAGCAGTGGGAGCAGTGTGTATAGGGAAAACGAATCAGTGTATATGGGGGGGGCAGTGTGTAGAGAGGGTGGGACAGTGTGTATGGGGGTGAATTTAATTTGAGATAATTCTCTAACTGTCTGTATTTGTTGTTTCTAATCAGACTAAAAAGTCATGTCCAATATGTAGCAATATTTAGCCACACCCACTCCATGTTATGCACGCATAGTGTGCCGTAGATCACCATCTCCCTGGTAGGAGCCCCAGTGCATTACTTTGTCCAGGGGCCCATGATGTTATAATGCATGGACACACGGCGCTGCAGCTTGGCTCAGGTGCCCCCATAGCAAGCTGCTTGCTGTGGGGGCACTCAACAGGAGGGAGAGGCCAGGAGCAGCAAAGAGGGACCCGAGAAAAGGAGGATCCAGGCTTCCTAGTGCAAAATCACTGCATAGAGCAGGTAAGTATACCATGGTTGTTATTTAAAGTGGTTGTTAACCAACTTATATAAAATCATCTTACCCCCTCTGTAACTTAATAAGATGTGTCCCTGTGCCTTTTTTCTGTAAAAAATCAGTCGATCTGTGCTGATATAAGCTGCACTCCGTGCACACAGCTGATTCCTCTCCTCCTTCTCTCTCTGGCTCACAGCTGCAATGGGCGGGGCCAAGCCGTCCCGCTGACGTCAGCGGGGAGGAGGGGGAGAGAAGAGCAAGAGAGCCAACAATCAGCTGAGCGCCTGGAGCAGCGCTCATACAAGGTACAGATCAGTGGATTTGTAACTTGTATCAGGGGCTCAGCAGCAATGTGGTCTGTTTGCAAGGGGGATTAGACAAGCAGGATTAGACAGGTTTTTTGGGGGTATACAGGGGCCAAATGACACATGACAAGCACTGTGCTGTATAACATGCTTTAAAGGAACATTATCTGGGTTTAGAATTTAGAAAATTACTCAGAACCCCAAACATTATATATATATATATTTTTAGCAGACACCCTAAGGAATAAAATGGCGGTCATTGCAACTTTTTATGTCACATGGTATTTGAGCAGCAATTTTTCAAACGCAATTTTTTGGAAAAAAAAAACATTTTTCATGAATAAAAAAAAGTCAGTAAAGTTAGCCCAATTTTTTTGTATAATGTGACAGATGATGTTATGCCAAGTAAATAGATACCTCACATGTCATGCTTTAAAATTGTGCACACTCGTGGAATGACACCAAACGTCGATACTTAAAAATCTCCATGGGCGACCCTTTAAAATTTTTTACAGGTTACCTGTTTAGAGTTACAGAGGAGGTATTGGGCTAGAATTGTTGCTTTTGCTCCAATGTTCATGGTGATACCTCACATGTGTGGTTAGAATGTCGTTTGCCTATGTATGCTTTTGCTTCTGTGTGCAAACACGTGGGGATGGGGGTGCTTTTTTTTTGTTTTTTTGTTTATTTTATTTTAAACATCCCTTGTAATAGGAATAGGGCATGACAGGTCCTCTTTATGGAGCGATCTGGAGTCTCTCAGATCTCCCCTCTAGGCAGGAAAGACTGAGATTAAAAAAAAACAATCTCGCCTGCCGAGTCTTGGGCAAGGTTTACTTTAGTCGGCTGGGACGTGACGTCATAACGTTACGCCCGGGCCTCCGAGAGTCATAGAGATGGTAGAAGCACTATTAATACATGCTATATTACATGCTGTTCATACTCAATCACTATGAGATTAGTTTTCTGTATTGTACAAAAACCTGGTTGTGCTGCTCTGTATCTCTACTTTCTGTTCATGTCCCCAATTCAGCTAGGGATTTTGCAGCTGTGATGGCAACTCTGCACATGCTCAGTTTTCAGTGAGTTTCTATGCCGAGCATTTCCTCTCTATCTCATCTTAGCAGCCCATGTGACTATAGATTTACACATGTGGGCGTATACACAGTGGTAAATGACAGCCCATTCCCTCCCTCCTCCATGCCCATTAACCAGCTAAACACAATGGGGGCAGGATATTGCATGTAGATTAATGGAAGCTTCACTTCCCGCTTACTCTAAGAACAGGCTGGAGGGACGTGACTGACAGAAATCTGCCAACACCATGTTTACACAAAAATGTATTGTTATCGTTAAGTTTATTGCTATTTTTTATTTATTTTTACTTTGTATTCCATTTTGAACATGTGACCAGCAGCTGACTGGGACTAGAAGCTGCTCCTTCTTATGTTTCCCTGCAGATAAGGCTGGGAAAGATCTGGGTCATGTGATAGCTATCAATTAGGAAAAAAGTTACTTGTGATGTTTTTTTTACAGTGCCATCATCCAGATACAGAAATAGAAGGGACGATATAAACTAAACAATGTATGTTCAATCATTTTTTTTTTGTTTTCAAAAAGTTTTTTATTTTATTTTTAGAGAATAACAAAGAGAGGGTTACAATCCAAGACCATCAGTAGATTGAATACAGGGGTGTGAGGATACAAATTATATGGAAAGACAGAGTACAAATATAAACTGTTGAGTCATACGTATCTGTTCGTGCTATTGAACTATTTTGAAGGTCTGGGATTTAACTAAATAGAAAAAACATAACTAAAAACTCAATCAAAGGAAAAGAAAATGAGAAAAAAAAAACAAAGAAAGTCCAATGCAGGAAAATGAAAATTCCAAAATTAAAATGAAAAGAAAAGAAAAACATAGGTTTGTCAGGTTTGGAGCCTAAATAAAAACCAAGGGTTCCAGATAGCGTCATGTTTAGGTATAGTGTCATGTAGGGTGTGGTAGATTTTATCCGCCAACATCATTTGGTCTATCCTTGCGATAACTTGAGAGTATGGTACTGAAGCTGATTTCCAATGTAGAGCGACCATCCAATGAAAAGCTATACAGATAGAGTGGATCAGTTTAACCAAAGGTTTGGAGGTGTCTGAAGGGGATTGAAATAATAAGCAGTGTTGGTATGAGATATTAAGAGGTTTGCCTGCTAATTTATCCATAACTTTAAGGATCTCATTCCAGGTTGGACGTAGTTTCTCACAGTCCCAAAAGATATGGAGAAATGAGCCTTGTTGCAGACAACCTCTAAAGCAGAGAGGAGATGATTGTGGGTAGATCTTGTGGAGTCGCAATGGGGTGTAGTACCAGCGTGTTATTAATTTAATGGCAGTTTCGCGAACCATGATGGATTTAGTGCATTTACGCAGGTTCTGCCAGCCCTTCACCCAGTCAATGTCATCTACCTCTGGGTCTAGTTCCGATTCCCATTGAGCTCTGTATTTAGGGGTTGTTCCCTCTGAATTAGCTTCTAGATTGATATAGACTAGTGAGATCAGACCTTTTTGGCGGGGTGAGTTATGACATATGTCTTCATATAGAGTGGTGGAGGTCGCCACAGGTCCAATGTAGTGTTTTTGGAAGAAGTGACGTATTTGTAAGAAGTGATAGAATTCAGTGTTTGGAATCTGGTATATGGATTGTAGCTGAGAAAAAGAAATAAAGTTTGAGTTTATAAAAAATTTATCTAACGTAATTAGTTTTAGGTCAATCCAGAGTTGAAAGGAGGAGGGTCTATCAAAGGCCAATGGGAATCTAGAATCTCCTAGAAATGAGGCACCTAGAGGGACCGCTGAAATGAGGTTGAATGTTTTTTTATATTTGTCCCAAAGTTGAAGACTGTCATGTACAATCAAATTTTTAGTGCCTACTTCTGGTCTGTTATGGTTATTTGACCACATAAGGGCAGGGAGATATAGAGGAGCAATGGATTCGTTTTCAAATTGCACCCAAGGGACTCTGGAGTTGTGAATATTCCATTGTGCTTGTTGGGTATATCTACTGGCTAGGTAGTAAAGCCATATTTGAGGAACGCCTAGACCACCCCTTTTGGAAGAACGGTAAAGGACTTCTTTGGCGAAACGTGGGGGTTTGTCTTTCCATATAAATCTGTTAAGCAACACCTGAATAGTGTGGAGGTATGTTTTAGAAATTTTAAGTGGTAGGGATCTAAAAAGGTAGAGGAGTTTGGGAAGAATAGTCATCTTGAGAGCAGTGATTCTGCCCAGAAATGAAATATGTAGGTGTGACCATAGTTTAAGGATACCTTTTATTTTGGAAACCATAGGTGGGAGGTTAACTTCAAAGAGTCTGCGGTAATCCTTAGTCAGGTTGATTCCCAGGTATTGAAGGTGAGAATCTGCCCAAATAAAGGGGTAGACTGACTGAAGATGTCGCAGTTCTGCAGGAGAGTAGCCAATAGGGAGGGCGCTTGATTTAGCCATGTTGATGGATAGACCTGAGATCTCTGCAAACCTAGAGAGAGTTTGAAATAAGTTCGGCAGAGAGATCAGGGGGTTAGTGAGAAACATTAGTACGTCATCAGCATACATTCCAAATTTGTATGTGGATTGGCCCTTAACATAACCCGAGATATCAGGGTCTTGAAGTATAGCTATGGCTAATGGCTCAAGGGCTAACGCAAAAATTAAGGGCGACAACGGGCACCCTTGTCTCGTACCCTTGCCTAGGTCAAAAAACCCAGAGTTACAGCCAGGGAGCCTGATCCGGGTTTTCGGGCTACGGTAAAGGGCCAAGAAAGCTTGAAGAAATGCACCCTGGAAACCCATCCTCTGCAAGAGCGTGGTGATGTATGACCATGAGACACTATCAAATGCCTTCTGTATGTCCAGGCTAAGCATGAGGAGTTTACGTGAAAAAAGGTTGGCATCTTGTATTATATTAGCCGCTAGCCGGATATTATCGGTGATAAGTCTATGGGGTATAAAGCCCGATTGGAAAGGGGAAATCAAATAGGGGATAACACCTGCTAGTCTGTCTGCCATGATCCTGCTAAATATTTTCAAATCATTATTAATGACCGAAATAGGTCGGTAGTTTTGAGGTAGAGTGTGGTTTTTGTGGGGTTTCGGTATCAGGGACATATTGGCTAGCAACATCTCTTCAGGGAAACTACCACCTTGTAGAATATAATTAAATAAATGGGTCAACCTAATGGTGAGAAGGGATGAGAATTTTTTATAGTATAGGGAGGAAAATCCGTCGGGGCCTGGGGCTGAGGTTGATTTTAAGGATTTGATTACGTTTAAAACCTCAGCAGAAGTGATGGGGGCGTTCAGTTTGTCAAGATGTGAAGGAGAAAGATGTGGAAGAGGGATGTTCTGAAACCAGGCCTCGTCATCTGGTGAGGGTTTTAGTTGAGAGGGGGCTAGCAGGGAGGAGTAAAATTGTTCGAAGATATGTAGGACCTCTATGGGATGGGAAGTGAGATGTCCTGAAGGGGCCGCTAATCTATAAATGTGGGGTGGGCGAGATGAGTGATTTAATTTTCTGGCGAAGAGGGTAGAGGCAGAGCTCTCGTGAAGGAGGAATCTGGCTTTAAACCATCGTAGAGATTTTTCCACCCTCTTCGACAGGATGCCATCCAGCTCTAATCTCTTTTGATCAATCAACTGTCTGGTGGAGTCTAGGTGTAAGAGATTGGTGTTTTTATATAGATCATCTAGTTCTTTAGTGAGGGTTAAGATTTTTTGTTTGTCTATTTTGTTTTGGGCTGAGGCTAGACTAATTAATTTGCCCCTAAGGACTGCCTTATGTGCTGACCAGACTACGGCAGGGGGGGTTTCCGGGATGGCATTAAGATTGAAATATTCTTCAATGGCTCGTGCGGTTTCTGCCTCCACCACTGCATCTGAAAGGAGGGCTTCATTTAGACGCCAAGAGTAAGAGGTAGGCGCAAGCCTGATATAAGTAGTGGTGAAGGCAGTGGCATGATGGTCAGACCAGGAGCAGGGGTGGATGCTAGCATCTGTGGTGTTAGCGAGAATTATTGGGGTGGTGTAAATATAATCCAATCTCGCATAACTTTTATGAGGATAGGAGTAGAATGTGTACTCTCTAGAACCAATATTGAGGGCTCTCCAGGAGTCAACCAGCTGGTGTTCTAGCAAGCCACTGGAGAGGGAGCGGGGAAATGATTTGGCTGATGGGGACAAGTTGGATCTATCCAGGTTGGGGTTGGCCACCATATTGAAGTCCCCTCCAATAATCATGTGTGGCGAATGGAAATGAGAGAGGCGGTCAAAGAATGAGTGGAAAAAAGAGGCGGGGGAGTCATTTGGAGCATAAATACTGGCAATAGTGAGTTCTCTGTTGTGGATCTGGCCTTTGATTATGACATATCTGCTGTCTTTGTCTTTAAAAACCTGTTTGACTTCCATTGGGAAGGATCTGTGCAAGAGTATGGCGGCTCCCCTACTTTTAGTCTGGTGTAGGGAGCAGAAGGTCTGAGGAAAGCTTCTGTGGAGGAATTTGGGATGTGAGGAGTGTGCAAAATGTGTCTCCTGTAAGAGGAGAATTTGAGCTCCTAGTTGTTTGTAAAAGGCAAAAGCCTTCTTCCTTTTAGGTGGAGAATTAAATCCCTTAACATTGTGTGATACGCATTTAATTACCATGGTAAATATTTTTATTCGCTATCGTCTGAAAATAGATAGGAGCCAAATGTGTTTTATGGCCAGTATCTATCATTTCAAGGGTCAAGCTGAGGGCCGACATACTCATGCACAGGAGGGTAATGAAGTATAACATACAAATATACAAGCCATAATGGCCTAATGAAGCATGTATCCTGCAAGACAATAGTGCAATATAGAGTCGATGTAAACATAGACTACCGGAAGTCCAAAACCTGTGGGTAGAAATGAGAAACAAAAAAATAAAAGGAGAGAAGGATAAGGAAAAAAAACATAGGACTGATAGTAACCCAAAAGTCATCATAACAAGAAACTGGATCAGGTAATTGTAGAAAACCTGATAAAAAAAATACCTATTCCCGAGACTGCAAGGTCTCGAACCCAGCGTGAAAAATGTTCTGAACTGTGTAGATCAAGTGGGTGTAAACCCAAAAACACCTATAAGAAAAAACAAAACAAAAAGAGAACCGGCCTGCAGCAATGACTCAAACAAAAAATAAAAAAGGTCAGAAACTGCAAGCTTCTGCTGGGTGGGGTGTGCATGTCGCAGCTCCAAGGGACCGACGTCCGGGATCTTGACAACAGAAAGATGATGCAAGTTGCTTGGGGATCTTGTGGTGGTCAACTGTGTTGAGACGATCAAGGAAAGGGTTCATCAAATCTATCTCCGATGTCATATCTGATCCTCCGTCTGTCTCTCCTGGTTGGGGGGGTCTGCCAGATGGGTGATGGTCTAGGAGTAGAAGGTGGTCGGCGAATGACGGCCGGATCCAAAAGGCCCAATTTTACAAGGACTTCTTGACCTTCCAAGAGTGATGTGGCAGAGTAGGTGGTGCCATTGTGGGGAATTACTAGCTTAAATGGAAAGCCCCATTTGTAGCGAATGCGAGCTGCTTGAAGGGCAGATGTTATTTCCTTCATGCCACGTCTCCTATCCAAGGTGGCGGGAGAGATATCAGGGTATATTTGGATGATGCGATCGTCCAGAGTGATGCGTTGTTGATTGCGAGCTGCTCTGAGTATCTCCTCCTTAGTTAGAAAGTCCTTCATGCAAAGAACAATATCCCTGGGAGGTTTATCTTCCGGAGGTTTAGGCCTGAGGGCTCTGTGGATACGATCACAAGTGAACGCTCCGGCATCAGTGTCTGGGAGCAGAGATTTAAATAGGCGGATTATTGTGGGGATGAGATCCGTGACAGATTCTGGAATACCTCTGACGCGCAAATTGTTGCGTCTGTTACGGTTATCGAGGTCTTCGATTTGAGATTGCATCTGAGAGCAAGCTGTGGCTAGAGACTCGTGTTCTCTGGAGAGGTCACTGTAGGCCAGAGCCAGCTCATCATGTTTCGTTTCTAGCCTTTCTGTCCTAGAGCCCAGTGAGGCTATCTCTTGGGAAAGTGTATGAGATGTTTTATGGAGCTCCGTTTGGAATTTAGCTGCAAGCTTTGCATACATGGCCTCTAGACTGCTTTCTAGGTCGGATTTAGTGAGGGATGCAGTGTACTCACGGCTAGGATCCAGTGGTGTCAGGTCTGTGGGACGACCAGGAGAGGAGGCCGGAGACGGAGGTATGTTTCTTCCCGCAGCGCCATTTTGGGACATGCTGCCTTGATCACGGGCGCGGAGGAGATAGTGCGTTAAGGTATGTTGAGCCGATCCTCTGGGTTTTTTCTTTCTCCCAGGCATGCACCAGGTATAAGGGGCTCGAGGGGTGATAAAAGCGCTGTGGATGTAGGTGATATGAGCCCTCCTGAAGCCGTTATCTACCCGGGCCGGACGGAGCTACCGACTCAGACGTCCATCACGCTCAGCGCCGCGCATGCGCCCCCATGTTCAATCATTTTAAGGTGGGCACCCAGTATTACATACCTTTGGAAGAATGTGGCCATTGGGAAGGAATTCAATTTTTCCTTTTGTATTTTATTGCATTTCAAATTATTGTGGTGAAGGTTGTGGGAGGAATGGGAAATGGCAGATGATTAATCTCAGAGAGGTAGGAAATCTTGCAAATGTATGGCATGTACTCTAAAAATAATTAAACACTTAGGATGTCTGTTGAATGCTCTGTTCTTCTTCCTCCTATTCAGCTTCCTTGCCACAAATATTAGCAAATCCCAGCTGTAATTTTGACAGCCCAAATTTGCTCTGCATTGCAAGAGCAACTGAAACTGCTTCTGTATAAATTGACACTTACAGAACAGTGTGTGCAGTGTCAACAAGAATTATGATGTAGGAACTTTGTTGTTGCTACATTGTTATAAGTCTGTGTTTACGTCAGGGATTAGAAGGCTGGAAGGCTGCTGAGTCAGTGCTGGGAAGGGAGAGTAGGGTGAGGTTAACTGATGAAAAAAGACTCGGATGACTTCAGTGTTTCTGCTGTAAATTTTGCAGTTAAATTAGCCCAAAGTGCCTATGTTCTATCAGATTACCACTACCCATCAGATTGTGCAACAGAAGTGACGTTCTGACAAAAAAAAAGTACTGCGCATGTGCGATGCGTTCCACGGCGCAATGTGTTCCACACACTTTATGTGGACATCTTACTACACCCAGCTACGTCTTGAATTTCAGAGTATTTTAGCAATAAAGTGAGCGTGTATAATTAAATAAAGTATATTGACATCTGTGATTCTGTTTGGATATTACATTTTGAAAAACTAAAGGTTTAGCGTTGAGCAATGCGGGGTGTACCAACATGGCCTCCGCCACCTTTCTTTTAAAATTTAACATTAAAAAAGAGCACCGCAGATGTCAATATACTATATTTAAAATGACTCTGAAATTCAAGACGTACCTGGGTGTACTAGGATGTCAGCATGGGTGTTCTGTCAGATTACAGCTACCCGTCAGATCATGAGGGTTTGGAATGCATAGCACCATGGAACGCATGTTGGAACGCATAATAAGTATTTTTTTGTCAGAACGTCACTTCCATTGTATTTTCTGATGGGTAGCCGTAATCTGATAGAAAACCTGCAGTTACAGAGATCAGTAAGGTCATTTACTGCTTGTTAAGAAAATGGTAATAGTTGAATGAGAATAGCCTGGCTACACTTACACTTTAGAGTTCACCTGTGGCATAATCTTGCAAATAAAAGTAAGCTACTTATTTTAGCAGGTTCCATTTGGGATCTGTATGTACATCATTCTGTTTGCTGGAAATTGTGCTATTTTATAAACAAGGAAGTTGGATGCTAATTTCACAGGGTGCAGCAGGGAAGATTATGAGGGAGGGACATAGTTTTTACACCAATGTGTTCCTCTTTCTTGTTTGTGCAAGGCCAATATTTAATTACATTTTCCTGGCAGTTTAGGACCTTTTACTATTAAAAACAATGAAAATATGATATACTGTTATGTCCTGGAAGAAGAGAACTAATTATTTCCTTAATTGGCTGTCATGGGCAATTGCATACTTAACTCACTTTTTTAACGATTTAATAGTGTTCTTCAGTTAAAGCATGATGACTCTATTTAATGCTATTTAGAACAAAAGAGGCAACATTAGTGTATCTTTTATGTAGCTATTTATTAAAATACTACATACACACGTTGTTATTATTATAACTATTTTTAGTAATAGTAGTAATAGTAGTAGTAGGAGTGCTATTGGTAATATCTCTTTTAATAACTATGTGTACTGTAGGTCCTTTTGAAAGAAACTTTCTTATAACTTGTTTTTTTTATAAAAATTGTCATTTACATTGATATTTATTTTAAAGATTAAATTAAACTTTGTAGAGCTTTGTAAAAAAAAGAAAAAGAAATCAAATTGTATCTGTTTACATTTTGCATATGGCTCACTTGCCATTCTAGTCCTTGTCAGGTTTATGTTCTATCTGCATCTCAATAGAGAAAGTTTTTCTTCACTTCCTAGCCTGGAGACAAAGCAGGAAGTAATAGAAAATCTCTTTAAAGCAAAGGGGAATCCCTTTTAGACAATTATCACCACAACAGGTATTTCCATGAGAGGATTTCCTCTCACTTCAGTTTTGGTGACAACCATACAATGTTAGTTTTTTTCCTCTCTCTTTCTGTTCTGGTGACAACTGTTACTAGGACAAACAGACAGTGCCATTCACACCAACCAGGGACACAGCATTCAAACCTAAAAGGGACTCTAATATGTCTACATGAATCCAAAGCTAAAATAAAAAAAAGATATGTTTTAGCTAGAGATATGCTTTAAATTAGCTTCAGACAGCTAAATACTCAATTAAAATACATACAGTATATAGGAATAGTTTTGCCTTTGAAAGGGTTCTGTAATTCTGTTCAGCCAGTCTTGTGATCCTGACATTCTTTCCAGACAGCACAGCCAGGTCATCGACCTCCACTGCACAACAGCATGGTCAAGAACCCCAGCTTGATTTTGAGCAATGTAGGTGCAGCAGCACACTGATGAGGTCATTATTCTGCTCTCTCCTTCTGTCATAATGTCCATGGGCAGCACATCTGCTTGACAACTGGGCCTGATTGGCTCTTACTGCTAGCCCTTCCTTTCCAAGTTTGACTACTGCAGAAAATTAATATCAACAAATTCAGGTTCTTAAAGCGGAGTTCCACCCATTTCTTTTACTTCTGCCCCGGCTGTTGCTCATCACTATTAGATTAATGTTAGAGATGTTTTGTTTTCTAAATTGTTAGGGCTCCACTTCCATTCTACCTCACTGCGTCGATGCACGTCATATCCCTCTCACCCATTGGCTCCTGGGATATAATTTTCATCAACCCCAGAAGTCAACGGGCATCCTTATAGCATTGCATTATTTCCAAACCAGAAATGATGCGATGCCAGGCGGGGATAGCTGGTTTCCCTGACCACAGTTGCCTTCTGGGTTCGAATTTAATTGACGTGATTCCATAACAGGGTGGGTACTTCCGCCGCCATTTTTATGGCAACCTGTTCTAAACAAAGTGTGCCGCGCAGTGTTATTACTGTGCAGGCACGAGATCAGGAGGTGCATGCTGGGTAGCTAGCTGCACCAAATCCCAAAAATAGACAGAAGTGAGCTTCAGATGCCCACATCCTACATGGCCCCCTGCTTCCAAGATCAGGTAAAGTTTTAAAGATTTATAAGTAACCCGCATAATTATATTTCTTACAGTAGTCTAATTTAAATAAACAAGCAATAACCGTCATGGAACAGCTTTTTAAAAAAAAAAATCTATTATGGGGACTGGAGCTCCACTTTAAAAGCATAGCATTTAAACATACATTTGGTGATTTTAACATATACATTTTTTTATCAATTGTATTTATTTTTGCCTGAAGTTAGGTTTTAATCCAAAAACCAAATCAAAACCACCCTTGTGGCCCCCTATGTGAACAACGAATAGCTGCAAACAAGAAATATTTATCATGGTGAACACTCTTAATATACTGAATATGCCACAACTGCCTTGTATTGAAGCAGTAATACCGGGATCGTAACTGCAGCTACAGTCATCATCCTGGTATTGTTTTTTAGATCTGGAGACTGAAGAGAGACACTTCTGGGAAGCGTGATGACATCACATAGCTTAGTGTAGCGAAGAGCTATGCTACTTGACATCATCATGCTACCGGAAGTGTCCCCAGCATTGAGAATTGGCCGGTTTTGATACCATATACAGCCCAGTTACATTTTACTACTAATGTGAGTGCAATATACATGTCTTTATAAATCCTATAGATTATGTACAGCATTGGTCTCCTCTTTCTTTTGAGCATGAAGATCCTGTGATTTTGGAATTGATAATAATTTCTTTGATGGTGCTCCTTGCTCAGTTCTTTCGTAAATATAGCCTGTGGCCTGCCCTAGTGATGCTCCTTGCTGGATGCTTTATTGAATATGACCTGTGTCCTGCCCATACACAGTTGCAACTGTGACATCATGCCTGATAAGACTTCTCTATAATTTGAAGGTCAAGTTTGGCTTTACCCTAAAGTCAATACTTTATTTATGGGTTGGAATATAATACATAACATAATGCTACTGTTTATTTGTTAGAATAATGGCAAAATATTCTTTCAAAATATTTTATTGATTTTCCAATAGTACAAAAGTAGGAACAAAACCAAACAAAATAATACCGTATTACAATATTACAACCCCAGTCACCGGGGTAATGGTCAGGTGCTACAGAAGAAAGGCAAAATGCGTACAAGCTACTAATAGATGGAATGGCTACTAAAGGCTCTTCCCAAACAACCCACATTACAATAACCATCAAGCCTGGGAATTAGACTGGGAGAGGGCTCGTAGAGAATCCGCCAGCACCCCGAAAGGGATCATGCTGTGCATGGCCAATTCCCCCCGAGCCCATGGGCCCAAGACATCAACAGACCAGACTGTGCCCTGAGGAGAAGTTTAGGGTTGACAACACCTGATGCTCTAGCCCCTAAAGGGGCTCCCTCCCAGAGTATGCAAAAATTTTTCAAGTGTCTGAGAGTTGCACCTTGTGAAGGAGAACTCATAGGAGGTGGGGTGTGATGGTAGGAGAGGGGGGAAAAGAGGGGAAGGAAGAGAAAGGAAAAGAGAGAAGAGCCTGTCGACGAGAGGTGACCGCCTGTTCCGTGGCAACCCCAGAAGCTCTAAGGTTGGACCCCTGGAATAAGGGAGATGCCTAAATAGTGGGCCTATGGTTCCCAAGTGGCCTCAAATTTGGATTTAGTGTCGAGGAGAATGCTTGAGAGTTTCTCCTGGGACATGATCCAGGAGATTTTTTCGTACGGCCGCTTTAAAGGAGACCTTGGGTTGTTTCCATGCTCTGGCAATAGTTAATCTGGCCCC
The DNA here is from genome assembly GCA_037952925.1 of Lithobates clamitans. Lineage (NCBI taxonomy): Eukaryota > Metazoa > Chordata > Amphibia > Anura > Ranidae > Lithobates > Lithobates clamitans. The sequence goes on from JBBGZY010000611.1 coordinate 1,047,390, forward strand.
CAAGAGTATAAAATGTATTCATTTTCACGTGTGTTTGGGGGTGTTAGGTAGATTATCATTAAGCAGAGCTAAGGCCAGAGTTTTTGGAATCCGGGTCTCTGTTATTTTACGGATCAGGGCGAATATTTTGTTCCAAAAGGGTCTGAGTCTAGGACATTCCCACCAAACGTGGACTAGGGTGCCATTAAGAAGACATCCCCAAAAGCACTTAGGGTCTGCCGAGGGAAACATTTTGAATAGTCTCATTGGGGTAAGGTACCACCTGGTGATGACCTTCAGGTTAGATTCTATGAGGGAGATATTCCGGATACCCTTGAAAGATCTATTGAAGAAGGACCTCCATCTCTCCAAATTCCAAGAGAGAGATAAATCTTTTTCCCATTCCATCATGTACGAGGTCATCATGTACGAGGTCTTTTCAGATTGGTGGGACAGAGCCTGATAGATAATGGTGATTCCACCCCTCTGTTCCATAGGCTGACCACACCATAATTCGTATGGGGTGAATTTCGGGGGGGAGGGTTTCCTTACCCAGATGTGATGCAGGAAGTGGCCCAATTGGTGGAATCTAAAGCGCTCCGAATTTGGGATCTCTAGTTGTTTAACACAGAAATCAAGAGAGATAGGGCCTCTGGCAGTGAAAAAGTGTCCCATTCAATACAACCCCTTGTCCAGCCACCATTTAAAGGCTTTAATGTGTAGGCCCGGAGTAAAGTCAGGGTTATTAAAAATATAGGCAAGGGGACGGATATTCAATGTTAAGAAGGGGTTAGATCTCATGTTGTCCCAGATTCTGAATGATTGGGAAAGAGTTGGAGACAGGATTGGAGGGCGGCGTCGAGGGGGGGTCCAGAGTAAGAAATCGAGGGTGAATGAGGGGACCGCCTGCCTTTCTATTTGGACCCAGTCTGGCTTTTCAGCCTTGGAATAGACTGAGGAGAGTTGAGCTAGTCTGGCGGCTTGGTAGTACCAAAATAACTGGGGTAATCCGAGGCCTCCTTGCGTTCTGGAGAGAAACAGGGTTCTTTGTTGTAGTCTATGTCCCTTCCCTGCCCATATGAATTTAATTACTTTCCTTTGGAAAGCAGATAAATGGTCCTTTCTGATATTTATTGGGAGAGCCCTGAAGAGATAGAGGAGTCTTGGCAGCAACGTCATTTTTACAGCATGAATTCTGCCTAACCAGGAAATCTCTCCCCTTGCCCAAGACCCCAGATCTGCCTCCAGTTCACGATATGTGGGAGGGAAGTTAACAGGGTACAGTTGTTCTGTTCTTGCTGTGAGTTTAATGCCAAGGTAGTCAATAGCATGGTCATCCCACTGAAAGTCAAAGGAGCTTCGGAGTGAGTCTACTACTTCTGTGATATGTTAAGGGCGTATGACTTAGTGTAGTTGACCTGCAATCCCGGAATCGCTGAGAACTCTTTCAGGAGTTTGAGGAGATTCGGGAGAGAGATGGTTGGGGACGTGATAAAAAGTAACATGTCGTCCGCAAAGAGGCCGCATTTGTGGACTTGATTCCCACAAGACACTCCTTTAATATTGGGGTTAGCTCGTATTGCAATTGCCAGAGTTTCAATGGCCATTGCAAAAATTAGGGGGGATAAAGGGCACCCCTGTCTGGTGCCTCTCGCTATATTCAGGGGGAGAGAGGGCTGGCCTTGCAAGCGGATTACCGCCTTCGGAGTTGAGTAAAGGGATCTGAGAACTCCTAAAAATCGGGTCTCAAATCCCCAGCTCTCTAAAAGGGAAAATAAATAGGGCCATTCTATCGAATCAAAGGCCTTATGAAGGTCCAGTGATAGGAGCATTCCCTCTTGCCTAGATCCCCCTGCCCAATTAGATTGAAGTAGGGATACGATGTCTACCGCTCTACGGGTTTGGTCCGATCCCTGCCTACCCGGGATAAAGCCCACTTGGTCCTTGTGAATATAACCCTTAATAAAGGAGGCTAGACCATTGGCTAGTATTTTCGTTAGGATTTTCGGGTCATTATTAATTAAAGATATGGGGCGATAGTTCTCTACTTCTTTGCGGTTTTTGTTGGTTTTGGGAATTACGGAAATGAATGCGGTGTTGAGGTGGGGGTCGAGAGGGGAGCCTGATCTTGTGGCATTAAAAAATTTAGACATATATGGGGCTAAAATTTCTCCGAAGGTCTTGTAATAAGGGACTGATAAGCCGCCAGGGCCGGGGGCCGATCCAGGTTTGAGACCTTTAATAACCTCCCTTATTTCCTCCACCGTGAATGGTTCCTCCATAATCTCTTTATGCTCTTGGGAAATTGTATGTTCTGTAGGAAAGAGTTGGTTGCGGAGCTGCTACTCTTGTGATTTGAGCTATAAAGCTTGGAATAGAATTCGTGAAAGGCGGACATAATCTTGTTTGGATTGGCGGTAGGGGGCTGTCCTGCAATACGCAGTTTAGGAAAACAGCGAGAGAGGAACTTGGGGGTGAGTTTGGCTGCTAACATCGAGCCTATTTTGTCTTTTTGATAATAATATTTGGCCCCGCTCCACCGGATGTGTTTCTCCGCTTTGGCTGTTAAAGCTAGGTTTAGTTCGAGCCTAGACGCGTCTAGTTTATCTGTTAGGGCTTTCAAGGGTTGTTTCTTGTGTTCTGCCTTTAAGGCTACAAAGGATGCTTCTAGTTTTTGGATGTCCATCATACGTTCTTTCTTGACCTGGGTTGCTAAGCGGATGATCTCTCCCCTAATGGTAGCCTTGTGGGCTGCCCAAAGGGTCTCCGGGGAAATATTGTCGACATTATTCATAGTAAAGTATTCTTTAATGGCTTCCGCCAATACTTTGGTATGAATTGGGTCGCTCAAAAGTGATTCATTGAGACGCCAGAATGAGCCCCTTTTCCCTGGCGATGCGTTTTGCAGAGAGAGGATGACTAACGAGTGGTCCGACCATGCAGTGTCCCGGATAGAAGCTTAAATGGTCAGAGGGACGAGGTGTGACGGGATAAGATCCTGGCGTAAGATCGATGGGGGGCAGAGTAGTGTGTATAGTGTGGGGGCAGAGTAGTGTGTATAGTCTCTTCCCTTCGGGTTCAATTCCCTCCAGATATCCATTGGAGTGTAAGATTTTCGCTATTCTGCAACTCTGTTTCGTTGGGCGCGTAAGCTGTTCTTTAGGGGGCTTCGTTTTATCAAGACCCTGGTCAAAAGCCCCATTAGAGTCTCCCCCCCAAATAACATTACCCTCCAGGAGGAGGCTAAGTGTTGCGAATAGGCTCTGGAAGAACATGGTTTGTCCCTTATTGGGGGTGAAGTAGGAGATTAGAGAGTACAGTACACCTTCCAGCATGCCCTTTACAAGAATGAATCTGTCCTCTGGGTCCCTATAATCAGAGATGTGGGAGAACTTGCAGTTTTTTGAGATTAGAATAGCAACCCCTTTTGTCTTGTTTAAAGCGTTAGACATGAAAAAGGTTGGGAAATGGGCTTGGAGGAATTTGGGGTTGTATCGAATCGGAAAGTGCATTTCTTGAATCATCACAACATCTAGTTTGAGTGATTTGTAGTGTTCAAATGCCACTCTCCTCTTCCTAGGGGAGTTCAGGCCCTGGACATTATGAGATGCCACCCTGAGGTCAACTCCCCTTACCATAACAGCCATGGGAACAGAGGGGGGGGATCGCCATGTAGGCAGCCACTTACCCTTCGCCGACTTCTCCCTTAGGGAAACAGAGGAATATGGATGAGGCCACCAATGATCGAGTTGAACCAGGAAAGGGTCATCTCCCGAAGACAGGCATAACAGTGCAAGAAGAGAGAAAAGGAGGATTAAGAGGGGGGTTAAGTAAAAAAGAGCAAAAAAATATCCACAAAGACAAAGACATGGGTCCTTAAACAAGACCCGTGGAGAGTGGCGGGGGGAAACTCCGCCACCCCCAAATCTTAGGCACTGGTCCTCTGCAGAGGAAGACCCTCGACCCATGCCGAAGAAACACAATCGGTTTCCAAGGAATGGGTTGAGGCGCAAGGGGTCCACCCCGGACCCATGTAATAGATTGAGATAAAACATAAACTATGCACACTTAAACAATTAACCTCTTGGGAGTGATCCACCAAATTAAATAAACAAAACATGCTGAGGAAGCGAGTGTGAACCTGTGTAGCATTAGATAGGCTACCCCTTATAGGCTTGCCCGTAGCCTGTCCGCCTACCCCCCACCTAGCATCGGGGAGAAGCCGGAAAGGCCAGGGGCTGAGGGCACAAAGGGCCCTGAGCCTCCAGGTCTAGATAAAACAAAACAAAACAAAAAGTACTGAGGGGGGAGTCAGTTGCTGGAAGGAGAGCAAGTCAAACCCCCAAGGTAAATTTGAATCCACCTGGGCCTAGCGTCCAGAAGTAGACCCGAAGGGGGAGAGCCCTCGCCTCCCAGAGTCAACGGAGTTAATTAAGTGGAGACCCCCAACTAGAGGGGGTATAGTTTCAGTTACTTCCTCCTTGAAGGTTGGTAAGGTATGTTGGTAAACAGTTTCCACTTTGGATAGAGGCGCTAAATGTCAGCAGAGCCAAGGGGACCAATGAACTTTAGTGAAGTGGGGACCACAATGAACAAAAAACTAGGTTTGGAGCCATGCTCCATCAACAGAGGGGAATCTTGTCCCAACGGGAAAAATCCAAAAGCGAGAAGTGGAGTGTGTTGTTCAGGACAGCTGCTTAAGGCAGTCTTCCGTCTTTGCTTTTCTTAATGGGACCCTTGCTCCACAGAGGGAAGACTGGACTTGCAGGAGGGGGATGTTTGGATGACCCAGAGGATGACGTGGAGAAGTCCATGGGTGCCTCTTGCGAAATTAATTTCAGTGATAACAGCAGCCTCTCGCCCTCAAGGAAGTTGGAAAAGGAATGCGGTATTCCATGGATTGAGAACTTCACTGCAAAGGGGAATGACCAACGGTACTTAATGTCCCTTTGTGATAGGACCGAAAGGAGAGGTTTAAGGGATCTTCTTCTTTGAATGGTGGACGGGGACAAATCAGCGAATATTTGCAGCTAGTACCCCTGGTGCTGAAGGTTGCTTTCAGGCGAGATTGGCGCATGACCTCCTCCTTGATGGCAAAATAGTGTGGCTTCACGATGATAACCCTAGGGGTCCCGTCCTTCCTGGGGGGGTCCCAGATCTCTGTGCGCTCTGTCCAGTTCTAGCCGTTGTGGTGGGACATATGGAATGAGGTCGGAGATGATGTTCCGTACAGTGAGGGGGGTGTCTGTGTAGGATTCGGGCAGTCCTCTGATACGGAAGTTGTACCTCCTGGACCTATTTTCAAGGTCGTCGATCCTGGAGAGGGCCATGTCAAGTTGCTCCTGGAGGGTTTGAATGTGAGCTGCGGTTTGATTGGTCGTGGCGACATTGCATTCTATCTTGTCCTCCATAGCCTCTATTCTGGAACCCAAATTATTGAGATCAGATTTTATAGAGTTAGTGATTTGGGAGGCTGTATTGGCGAGGCCTCTTTCTAGCAGAGAAGAGAATTTGGCAAACAAATCCTCCTGCAGTGAGGTGATGTCCCTGATGGTAAAGCCCGGGTTCCTATAAGTAGTGATGAGAGGTAATGTGGTCCCAGATGGAGAGGGGGCTTGATCCTCCATGTGCCCACCTAGTAAGGGCTCTGTGTGGGCTGGGGAGAGGGATGGGGATCCCTGTAGGCTAAGAGGGCTTGCCTGGTGCTTGTAAGAGATGCCCTGGGCCGCCTGGGCATAGGTCAGAGTGGCAGGGGTGAGTACTGGCCTGTTCTCTGGCTTCCTGGCCTGCACGGCCGCAGGAGGTGTGTGTGCTTCGTTGCCGGCGGCCATCTTGGTACACCCATCATCTGCCGCCGTATCAAATTGCGGGCCGAGATCGCGTCTGGCATCCCGGAATGTGCCCGAGAGGTAGCCTGAGCTGGGGGGGTTGGTGAAAATCCTCCCCATGCTGTGTAGCGCTGTCTGTGCTGCTCGATGGGCCAGGGTGGAGCGGAGCTCGCGGCTTAAGCGGCCATTACGGAGCCCCGCGCATGCACACTGGCAAAATATTCTTAAACATGCTCATCATTTGTAGAGAGGGCTCAAAGCAGAGGTGGAAATAGATGTAAGCATATCAAACAACACAAATATTTTACAAACCCCCTGAACTTGCAAAAAGTCTCTTATATTTGTACAGACCTGTGGGGTCTACGCAGTTATTCACCAGAGTTTACCACAATCTTATAGCAGAAACACACATGGCCTAACTCTATTCTGTTATTTTGAAGAAAGACTGCATTGAATGATGCTTCAACCCCAATTCTGGGGGATTGTGCAATTGAAAACAGGCAGCTTGCGTGTCTGGTATGTGTTGGCTGTAATATTTGCATTTTTTATACATATGACACATTTTTACATGTTTTTACATTTATATGTACGTGCTGTTTTAACCCTTTCGCTGACAGGCCCTGTGCTCCCTTTTGTACACTCAGGTGGCCAGATCATTTTCCTTTGTTTTTTAATTTTCACTTATAGCTTTCAGAATTTGTGAAAGACCCCCCAAACCATGTACAGGCATACCCCACTTTTAAGTACACAATGGGGTTTATTTACTAAAGCTGAAAAGTGCAAAATCAGGCTCACTTCTGCATAGAAACCAATGAGCTTCCAGGTTTTATTACCAAAGCTTAATTGAACAAGCTGAGGTTAGAAGCTCATTGGTTTCTATGCAGAAGTGAGTCTGATTTTGCACTTTTAAGCTTTAGTAAATAAACTAAATTGGGTACTTAAAAGTGGGGTATGCCTGTATCTTTTGAAAGCACATGATAAGTAGAATAAAAAGAAAGTGCTACTGATTTTTTAGATCCCGCGGTATTTGCGCAAATGTTTATCAAACCAATATATTTGCAAAAAATACACTAAAATCATTATTAGCAGATAAAAACACAGCAAATTTTACAAAATTCCTACTAAATATAAAAGCTTAACCTGTATGGAGTTAATAAATAACAAATATGTGTAAATTCTAAATTGCGCCTTTTTGCAAAATGGTGAAAATCGAACGTACTCAAAAATTTCTCTAAAAATTTGGAGGTTTCCATTTTTCACTTACAGCTTTCAGGATTTGAAAAGACCCCTCAAACTAGATATTTTCAAAAAGCACATGGACAGTAGAATAAAAAAAAGTGCTACTTATTTTTTGGGACCTGCAATAATTGCGCAAATGTTCATCATATCACTATTTTCACTAAAAATACACTAAAACATTAACATTGCACATAAACACAACATGAAGAGGCCATTATGGGTCGACGTTTTTTGATTGGATGCCATAACAAGTGATCAAGGGGTATTTGGGGAACTGCTTGGCTCTCAATGTAAATCCAGTCCGGTTTTTCAGACTTTGAATAGATCATTGAGAGTTGTGCTAATCTTGCTGCTATAAAATATTTATGTAAATCGGGGAGGCCAAGCCCTCCCTTATTTCTATGGCAGAATAGGGTGTTTTGAGGAATGCGGTAGCCAGTGGTACCCCAGGTGTATTTGAGTATCTTGCTCTGGAGAGTTTTCAAGTGATCTTTTTTGACCGGGATGGGGAGTGACCTAAAGTAATAAGAATTCTAGGGAGAAGGGTCATCTTGGTTGAGTTGATCCTTTCCAACCAGGATAGTTCGTATTTGGACCAGGTTTTAAGATCATTTTCTAACTTCTTATACAGTGGAGGATAGTTGTGTTCATAAAGAGTCTTCGTGCGAGCTGTTAATGTGATGCCTAAATACCTTATTGAGGCATCACTCCACTCAAATTTAAACAATTGCTTAAGTAGTGATACACTTTGAAAAGGGAGCGAAAAACATTTAGGGCCTTGCGATTTTTCATAATTAACCTTGAGACCTGATATTTTAGAGAAGTCATATAGGACTTGACATACATTCGTCAACGTATATAGTGGTGATGTTACAAAGAAAAGGATATCATCCGCAAACAGACCGCATTTATGGGTTTGGTCTCCACAGGATACCCCCTTAATATTTGGATTCTGACGAATAGCTATTGTTAAAGTTTCTATAGCTATCGCGAACATAAGTGGGGAGAGTGGGCATCCTTGCTTTGTACCTCTTAGTATATTTATTGGTTTGGAATAATGTCCTTGTAAGCGAATTAGAGCCGTAGGATGAGAATAAAGGGAATGTACTAGACCCATGAAACGGTCCCCAAAGCCCCATCGTTCTATGAGAGTGAATATATATGACCAAGACACTGTGTCAAAGGCCTTCTGGAGGTCCAAAGCTAAAAAAATCCTCTGTTGTTTCGCTCCTCCCTCCCAGCTAGATTAGAGTATTGAAACCACATCTATCGCCCTTCGAATTTGAGGAATATGGATGAGGAATATGGATGAGGCCACCAATGATCGAGTTGAACCAGGAAAGGGTCATCTCCCGAAGACAGGCATAACAGTGCAAGAAGAGAGAAAAGGAGGATTAAGAGGGGGGTTAAGTAAAAAAGAGCAAAAAAATATCCACAAAGACAAAGACATGGGTCCTTAAACAAGACCCGTGGAGAGTGGCGGGGGGAAACTCCGCCACCCCCAAATCTTAGGCACTGGTCCTCTGCAGAGGAAGACCCGCGACCCATGCCGAAGAAACACAATCGGTTTCCAAGGAATGGGTTGAGGCGCAAGGGGTCCACCCCGGACCCATGTAATAGATTGAGATAAAACATAAACTATGCACACTTAAACAATTAACCTCTTGGGAGTGATCCACCAAATTAAATAAACAAAACATGCTGAGGAAGCGAGTGTGAACCTGTGTAGCATTAGATAGGCTACCCCTTATAGGCTTGCCCGTAGCCTGTCCGCCTACCCCCCACCTAGCATCGGGGAGAAGCCAGAAAGGCCAGGGGCTGAGGGCACAAAGGGCCCTGAGCCTCCAGGTCTAGATAAAACAAAACAAAACAAAAAGTACTGAGGGGGGAGTCAGTTGCTGGAAGGAGAGCAAGTCAAACCCCCAAGGTAAATTTGAATCCACCTGGGCCTAGCGTCCAGAAGTAGACCCGAAGGGGGAGAGCCCTCGCCTCCCAGAGTCAACGGAGTTAATTAAGTGGAGACCCCCAACTAGAGGGGGTATAGTTTCAGTTACTTCCTCCTTGAAGGTTGGTAAGGTATGTTGGTAAACAGTTTCCACTTTGGATAGAGGCGCTAAATGTCAGCAGAGCCAAGGGGACCAATGAACTTTAGTGAAGTGGGGACCACAATGAACAAAAAACTAGGTTTGGAGCCATGCTCCATCAACAGAGGGGAATCTTGTCCCAACGGGAAAAATCCAAAAGCGAGAAGTGGAGTGTGTTGTTCAGGACAGCTGCTTAAGGCAGTCTTCCGTCTTTGCTTTTCTTAATGGGACCCTTGCTCCACAGAGGGAAGACTGGACTTGCAGGAGGGGGATGTTTGGATGACCCAGAGGATGACGTGGAGAAGTCCATGGGTGCCTCTTGCGAAATTAATTTCAGTGATAACAGCAGCCTCTCGCCCTCAAGGAAGTTGGAAAAGGAATGCGGTATTCCATGGATTGAGAACTTCACTGCAAAGGGGAATGACCAACGGTACTTAATGTCCCTTTGTGATAGGACCGAAAGGAGAGGTTTAAGGGATCTTCTTCTTTGAATGGTGGACGGGGACAAATCAGCGAATATTTGCAGCTAGTACCCCTGGTGCTGAAGGTTGCTTTCAGGCGAGATTGGCGCATGACCTCCTCCTTGATGGCAAAATAGTGTGGCTTCACGATGATAACCCTAGGGGTCCCGTCCTTCCTGGGGGGGTCCCAGATCTCTGTGCGCTCTGTCCAGTTCTAGCCGTTGTGGTGGGACATATGGAATGAGGTCGGAGATGATGTTCCGTACAGTGAGGGGGGTGTCTGTGTAGGATTCGGGCAGTCCTCTGATACGGAAGTTGTACCTCCTGGACCTATTTTCAAGGTCGTCGATCCTGGAGAGGGCCATGTCAAGTTGCTCCTGGAGGGTTTGAATGTGAGCTGCGGTTTGATTGGTCGTGGCGACATTGCATTCTATCTTGTCCTCCATAGCCTCTATTCTGGAACCCAAATTATTGAGATCAGATTTTATAGAGTTAGTGATTTGGGAGGCTGTATTGGCGAGGCCTCTTTCTAGCAGAGAAGAGAATTTGGCAAACAAATCCTCCTGCAGTGAGGTGATGTCCCTGATGGTAAAGCCCGGGTTCCTATAAGTAGTGATGAGAGGTAATGTGGTCCCAGATGGAGAGGGGGCTTGATCCTCCATGTGCACACCTAGTAAGGGCTCTGTGTGGGCTGGGGAGAGGGATGGGGATCCCTGTAGGCTAAGAGGGCTTGCCTGGTGCTTGTAAGAGATGCCCTGGGCCGCCTGGGCATAGGTCAGAGTGGCAGGGGTGAGTACTGGCCTATTCTCTGGCTTCCTGGCCTGCACGGCCGCAGGAGGTGTGTGTGCTTCGTTGCCGGCGGCCATCTTGGTACACCCATCATCTGCCGCCGTATCAAATTGCGGGCCGAGATCGCGTCTGGCATCCCGGAATGTGCCCGAGAGGTAGCCTGAGCTGGGGGGGTTGGTGAAAATCCTCCCCATGCTGTGTAGCGCTGTCTGTGCTGCTCGATGGGCCAGGGTGGAGCGGAGCTCGCGGCTTAAGCGGCCATTACGGAGCCCCGCGCATGCGCACTGGCAAAATATTCTTAAACATGCTCATCATTTGTAGAGAGGGCTCAAAGCAGAGGTGGAAATAGATGTAAGCATATCAAACAACACAAATATTTTACAAACCCCCTGAACTTGCAAAAAGTCTCTTATATTTGTACAGACCTGTGGGGTCTACGCAGTTATTCACCAGAGTTTACCACAATCTTATAGCAGAAACACACATGGCCTAACTCTATTCTGTTATTTTGAAGAAAGACTGCATTGAATGATGCTTCAACCCCAATTCTGGGGGATTGTGCAATTGAAAACAGGCAGCTTGCGTGTCTGGTATGTGTTGGCTGTAATATTTGCATTTTTTATACATATGACACATTTTTACATGTTTTTACATTTATATGTACGTGCTGTTTTAACCCTTTCGCTGACAGGCCCTGTGCTCCCTTTTGTACACTCAGGTGGCCAGATCATTTTCCTTTGTTTTTTAATTTTCACTTATAGCTTTCAGAATTTGTGAAAGACCCCCCAAACCATGTACAGGCATACCCCACTTTTAAGTACACAATGGGGTTTATTTACTAAAGCTGAAAAGTGCAAAATCAGGCTCACTTCTGCATAGAAACCAATGAGCTTCCAGGTTTTATTACCAAAGCTTAATTGAACAAGCTGAGGTTAGAAGCTCATTGGTTTCTATGCAGAAGTGAGTCTGATTTTGCACTTTTAAGCTTTAGTAAATAAACTAAATTGGGTACTTAAAAGTGGGGTATGCCTGTATCTTTTGAAAGCACATGATAAGTAGAATAAAAAGAAAGTGCTACTGATTTTTTAGATCCCGCGGTATTTGCGCAAATGTTTATCAAACCAATATATTTGCAAAAAATACACTAAAATCATTATTAGCAGATAAAAACACAGCAAATTTTACAAAATTCCTACTAAATATAAAAGCTTAACCTGTATGGAGTTAATAAATAACAAATATGTGTAAATTCTAAATTGCGCCTTTTTGCAAAATGGTGAAAATCGAACGTACTCAAAAATTTCTCTAAAAGTTTGGAGGTTTCCATTTTTCACTTACAGCTTTCAGGATTTGAAAAGACCCCTCAAACTAGATATTTTCAAAAAGCACATGGACAGTAGAATAAAAAAAAGTGCTACTTATTTTTTGGGACCTGCAATAATTGCGCAAATGTTCATCATATCACTATTTTCACTAAAAATACACTAAAACATTAACATTGCACATAAACACAACATGAAGAGGCCATTATGGGTCGACGTTTTTTGATTGGATGCCATAACAAGTGATCAAGGGGTATTTGGGGAACTGCTTGGCTCTCAATGTAAATCCAGTCCGGTTTTTCAGACTTTGAATAGATCATTGAGAGTTGTGCTAATCTTGCTGCTATAAAATATTTATGTAAATCGGGGAGGCCAAGCCCTCCCTTATTTCTATGGCAGAATAGGGTGTTTTGAGGAATGCGGTAGCCAGTGGTACCCCAGGTGTATTTGAGTATCTTGCTCTGGAGAGTTTTCAAGTGATCTTTTTTGACCGGGATGGGGAGTGACCTAAAGTAATAAGAATTCTAGGGAGAAGGGTCATCTTGGTTGAGTTGATCCTTTCCAACCAGGATAGTTCGTATTTGGACCAGGTTTTAAGATCATTTTCTAACTTCTTATACAGTGGAGGATAGTTGTGTTCATAAAGAGTCTTCGTGCGAGCTGTTAATGTGATGCCTAAATACCTTATTGAGGCATCACTCCCCTCAAATTTAAACAATTGCTTAAGTAGTGATACACTTTGAAAAGGGAGCGAAAAACATTTAGGGCCTTGCGATTTTTCATAATTAACCTTGAGACCTGATATTTTAGAGAAGTCATATAGGACTTGACATACATTCGTCAACGTATATAGTGGTGATGTTACAAAGAAAAGGATATCATCCGCAAACAGACCGCATTTATGGGTTTGGTCTCCACAGGATACCCCCTTAATATTTGGATTCTGACGAATAGCTATTGTTAAAGTTTCTATAGCTATCGCGAACATAAGTGGGGAGAGTGGGCATCCTTGCTTTGTACCTCTTAGTATATTTATTGGTTTGGAATAATGTCCTTGTAAGCGAATTAGAGCCGTAGGATGAGAATAAAGGGAATGTACTAGACCCATGAAACGGTCCCCAAAGCCCCATCGTTCTATGAGAGTGAATATATATGACCAAGACACTGTGTCAAAGGCCTTCTGGAGGTCCAAAGCTAAAAAAATCCTCTGTTGTTTCGCTCCTCCCTCCCAGCTAGATTAGAGTATTGAAACCACATCTATCGCCCTTCGAATTTGATCTGGGCCTTGCCTGCCTGGGATGAAGCCTACTTGATCTTTATGTATATATATATATTGATAAGGGAAGCTAAGCGATTGGCCATTATTTTAGTCATAATCTTTACATCGTTATTTATGAGGAAAATTGGACGATAGTTACTAATTTCTTCAAGATTTTTGTCTGGTTTTGGGATGATTGTGATGAAAGCTGTGTTGAGATGGGTATCCAAGGGTTTACCTTGTGTTTTGGCATTAAAAAATGTGGTCATATGTGGAGCTAAGGTTTCTGCAAAGGCCTTGTAATAGGGAATAGATAAACCATCAGGGCCCAGAGCCGACCCAGTCTTGAGACCTTTAATAACCTCAAGGACCTTCTCCACTGTGAAGTTGGATTCAAGTAAGTGTTTATGTGTGGTGTCAAGGGTTGGTATGGGAAGTCCATCCAAATACTTATTCATAGAGTATTAAGCTGGGTAGGAGAGCTGTATAGTTTAGAGTAGAAGTCTTAAAAGGCTTCTGGAACTTTGACAGGATTGGCTGAGAGGGGTTGACCCGATATTTGGATTTTAGGTATAGTGTTAACCCTGACTCGGGGGGATAATTTTAGAGCAAGTATAGACCCTACTTGTTGCGATTTTGTTTGCTTGTGGATAGAATTTATTACTGCTCCAGTGGATTGCCTTCTCTGCTTGTGTAGTCAGGATTAGGTTGAGATCTAGTTTGGCCTTGTCCAATAGGGTGATGGATACCTTGGATCTTGTTTATGGCTAGCTCGTAAAGTTGTGTATTCCTTTTCTAGACGCTCTATGATATCTTTATGTTCCTGTTTGATTTGTGTGGAGAATAATTTTACCCCTAATATAGGCCTTGTGTTTCGGAAGAGGTTTCTCCATTGTCATTCAGGGAAAAGAAATCCTGGAGTGCCTTATTGATTGTTTCCATCCTAGTTGGATTAGAGAGGATGGATTCATTTCGTTTTCAATTACCTCTTTTTCTGTTCGGAGTACTAGTACAGATGGAAATAGATACCAACGAGTGGTCTGAAAGGGTTGTGTCTTTGATTTGAGCGTTAGATATGAATGGGAGTAGGGGCGTAGGGGTTAAGATGTGATCTATACTGGCATAAGTGTTGTGTGGGTGTGAGAAGTGAGTGAAATCCCATTTTGAGGGATTCAGTTCCCTCCAGGTATCGGCAGGGTTATGGACCGCTAGTATTTTGGCAATTTTGAGGCTTTCATTGGTTGGACGTGTCAATTGAGACCTGGGGGGTTTGGATTTGTCTAAAGTCTGATCAAATGCTGTATTTGAGTCTCCCCCAAATATGATTGTGCCTGCTAGCATAGGGTTGAGTGTATCCATCATGGTTTTAAAAAAGGCAGCTTGACCCCTATTGGGAGTATAGTATAGCCTTTCACTAAAAGGATTCTTCCCTCCGGGTCGATGTATTCAGAGATCTTTTCAAATTTTCAATATTTTGAGAAAATAATGGCTACCCCCTTGGTTTTATTTTCTGCACAGGCCAGATAAAATTGGGTGAAATGTGGGTGAATTTATTTGGGACTATACCGTATAGGAAAGTGTGTCTCCTGGAGTAGGAGTACATCTATTTTAAGAGATTTGTAGTAATCTAAAATTTTCCTCCTTTTGACCGCTTTACATCCGGAGGACGTCATATGACGTCCTCGACTTTCGGGGCTTATATCTGAATGATGTCTGAGGCTACAGACATCATTCAGATACCGGCATTTTCAGCCGGCGATTCCGTACACCATAAGAACGATCATAGCGGCTGTTCCGCCGCTTGATCGTTCTTACGGGCGGCGGGAGGGGACATCCCCCCCTCCCGCCGCCCTCCGGTGCTACTACCGACTCACCTCAGCGATCGGTGAGTCGGATAGCGGATCCGCCGGCACCAGATGTTCACCATAGAGATTTCCGGCGGACCAGATGGTCGCCGGAGTCTCTATGATCGTTCGGAGGCCGGGCGCGATGTTATGACATCACGCCCGGCCTCTGCATTCAAAAAACGGCGCCGCTTCGGCTGTGAAGCGGCAATCGTTTTATTTATTTTTTTTTATTTTAGGCTTCGCAGCCTAGAGGTGAGATATGGGGTCTTATTGACCCCATATCTCACTGTAAAGAGGACTGATTGTGTCATATTCCTATTACAAGGGATGTTTACATACAATACAGTGCAGCCGTTGTACAGTTTCTAATATAGTGCAGGTGGTGTACACAGTATCTAATACAGTGTGTACAGTTTCTAATACACTTCAGGTGGTGTACACAGTATCGAATACAGTGTGTACAGTTTCTACTACACTTCTGGTGGTGTACACAGTATACAATACAGTGCAGCCGTTGTACAGTTGCTAATACAGTGCAGGTGGTGTACACAGTATCTAATACAGTGTGTACAGTTTCTAATACACTTCAGGTGGTGTACACAGTATTGAATACAGTGTGTACAGTTTCTACTACACTTCTGGTGGTGTACACAGTATACAATACAGTGCAGCCGTTGTACAGTTGCTAATACAGTGCAGGCGGTGTACACAGTATCTAATACAGTGTGTACAGTTTCTAATAGATGTCAAGCGGTGTATACAGTATCGAATACAGTGTGTACAGTTTCTACTACACTTCTGGTGGTGTACACAGTATACAATACAGTGCAGCCGTTGTACAGTTGCTAATACAGTGCAGGTGGTGTACACAGTATCTGATACAGTGTGTACAGTTTCTAGTACACTTCTGGTGGTGTGCACAGTATACAATACAGTGCAGCTGTTGTACAGTTTCTAATATAGTGCAGGCGGTGTACACATTATCTAATACAGTGTTGTAAGCTTTCTAATATAGTGCAGGTGGTGTACACAGTATAGAATACAGTGTGTACAATGTGTACAGTTTCTATTACACTTCTGGCTGTGTACACAGTATACAATACAGTGCGGCCATTGTACGGATGCTAATATAGTGCAGGTGGTGTACACAGTATCTAATACAGTGTGTACAGTTTCTAATTTAGTGCAGGTGGTGTATTAATATATATTTATACTGTACATATATATATACAGTCTAATATATATATATATATATATATATACATATATATATATATATATATATATATATATATATATATATATTTATATATACACATATATATATATATATATATATGCATTCGGTGGTGTATACTTTGTAATACACTTCAGGTGGTGTACACAGTATCTAATACAGTGTATACAGTTTCTACTACACTTCTGGTGGTGTACACAGTATACAATACATTGCAGCCATTGTACAGTTGCTAATACACTTCAGGTGGTGTACACAGTATCTAATACAGTGTAGTGTGGTGTTGCAAAACAAAAAATACCACCAAGGGGAGGCAGAAGCTCACAGGCCACTAAAAGAGGGCAAGCAGCCTTTGTGTCTACAGTCAACAGTGGTGGTCGTGGACATGGTGCATCCTCTGCAGGTGGCCGTGGGGCACGCTTTTCCTTTTTTGCTGTGGCTGGCCGTGTTATTGACCCACCACACGCAGAAGAGTTGGTGGAGAGGATAACAAAGCTGTCCTCATCCTCCTCATCCTCTGTCACCCAGGCTCAGAGTAGTTTGCCTTCCAACGCAGCTGCCAAAGCAACCTATTCCACCTGCTCCTTGTCCACGGTCACTCTTTCCCCTAGCCCCACCGTCATGCATGGAGGAGTCCCCAGAATTATTCGACCACAGTGTTGGTAATATGCTGCTGGAGAATGCTCAGCAATTTGAAGACTCCAACGTTGGTTCAAAAGTTGAGGAAGGGAGTAGCATGAGCCTAGAGAGAGGGGGTGCCACAGAAGTACAAGAAACTGGCAGTCATGTTCCTCCAGCTGCAGCATACGGTCAAGTTTGCTCCAGTGATGGGGAGGGAGGGGATGATGGGGTCACTGACGCTACTTGGGTGCCTGAGAGAAGAGAGAAGGAGAAGGAGGCACAACTCCAATGAGGCAGGATGTCCTCTTGGGGGCAGCTTAAGAGCAACCGCCCTATTGCGTCACACCACAGAGCTCCACAGGTGCAGGGTGCTGCTGACTCCCCGCTGACTTTTAAAAGTTCCTTGGTGTGGGCCTTTTTAGACACGTGTGCAGCAGATCACACCGTTGCTGTTTGCAATCTATGTCTGAAGCGGATCAAGCATGGCCAGAACAGCAGCCGCTTGGGCACCACATGCTTGACCAGACTAATAACGACCTGCCATGCAGTCGTTTGGCAACAGCACTTGAAAGACCCACATCATAGAAAAAGGCAGGCTTCTCCTTGCTCCTCATCTGGGATCTCCAACCCTACTATACCTCCAGTCTTTTCAAAAACCTGCACTGAGAGGAATGAAGGTATAGCAATAGGTGTCCCAAGTACTTGCAGCCTATCTGCTAGCAGTACACCACCAATTGATTTTAGCAGGCAAATTTCCCTACCCCAGTTGCTGAACAGTAAAAGAAATTTGATCCCAGCCATCTGCATGCTCAGCGTCTAAATGCTAGCTTAGGAAAATTGCTAGCACTGCATCTGCTGCCTTTTCAGCTGGTAGACTCTACCCCCTTTCATGAATTTGGGGAATGTGCTGTACCTCAGTGGCAGGTTCCAAAATGCCATTTCTTTTCACGGAAAGCCATTCCGGCTCTCTACCGGCATGTGGAAGGCAATGTTTCGGCTTAGTTGGACAAGGCGGTCAGCAGTAGGGTTCGTATTACCGCTGACTCATGGTCCAGCAGGCATGGGCAGGGACATTACCTTTTCTTCACGGTGCACTGGGTAACTCTGCTGGCAGCTGGGAAGGATGCAGGACAGGGTTAAATGTTGTTGGAGCTTGTTCCACCACCACGCCTCTAAAATGCTAGTGGTGATTCTGCCACAGCTCTCTCCTCCACCCCCTCTTCTTCTTCCTCTATGGCCTCTTCTGCAGATTTGTCCACTGAACCAGCGGTGCTCCGTAAGCGTTCAAGGGGCTACACAAGCAGTCAGGCTAAAAGATGCCATGCGGTGCTTGAGTTGGTCTGCCTAGGGGACAGGAACCAGACTAGGGCAGAGATTCTGTCAGCTCTGCAGGGGCAGGCTCAGAGATGGTTGACGCCACGCCAGCTTCAGCCAGGAATGGTTGTATGCGACAATGGCACCAACCTTCTCTCCCCACTCTGACAGGGACACTTGACCCATGTTTTATGTTTGGCATATGTCCTGAATTTGGTGGTTCAGCGGTTCTTGAGCAGATACCCAGGCTTACAAGATCTCCTGAGGCAGGCCAGAAAAGTCGGTGGTTATTTCCGCCGGTCATACAATGCCAATGCTCAGCTTGCTGACATTCAAAGGGAATGCAAACTGTCCACCAACCGCCTCATTTCTGACATGCCCACCAGGTGGAACTCAACATTGGCAATGCTGCAGTGGCTACACACACAGCAGAGGGCCATCAATGAGTACCTGTGCGGGTATGGCACCAGGACAGGGTCAGCGGAGCTTGGCTTCTTTTTGCCACACCAGTGGCTACTGATCAAGGATGCATGCACTGTCCTGTTACCATATGAGGAGGCCACAAGGATGGGGAGCAGCGACAATGCATGCATCAAGGACACTGTCCATCTAGTCTTCCTGCTGGAGCACACCCTTCATGGAATCATGGACAGGGCACTTGAGGCAGAACAGCAGGAGGAAGAGAAGGACTTCCTTTCCTCTCAAGGCCCCCTTTATCCAGATAGCATTCCTGCAGACCCGCCAAACACACAGGAAGAAGAGGAGTAGGAGGATTGTGTCAGCATGGATGTAGAGGATAACACTCAGCAGCAGTCTTCAAGGGATGGTTTTCAGTTCCCAGAAACCAAGGAGTTGTATGTGGCTGGGAGGAGGTAGTTATGGATAATGTGACCCTTAGTGACCCAGAGAACTCAGGATCGAATGCCACTGCAAACTTACGCTGCATGGCCTCCCTGATTCTGCAAAACGTGTGAATGGACCCTAGGATTCATGGTATCAAGGAGAGGGATCATTACTGGCTGGCAACTCTTCTTGATCCACGTTACAAGGGTAAGGTTGCAGAACTCATCCTGCCTTTGCAGAGGGAGCAGAGGATGAAACATCTTCAGGAGGCCTTGAAGAAAGGTTTGTGCAATGTATTTCCTGACCCTGGGAGGTTACAATTTCCTGGTGCTGGACAACGTGTTGCTGAGGCTTTGTTTAGTCAGAGAAAGAGCGGTGGAGAAGGTGGCCAGCTGACTGATGTCTTTAAACAATTTTTCAGTCCTCAGCGCCAAGGTCTGATCGGTTCAAGCAATCATCGCCAGTGCCTGCATTATATGGTGCAGGAATATCTAGGGGCAAGAGCAGACTTGGAGACCTTTCCAACAGAACATCCACTGGGTTACTGGGTCTTAAGGGTAGACCACTAGGCAGAACTTGCTCAATATGCAATTGAGCTACTGGCCTGTCCTGCATCCAGAGTGCTTTCTGAACACACATTCAGGGCGGGTTTGTAACAGATCAAAGAGTGCGCCTGTCCACAGACTTCGTTGATAGGCTCACATTCATAAAAATGATTCAGTCTTGGATCAGCAGCTATCAAGCACCTAACTGATAACTGATTGAATTTGCTATGGATCTGGGATCCCTTGAAGACTGCCTATGCTGACTAACCTATTCCTCCTCAATCTTGATGATGCTAGCTTCCAACAATATTTTTGGTTTAGGGCACCACCACCTAAGCCCCAACAAGAGTAATTGTGAGGGGTTACAGTGTTGTGGCACCACCAATACCACCACCCAAGGCCCAATTTTTCTGCCCCTGTTTAACAGGGGCATGTAAATACAATTTTTGATCTAATATTTCACAGCAGGGCCTATTCCTGTGCCCAAAAAGAGTATCTGTGAAGGGTTACAGTGTTGTGGCACCACCACTACCACCACCTAAGGTCCAATTTTTCTGCCCCTGTTTAACAGGGGCATGTAATACAATTTTTAATATAATATTTTAACGCAGGGCCCATTTCTGCGCCCAACAAGAGTAACTGTGAGGGCTTACAGTGTTCTGGTGCCACCAAAACCAAAGGCCTAATTTTTCTGCCCCTGTTTAACAGGGCCATATAATTACAATTTTTTATATATTTCACAGCAGCGTCCGTTCCTGCGCCCAACATGAGTAACTGTGAGGGCTTACAGTGTTCTGGCTCCACCACCACCCAAGGCCCAATTTTTCTGTCCGTTTAACAGGGCCATGTAATTACAATTTTTGATATAATATTTCACAGCAAGGCTCGTTCCTGCCCCCAAGAAGAGTAACTATGAGGGGGTACAGTGTTCTGGTACCAATAACACCTAAGGCCTAGTTTTTCTGCAGAGTATATAGTGCCTGGGGGACCCCTACACCATTTAAAAAAAAAAAAATTGTGCAGGGTGTTCCACTTAATATCTATACCAGACCTAAAGGGCCTGGTACGGATTTTTGGGGGGACATCCACGCCATTTTTTTTGGTATTTTTGGAATTTTTATCTATGTTGCCAGGATCCAACAATACATTACAGCAGCGAGCAGTTTTAAATGACATTTTTTTCCTTTAGAAATGTCATTTTGCTGTGGCACTGTTATAAACATGGGAAAGATGCGCTACTTTACAGGCATACTAAAGACACCCCCTGGCATGATATTAAAGGTAATATTTCATTTTTATTGTTTTACTTTAAGCATTATTAAAATCACTGCTCCCGAAAAAACAGCTGTTTTTAAAACTATTTTTGCATTGATACATGTCCCCTGGGGAAGGACCCAGGTCCCCAAACACTTTTTATGGCAATAACTTGCATATAAGCCTTTAAAATGAACACTTTTGATTTTTCACGTTCGTGTCCTATAGACTTTAACGGTGTTTGCGTGTTTGCACACATTTTTTGCCTGTTCACATGTTCTGCTGCGAACCGAACCGGGGGGTGTTTGGCTCATCCCTTATTCTCACGCTAAACAATGGGTCTTTATAGAACAGTCAATTAATCAATATGATCTCTAGGCACTTCTTTGGATAGATCTGCCTCTTCGCGGTTCTCACTGGGTCCCATCCTCCTCTCTACCTTTTCTCACATCTCACTTACTGAGTATTTGGGATAAAATGGTTTCCTGACTAGGGCTTTCCCCACAATCGGGACCAATGACACCTTTATTTGGTAACCCACAATTTCCACCTGCAGTGGTCCAGGCACATTTTTTAATGTGGAATAGGGAGTCTCACTGAAGAGTGTGTCAGATTCACTGTCAAGGAACACTTCCACATTTATCGAACTGAATTTTTACACAACAGCCTTCCTTTGTGCAATAGATGGAGTATCTGAAATTGTCGTCGTTTTATCTTCTATCTCTTTAGGTTAATCTTTTAATAGAGATCTGGACCCCTTTGATTCCTTTCTCTTGCAAGTGCTTAAACCAAATCATGTTCTATCAGCGTTATATAAGATTCTTCTTGCAAAATACCATCCTGATTTTCCAGAATTCACAAACAAATGGGCATATGATCTCAATGTCCAAATTAGAGCAGAAGAGTGGTAGAAGTCGTTCACTCTTACATATTGTTTATCTTTGGTGACTAAAGCCCAAGAGACAAACTTCAAGCTTCTTCCCCACTGGCATCGGTTCCCAGCATCGCTGCATCGTATGTACCCAGATGCATCTGATGTTGGCGTTGCCATTCTGCGAAGGGATCACTTTTGCACATTTGGTGGGAATTCTCTCAAATCCACGATTTCTGGGACCGGATTATGCGGCTGTATACTAGAGTTACAGGGGTGATTGCCTCCAACACGCCACAAACCACCTTGCTTTCTATTCTGTCAGGTTCCTTCAAAAACATCAATAAAGGTCTTCTTAGACACTGGTTGACAGCAGCCAGATCGGTTATACCATGACATTGTCGGTCAACACAATCCCCTCTGTAAATGAGTGGGTCACAGAGAAGAATTATATTGAAAGGATGGAATCCCTCATGGAGTAGGAATTGGATACATATGAACAATGCCATCAGATATGGGCCCCCGGGAGGACATTTAGGGAGTCAACAGAAATCCAGAATCTTTCTATGGAATCATAGAAGGTTCCAAATATGACTAAGTGAAGTTTCTTTGTGGATGCCTACTCCTGGCTGTTCTAAATGTAATTTTTATTCCCCCCCCCCCCCTTTTCACTACACAACCCCCTCCCCCTTTTTTTCTTCTTTCTTTCTTTTCTTTTCTCACCTTTTTGGAGTTGCTGCTGAATGTTGAGGACAAGAATACTATAGACCATAACTATTAACAGGATTGAGGCATGGTGGTCCACTGTGCTTCAATACTCATTGGTGCTTAGCGCCCCTTTAGTAGATATATATTTAGGTAAATTGGTCCATTTATTTAGTAATATAGGTCTATATAACACATGTCCTATTTATTTCTTCTTTTGTGTGTGTGTGTGTGTATTCTTGTATTACATACAATAGGTTCCTCTATGTCAAAGTGACTCCCATAAGTATTGTTGATTGTATATTTTTTGTACTGTATTGTGACTGGTGGTATGATAATGCCATCTATGTATGAACATTTGTATGTAAAAATGCTTTTCAATAAACTTAGATTGGATATAAAACAACCAAACTGGGTTGTTTAAATATTGCTTTGAAATACTACAACACACTAAAATGAAGCACACTCACAGAGACGGGAATCTGAGATCTTACACCTGCAAACGTGTCATTGGCAGTCAGGAGACTGCTGTATATCTCTGTGGTTGAGAGAATCATGGAACTTCATGTCCTTGTAAAACACAATCTACAAAGTTCAGGTATTAACGGCTTCACAGAAAATATCTAAAACCAATTCTGGTGTCTTTAACACAAATTAGACAAAAACATAACTTTAGATCCAATATTGCTATACTAAAATAAATGTAAAAGCTAACTGGACAACGTTTAGTTTGCTAAACAAACACCTATTATATTTCTTTTTTACAAAATTCTGTTTTTAAAGTTTTTATCCTTTGTTGCATCTCAGTGCTGCTGATTACTTGCAGACTCTTGGGGGGCATGTCCTTTCTACATACACTTGTTTCAGCAAAAGCGTCATTGGTCAGGTCATGTTTCATGTGGTGACAACCAGAAAGATGCCTGGACTTTGAGTATCTGCAAAGCTGTTTATATTCTTGACTGGAAGTGCATGTGACAGAGTGACACAGCCAGTCAGTATTTGGAAGACAGAGACAGATTGGTGTCAACCTATGACAAGAAGTGCCTGAACAAAGACCTTCATGAATCACAAGGTATTATCATGAAGATGTAGATTTAAGAATTTAACCTGACTTTTGAAATTATAATAACAAGTTAACCCTTTCACTGCCACTACTGCAAGGCTTTTGTCAGTGACAGCACTGACCTGTAAACTGACTGCTGACTGCTATAGAACTCGAGAGTCTATTTACATTTCTTCAGATCATCGGTTCAGTAATTGGCCCTGCAGTGATTGGAGTCAGGAAACTATGCGCTTCTCATCATTTCCAGTTTCAGCTACACTATATTACCATGAGTATTGGGATGCCAGCCTTTACTTGCACGTGAACTTTAATGGCATCCCAGTCTTAGTCTGTAGGGTTCAATATTGAGTTGGCCCACCCTTTGCAGCTATAACAGCTTCAACTTTTCTTTGTTTTGTGCACTGGTCCAAATTATTTGGTGGAGGGGGATTATGGTGTGGGGTTGTCTTTCAGGGGTTGGGCTTGGCCCCTTAGTTCCAGTAAAGGGAACTCCTAAGGCGTCAGCATATCAAGACATTTTGGACAATTTCATTCACCCAACTTTGTGGGAACAGTTTTGGGATGGCCCCTTCCTGTTCCAACATGACTGCGCACCAGTGCACAAAGCAAGGTCCATAAAAGACATGGATGAGTGAGTTTGGGGTGGAGGAACTTGACTGGCCTGCACAGAGTCCTGACATCAACCCAATAGAACACCTTTGGGATGAATTAAAGTGGAGACTGCAAGCCAGGCCGTCTTGTCCACATCAGTGCCTGACCCCCCAAATGCACTTCTGGAAGAATAGTCAAACATTCCCAGAGACACACTCCTAAACTTTGTGGACAGCCTTCCCAGAAGAGTTGAAGCTGTTATAGCTGCAAAGGGTGGGCCAACTCTATATTGAACCCTGTGGACTAAAGCCCCATACACACTATCAGATTTTCTGCTGAGTTTTTCCTTCAGATTTACCAAAACCATGTAGTACAAGGGCCTGCCTGATTGCATACAAATTGAAACTCCTAAGGTTTGACCTCATATTATATGGTTTTGGTAAATCTGAAGGAAAAACTCAGCAGAAAATCTGATAGTGTGTATGGGGCTTAAGACTGACATTAAAGTTCATGTGCAAATAATGGAAGGTGACCTAATACTTTTGGTAATATAGTGTATGTCATACCTTGCTGTTCCAGCCTGGGAAGAAGCTGACGAAACATGGTCCATGCTTCATTAGCTTCAATGGAGTGCAAAGGTGAAGAAGAATTTAAAAACCACAGTCAAAAATAACAGTTCCATCTCACATATTAGCTATCATTGTGTACTCCGGTTGGGGAACAAAAATTCAAGGAAAGTCATTCATGGTCAACTCTAAACTGATGAGCTGTAAAGGCTTTTCAAGCTTCGCCTATGAACAATTTTGAGTACCGTAGCTTGTTGCTGTTTTACAGACATGCACAGTTTAAAGGCTTGCCATGCATAGTTGATGTGACTTAATTTTTTTTATATTTTACCAAAAATTGGGTAACATATTGGTGCTTTTAAATTAACATTAGTGTATTTTTAACTGAAAATATGAGTTTGATAAACAGTTATGATAATACCATGTGACATACAAAATTGTCATCATTATATTCTCTAGGGCCTCTGCTATCAGAAAAAAATAAGTTTTGGGGATTTTAACCAATCAACTGGCCTAAAATGTGCATTTTAACATGTGTGCAAAAAATTTTAAAAATCCTCTAGTACTGAAGGGTTTAAAGGTTAAATGTACACTGTTTCATGTGCGTGCCATATGTATGGTGTGAATGAGCCTATAGAGCTTCCCTTTATCTTTCCCACTAAACTGCAGGGCATGGATGTGAGCCAGTCCCATAGGCAAGAATAGAATTTCTACTTGACATGCATTTTCATGCAGCAAAGTTTGAACGTTTAGCTACATCAAAATGGACAAGTGTGAATAGGTCCTAAAGATTATATGAGATTTTAGTGATTGGGTTTAGATCTGCTTTAAATGATGAAAGTTATCTTGTACCGCCATGGTCCATACATAAACATATACATAATATACATAATTGTAAGCATACATATACATATTAGCTGTGTATACTGTATTAATAAGAATGACCTCTAAATTGTATCCTTGTGTAAATATGTGTGGCATGTAAAATACTGTATGTAGAATGTATTGGTGTGTATAACGGAATTGGGGTTGCATATCTTTTTTTCATACTATACAAAAAATGTTTATATATATATATATATATATATACATATATATATATATATGCATATATATATATATATATATATATATATATATATATGCATATATATATATATATATATATATATATATATATATACACATATATATATGTGTATATGTGTATATATATTTATATATATATATAGTAGATAGATAGATAGATAGATAGATAGATAGATAGATAGATAGATAGATAGATAGATAGATAGATAGATAGATAGATAGATAGATAGATAGATAGATAGATAGGTAGATAGGTAGGTAGATAGATAGATAGATAGATAGATAGATAGATAGATAGATAGATAGATAGATAGATAGATAGATAGATAGATAGATAGATAGATAGATAGATAGATAGATAGATAGATAGATAGATAGATAGATAGATAGATAGATAGATAGATAGATAGATAGATAGATAGATAGATAGATAGATAGATAGATAGATAGATAGATAGATCGATCGATCGATCTTCACTGTATTGCAGCTGATAGAGAAAATTGCAGTTTAAAAAAGGAATGGGGATGATTGTTGTAATATGTTCTGAGATGGGATGAGTTGCTTCCCAGCACATATAACTAAAATTAATTTTTCAAGATCTGCCAAGTGTACAATGCTGCAAATGCAATGAAGTTTTAAATATATCCCCAAATGGGAGAAGATAATGAAGTTGCTGTTGAATATTTATCAATGGATGTAAAATCTCTCGGTGTATCCTGGGAGCCCCCTGCTGGGAACCTGCCTGAAGGTACAAGCCATGATACAAGCATGGGCACCAAACAAGCACTCACATTCCACTGCACTATGACAGCTTATAATGTGATACCAGAGTCATGTTATTTTCTAGACTGCTCTAAGCTTAGTACATGTATGTCTTGATACTCCCGCTGCAATAAACAGCAAAGCAATTAATGTGAAAGCCTGGTGCAAACTAAAAAGCACATATCCATGAAGAAAACATAAAAAGGGAAAGGAGGACGCTACAAGCAGTGATGTCTAATGAGAAATTTAATGTAGTTGCAATTTTTTTTTTTATACTTTCAATTCAGCTGATACACTGCCTAGTAATGTGACAGAATCTTACAGAAGGAAGTCACCATCTGTCATTTAGTTGAAACTTTTTTTCTAAGAGAAGCCAACATAGAGCAACCTGTAAAACAGCACACTGTGTAATATACTGTATAATACATCAGTCTTCGGGGGTCTGTATAAGGGGGTTGAGGATGTTAACCTAGCAAAGAATGTTGGTTAATGAGGCCAACTTGTATGGACTGTGAATGGTAAGTAATCTGCAAGGAAAAAAAAAATAATTTTAATTTAAATAATTTAAATAATTTAAAGTGAACACATATTTGCTTTATTTGCGAACATTGGATTTGAAATCCTGAAAATATTATGTTGCAGAGCGATCCCTTTTTTTGGTTAAATAAAAGTGGCACAGTATGTGGTATAAGGACAATTCTGCAATATGGACACAGATGGACTAAAAAAAAAATTTAACCTTTCCCTACTCTATGAGAAAAAAAGCATTTTCATTTTTCTGTTGCTTTTAGAGATTTCCTCTCACTTCCTATTTGGTAAAATGATGTTAGCAGGACATGAAGTAAAGCCCTGTACACACGATCAGACTTTCTGACGGGAAATGTTCAATGACAGGCTGTTGGCGGTAAATCCGATCGTGTGTACGAGGTTTTAGAGTAAATCTCTCTAACAGAGTTTGAGATAACACAAACAACAAGACAGAGGTTCTAACCTTTCCCCACTTTGTTCAAAATGAAATAAATAAAAAAGTTATGGTTGGACATACTGTACACTGTAAACAGTTGTGAACATTGGGCATGCTGGACACGCCATTAAAAATGTCATTCAAATACACAAGGTGTATGTAGTAATACAGACATCTCAACTCTCCCGCGAGTCGCGGGAGTCTCCCGCATTTGGGTGCGGGCTCCTGGTCCCCCGGGCGATCTCCCAGCTGAGTCTGTCACTCAGCCACAGACAGAGCAGCCCGAGCGGGCAAATGGAGTACGGCCGCTCGGGCTGCTCTGTCTGTGGCTGAGTGACAGGAGGCAGGGCCAGACTGGCCTACCGGGACATTTCCCGGAGGCTGCCTGCTCTTGGGCCGCTTTGGGCTAAGCTGTGGCTGCCTGTAGCGCTCCGCTCCCCCCTCCAACCCCTTCCTCCTTCACTACGTCACACACAGCGGTCGGAGCTGAGTGTAAAAAACTTTGGCCGAGCTGTGACAAAACACTGTGTCTATCACACGAGCTGGTCTAGGAGGAGGGTGGGACTTTTGTCACAGCGAGGCCAAAGTTTTCACACTGAATTCTGAGACACAGCGGGGCATGCTGAGGCTGCAATTATGGCCATCGTAAGGCTGCGATTATGGGCTCGGTGAGGCAGCAGTTATGGGCACGGTGAGGCTGTAATTATGGGCATGGTGAGGCTGCAATTATGGGCACAGTGAGGCTGCGATTATGGGCATGGTGAGGCTGCAATTATGGGCACGGTGAGGCTGCGATTATGGGCACTGTAAGGCTGCAATGATGGGCATGGTGAGGCTGCATTTAAT
This sequence comes from Lithobates clamitans, assembly GCA_037952925.1. Classification (NCBI taxonomy): domain Eukaryota; kingdom Metazoa; phylum Chordata; class Amphibia; order Anura; family Ranidae; genus Lithobates; species Lithobates clamitans. The sequence continues at coordinate 1,075,469 of JBBGZY010000611.1, forward strand.
TGGGGGGGGGTTCAGAGGCAGCGCAAAACCTCTCTGAAATGAGTTTGCCACCTCCCTGAAATGAGTTTTTGCAGGTTGGGATGTCTGTAGTAAGCCCAGTCCTGTCCCTTTGTCATTCCACCCCTGTCACTTGTCAGCAATTCCTGGCTGGCAAAAACACAGCTAGGAGTTTCTGTGCAAATACTGTATAGACCGTATTGCACAATGTTTAGAAAAAACACTATTCAGACATGAAATACAGTGATACAAAACGTAATTGTTAATTTGATATTTACTCTTAGTTATTCATCTGCAAATTATCAGTTAAAGTGATTGTAAACGATCGCCTTGTAAAACAATCCATTCAGTTTAACCACATAATTTTTTTCATTTTTTCACAGAAATGGAGCTCTCTCTTAGTGGTATTTAATCACCACTGTTTCATTTTTTTTCTAAACAAACAAAAAAAGCCTGAAAATTTTGAAAAAAAAATGCTTTTTTCAAAGTTTTTTTAAAAAAACGTTTGCAAACAAGTCATTTTTCTCCTTCGCTGATGTGCACTGACGAGGCTGCACTGATAGGCCACATTGATGGGCATTGATAGGTGACACTGAGGAGGAGGCACTGATAGGCAGCACTGATGAGCACTGTTGGGACTGCACTGATAATCAGGACATTGATAATCAGTGCCCTGTCTATCAGTGTAGACTCAACACAAACCGGTTATCGGCTTTCGTCTCCTCTCCTCATGCTGTCAGCATAAGGAAAGGAAAGCCGATAACCAGCTTGTGTTTACATCGTGATCAGCTGTCATTGGACGCAGCTAATCATGTGGTAAAGGGCTGCTGTGAATGGTCCTTTACCTCGATCTGTGATCAGCTGAGTCTGAAGGACTCACAGAGTGTGCCGCCCTCGCGCTGCACGCGAGCAGCGCGATCACAAGAAGACGTCCATGGACGCCCTCCCAGCAAAGTAAGCCCACGCTGTAGTGGTCTTTCGACTATAGTACGGGTGGGAAGGGGTTAAAATAGGAATGAAAGGTAAAACATTTGTGTATAGATATAAAAAAAATGATAAATACTTTTTTTCCCTTTTTTATAAGCGATCACATTCCCTCTGTTCTCAACTGCATAAGAGCTGGGGAAGAAAAAGCAGCAGCACACTGATCTTCTCAGTGAATGGCTGTGCAGTGGGGGCATGTCAGGACAGGTCTGATCATTGGAAGAGAGTACACTGAGTTCCCAGCATAGCTAGAGAACTGACCATGGTGTGCTCTCCTGTTTAGTGTTGTCAGTTTATAATAGGAGAGTAAGGGGACTAGCAGGAAGACCAGGCATTTCACATAAAGGAAGCAATACAAAGAGTACAGAATTTTTTTTCATACAAGTACATGGTACAGCAGGCGCATATCAAGAATATAAATTGTTGGGTTTACAAACGCTTTAAGGCATCATGAGAGGTAAAGAAAAAAATACATTAAAATATTGTTCCTTTTTAACACTTTTATTATCGTTAATTTGCCCTAATCAGGTCTCCAATTATTATTTCTTTATTTCAATTTTCCTAATAATTATTTTTTTTTTTTTTAAATAATTTTCTAATTTTCTTCAATAATATTTTTGGTGTCACATGACTTGAAGATGAGGTATCTTCGGTGAATGCGCTTTACAGTTATGTCATCCCAGCACCTGGCTCCATTTCAGCATTTTATAGATGCCAAGAATGGGTCAGAAGTGTGCCCTGCACTGCAAGCAATGAACACAAAATAAAAATATGGCAGCAGACAGCTTAATGAGTTTTTTGGCAGACAAAAAATACAAAGAGGCTGGCTGATCTACTAAAGAAGTTGATAACATTTCCTCAAAAAAAAAGAGTAAAAAATTCACTTTAACCACTTCAGCCCTGAACCATTTGGCTGGCAAAAGACCAGAGCACTTTTTGCGATTCGGCACTGCGTCGCTTTAACTGATGATTGCGCAGTCGTGTGACGTGGCTCCCAAACAAAATTGATGTCCTTTATTCCCCACAAATAGAGCTTTCTTTTGGTGGTATTTGATCACCTTTGCGATTTTTATTTTTTGCGTTAAAAACAAAAAAATAGCAACAATTTAAAAAAATCGCATTATTTTTTACTTTTTGCAATAATAAACATCCCCAAAAAATATATAAAAATTATTTTTTTTCCTCAGTTTAGGCCGATACATATTCTTCTACATATTTTTAGTTAAAAAAAATCGCAATAAGCATTTAGTGATTGGTTTGCGCAAAAGTTATAGCGTCTACAAAATAGGGGATAGTTTTATGCCATTTTTATTAATAATTATTTTTTTACTTATGGCGGCGATCAGCGATTTTTATCATGACTGCAACATTATGGCGGACAGATCGGACACTTTTGGCGCTATTTTGGGATCATTCACATTTATATAGCGATCAGTGCGATTAAAAATGCATTGATTACTGTGTAAATGTGACTGGCAGTAAAGGGGTTAACCACTAAGGGCGCTGTAGGGGTTAAGCGTGTACTAGGGAGTGATTCTAACTGTGGGGAGGAGGGGCTACGTGTGACACGACACTGATGACTGCTTCCGATTACAGGGAGCGGTGATCAGTGTCCTGTCACTAGGCAGAACGGGGACATGCTTCTTTACATCAGCATTTCCACATTCTTCCTCTCTGTGAGACAATCGCGTGTATCCCGCGGGACCTGCGACCACACTCACGGTACATTAATATGCCTGTACATGCCCTTCTGCCGACGTATTTTGGCGTGAGACGGTCGGCAAGCTGTTAATTATCCAATCATATGAAAAGCAAACTCCTGTTTATTTAATCTGCATATTGGGTAATTGAAGTCAATCTGCAGTCTTTTTTAAGTGAAGATTGTCAACTCTACTAGTACATCAGCAAAGTCTACCAAAACACTGTTATAAATATTTATTTTAAGATTAGTTGTGCTGTAGCCCAGGTTCACATTGGGGTGATTTGGCATGCGATTTGACAAATCGGCGGCTATTGCTAGCGCTGGCACCATCCAAATCGGTGCATGCTATTCTGCACATACAGACAGATTTTACTGTTGTGGGTTGGTAACACTTTTTAAGGCTGGGTTCACACATGTGCGGCAGCGGGTTCATGCCTGGGGTCTGGTGCGTGTCTGTTCACCGATTCAGGTGAGAGTCAGGTCCAATATTTTTCCTGAATTTGCACCTGAACCCGACCCAAACACGCACCTGCATCCAATTCGCATACTGTGTGTGTGAACCCAGCCTCAAGTGGAGTTCCAGCGTTTTTTGTTTTTTCAAAAACACCCCCATGTTGTTTGCACATAATCCAATAGCAATTGGCATTATTAGTTAAAGGGGTTGTAAACCTTCATGTTTTTTCACCTTAATGCATCCTATGATTAAGGTGAAAAAACACCTGGCAGTGACCCGCCCCCCAGACCCCAGTTTTAATTACCTGAGCCCTGGAACTTTTCCCTGGCAGGGACGCGCATCTGCTAGGGGTTCTCGGCTCTTGATTGGATAGATTGATAGCAGCACAGCCATTGTCTCCCGTTGCTGTCAACCCAATCCAATGAAGCGGCCACTGGGGGGCGGGGCCGAGTCATACATTCGGCCGCTATGGACGCTAAGTGCTGGACTCGGGAGCGCACCCGCAAGGTAACCCCCCAGGAGAGCGCTTCTCCTAGGGGGTTATCTGATGTGGGGAGGAGCCGCGAGAGCCGCCGATGGACCCCAGAAGACGGGGTTTGGGGGCACTCTGTGCAAAACGAGCTGCACAGTGGAGGCAAGTATGACATGTTTATTATTTTGTTTTTTAAATAAATGAAGCTTTACAATCACTTTAATGTAGCTTTTTTCAAAGTTATGCATTTTAAAAAACGTACTTAGCTTCCTCCTAGCATGCTCCCATCTTTAGTGTAGGAAGCTGAAGCCCACTGGTATCTTGTTACGGGATACAGCGCTGCTGCCTACCAAGTATGCACCTCCCGATCTCACGCATGCGCATAAACAACAAAGCGAGGCGCACTTATTGTGTTCAGGTTGTCTGGCGGCGTTGGAGGAAGCTCCCACCCCGTTGTTATGGCTAACATGTTACTCAAAAACAAAACCCGGCAGCAAGTAGGGATGGGCTATCTGTTCGAGTCAAACATGAGTTCGACTCGAACATTGGCTGTTCGCCCGTTCGCCGACCAGCGAACAATTTGGGGTGTTCGCAGCAAATTCGAAAAGCCGCAGAACACCCTTTAAAAGTCTAGGAGAAATCTAAAGTGCTAATTTTAAAGGTTAATATGCAAGTTATTGTCATAAAAAGTGTTTGGGGACCCGGGTCCTGCCCCAGGGGACATGTATCAATGCAAAAAAAAGTTTTAAGAATCGCCGTTTTTCGGGAGCAGTGATTTTAATAATGCTTAAAGTGAAACAATAAAAGTTAAATATTCCTTTAAATTTCGTACCTGGGGGGTGTCTATAGTATGCTTGTAAAGTAGCGCATGTATCCCGCGTTTATAACAGTCTCTGCACAAAATGACATTTCTAAAGGAAAAAAAGTAATTTAAAAACTACTCGCGACTACTGTAATGAATTGTCGGGTCTGGCAATATTTATAAAAGTAATTGAAAGTCATTGAAAAATTTTTAAAAAATGCGTGGGGGTCCCTCAAAATTCAGGTCTGGTATGTATATTAAGGGGAACTCCGCACCAAAATTTAAAAAAAAATGGTGTGGGGTTCCCCCAAAAATCCACACCAGACCCTTATCCGAGCACACAACCTGGCAGGCTGCAGGAAAAGAGGGGGGCACAGGAGAGCGCCCCCTCTCCTGAACCGTACCAGGCCACATGTTGATGGGGACAAGGGCCTCATCCCCACAACCCTTGCCCGGTATTTGTGGGGGTCTGCGGGCGGGGGGCTTATCGGAATCTGGAAGCCCCCTTTAACAAAGGGGACACCCAGATCCCACCCCCCCATGTGAATTGGTAAGGGGTACATAGTAACCCTAACATTTCACAAAAAGAAAGTGTCAAAATGTTAAAAACCACAGGAGACAGCTTGGGAGAAGTCCTTTATTAAAAGAGATTCCAGCGATGTAATCCAATAAATCCATGCTCCTACTCCAGCAATGTAATACAATTCTCGATCTCCAGAGATGGATGATCTCCAGTGACTCCAGCGAGAAACACGCACAGGATCCTGCCTCCACCGGAGGCACCCAACCAATGACGTGGCGCTAGCTTGACAGCTGTTATGTAGCTGAGGGCGGGGCCACCCATCACATGACCCTGTACCCCTCGGACAATGGGAAACTTCGGGGTTTCCCAGTGATGTGTACGGGTGACCCCGCCCCCTCTGATGCAACGCAGGTTTCCCGTTGCATCAGAGGGGGGCGGGGTCACTCATACACGTCACTGGGAAACCCCGGCATTTCCCCTTGTCAGAGGGGGACGGGGTCACGTGACAGGTGGCCACACCCTCAGCTACATAAGAGCTGTCGAGCTAGCGCCGCGGCATTGGCTGTGTGCCTCCGGTGGAGGCAGGATCCTGTGCGTGTTCCTCGCTGGAGTCGCTGGAGATCATCCATCGCTGGGGGCGGGATCTGGGTTTCCCCTTTGTTAAAGGGGGCTTCCAGATTCCTATAAGCCTCCCGTCCGCAGACCGTCACAACCACCGGGCAAGGGTTGTGGAAATGAGGCCCTTGTCCCCATCAACATGGGGACATCCTCCCGATGTTGAGGGCATGTGGCCTGGTACAGTTCAGGAGGGGGGGCGGGAGAGCGGCCTGCCAGGTTGTGTGCTCGGATAAGGGTCTGGTGTGGATTTTTGGGGGGGAACCCCACGCCATTTAAAAAAAAAATTTTGGCGCAGAGTTCCCCTTAATATCATACCAGACCTGAAGGGCCTGGTAATGGAATTTTGGGGGACCCCCACGCATTTTTTTTATTTTTCAATGACTTTCAATTACTTTTATCTGTATTGCCGGACCCGACAATTCATTACAGCTGCGAGTAGTTTTAAATGACTTTTTTTCCTTTAGAAATGTCATTTTGTGCAGAGACTGTTATAAACATGGGAAACATACACTACTTTACAGGCATACTATAGACACCTCCCAGGTACGAAATTTATAGGAATATTTCACTTTTATTGTTTCACTTTAAGCATTTTTAAAATCACTGCTCCCGAAAAAACTGACGTTTTTAAAACTTTTTTTTTGCATTGATACATGTCCCCTGGGGCAGGACCCGGGTCCCCAAACACTTTTTATGACAATAATCTGCAAATTAACCTTTAAAATTAGCACTTTTGATTTTTCATGTTCGTGTCACATAGACTTTAACGGTGTTCGCGTTTTCAAACTAATTTTTTGCCAGTTCGCATGTTCTGGATGGGAACCGAACAGGGGGGTGTCCGGCCCATCCCTAGCAGCAAGCTAGCCTTTTAGAAAAATGTTGCTTATCTCTGCCTTGCATTGCATCATTTCCTCTTTGGAAATACTGTGATGCTTCAAGCGTCTGAGGAGCCTTGACCCCTGGGATTGATGACATTCATATCCCAGGAGCTAAGGAGTGGCCAGACATGACGTACCTCACTGCAGAAAGGTACTACGGAAGCAGGTAATTTCAATTTAAAACAAAGGTACTGCACTGCTCAAAAAAAAAAATGCAATGACAAAACAGGAAGTGATCACGAACGTGCGGTGAGGGGGGGGGGTTAAAAAATGCCTGCAACTCCGCTTTAAGCCATTACAGCTGGAGGGAGCCAGCCCTTTAAGTATCGGTTCACACTGGTGCGATGCGGGAACCCGCACAATTCCTGTGCGGGTTCCCGCATCGCAGCTGACTCGCATGCAGTTCACATTGCCCGCTGCGAACCACTATGGGTGTCAATATAAAGTTAATGCCACCCCCAAATCGGTTCGCAGGACACAGCAGAATGCAGTGCGAACTGTGGAATCAGATGTTCACACCCATGTGATCTGATTCCAGTTCGGACCAAAGAAGGGTCCTGCACCATTTTGATGCACATACGATCTGAATTTGCATTACACAGACATCGCATGTGATGTGCACAGCGAATGTGGTGCGAATCACATGCAATGTCTGGCATTGCATTCGTTTGAACCCAGCCTTAAAGTTCATAATTAGGCTTACTGGTCATGTGATCCATGCAATTGGCTGTCACAGTGATCAAGAGCCCACCCACCAACTCCTGATCATAAACAGTGACCAGGAGCTATCAGTGATAGCACGGACATCATGCTGGGGTGCTGAGTGAGCGTGCTCCCAGCACAAACAAGGAACACTAGCTGTATGCATATATGTGGCTGCTTGGTGTTAAAGTGTGAATGGGCAGGGATAGGTGTAACATAATACAAATAAATACATGAAAAAATAATATCTACGCACAGAAACTATTTTCCCTATGAAAAAGGCTAGTTGTGTAATACAGAATATCTCCTAGTAATAGTTATACCATAGCTTGGATACAGGTTTAAACTAATTAACCACTTCAGCCCCTGCTCAATGACCAGGCTATTTTTTGCAATACGACGCTGCGTCGCTTTAACTGACAATTGTGCAGTCGTGCAACGTTGTACCCAAACAAAATTGATGTCCTTTTTCCCACAAATAGAGCTTTCTTTTGGTGGTATTTGATCACCTCTGCGTTTTGTTTTTTTTGCGCTATAAACAAAAGAAAAGCGACAATTTTGAAACAAAAACACAATATCTTTTACTTTTTGCTATAATAAATATCCCTTTTTTTTTTCCAAAAAAACACATTTTTTCCTCAGTTTAGGGCTATATGTATCCTTCTACATATTTTTGGTAAAAAAAATCACAATATGCGTATATTGATTGGTTTGCGCAAAAGTTATAGCATCTACAAAATAGGGGATAGATATATGGCATTTTTTTTTTTTTTACTAGTAATGGCAATCTGCATTTTTTATCAGGACTGTGATATTGCGGCGGACAAATTGGACACTTTCGACACATTTTTGGGACCAAAAAATCCCGGTTCTCGCCCTGTCACGAGCGATCGCGGGTGCCCGGCGGTCATCGCCGGGCACTCGCATTGGCTCCGGGCACACGCTGCCCGTAGTGACCAAAAGGAAAATCGACGTAAGGTAATGTCGATTTGCCCAGCCGAGCCAACTTGCCGCAGTAAAACTGCGGCGGCTGGTTTGGAAGTGGTTAATACCTATCATGGGAAACTGAAAGGGCACATGTCAGAGATATTCTGTTCCCAGTGATCGGGAACAGTAATCTCTGTCATGTTCCTGGCAGCCCATCCCTTCTACAGCTAGAACACACCTAGGGAACACAGTTAACACCTTGATCGCCCCCTAGTTTTAAAGCGGAGTTCCACCCAAAAGTGGAACTTCCGCTCATCGGATTCCTCCCCCCCTCCGGAGTCACAATTGGCACCTTTCAGGGGGAGGGAGGTGCAGATACCTGTATAATACAGGTATCTGCACCCACTTCCGGGAATAGACTCCCGCGGGAGTCACGCCCCCTCCCGCACTCCCCTGCTGTCTCCTGGGAAAGACACAGGTCCCAGGAGATAGCGGGGACCATTGAGAACGTGCAGCGCGACTCGCGCATGCGCAGTAGGGAGCCGGGAAGTGAAGCCGCAACGCTTCACTTCCTGACTCCCTCACTGGGAATGGCCGCGACAGCACCTGAGGAACGAGGGACGGTTCGGTCTCGGGTGCCGACATCGCTGGACCCCGGGACAGGTGAGTGACCTTATTTTAAAAGTCAGCAGCTGCAGTATTGGCAGCTGCTGACATCTAAAAAAAAATATTTTCGCCGGACTCACGCTTTAACCCCTTCCCTGACAGTGTCAGTTATACATTGATCAGTGCATTTTTATAGCACTGATCAATGTAATAATGTCACTGGTCCCCAAAAAGTGTAATTTGTGGTCAGATTTGTCTGCCCAATGTTGCAGTCCCGCTAAAAATCACTGATCACTGCCATTACCAGTAAAAACAATTAAAAAAATTAACAGTCCCTAATTCTATCCCATAGTTTGTAGACGCGATACCTTTTGCACAAACCAATCAATTTACGCCTATTGAAATTTTTTTTTGCTAAAAATACGAGGAATATATAAATCCGCCTAAACTGATGAATAAATTTGTTTTTTTTATTTTTTTGGGATATATATTATAGCAGAAAGTAAAAAAATATGTATTTTTTTCCAAAATTGTTGCTTTTTTTTTTATAGCGCAAAAAATAAAAAACGCAGAGGTGATCAAATACCACCAAAAGAAAGCTCTATTTGTGGGAAGAAAAAAGGATGTCAATTTTGTTTGGGTACAGCATTGCACGATCGCGCAATAGTCAGTTAAAGAAACGTAGTGCCGTATCACAAAAAATGGCCTGGTCAGGAAGTGGGTAAATCCTTCCAGGGCAGAAGCAGTTAATGAGAATCATACATTGACAAGCTATAAATTCCTTTATTATGTAATTTTTCGAGTTAATAGCAATGAGACTAAATCTCAGCTTATCATTCAGAGCCATTGAAAAGTCAATCCATGTTGGAAGCAGCTCCTTAGCCAGAAAGATGCTTAGAGGCAAAAAAGGCACATCAAATAATATATTAATAATAATTTAGTGTGCCACAGTGCCTGTCCACACTAAGATCTCTTTGGCTGTACAGTATGTCTGGAACTCTACCCAAATATCAGGGAATATCAACAGACATGGATAAATTTGTTGATATCATTACAGCTCATTAAAGCAATGATTCATTCCTTCTGAAAATGATTAAATTAAAGCAATTGTCTCATGTATATCTGCCTGTCTCTGGTGTGTCATAGATTAAAGCAGCTAAATAGTGAAATTAGATAAATTATTTCTTATTGTACAAAGATATTCTAAAGCTGCCTGGATAGGCATACACAAAAAATAGACAAAGATAAAGGTACATCCGTGTCCGATTGCACCATCCGTTACATTTTGAGCGACATTGGGCTCAAGACAAGAAGATCGGGGATGACTTCACTGTTGAAAGAAAAACATAACAAGTCAAATTTGTTAAAATGCATATTGACATGCCACAATCCTTCTGGAAGAATGTTCTTTAGACAAAACTGGACCTTTTTGACAAGTCACTTAAGCTCTATGTTCACAGAAAAAAAACTTGTAAAGCCGCGTACACACGGTCAGACTTTTCGTCTACAAAAGTCCAACGGACGCTGACGGACTAAAGCTGGCTGGTAATCCGATCGTGTGTGGGCTTCTCCGGACTTTCAACGTACTTTTTTAGCCTCAAATCCGACGTACTTTAGATTTGAAACATGCTTCAAATCTTTACGTCGTAACTACGACGGACCCCGAAATCCGCTCGTCTGTGTGCTAGTCCGACGGACAAAAAGCCACGCTAGGGCAGCTATTGGCTACTGGCTATCAACTTCCTTATTTTAGTCCGGTGTACGTCATCACGTACGAATCCGTTGGACTTTTGTGTGGTCGTGTGTAGGCAAGTCCGTTCGTTAGAAAGTCTGCAACAAGTCCGCCGCAAGTCCGCCGAAAGTCCGCCGAAAGTCTGTCGGACCGGCTGTCGGACTTTTGTAGATGAAAAGTCCGACCGTGTGTACGCGGCATAAAATAAAAATAACACTACACATACTTTGAAATGTGGAGGAGGCTTGGTTATGTTTTGGGGCTGGTTTACTGTATCTGACATGGGGTGCCTTAAATCTGTTCTGGACACAATGTAATCTCGAAACTATCAAGGAATTCTGGAGTGAAGTGTACTGCCCAGTGCCATAAAGCTATTAGGTTAAGGGTTATATCATTTTGTCCATGCCATTTAGTTTGTTTTATTATTTAAGATAGTCTCTTGAGTCATTTGTTTCAATAAATATGGAATAAACAATGAGGGATACCAATTACTTTGGTGAATTTCAAGTTATTTCAGAGAAAATTGTGGGTTTTGCCTTTTAAGTGGAAGGGTACCACCAACTTTGCTCATGTATGTACACAATTGTGTTGCATGTTAGACTCTAAGGGGTTGATTTACTAAAACTAGAGAGTACAAAATCTGATGCATCTGTGCATGGTAGCCAATCAGCTTCTAACTTCAGCTTGTTCAATTAAGCTTTCACAGAAAAACCTGGAAGCTGATTGGTTTCTATGCAGAGCTGCACCAGATTTTGCACTCTCCAATTTTAGTAAATCAACCCCTAAGTGCCATTGTGCCACATAGCAATCACTAAGCAAATGACAAATTATCTATGCCATATGCCAGTCACTGCTCCCAAGCTGGATCTAATATAGTGCACTGCACCAAAAGGGACCATTTAGATCAGCAAGCGAGTGTTATGTGGACCATGGCACTGTGTGCTGTGTACAAGTGCAGTGTTTATTTTCCAATTTTTTTACTTTAGTGCAATGTTACAAAATGATACTACATCAATGCAACTGGTGTGAGCAAGCCTTTCATAGGGGAATAAATATAACTACCGGTATTTATGGGGTAGATGAACAATCCAAAAATGTACTGTATATTTCCAAAGATTATGGAAAATTGTTATTAGATACTTACTGTAATTTTCCTTTCCTGGCCTATCCTCAGCACGCAACAGATTAACTCCTCCTCTATCCCACAGGACCACCTCTTCTTAGCTTACTAGAAGACAGCCCCTCCCCAACTGAGTTTTATAGCCTAGCCTGCTACAGGCCACTAGGGAAGTAGCCCTGTGCTAACGTGAGGATAGGCAAGGTAAGGAAAACTATGGTAAGTATCTGATAACAATTTTCCTGGCCCATCCCATGTCAGCACACAACGGGATATAACTAGCAGAATAAATGAGCGGTAGAGAACACTTGAAAAGAGACCTTGACAATCAAAGAAATGCTGCCAAAGACAAAAAGAATTTATATCTCTTGTCCTAAACTTTTCAGAACTTGCTGACCACACGTCTAGCTTGTAAAGTCAAATGTAGGCCAAACAAGAACTTCATCTAGCTGTCCTAGATATATCTTTCACCGAAATCTTGGTATAACTGCCCCAAAGGCTGTCACCCCTCTGGTCAAATGAGCTTGCACATGTTTCAGAGGGCCTGGCTCCCAGTTTTCCTGGAAACTGGATACCACTTTTGAATTGAGCTTTGAAGATGGAAGTAGTATCACTATTTCTGGTAAAAAGACACAAAAAGGCCCTTTGCAGGAAAGTGCTGCAATATCTGTATCAAGTAATTGCTGTCAGAAGAAGTTTTACAATGGGGAACCTCAACAGGAATGAAACTATAGGAGGAAAGGGTGCCTGGACTAGCGCTTTCAAAATTAAGCCTAAGTCCCATGAAGGGAACAGGGATTTCCTTGGGGTCTTATATGAAATGCTACATGCATGAAGCATCTTATCAATGGCTCTTCTGCCCATCTGCAGCCTGTGAAAGAAAAAAGGGCAGAAATCTGTACTTTGTATGGCGGCCCAACCTCTAGTGCTGACTTTAAAAAGTCTAGAATATTGGCTAGAGCAGGGGACACAGGAGAAAAATCTTTTGCTGAGCAAACAAAACAAACGTTTTTATATCCTCTCGTATGTGGTGTTCTTGTTCTTGGATGATCTTTTGGCCTTTACCAAGATCTAAACCACTTCAGATGAAAATCCAGATGAGAATCCCTGCACCTCTAGTCTGGCTGATTCAATATCCAGTCTATTAAAAATAGTCTCACTGGATTGGGGTGCTGTCACTGACCTTGGCATAAAAGATCTTGTTTGACCGGAAACAGGATTGGTGGTACTGATGACATCTGGTGGAGTAGTGAAAACCAAGGCCTTCTCAGCAGGTGGAAAGCACCTGTATGGCATGAATGTGTTCTGTCTAAATTTTCAGAAGCAACTTCATCATCAAGGGCACCAGAGGAAGACAAAGATCAATGGAAAATCCCATGCAACTGTGAACCCATCCGGTATCACTGAGTCTTCGCATTTGTGTCTTGTTGAAAATATTGGAAGTTGCGTGTGCAAAATAGTCTCCATGAGAACTACTGCTGAAATGCCCCATAGGGCCAATATTGGTTTGAGGTACTCATTGTTGGAAAATATTCTGCCTAATTGATCCAATTATTGATTCTGCTTTCCGGGCAAGTAGACTGCTGTTAACTGCCGGTAAGTGACTTTCCGCCCAGTGAAGAGTTCCTGTTGCAACATATAACAGGAAAAGACTGTTGGTGCCCCTTTGGCGGGCAATGTAAGCAAGCAACTGCTGTCTTAAGCTATATCAAAAAAATACTTGCAAACTGCTACGTAATGATCAGTATTGAATGGCACACACCTAAACAACACTCCCAATGATATGTGTAAAAATGATATCTCACTAATGGTGCCGCACTCCACATTCTAAATAATATGTGACAAAATAATCTTAATAAACCATAATTATTGTCTCTTTAAATATATCTCAATGTGTAATCCTTAGCTGCTCACAACCCGGTGAGGGTATAATTATCAAAAAGCAATAAGTGGCATACATCAATGTGCAAATAATATAATAACCAAAATGTGAAAAGTTTAATTATAAATGAAAAATATGTGATAAAAATATAAAGTCCAATTGTGCAGTCTTCCCCTTTTGGGGAGGGGCTTGCAGACATCACAACGCATAGACAGAAGAGAGCCGAGGATAGCGTGGTAAAACTAACTGCTGTATATTGGATATTGTACTGGAGATTTATATGTATTACGTGTTGTACTGGCTGGTACACTGAAAGCACCAGGAACATGTCAGTGGTTTTAACTTGTGTTCATATAATATATATTTTTTTTTTTTAAACATAAAGCACTATGTATAGTGTTCTTTTTGCATGGTACCTCGGTTTCAAATTGGAGCACTTTGTGGTCTAACTTTGAAGAGGATCTCTGTTTTCTTCTATCTACTGCTATTGATAATCAATTTTTGGACTACAAAAGTGGACTTTTGTAATTTTATCACATATTTTTCATTTATAAATACATGTAGTGCTGGTAGATTTACAATCTACCGCAGATTAGGTAAATTTAGTAAATTGGGTGTTAGAAAGGTTAAAAGTTCGCCTCTGTTCCAGCTTGGCTGACGTTGTGTGTGGTTCTGTGCTGACCGGTGGGTGTCTCTGTTACCATTAGTCAGTGTTGGAAGGGCAACGTGTCGAAGTGTATAGATGCTCCTTTGTCTCGGAGACAAGCTCGGTGGAGGTGGTCCTCCGAGTTGCATTCTGGGAAGGGGGTATTTATGGGACAGACGCCATGTTTTAGGGGTCGTTTTACAGCCACCTGCTGGCCCTCCTGGCCTACAGGTATGCGTTAAGGAGCTACCTCGTGGTCCTCTGATCGGGAGGCCCATGATGCTGCGGCGCAGGGGTGGGTCCAGAGGCTTGTCTGGGGCCTAAAACCATGACCGAGGAATGGTCCTGAGCTGTCGATCCTGTGTGACGAAGCTGGACAGCCGAGGAGATCCCAGGGGAGGACCCGTCTTGGAGAGATCACGCAGCATGCTGGTCTATAGAGGGGCCTGGTGACTCGGTTGCAGGACGTATCCAAAGAAGCAATTATACAGCATAGTGTCGCCGGTTCGGCTTAAAGGTTCAGGCACTGTGACTGACTGTTCACTGCAGAAGATCTGATACATCCTGTGGCAGAGGATTGTGCAGATTTACCCCCCCAAGTAAGTCTGTGGCAGAGACTTTAGATTCGTGCTGCGTACTGGCTGCTAGACCGGTAGTCCCATGAGGGGAATGCATTCCACATAATTATCTGAAATCTACCGGGACATATGTCGCTAAGATATTAGAAGAAGATATTTGAGTTTCTCCTGAAGGTTTCCTTTTCCGTCTCTTTCCTGCTACTTCCTAAAGTTTGACTGTTTAATAAAGCATTGAAAACATACTCCAGTGTTGGTGCATGTGTCGTCCAGCAGTGAACTCAACGGAACCCCTAGACCTGGTGCCGGTGAAACAGAGGGAAGTAAAGTGAAGGTAACAGACCCGCTTAAACCAGCAGCTCCACCGTGAGTTAGTGCTACATACATTTTTCACATTTTGGTTAATATATTGTTTGCACATTGATGTATGTCACTTATTGCTTTTTTCATAATTATACCCTCACCGGGTTGTGTGCAGTTAATGATTACACATTGAGATATATTTAAAGAGACAGTACTTATGGATAATTAAGATTTTTTTATTTTTGTCACATATTATTTAGAATGTGGAGGGTGGCACCATTAGTGAGATAAAGGAACTGCTGTCTTATTGTCAATCACCAAGTTCACTCAGGCCCCATTGGAGAAGATCTTGAAAGGCTTGCAATGTTAGAAAAGCTGCCGTCCATTCAAGACAGTTGTAGTGTCTGCATTCCACCGGGCTAAAAGAGTCTTGAACCTGTCCCTTCAGACAATGGGCTCCCCAGTCCCAGAGACTGGCAGTCGACACTCACTCACTGAAAGAGGCACATTGGCGATATCACAAAATAATACCAGTTCTTGCAGAATTTGTGCAGGCACAAAGATCTTCTGATCCATAGACAGCCCATCCAATTGACTGAGGAAGGCATATTGAAATGTCCTCATGTGCCACCTGGCCCAAGGCACTAATGAAATATTGGCTGTAAAGATCCCAATGAGGCCAATGCAATTCCTCGCTGATGTAAATGCTGTCTTCATAACTGTTCGCACAGCTTTTGCAGCTTTGAAAAACCCCTTGACTCTTTCAAGTATCGAATACTACTCCAAGATACTTCATCAGCTGAGAAGAATTTAACTGCCAAGTTTGTGATGCTTCCCAGATTTCTAGCTTGTGACAATCAAAATAATATGTAATAATTCGTAGGGCAGTCTGAAGTGAGGGGTCTGCGTCGGCGAGATAAAGGAGCATGTCATCAGCATAGAGGCTTATTACCTCTGTCATCTGGCCACATCGGAGACCCTTGATGTTGGGATGACATCTAAGGGCTATCGCCAGGGGCTCCACCGCCAGGGCGTAGAGCAGAGGTGAGATGGGGCAGCCCTGGCGCGTGCCACGAGAGAGTGGGAAGGAGGGGGAGATTCTGCCATTTACTTGAATACGTGCTGTGGGGGCTCGATAGAGGAGTTGAAGACACTTTATGAATTTTGGGCCAAAGCCAAATCTTCTAAAGCACTCCCACAAGTAACTCCACTCCACAGAGTCAAACGCTTTGGCGGCGTCTAAGCTGACCAATACTCTGGAGCCTACATCTGTATGCTGGGATTGAAGATTCATGTGGAGCCGTCTGAGATTAAAGGCCGTATTTTTGTCTGGCATTAATCCAGTCTGGTTGGGGTGCACTAAGCTAGGGTGTACTTTGTTGAGACGCAGAGCTAGGATTTTGGCCAGTATCTTGATGTCAAGTTGGAGGAGGGATATGGGTCTATACGATTCAGGGAGCAGCGGGTCTTTGCCCAGTTTAGGTATGAGGACAATAAGGGCTTCACCAATGGATGTCGGGAGGGTGTTCGTATCAAATATATGTGCATATAGATTACAAAGCTTAGGGATAAGGATATCACTGAATTGTTTATAAAACTCAAGGGGGAGCCCATCTGAGCCAGGTACCTTGGATGTAGGGAGCTGTGCCAGGGCCTCTGCAATACAGTCTATGGTGATAGATGCTTCCAGCTGGGTAATCTGTGGGGGTGAGAGTGTAGGGAAGTCAATGTCCTACAGGAATGCTGAGAGCTCAGCTTGAGGGTGTTGGGCGGTAGAAGAGTATACCTTGGAATAGAAGGACCTAAACTCCTCGGCCAACTGGTCAGAATCTGTTATCCTGGCCAATTGGAGGGGGACCACCACCGGAGGTTTGTGGTCTAAGTGAGCCAAGAAGGCAAGGAGCTTGCCAGCTCGTTCGCTGTGCTCAAAGGTGTGTTGCTTACTGAAGAAAATACCTTTTCTGGCCTTCTCAAAGTGTAGGTGATTTGTGACAAAGAAAAAGGGGGAGGGGGAGAGGGGAAAGGGAGGATCACCTCGGCCCCAAGAAAGCTAACCTAAAGGCAGAAGCTGCCACATTATATGATCAATGAAAAAAGAAACTTTATCGAAAAAAGCATGTGGACATGAGTAAAAGGAAGGAAAAAAGGAACCCACATGTGTGGAGGTAGACCACACAGGTGGGGTCCACTCCTCTGCGATATCAAAGATTTGTGCAAAACAATTGACAATAATTAGACTGTGTACATAAAACAACGTTGAATATTAAAAACAAAACACTGGTAAGCCAGCCCTCCTCCCCAGTCTCTGGATAAAGGCTGTTGAGTACACCTACAAGCCTGAGTAGTAGAAAAAAGGCCCCCTTAATAGGTGATACGGTTAATTGGAAGTCCAGAATAGTGACCAGAAATAAATATGCCCGATCCTGGGCTTAATGGTACCACACAAATGCAGCCTGGTCACAAATAGGACATGAAATTAAACAATGGTGCAGCTGTTAAGTCCGGAGCAAAGGTCACAAAGATGATCCTGCCAGAACGTACATGGAGCTGTTGTGGTGATACTGGAATTCCTGCAAGGGTATTGAAGAACAGTGTCTGCCTTGATATACAGAGCTCCTGTAGTGTATCACAGTTAACGTTAAGTGTGTGTGCTCCTGTCAGAATTGAACTGATCACTCATATGTGCTGAGGCATAGATAAATGGATGTATGGATACCTCGTAGCTAGTAATCATAAATGATGGTATCACAGGGAAAGTCCGGCCTGTGTAGACTCGAATACAATGCACAGTCATATAGTATAAATGAGATATAGCCAACCCTTTAAGGAGAGTAGATGAAAATGTGCTTGTTCGGGTAAAGTAAGCTAATTGCAAATGATGCTAGGAAGTGGATAGCATACAGGTTATCATATTGTGTATATAGGTCACTGAGCGGCAGATCTAAATCGAATGGGTAAGTATAGAAGCATATATTCAAAGATAGAGTCAGTCCTTAAAGACTTCTTACCCTTCCTGTCACTTTGTAATCAAACAGCGGCTTCCCTCCACGGCTTGAGGTATTGTTGCTTGCTCTTGATCGGGGAATCAACTGATCAAGCTGGGGGATGTAGATACCGGAAGCGTCCAGGTAAGGTGAACAGATCACTCCACTGTCTTGCTCCGCTGTGGCCAGTGGAGAGCACTGGTTCAAGAGATCATGCTAACGCTGTTGCCAAGGCTTTTCATACGGTGTAGTGTCATATTGACAATGATGGAGGCTGCACAGAGACTGAAGAGAGAGTGAGGGGGGCTTACCAGCGTCTAGGGCATCAACATGTCGATGTGTTTCGTGCTGCCAACTGAGCACTTCATCTGGACATTGTGCTTAGATGATCTGTATCAATAAATAGGGCTATCTGCCCAATTAGCATTTTGATCGCACATTTTGCTTTCTATCGCCATCTTATGGAGACAACATATAATGACAGTCAAACAGTCTAAAAATGAATAGGCATAGATATCCACAAAACTGACCAAAACACCAACTATGTAGTATGTTGGTACTCATTACAGGGTGGAAAAAGAGATCAGGCTAAGTCAAAAAGGGGGTCAATGGACCAAGTAATGGTCACCGCTGAAACCTGATATGTCTATATGGTCCCACGACATAGAGGCCCAGCCATGGAGGGTGTCCCCGAGCTGTCTGCATCATTATGGACATAATGGGTAGAGCAAGAGCAAGGACCCAAGGCCAATTAGAAGTGAGTCAGCTTGCATATAAGTCTCTCGGCAGAATATACCCAATATGCAAGATCGTACAGTCATGGCTTCAGAAAGACTTTAAAACTGAGCTCAGTATTCAAACCCTTAGACTGGAGGGTCTGGAGCCTATATATCCATAATTTCTCCCTTTGTTGTAATACCGTATCGAAGTCCCCTCGGCGGTCGGGTAGGTCAAGAGCATAAAAGCCCTTGACACTGAGCCCAGATGTATTGCACTGATGGACATCTAAAAAGTGTTGGGCTATTGGGGTTTCCTCCTTAAGTCAGATGCTTTTCAAGTGTTCTGCAAATCTAACTCTCAGCTGGTGCTTCGTTTTGCCCACATAGAGCTTGTGACATGGGCATTCTAAAATGTATAGAACCCTCGATGTACTGCAGTTAATTAATTAATTAATTGTATATTCATGGCTTGAGTCTGAATTGCGAAACGTCTTAGTTCGCTCGACAAACTTGCATGTTAGACAGTGACCACAGGGGAACATCCCCTTCACTTTGGGCATATCCGTGAGCCAGCTCCTGTTGATCGGATGTCGGAACTCTGATTCTACTAATTCATCTCTAATATTTTTGGCTCTCTTGGCTACCATAAGGGGTCTGTCACCTATAATCTCCTTTAGTTTGTCTGATCTTGTAAGGATGTGCCAATGTTCAGAAAGAATGGAGCGTACCTGTTGCCATTGCATTCCATGAGGGTTAATAAACCTGACTGGTTCATTACTCCCATCCTTGTCTTTTTTTTGTCTTTTTTTTGGGGGGGGGGGGTGAGCAGAATGGCTCTAGTTCTACGTCCTGCACTCATTTTAGCCCTTTTAAGGGTACGATGTGTATACCCGCGTTCGCGAAATCGCTGATATAGGAGTTCAGACTCTCTTCTGTAATCCTCCTCTGTGGAACAGTTTCTTCGGATGTGGAGGAACTGTCCCACTAGGATGCCTTTTATGAGGGAATGGGGATGGTGGCTATGAGCCCGCAACAAAGTATTGGCGGCTGTCTCCTTACGAAATGTCGTAGTAACTAGTTTCCCTTCAACTACCTTTATGCTAAGGTCAAGGAAAGAAATTTTGCGAGGGTCTGCAACAAATGTAAGTCGTATGTTGCGTGTATTGTGTCCCAATTTATCCATAAAATCCAAAAGTTCCTGGCAAGTGCCGGTCCATACCATGAATATATTGTCGATGTACCGTAGCCATGCGTGGGCGTGGCCACGGTACAACAACGAGGCGTAGACCGTCTCCTCCTCCCACCATCCAAGGTTAAGACAGGCGTACGCTGGTGCCCAGGGCGCTCCCATAGAGGTCCCCCGAAGTTGTTGGTAGTAATGTTCTGCAAATTGAAATAAATTGTTTTTAAGAGCCAGGAACAGTAGCTCCAAGACAAATTCATTTTGCGCAGCCAAACTGGGAAATCTCTGATCAAGGAAATGGTATACTGCCAGTGTCCCCCATTCATGTGGGATCGACGTGTAAAGAGACTCCATGTCTATCCCCACAAGAAAGGTCTCCTGGGGAATTTGTAAATCAAGAATTCTATTGAGTACGTCCCCGGTGTTCTGGACATAGGAGGGCAGTGATTCAACCAGTTCCTTGATCAGGCCATCAATGTATTTGCCTACTCTCTCTAGAGGGCCTCTTATGGCCGAAACGGGCCTCTAGAGCCCAGTGCAGGGGGTCATTGATAAGTGCCACGAGGGGGCAAAAAGGATTATGGTCTAATTTTTTGTATGTGGACTGATCAGACAGCAGACGACGCACTTCTGCTTCATACATATCCATTGGGAGCAAGACCACATTACCCCCTTTGTCACTAGGTTTGATAATGATTTCATCAGTTTCACGGAGTTCCTTTAAGGCTTGGCGTTCATCTAGCGGTAGATTGCCTGTGTCTTTAACCGGTTCCCGACCGGCGCACACCGATGTACTCGGCAGAATGGCACGGCTGGGCAAATGGGCGTACCTGTATGTCCATTTGAATTCCCCAATGTTCCATTGCGTGCGTGCTGCGTGCTGCCGGCCGGGAGCTCCGTGAGTCGGGTCGCCGCGGGGATACCCGTGATGGCCTCACGGAGAGGAGGAACGGGGAGATGCCGTTGTAAACAGCATCTCCCCGTTCTGCCTAGTGACAAGTGTCACTCGATCTCTGCTCCCTGTCATCGGATCAGAGATCAGTGACGTCACACATACAGCCCATCCCCCTACAGTTAGTAATCACTTCCTAGGACACACTTAACCCCTCCCCGCCCCCTAGTGGTTAACCCCTTCACTGCCAGTGCCATTTACACAGTAATCAGTGCATTTTTAATTGCACTGATCGCTGTATAAATGACAATGGTCCCAAAAATGTGTCAAAAATGTCCGAAATGTCCGCCATAACGTCGCAGTCACAATAAAAATCGCTGATCGCTGCCATTACTAGTAAAAAAAAATTATTAATAAAAATGCCATAAAACTATCCCCTATTTAGTAAACGCTATAACGTTTGCGCAAACCAATTATTAAACGCTTATTGCAATTTTTTTTTTACCAAAAATATGTAGAAGAATACGATCGGCCTAAACTGAGGAAAAAAAATGTTTTTTTATATATTTTTGGGGGATATTTATTATAGCAAAATGTAAAAAATAATGTGTTTTTTTCAAAATTGTCGCTCTTATTTTGTTTATAGCGCAAAAAATAAAAATCGCAGAGGTGATCATATGCCACCAAAAGAAAGCTCTATTTGTGGGAAAAAAAGGACGTCAATTTTGTTTGGGAGCCACGTCGCACGACCGCGCAATTGTCAGTTAAAGCGACGCAGTGCCGAATCGCAAAAAACGCTCTGGTCAGGAAGGGGGTAAAATCTTCCGGGGCTGAAGTGGTTAATATGCCAGTTGACCTTAGCCAGGTCCTCCTGGACCAAGTCCAGGAAGATCCCTAATCTTCTATCTTTCCTGAACTGGGGTATTTTAGTAGACCGAATTTGTAGCCCTGCATCTCTCCTCCAACTACAATTAGTTGAAATTTCTTCATCATCAGAGGAACATCCTCCCTCTTCGTAAAGGGATTCTAGTTGTTTAAGGGCCTGAGTGTCCTCTATATTGAGTTTTCCTGTTTGGGTAGATTCACTGGAGCTATCAGAGTATAAAGATCTATAATAGAAGAAGAAAAGGAAAAGACACTGAAGAGAAGGAAGGGAATTGCTGCTCACCCCTTAGATATTGAAACAGAAAAGAGAGAAGGTATTCCCCACAGCGGGGTTTTTAGGCAGCACAGTAATGGATGTAGTCAATGTTGTATGGAAAAATATAACAATTTTATTGGAAGCTATACCAAAAAAGTTAAAAACAATGAGCTCCAGTGGGGAGTACTTAAAAACTAAATAGCTGAACATACATGGCAGACATATATTCATAACACAATTCCTATCATGAACATAAGACCTGACGCGTTTCAACCCTTAATAGTTGGGGTCTTCTTCAGAGGTTCGGTCTGCTAAAAAGAACATATAAATAGCATTGGTATATACATACATAACTTTCATTGCATAGTATAGTAGTAATTACATTCATGATGCAATACACCAATATAGAATAGTTACCAGAAAACATGTATGTCCAACAAGCGAAAGAAAACTTCCCACATGGAGATCCCTTAAAACGATATGTTGTATTTCCCTCCCAAACCAAAAGGGAGCTCAGGATGCCTCCACCGCCACCTCAACCCAGACCGGGGTAGTGAGAGGCAAAGTGACTTACAAGAGGCCACACACTCGGGCGCCGCCCGCCAAAGCAAACAGCCGGCCGACGGGCACTAGGAACACCTAGGATGAAAAATTGATGGGACAGACTAAATATACACCCAAAGAATAATAATCAGATTTTTTGTGGGCAGAAGCAACCACCAAGGGACCAAAGTCACCCATATGTAGTATCTATAGTGCATGCGGTTCGAGCCAAACCAAAAAGGAGGTTCCAACCATATTTATATGGTATGTCTTTAGAGACTGATAGGATAAATAGTATATAGCTATAAAGATATTGGCAAAAAACTCCTTTCAAATGAAAAAAGTGAGGTAGTGGGAGGTGTGAGAAAAGAGAAAAGAAAAAGATGTGAAAATGGTGGGAGCATGAAATCATCATGCAAAGAAAAAATGAAGTGTATGGGGAAGGAGTGTGCTGTGAAGTGTGAGCAAGGAGATGATGGGGGGGGGGGGGGGGAAGGTGAGAGAAAGCAATGGTGATGAGGTACACGCATATTTATTACCTCAAAAAGTGCTAGCCATTGTATGTGACTGCATCAAAAAGCCCCATGAAGACTAGACTGACACCTGTTTGCCAACCCGGGATTGGTCACAGGTCATATGGGACTCAGAAGGTTGGTATCCAAATCTAAGTCCACTAGTCTAGAAATAAAACAAAAAGGAAAAGGAAATGTTTTTGTATCTATGAAAAAAATATAAGCATATTATGATAATAAGTAGTCAAACAGTAAACTATCAATAGCAGATAAAAGGGTCACCAGGCCCTGATTGCATGGGGTAAAACAATGATGCAGAGGCATAAGGCTAGAAGGGCATACTTACTGGGTAGTGACCGCAGATGGTGGCAAAGAGTGATGATAGGCAACGGAGGGTGTGTATGATCATCCGAGCCGGGAAAGGATTGTGAGTCTATTGCCAATAACACTTATATATCCTTGATTAATTAGGGGTGTGCATAGCCCGTCCCATCCCATCCCAGGTGTGTCCGGTCATCCAGCAGCTGCGTGGGGGGCAGCATGGCCGCCATTTAGGCAGCCGTGTGTGGCTTCCCCGGCGTCCAGGAAGAGCGTACTTTTATCTGCTATTGATAGTTTACTGTTTGACTACTTATTATCATAATATGCTTATATTTTTTTCATAGATACAAAAACATTTCCTTTTCCTTTTTGTTTTATTTCTAGACTAGTGGACTTAGATTTGGATACCAACCTTCTGAGTCCCATATGACCTGTGACCAATCCCGGGTTGGCAAACAGGTGTCAGTCTAGTCTTCATGGGGCTTTTTGATGCAGTCACATACAATGGCTAGCACTTTTTGAGGTAATAAATATGCGTGTACCTCATCACCATTGCTTTCTCCCACCTTCCCCCCCCCCCCCCCCCCCATCATCTCCTTGCTCACACTTCACAGCACACTCCTTCCCCATACACTTCATTTTTTCTTTGCATGATGATTTCATGCTCCCACCATTTTCACATCTTTTTCTTTTCTCTTTTCTCACACCTCCCACTACCTCACTTTTTTCATTTGAAAGGAGTTTTTTGCCAATATCTTTATAGCTATATACTATTTATCCTATCAGTCTCTAAAGACATACCATATAAATATGGTTGGAACCTCCTTTTTGGTTTGGCTCGAACCGCATGCACTATAGATACTACATATGGGTGACTTTGGTCCCTTGGTGGTTGCTTCTGCCCACAAAAAATCTGATTATTATTCTTTGGGTGTATATTTAGTCTGTCCCATCAATTTTTTATCCTAGGTGTTCCTAGTGCCCGTCGGCCGGCTGTTTGCTTTGGCGGGCGGCGCCCGAGTGTGTGGCCTCTTGTAAGTCACTTTGCCTCTCACTACCCCGGTCTGGGTTGAGGTGGCGGTGGAGGCATCCTGAGCTCCCTTTTGGTTTGGGAGGGAAATACAACATATCGTTTTAAGGGATCTCCATGTGGGAAGTTTTCTTTCGCTTGTTGGACATACATGTTTTCTGGTAACTATTCTATATTGGTGTATTGCATCATGAATGTAATTACTACTATACTATGCAATGAAAGTTATGTATGTATATACCAATGCTATTTATATGTTCTTTTTAGCAGACCGAACCTCTGAAGAAGACCCCAACTATTAAGGGTTGAAACGCGTCAGGTCTTATGTTCATGATAGGAATTGTGTTATGAATATATGTCTGCCATGTATGTTCAGCTATTTAGTTTTTAAGTACTCCCCACTGGAGCTCATTGTTTTTAACTTTTTTGGTATAGCTTCCAATAAAATTGTTATATTTTTCCATACAACATTGACTACATCCATTACTGTGCTGCCTAAAAACCCCGCTGTGGGGAATACCTTCTCTCTTTTCTGTTTCAAAGATCTATAATAAACCCTCCTAAAAAAATTGAAGTCCTTGTAGATCTCAGACTCTTCCATTGTAGATGAAGGTGAAAAAGACAGTCTCCTGCCAAGAAGTGCTAGGTGTCTCTTCTCCAATTTGAATTCGGAGAGGTTGATGATTTTGAGATCCTCCCGTCCAGCACTTTCTGGCATTGAGTCACTCAATGGTACTGTCTTTGACTCCTTGTGACTGTACGGTCCGCCTTCTGATTTTCGTTTTTTTTCGGATTTTTCTTCCTTTTTCGTGATTCCTTCCGCCTCCTGTTGCTCCTACTCTGCCTTTCTTTAGGATACCCTTGGCAGGGGGAGGATGATCTCCTGATTCTAGTGACTCTTTGTCTAAAAAAGATACTGTGTGAGATATTTTGTCTTCACTCCCTAATGATTGGGCACTACTGTCAGTTCCTGTTTGGGAGGGGTATCTTCGTTGACGTGACCTACTGCGGCGACCGCCTGTGGTCAGGTCAAAGATATTATCCCTGGCCCAGTCATCCAAGTCTCGTTTAAATTTGCTTTGTTTGGTAAGTTTAAGATTTCTATGAGTTTTATCGACTTCTTTTTTGAGAATATCATTCAACTTCCCAAACTCAGCATTCTCCTTAAAGGGTTCTAATTTTGAGCCACTAATGGCTATTTGTTGTTGTAATGTAGCTATTTGATCTTTTTCCTCCTCTACAATGAGCCTCATAACCTTCAAGCCGTGCTTAATACATTCTGCCTTCCATTTCAATAGAAAGCTTTCCGTGTGGAGGTGAGTCACAGGCACTACTCTTTCTCTTAGACTGCGAGGGATAATCCCCCTCTGAATGTAAGATTCCAGAGATAGGACGTCCTACTTACGGTTGAGAGATTTGATTATAAGTTTCTTATGTTCCTTAAATAAGGATTTGATCTCATCTTGTGCCTGCGGCTCAACCCCAGATACCCCCTCATCAAAAGTAGCTGTGATCTTTTGGTCAAATTCCTCGCCAAGTACAAATGCCATACTGAATTGGCATATACTTGCACCTGGTTGTCTATACCTCCACAAACAGAAGATATCGCGGTTAATCAAAAGATATAGGTGATTTGTGAGCCTGGTCTGCATATGTACAAGAGAGGCGTTAGCAGCTGTTGGATCATTCTGAAAGACTTGCTCTAGGGTGTTAAGGCGGTCTTCTGCCTGGCAGAGCAACAGTTTGGAGGTGGCCTTATGTCGGTTGATTCGCGTGGAAAGGATCATACGGGCGTGTATTTTAAAGGCCTCCCATATGGATCCGACCAGGGCAGAGCCATCATTTGTGCGGAAATAGTAGTCCCACTCACGTTGGATAGTGTCCAAATCAGGGAGGGTGGTGAGCCAAAAAGGGTTCAGCCTCCAGATCCGGGTGGTAAGGGGAGATGATAGCCGCAATTTGATTCAGTATGGGGAGTGGTCAGAGATCACTCTAGCGTGAAAGCCTACGTCTAGGAGGTGGGGGAGAAAAGGGGGGCGAGGAAAATGATTGCCCAGATTGCCGGCACTGATGGGTGTTGGGACATGAAAGACACTCCCAGCCGCAGCATGGCAAATTGAAATGGAGGGGGGATGTAGAAGGCCATAAGGAGGACCTCCAGGCCCCCTACAGTGGCATGCAAAAGCAATGACCGACCCTGATGACATGGATGGAAATGTCCGCCCGTTGAGATTTGAGATGGGAAAGGACCGCGGCTCGTTTAGCCCTCTCACCGAGACATTCCAGGTTATAATTTTAAGAGAAGCCATAGCATGTGGGGGAGGTTAGTAGGTGCAGTCAGACTCCCAGAGGACGGTAAATAGTACAAATCAAAACATGCAACATAATACAGTTTCTAATAAGATATACATGTGTATTGGGCACCCATGGGTCATAGGAGCCATCAAGGGGGTTCCGAGCAAGTGATATGAAACCCTGATGGGCACGGGACCACCACACGCTAATGTGGGACATTTTAAATCCAGGGGGAGAAGTCAGACTCATAAGTAGCAACTGCATAGTTGAAATGGGATTGTATGTATGGTATATCAATGTGGACACAAAAAAGAAAAAAAACACAGTACATGCGAGAGCAGAAAATAAACAGACTACATAAACACTGAACCAGCAAGGCAGATTTAACACACTGCGGTCCACTGTGGGTGGGGAGGCAGAGGCTGGACAGGGAAACATTGGTGGAGAGGTGGTAGTCAGGGGCGGCAAGTATGCCGAGATCTTGGGGTGATCAACAGGGTCAGGGGGGCAATCAAGCTGGAGAGCGCACAGCAATGCAGGGGGGGTGTTCAATCTTGGGGAAAGCGGGCGCAGGTGGACCGCCCGAGACACTAAATTCAAGCATGGTGGTGGGGGGAGGGCAATGTCTTGCAATAGGGGTGCGGCGGAAGTGGAGCAGACATTAAATCTCAGCAAGGGGTGGAGGATGAGAGAAGGTAGTGTGCACAGTGCATGAGGCCAACTCACGGTTCCAGGAGATAAGTAGGTGAAGCAGGCAGTACATAGAGAGCAGTTCTCCAGCGTCAGGCAACCTGCGACGGTGCATATGGGATGAAGGTCTAAGCGGGGCCCAGATCGGCCACGCCACGTCATTCCAGCCAGGAGAGAACAGCCTGCGGGTCTTCAAAAAACTGTGCCTTGCCTTCACTCACCATGCGGAGTCGTGCTGGGAAGAGCATCGTGTATGGTAGGTGGTGTATACGGAGCTGCCGTTTCGCCTCTGTGAAGCGCGCTCTTCTCTTTTGGACTTCAGCAGAAAAGTCCGGGAACACCGCTACAGTCACATTACCTATAGGGATGTTGCCTCTTTCAGGAGTAAGCCTGAGGATCGCATCCTGGTCACGATAATTCAACTTGTCAATGAAGGTTGTTGGCGGGGCTCCTGCGGGCGGGGGTTTTGCGGTGATGCGGTGGGCGCGCTCCACCACGAAGGTGGAGGAGAAGCTTTCTCTGTCATAGGTCTTGCCTAGCAGGTTTTCTAAGTACGTGGGGGGGGCCGCGCCTTCGGATTTTTCGGGGAGTCCCACGAAGTGTAGATTGCATCTCCTGAGACAGTTCTCTATGTTGTCTTGTTTGGAGAGGACCAAGTTCAGTTGATATTGCAGCTGTTCAGTGGTGACCTGAAGTGGATGCAGGCCCTCTTCCACGTGGCCGATGCGGCGCTCCGTCTTGGCCACCCTTTCGCGAAGCTTGTGAACATCCTGCCGGATCAAGGAGATGTCAATCTTCACCTCCTCGATCCTGGAGGTGAGGGTGGATTGGCAAAGAGCTATGGCCTCCAGCACTCTAGCTGTGTCACCGGAGGTCTAGCCTTAGTTCGCGGGAGGCAGTGCGGCGCCATCTTCCTCTCCTGGGTCCCGCTCGTCGTGGTGGTATTGAGCTAATTTAGCAGCGGCTCCGGATCTTTTAGGAGGAGACATGCCGGCGAATGGATGAGCAAAAGAGCTGGAGCCTTCAGGTGTCTGTGTGCGGGGAATATAGCCCCCAGAATCGGTATTAAGGATAGGTCTTGAGTGGAGCTCTCACACTGCATGTCCTACTCCATGCAGCTCCAAACCACGCCCCCTTCTTGAGCACTTTTAAAAACCATCTTCCATGTTGCCCCTCCTACCTTTCCCTAGTCTTCTGTGCCACCAACATGTGTGGCAAGCTCATATCTATGCAAAATATATGGAGAAAAATCATATTCATCTTTCACACATCTGCTCTCATCGACTTACTTCAGAAGCAGCAGCAGGTGAGCCAAGGAAGAACTTCCAGAGGCGGACAGGAGGCACAGAATCTGAGACAAAACCAGACTGTTAAACCTACAGGAGCACACAGCCCAGCAAGGGAGCAACAGCTACAAGTCTTTACCTCAAAAGAGAAAACTGGCAGAGCTGCAGAGAGAGAGGTAGAGAAGCTAGCCCCTCTGTCGACCTCTAATGCCCCGTACACACGATCGGACATTCCGACAACAAAGTCCGTGGATTTTTTCGACGGATGTTTGTCTTGCATACACATGTTCACACAAAGTTGTCTGAATTTCCGAACGTCAAGAACGCGGTGACATACAACACGTACGACAAGCTGAGAAAAATTAAGTTCAGTAGCCAGTGCCGCTCTTCTGCTTGATTTCAAGCAAGAGTGGCCCTTTGTACGTTGGAATTGTGTACACACAATCGGAATATGCGCAAACAGATTTTGTTGTCGGAAAATTTGAGAACCAGATCTCAAATTTTGTGTGACGGAAATTCCAATGGAAACTGTCTGATGGAGCCTACACACGGTCGGAATTTCCGACAACAAGCTCCGATCGCACATTTTACGTCGGAAAGTCCGACCATGTGTACGCGGCATAAGACTGTTTTCACCGTTGCTTGCTTACTAGCGGTCACTCAGTGGTGTATTTAGGTTTTGTGCT
The DNA here is from genome assembly GCA_037952925.1 of Lithobates clamitans. Taxonomy (NCBI): domain Eukaryota; kingdom Metazoa; phylum Chordata; class Amphibia; order Anura; family Ranidae; genus Lithobates; species Lithobates clamitans. The sequence continues at coordinate 1,104,671 of JBBGZY010000611.1, forward strand.
GCCCTTGGCCTAACTAAACTCACGCACCCGCTAATTTAAATCTGACCCACCCCTTCCTGTCAAGGCCACACCCCTTACTTTTTAAGACCCGCCCTGTCATCTTCATGGGAGGAAGACAGAGGGATGCCATGGGAAGAGGACAGAGGGACGCCATGGGAAGAGGACAGAGGGACAACGTGGGAAGAGGACAAAGAGATGCCGGGGGAGGAGGACAGAGGGACGATGTGGGAAGAGGACAGAGGGACGCTGTGGGAAGAGGACAGAGGCACGCCAGGGGAGGAGGACAGAGGGATGATGGGGGAGGAGGACAGAGGAATGCCATGGGAGGAGGATAGAGGGACGCCGTGGGAAGAGGACAGCGAGATGCAGAGGGAGGAGCACAGAGGGATGCTGTGGGAAGAGGACAGAGAGACGCCAGGGGAAGAGGACAGAGAGACGCCCGGGGAGGAGGACAGAGAGACGCCAGGGGAGGAGGACAGAGGGACGCTGTGGGAAGAGGACAGAGGGACAACAGGGGAGGAGGACAGAGGGATGCCGGGGGAGGAGGACAGAGGGACACCATGGGAGAAAGAAAAAGAGGGACGCCGTGGAAAGAGGACAGAGAGGGATGTTGTGGCAGTCAATAAGGCCAAGAGGATAGCATGTTAGGCACTTCCTAATAGCTCAGTCCCTAGGAACAGCAATGGATAATGGTCAACAGGCCCTCTTACCAGACCTGGCTGGATGTTCACTTACTCTGGGTTGCCCTAGTCAGTAGTGTAGCATGTCTGTACCCTGGAAGTGGCTCTGTCTTTCTCCCCATTTGGTGGTGCAGTTACAGCGTGGCTCCCCCTCTGGTGGTGCGGGTACAATGTGGCTCTCTCTCTGGTGGTGAGGGTACAGTGTGGCTCCCTCTCTGGTAGTGCAGTTACAGTGTGGCTCACTCTCTGGTGGTGCAGTTACAGCGTGGCTCTCTCTCTGGTGGTGTGGGTACAAAGTGGCTCCCTCTCTGGTGGTGCGGTTATAGCGTGCCTCCTTCTCTGGTAGTGCAGGTACAACGTGGCTCCATCTCTGGTGGTGTGGGTACAACATGGCTCCCTCTCTTGTGGTGTGGGTACAATGTGGCTCCCTCTCTGGCCTCCCCCTCCACAGTCCTCTCTTTTTCTCTTCTGTAGCACTCTGATTTTTGCCGGATTCCAGGTTCTCCCCCCCCCCCCCAGAATGCATGCATGCTGGGGCACTGTAGCCTGCTGTCTGTGGATACACTGGGGCCACAGAAACACCGCCAATCTTTCAGCACTACGTTTTCCATGATTCCCCACCCTCCCAGTGTGTTCTGATTGGCCCTCTGCTGTGGCCAATGGGGAGGGAATCAGAGCGGGCAGGAAGCCGGGCGGCGCTTAGGGGAACCCGATTAGTCGCTCTCTCTTCTCCTGTTCAACTGACAGGAGAAAGGAGGGGAGCGAGTAGGGGATATACACAAACAACGTGCAGCTGTCCTCTCCTTGTCACAGCACCGCTGCCGAGCTGATCACCGCTTTGCCAATGGGGGGTGACTGCACCCACTAAAACTGCTTCCTTGTGTCACCTGGGTGCGGTCCGCCCCCCGCACCCCCATAGCGATGCCACTGGATTCAGATATACTCCCCTGATGGCACCCCCTGCGTGCGGGAGCTGGGAGGAGGACACGGGTGCTTTATTTCATGCAGGGGGTGGCTTTTTTGCTGCTCCCCCCACAGGTAACAAGCTGAGATTAGGAGCACTCCCCTTAAGAGAGTGCTCCTAATCTCAGCTTGTTACCTGTATAGAAGACACCTGGGAGCCAGAAATCTTGCTTGGGGATCAAATACTTATTTCACTCAATAAAATGCAAATCAATGTATAACTTTTTTGAAATGCGTTTTTCTGGATATTTTTGTTTTTATTCTGTCTCTCACTGTTAAAATAAACCTCATCATTAACCGCTTCGGCCCCGGAAGGTTCTACCCCTTAGTGACCGGGCCATTTTTTGCGATACGGCACTACATTACTTTAACTGCACAGACGTGAGATGCTGTACCCAAATAGAATTGATGTCCTTTTTCTACCACAAACAGAGCTTTCTTTTGGTGGTATTTGATGATCTCTGCGGTTTTTATTTTTACTTATTTTTATAAACAAAAAAGAACGACAATGCTATAAAACATATCCAACAAAAAAATTTAAAAAATCTAATTTCTTCATCAATTTCACCCAATATGTATTCTGCTACATATTTTTGGTATCACAATAAGCGTATATTGATTGGTTTGTGCAAAAGTTATAGCTTCTACAAAAAAGGGGATATATTTATGGCATTTTTATTTAGTTATTTTTTTACTTGTAATGGCGGTGATCAGTGAATTTTAGCGGGACTGCAACATTGTGGTGGACAGATTGGACACCTAACTGACACTTTTGACACTTTTTTGGGAACCAATGACATTATTACAGTGATCAGTGCTACAAATATGTATGCACTGACACTGTATAAATGACACTGGCAGGGAAGGGGTTAAAATCAGGGGTGATCATAGGGTAAAATGTATTCCCTAATTGTGCTTTCTTACTTTGGGGGGGGTGGGCTCACTGCATGGACACTGTGATCCATGTAGCTAATTTGCAGGAACACTTGATCACAGTGTCCATGCCTGACAGCACTGCGGTCTGCTTTACATCGGCAGACCGCCATTCTGTCTCTGTGGAGAGTGATCGCGGGTGGCCAGTGGACATCGCGTCTGTTGGGCCTGCTGATTGTGATTTTGCACAATAGAGCCTCCTTGCCGCAGTATATATACGGCAGGCGGTGAGGAACAGGTTAAAATTATAGAGACAGGAGATTGCAGCGCTCTCACAAAGGGAGCCTCCTGGATGTAAGTCTTGCCTGTGTGGGAGAAGCAGAGCCAAACTGAGAAGATCCAGGAGAGGACCCTTGCTGGATAGAGCCAGGATGAAGGCTGATCTCTCAGGAGGGCCTGGTGACTAGTTTGGAGGACACACCTACATCTAAACTGCTCTTACAATGTTGCCAGATGGCTTAAAGGTTCTGACACTGTGAAGCTGAATCCTATTCTACAAATCTAAACGGTGCTAACTATCTCCTGGTTGCTAAGTCTGTGAGAGAGGCTTATTCAGGAGTTCTACTGGCTGCTAAGTCTGTAAAAGAGGCTTATCCAGGAGTTCTACTGGCTGCTAAGTCTGTGAGAGAAGCTTGTCCAGAAATTCTACTGGCTGCTAGGTCTGTGTGAGAGGCCTGTCCAGGTATTCAAGATCTGCTAAAAGGGAAAGCTGTTTTACCTTTGGATTCAAGGAGTCTGTAAGTGATCTGCAAATGGCATCTGAAACCCCTAACCCTCTCTTCTATTGCTATTTTCAAGTTGAGTGAGCACTTAACCTCCCGTCTGTCCTGTCCTGGTGCTGTGATCCCCCGGATCTCTGGATTCTGTCTTATGCTTTAGGTGAAGAGCTCTATACAGCAAACAAAAAGCAAAGGTGAGAGAGGGCAGTCTTGTCTGACCTCAGAGAGAACCGGAAGGCCCGTTTTCCAGCCATCCACCAACACCACCAAACTACAAATGTCATTATACATCACATTCACATACGAACAAAACATTTCCCCAAGACCAAACCAACACAGATGTCTGCACATAAATTCATGGAAGGCCTTCTCCTGGTTTCAAATTTAAAATCAATTGCACTCTTAAAAGCTACCCCAAAACATCTTGATCTTGCTGTTGACCCTAATGTATTTTTGCTGTAATGTTCTAATTTTTGTCAACATTATGGTGAGGCAAAACCTCACAATTTTGCTTATCTCTAGTGATGACATATAGATATATATTTAGTTCCCAGATCTATGAAAAAAACAGCGTATGGCACAGTACTTCACAAGGTCATGCACATCAATCCTTACCGCAAAAGTGTTTTGAATATAATGCCCATAGAACGATTATACCTGTACACAAATATATACTTAATCTAGAGCCTATTTGGTCAGAAGCCTATATGCACCTTTGTCGTAGAAATAAATGTTAAGACTCAGAGGAAACCCACTTGGTGTTCTGTAAGGGGTCAGGAAGTATTATATTGCCAACACACCATCACTGTGTGATGAATGATGTAAACATATCTTTCTTTTTTGATAGGGTAACATTTCCAAATATAAGCTGTCAAACACGTCCAGTTCAGTGCCTCTTCTGCAAACAGAGGAGGAATATTCATGACATTTAAATGAGTTATCACATCAATAAACATTTCCACCAAATATAGTTACGACAGAAAAGGTTAAACTGATTAAAATTATGTAGGCATTTCACGAGCAAGTCAAACATAACTCACATGTGAATTTGTCTTTTGTTCATTTAATCGCCTTTTCTCTCATATTTTTTGCTACTTCATGGTGAGTTTGGAAATTATTCACAGTTGGTAAGCTGGAGAATTATTTACAGATGACTAGCATGAAGAATTTGTTCAGAGCTGGTTTTACTCTTAGCATTAACTCATCTGCTGTTGACAGAGATTGGATACACCAAACATTTCCTATAAGGGCCCAGTCACAAGTACATATTTTTAAACACTGGATGACCATATTTGAGCTTCAGATACATTTATTTGAACCTGCCCTTTTCATTATCGTAATGAACAGTGAAAGTTATCCATACCAAAAAGCAGATTTGAGCTATCTAGCTATCCAGTTATGGTTAAAGATGAATTCCAGGTATGGTATATTTTTACATAATTACATTGTTCGAGGTTGGACCAATGTAAATACTGTATGTGTATACCATACTTGGCCAATGCCCTTGGAAGCTGGAAATCACTGAAGTAGACACTGTTACTCCAGTGATCTTTATTAGCTTCTTGGTCCCATGCTGGATGCTAGCTTGCTACATTCTGAACAAAGGAGTTTGGCAGCTCAGCATGAGCGCCATTTAGAGAATGCTTTCCATTTTCTGAATGAATGCAATGCATTCTCTGATTGGATGAAGTGAAAGGCATGCTGTCACCACCTAGCCTCTTCACCTTGTCCAAGCTATGAATAAAATATCTATGCTTGGAATTCCTCTTTAAAAAAAGATGGTTACCATTGGCAAAAAAAGAGGTGTATGCTTTTTTAAGAGGAAACATGAGAGATACCTTCCAGCCAACATATTTAGGCAGAAGACACACTCTTGTCATAACCCAATTCATACAAATCATTAATGCACCAAGAAAGGAAACACATTTTGAAGCAATGGCAGAAGTAGTACAGTGATGTAATGAAGCAATGTGTGGACATTGTGAGAATGTGGGTGTGTTGTACAACACAGGGTGGGAATAACAGACATGTACCTCCATTCTGTAGGGAATGAGCTCATATATCATATTTTTCATTTCTGACATAATCTCCTCTTTTACATACCAACAATGAGGTTATCAGTAACCACCATGTCTCTTCCAAAAACAGTAGTCAGATTTTATCTCCCTACAGTTCTAGATAGGTATGAGCTCCAATTTTCCTTACATCTGTTCCCAATTCCAGAATACCCCACAACATTGTATTGCAGTGCCTTGAAAAAGTATGCAAAAGTCACCTAATTAGTAAATAGAGTCCACCTGTGTGTAATATAATCTCAGTATAAATACAGTTGTTCTGTGAAGCCCTCAGAGGTTTGTTAGGGAACCTTAGTGAACAAACAGCCTCAGGGCGTGGAACACACCAGACAGGTCAGGGATAAAGTTATGGAGAAGTTTAAAGCAGGATTAGGTTATAAAAAACATATCCCAAGCTTTGAACATCTCACGGAGCACTTTTCAATCCATCATTCGAAAATGAAAAGAGTATGACACAACTGCAAACCTACCAAGACATGGCCATCCATCTAAACTGACAGGCCAGGCAAGGAGAGTATTAATCAGAGAAGCAGGCAAGAAGCCCATGGTAACCCTGGAGGAGCTGTGGAGATCCACAGCTCAGGTGGGAGAATCTGTCCACAGGACAACTATTAGTCGTACACTCCACAAATCTGGCTTTTATGGAAGAGTGGCAAGAAGAAAGCCATTGTTGCAAGAAAGCAATAAGAAGTCCCGTTTGCAAATGTGAGAAGCCATGTGGGGGACACAGCAAACGTGGAAGAAGGTGCTTTGAGATCAAAATTGATCTTTTTGGCCTAAAAGCAAAATGCTATGTGTGGCTGAAAACTAACACTATACATTGCCCTGAACACACCATCCCCACCGTGAAACATAGTGGTGGCTGCATCATGTCATGGGGATGCTTTTCTTCAGCAGGGACAGGGAAGCTGGTCAGAGTTGATGGGAAGATGGATGGAGCAAAATACAGGGCAGTTTTAGAAGAAAACCTATTAGAGTCTCCAAAAGACTTGAGATTGGGGTGGAGGTTCACCTTCCAGCAGGACAACGACCCTAAACATACAGCCAGAGCTACAATGCAATGGTTTAGATCAAAGCATATTAATGTGTTAGAATGGCCCAGTCAAAGTCCAGACCTAAATACAATTGAGAATCTGTGGCAAGACTAGAAAACTGCTGTTCACAGACGCTCTCCATCCAATCTGACAGAGCTTGAGCTATTTTGCAAAGAAGAAAGGGAAAATATTTCACTCTAGATGTACAAAGCTGGTAGAGACATCCCCAAAAAGACTTGCAGATTTAATTGCAGAGAAAGGGGGTTCTACAAAGTATTGACTCAGGGGGGCTGAATACAAATGCACAACACACTTTTCACATATTTATTTGTAAAAAGATTTGAAAACCATTTAACATTTTCCTTCCACTTCACAATTATGTGCCACTTTGTGTTGGTCTATCACATAAAATCCCAATAAAATACATTTACGTTTTTAGTTGTAACATGACAAAATGTGGAAAATTTCAAAGGATATGAATACTTTTTGAAGGCACTGTATACAGTGTAAAATGTATGTGCATCACTGAGGCTCCTTATCTCAGAGCATGAACGATTACCACTGAGCCTGTGTATGTGCACTGACCCTCCCCCTTTCCAAACAGAGACTGTGTATACCGCCACTGTACAGATGAATAGAACAATTTCCACTGAGCCTGTGTATGTGCACTGTGTACCCCATACAGAGGCTGTGGATATGCAATGTCCAACCCCCCTGTACAGAGTTTGTGTATGTACAGTCTGTGTGCACCACTGAGGTCTCTACTCAGCCTTACCATTGTCCTCAGTCATCCTTCGCCTTCAACAGAGACAAACTGCTTTCTCCCTCTCTGAACCATAGCCATGTATACCCACAGAAACTAACCAGTCCAGCACTCTGGACCATAAAATGGTCCCAGGATTCTCACTTTACTTGTCTGTTGTGACACCAGGGCTGTTTTGGAAGAGTTATTAATTTCAGAGACAGAAAGGCACACTGTGCTCCAAAATGGCATTCTCTGTGGAGACAGATAGAGCAGACTTGTGGCAACATTATTGTGTTTGGAAGGTATAGTAGAACTGCGCTTAGAGAACATACACAGCTGCTGACACTTCACTAGACATAAATAACGCATTAAACATAAAGACGATATAGTGCAGTGCTAAAGGTAAAAAAAATGCACATCAAACAATAGTGATATAAATGTGGCACAAAGATATGACTCTCAAATAAAGATAAAATAATGAAATAAATCACTATATGCAGTTCAATATGGTAAAAGTGATCTCAAGAGTAATAAAGTGATGATTTAGTGCAACAAAAGATAGTCCTGCACATCGTAAAGTAGCAATATTGCTGAAAATAGTGAGTTTCATAAAATGTTTAATCAGGATCCTCAGTGAAAGGATGGAATATTGGGAAAATCCACCATCAGTCTGTGTTCCATCACCAGTGTGCACAGCCAGCACGCTTACCGCAAGCTGTGGACTTACATACTAAACGTATTGAGTCAAACAAGCAGTTTAAAGATCTTAATCTCTCCAACAGGATTCAAGCGCTTTTCAGTGAATGATGTAACTATCCAGTTAGTCCGGATTGGGGTGGGGGGATATCAATCCTCACAGCACAAGCTCCCAACACACGGATAACCTCACCGGGCAAACTTCCAATTCATAGATACATGTAGATACATGTGAAGAGACAGCAAGCATCTGAATATAGCGTAAAACCATTGATTAAAAGACTAGTATGCACTTACAGAGATCCACTTGAAAAACAGCACTGAAAATGAGTATCAATCCCATGGAATAGACATAGAATTGGCAATGATTTCATGAACACAAACTCCACCCGGTGCATTTTGTCCCATTGGGCATCGTCTAGGGTGTTATTGTCTTAATTTACTAAAGGAGTAGAGGCTGTTTACTTTGTAGAATGAGTGTTCCCCAAACCTACCGTATATCTGGGATACCAGACAGAAGACTGGGTACTGAGGCCCAGAGATGCCACTGGACTGTTAGCAATAGCTTCTACTAAAAGGGACAAGATGGATTATCTCTTGACCTTTCTCTTTCCTCATGTACAGCCTAACATGAATAAAGATAACACAAGGGTTGGGTTTATAGCAAATCCGTAGCAAGTTTTTTTTAATGATAAAAAGACAGCTACACAGTTCTCATCTCCACAGTTACTATGAAAAGCACCTTAAGAGACCTAGAAGGAGGAGTTTGTGATATGCAAAGCAAAAGCTGATTTTGGCTGGAAGTTACTGCTTTAGCCCACCTTTTCTCATATATGACTATTGGTTAAATATGCTATCCATCACATTTAGCAAATGGCAAGGTACAAGAGGGTCAATGAGGCAAAGCACTTGTTTCTTTTTTTAAATTGTTGCGTAACAGAGTGCCCTGCGTTTCAGGGTTTACAGGAAACACTTAGTGAAGACTGAAAGCCAAATGCAGAAAGAAAATTCAAGACTTTTTTTATTCTGGGATTTTATTGACAAACTCATCATCAGATCATAGGGTTTGTAATGGCTAGAGCTGTCCTAACACACAAAAATATAGATGCAGATTTTAAAATTTGCCAGGAACTATTCTTAGCACTTTGTGTTTTGCCTCTGGTTCTCCTTTAAAATAAAAAACCCCATAATATACTATGATTCCTGCTGTATCAGTAAGTTTACAGCTTCTGGCGTTTCCATTTCCACTGTGCTTATGTATTATTGCATGCCGAGCACATAATAGTCGCTGTTACATGTTGCTTTGGTTAGGGCATATTTGTAGACGCTGTGACAGATTGTGGTACTAAAATTCCAGTGTGCGTTGATTGCCTGTGTGTGATCACATGCCTGAAGCTCCTGCTACTTTTTAGCACATTGGTCTAATTGCTGATAAAAAGAACTACAATATCCCAATTAAATCCCATACAACAGGCACTCATATTGTTAATAGTGTGGATAATAATAAAAATGGCAATAATTATATTTTGTTTTCTTATGCTATGATTGCTAATAGTTACGCATTCCCTGGCAGTAGCTGTGTTGGGTTATAGAAAAGACTATAAATAGCGATAAGTGAATCCATCCACAAAGTTTGAGATTTGCAGCTGGGAAAGTTTGCAGATATTTTCACATCCACTGCTGATCCACTAATAATTAGCCTGGTATCACTGCCAGGATTTTTAACTCCACAAAAGTTAGTCACGGGTAAGGAATATTACAATGTATTTTAACTGAAATAAAGAAAAACACAAATTGCATACCAAACAATTATTGTAAAGGGTCCAAAGCGTAATCCAAAGTATATTCAGTCCTCATCTTCCCCCTTTTCTTTCAATGACCCCAGCAACACCCCTTCCCCTCATTTGTATTGTGGATGCTCCTTCTCAACAGTAATTGACTTTCACTGAGAATGAGTGTAGAAATTGACCTATGGAATCCTGGGGAGTGCCTACCGCAAATGATCTGACTAGTTAATAGATTGATTTAAAAGTAACAATTTGGGCTACATTGTGTCCACTGCATTTTTTTTAAACTGATTGAAATGTCGATTGTGTCTTTTTCAACCCAACTAACTTAATGTAACTACGTAACCAAAAAATACCTATAGTGTTGACATTTTTGTTTTCTGGTAGGGTTAAGAATGGGGTAGGTTTGAGAAAAGGAAGTCTTTTGCTAGTTCCTTGTAAGGCTTTGGGTAAGTTACATTTCCTTCTGGCATTTTTTTTTCTATGGAATTCCCAGCTCCAGCTTTTGCAGACTTTACATAGCCAAAGAATGCATTTTGCCATTTTGGGATTTTTTTTACATTGTAAAAATGATGGGCATTAAAAAGTGACACCGTGTGACATAGACATAATTAATAAAATAAATGCCATTATTTTATGGCTTTGGCTTTACATTACAGCCAAATACTTTAGGGTTGTATGGGCTATGGGGGTACCTCACCCCTTATGATATTTTAGAAGATAGGACTGATGTGACAGACTTTTGCAGTACCAGAAAAGGATATCGAAACAAAATAGTACAAAATAGATTTAATATAAATTATTTAAAAAGGTAGGTAAGTATATACAATAATATAATAGGAGCGATGAGATGACCTTAAGGTTCTATTCTGAAAAATACCAATAGACATAAGGTTGGTGGTTTGTATTAGGGGGTGAGGTGAATACATGGTGAGGTATTTGCTGCAATAGTATGATACTTACTAGGGAAAAAAAAACAGAAGAAAAAAGGGGGGAAGGGGCAAGGGCAGGGAAGAATTCCCCTCAACCACAGATAGAAACTTGCAAGCTCTGCAGTTAATTTGCCAGCATGGCCCCTATATAATCCATTCAAAATGCACAGTCAATGTTTTAAATACTGACTCCAGATACAAATGCTCTCAAAGAAACAAGTTAAGGAGTACACCTAATATTGTCTAGGGTATTGCTCAATGGTGCTGTTCAAACCAGAATATTTTAATCCCCCTTTAGGATATTAATAGAGATCTGCAAATAATCCAAGATAGTGTGGTAAGAACCAATGGTGCCATTTCCTGAATATACGTATAAGTTCAAGTGAGAAAAAGACCTCACCTAAAATATTTTGCAACAATATGCACACCTACCATCTATCTTGTAAAAAACATCTCTATATCCAGTTGATATCAATATACAACAAGTATCACGTCTCTTATCCTATTCATTGCATTCAGCCAAAAGATCTATGAATAAATAATTAGAGGCAACCAGTGAGTTAATCAAAGCTAATCCAAACAGCGTTAGGTAATGTGTGTATTGTCAGCATATACCTTGCACCTACCTCAGTTTGTTCCCACCACACAGCACAGCACCATCCAATAGTCCATCTATCAACCAACTGATCTAATATAGCCAGTGGTTGGTGCCAGAACGGCGTCTTAATTGCTATCTAATACAGGTGAGAGGACTAGAGGATGCTGTCAGGCCATAGAGCATCTTGAATTGACCTTCCTAATACAAAAATTGCCGCTCGTGATCCCGCGCATATGCCGAACCACATTCTGGCCGAAAAACAAAACCGAAAGCCCACGCATGAATGGTAGAGCCGACGCGAGTATCATAATATCGGGTTGCAGCAACAGAGCTGTCCTGAAAAGACTGGAATAGACACAATACTATGGAGCCCTTATGTTTATAGCCATAAACAGTACATCACAAATCGCATAAAATTTCATTATTGCAAATATAGATATGTGCCACACAATGGGATTTCCCCTGACTCCTACCACCTCAACCCCACCACCATGATCAGGCAAAGGGGCCAAAAAATCAGCACTCCTGCCCCCCGATTATAGCCATAGCCATCCTTTTATTGTAATAAAACCAGATACATAAAAACAAAGCCATCGTTTTTTATCTGCACTATGGGGAAGCTCTTCTTTTTTTTTTACATATCATCGGGAGAGAAGTAAAATACCCCATCTCTGCTACTTATTGCATACTCCAGTAGCCAGAATTTCATCCATACCCATCACAAAGATCTGTCTGACGATCCCGTGAGGACTTGGGGAATCGACATCTGCGAGCCCTGATGATCTGGATATCGGTTTACATGCCCAGAGTAGCGAAATGCCTACATGACTCCATGTCATACGACAGGGGAGTCCACAGGATCCGGTAAGAGTTCACGCCTACCATTCCTTGATTTGATGCTGTTACAGGTGGAAGCCGCATCCGTGTGTTGACCAACCCAGTCTTCAGTCCACAGTGTAAACACTCTCACTGCCAGCGATTTCTCATGTGCACATTTGCTTAGAGACATTTCTTTGCTTTAGATTAACTCACATGGACTTCACCCCTATCCCCACCCCATTTTTTTGGTATTTCACTACACCTGGTTTTCACAATTGAGGTGTTTGTGAAGAGTACATATCTCATTTATGCGCTATATTTTATATATAGATATATGTTATCTGGCCCTTCTCTCGCCCCTTCCCCCCTTTTTTCTTCTGTTTTCTGTTTTTTTTTCCCCAGTAAGCATCATACTATTACAGCAAATATCTCACCATATATTCACCTCTTCTCCTAATAAAACCTACCAACCTTATGTCTATTGGTATTTTTCAGAATAGAACCTTAAGGTCATCTCATCGCTCCTATTATATTATTGTATATACTTACCTACTTTTTATCTGAAGATCACTCTCCTATGACACGTGGCACGTCATTTATTGTGGGCTCCTTTCCAGATGTAAGTGGCCCTCGATGTATGTCTTCTCACCTAATTGGTTGGTATGTTAAAATGAATGTGTTGCACTTACACCTAATCAAAATGCAAATAATATTTGTGCTCTTTTTTATTTTGAATAAGATCTCTGTTTTAAAGTCAAGAATGTAAGGTCCTGAGGAAGCAAAGATGTAAAACACGTCAACCTCTTGACATTGTACTAACAGAGATATACAACCTTAATAATGACCGATAGGTCATATTGATCAGAATCATATAATTGAACTGATTTTATTTGAAAAAAAAATTTTGATAATTTGTAATAAATCTATTTATTGCTATTTTGTTTCTATGTCCTACTCTGGTACCGCAAAAGTCCGTCACATCAGTCCTATCTTCTAAAATAGCCAAATACATACAAGCCCTCAATGGACTTTGTGCACAGTAAAGTAGATTGTAGTAATTAAATAGTATCTAAACCCAAAAACAAAAATATAATATATTGCATCTCACCAGTCTTTAGGTGTGCTGGTTACATTTGTTTATTTCCGTGCTCTTCTTCCTTTATTGATCCTTTCAGTAACACACTTCCTGTCCTAGGATGACAGCATTGATTGTTTTTTTATCTATGGAGAATCAGCATTGTCACCCTAAGACAAGACTTCAAAACACCTATCCATCTCCTCATCACCATAATGTAGGGGTGTGGTGTTCTGTAGTAAACAGAAGAGACATGGGCCAAGGCAGAGTGTGCAGAAAGTTATGAGCTCACTGGCGGAATTAGTAGGTACATTTTTGCATTCATCAAATCATACAGATGTAGAAAAATGCTTTTAATGGTAAATTTAACATATGAAAAAGGAGCAAATAAGAGAAGCTCATTGTTAGGATATATGCACTTTACTGCATCTAGTTGCATAACAGGGCTACTTTTTATGTTGTGTGTGCTGGTGGAGGTGAGGTGAGGGGTGGTAGTTGGAAAGATAAAATATTGCTGGAAAATCTCAACAAAGCTGTCTCAAAATTTTAAGAGACCAGCATGCAACCTAATAGTGCCTATCCCATTTGCTTGGGCAGAGTTGGCCAAGTTCTTTTAAGCTTTAGCTTTATAAAGAATTAACTTTTTTTCTCCTAAGCTATAACTTCAGAGAATTAACGTTTTTTTTTTAAGTCTAGCTGGTGCTGATTATATTCTAGCTTTTATAGCCAGTGTTGTAACTGAAGTCATGCAGCATGAAGCCCAGAAGCCTCGTTCAGGTTTAATTTTACTCCTGTGTTTTGTCCTCATTAATAAATGTTCTCCTGAAACCTTATTCTTCAAAACAGTTTGTAAACACTATAAAACGTTTTCTTGTTCGCCCTTAATAATTGGTAATATTTAGTTTGTTTCTTTTGAGGAGCAGTGAAGGGAGAAAATGCATACATCAAGATGAAACCTTTATTCCATTATAATAGATAATTAGCAGAACACATCTTAAAATAAGTAAGTAATTAGTAACTTTAGTTCCCTTTTAGAGAAATCCTTTCTCTAGTACTGTATTGGGTGATGTTAGTACCTATATAAATGCCAGTGGTGGGTAGAGTTGGGGGTAGACAGGGCTTGGGAGCCAGACACTCCAGAGCTGCTAAGATGTAACCTCCTCTGTATCGATCTAAAGGGCCGAAGTCCCAGGTAAGATGGTACAGATCATGGGAGGCCTGGACAGAGTACTCAAATGAAAATAGTGGTGGAGCCTGGGAATAGGTGTACCATCTGGGAGCATGCCTGGCTGGGGGAAGCCGTAGAAGGGACAGTGGGAGAGAGAGACTGGTATACTAAAGAGGGTACCTTGACCCCCTGACCCTCAGCAGTAGGTCTGGTGATGAGGTGATGGAAGCTAATACTGTGGACATAGTATACATGGGATGTGGTCCTGACTCTGTGGTGCTCTCAAGAAGAGAGATGAAGGTGTAGAGGGAAAATGGCTAAAAAGAGGTGCTTGGGTTCCATGCAAAAATGACAGCTACAGAATGTCTACTTCAGTGGAGTTCCGTGCCGAAGAGTTCTGATAGTGTGTCAAAAAGTGATGTCAGAGAAATCTTTTTGAGGTTACAATAAAGTGCAGAAAGTGCATTTTATGTGTGGACATTCCTTCATTCTCAAATATTAATGCCTCAGGCTAGAGATGTCAAAAGCGGGCCTATAGCCAGGAGTATGACAAAATATGGAGGAAGGTTAATTCACCCACAGGTGAGCAGCTGTCTTATCCAAGAAGAAGCCGGACAGGGACTTGCACAGTTTGGTACCAACACCTTCCCAATCCTAGCCCCCCTTATATGCAACTTTGCCAGGTTTTTATTGCTGTCTCAGCTGTCACTGCTGTGGCATCAGGGAATGATTTCCTTCCACAGGGCCAGATGAATGCAAAGTGATTACATAACAATATTTTATAGAAACAATTTCAGCCTGAAATAGTAAGGTTTGGAAAAATGTTATGTCCATTTGTCTTGAGGTTGGGAAAATGAAATATTAGAGAAAATATAAGAGCATCCCTAAGATGAGTTTTAACCAAAAGATAAAAATAATAATAAAATATGACAACAGAAACCTAGAACCCTAAACCAACAGAGGTTCCAGAGGGCTGCAAAAGCTTTTTTAAGGGCTCATGCACACCATTGGGCTGCACCAGGAAGCTTTGCCTGGCCCAGTTCCAGTGCATAGAAAAAATTATTTGACTTGCTTCCTATGGGGTCAGTCCCCATCACTGCATTGCATGTGCACTGAAAAAAAAATAAAGCTTGCAGCACTTTTTTTTTCAGCGCAGTGGGTTGCAGCACAAACTACTGCATAGCAACGTTGCTGTGGGAATAAAACATTGTTTGTGACATTTCAATAAAGTTCTATCAACTAAAAAGTAATCCACTTTGCTCCAACAGGAAAAAAAATTCTTCTTGACAAGGGTACTTTCTGGATCAACATTCCACAGCCATGGTGCCCAACCTGTAGGCATGGGAGAACATACAGCTCTTTAGCATTTTTTTGTGACACCCTCAGGACCCCTGCAGATAGTATGCTGTGTTTTGGTGCATATTCAGGATATTGAAGACTGGCTTCAAGTAGTTAAATGGTTTGGTTTAATTTATTTACCCTATTTTACTTTCTCTGTCCTGCCCATCCTTTTTCCTCTTTTCATGTTTTTTTTCCCCGCTGATATTTTATAACAAATTTAGCTAAGAGAAAAAGAAAATGGGGCATAGGTCATTTTTAAAAGAGGCTGTAGGGAGCACACACACGCGCAAACATTGAATTGTAAAGAGGTTGTAATAGCAGTATTTTCCCAGCTGTCTCATGTAAAGTGTCTTTATGACTGTCCTCTGGAGCATGCCCCAAGTCTCCAACAACTCCTATAGCAAATCTGCAGTCTCTGATCGACCTCCTCTAGCATGGCTGCAGTCTCTTGTAGTATGCCTGTAGTCTGATCATCTCCTGTTATATTATATAGTATGTCTGTAGCATTAAATTCTGTGAAAACCATGTGCAACCCTTTGGTAATGTCCAGGGCTGCACTTGAGATACCCATTATAAAGTAAAAAGACCTCCATAGATCTATAGCCCTTTTTTTGAAGCAATCTATACAGTTAGCTGCAACCAGCTTTTGTAAAGGATCCTTTCTGCATGTGGAGGCCAGTCCTGGTTTTCTCCAGGTGCAAAGGCGCCCTCCTTTTATTTTTCAGTGACCTTAACATGAAAAACTTTGCACCACATTTTCTATAAGGACTATTTATGCATTTATTTTACGTTATAATATCCCCTCTTGATCGTCTTTTTCTCAGAGAAAATACATTAAATTCAATTCATTTAGCAATTTATCTTCCACTCTTGTAATTACTGTAGATTGAGGAGAGGTAAAATCGGTTTGGTTGCTCTGGGTTACTGCACTTTACACATCATCTTTATTCTTTGCACTGTCTTGTTAAATAAACCTGATAGATTGTAATTCTCAAAGCAATTCTTCTTTAAACCTCTGTGAGCCATCTCTCTGCTGTATTTCCAATGCAGCCCTCATGTTAACTCACAGAGTAAATGTTACCTCTTTTGAAAATACTTGTAAGTATTCAGAATGTCAGATCATTGTTTCCACCACTCATCGGTAGCTTGTCCTGTTAGTTTCTGTCTAGGGCTATTAATGTTCAGATGACATCCCAAAATGGCACACAAGCAAGTAGGAGAAACTTGCACAATAGAAACATTTATTTAATGGAATTCTTTGTAGTCATTTTAGGATTTCCTTCCTGTTTCAGCTCTTTACTGTGCAGAAAAATTAACCAAGCAGAAAGAAGCACTCAGAACAGTTGCCCTAAAGCCCCCACGTCCAGTGTAATAGCTCAGTGCATTCCCTCCTGTTATCTAAAATTAGATTTTCTTATATAATTGGTTGCCCTAAGGGATGTCTGCCTGGTATACACTTGGAATATATTATGTACAGGACAGTACATGGGGAATATGCAAATATGTTAACTATACAGTCAGACATTCTGACATGCTCTGTTTTGAAACAAAAACATGATTGCACCCTAGCAATGTTAATTTAGAGCAAAAAAAAAAAGATTTTTCTTATATCAGTATACCAAATACTGTTTTCTCACCTTGAAAAAGGAAAAAAAAATTCTTTTTTTTTGTTTGTTTAATTTTTTACACCTAGTGTTTTTTTATTTATTCTTGCTATTTTTCTTTTATCCTTAAAGCGGTGTTCCGCCCCAAAAAATAAATAAAATTAAAAGCCAGCAGCTACACTTACTGCAGCTGCTGGATTTTAACAATAGGACACTTACATGTCCTTAAGTCCCGCAATGTTGGTGGCTTACGGCTTAATGACGGGAACCCTACTGCGCATGCGCAAGGTCCCACTCCTCTATCCTACTGGCCCGGCAACAGGGAGAGGAGGAGGGAGCCCTACGGTGATGTCACGGGCCGCGGCCCGGACTCCCAGTAGTGGGAACAGGATACCTGTCGAAGACAGGTATCCTGTTCCCCCTCCCCCTGAAAGGTGCCAATTGTGGAGAGAGGAGACAAATGAGCGGAAGTTACACTTTTGGGTGGAACTCCGCTTTAAAGCTGAACTCCAAGAATTAATCAACTTGTACCCATACAGTGGATCCCACCCCCACACTGCAAGAATTACATGCATATTTAATCCAGGGATGAATGAATATAGACTATTACTTACCTTATTCCTTGCGTTAGCAGGGTCCCTTTAGCTGTGCAAGTGGTCTCTCTGGAATTCTCCTCTCATCTGATTTGCAGATCCTCTGGAAAATCGTGCTCCCCATGGTCCAGTGGTGGACTGCTCCTGCCTATGGAGCATGTTCCGAGCTTGCTGATGTCAGGAACAGTTCATTTTTAAGACCGCTGGAGAATAGGGGTGCTGGGTCAGTCTTGTGAAGGGAGGATTAGCGGGTCAGGTAAGTATATCTCCACTGTTCTGCTTTAAGTGATTAGGCTGAGGGATTGACCACAGCCTGGAGCTTCAGGCAGAATAGAACAGTGGTGGAGCAAGGAATAAGATAAATAATACACCTTATCCCTGCACTCCCAAACTAATGTGAAGAGAAAGAGGATGGCCGCACACCACAACAAGATGGATGCTGTTCAAATGTTCTTTATTGTCACCATGTCAGACAAATATTACAGGAGCATTGTTGACGTGCTTCATGCAATCAGTTCGTGCTTGTTCATGTGAAGCCCGTCAACAATGCTCCTGTGGCATGGTGACAATAAAGACCATTTGAACAGCATCCATCTTGTTGTGGTGTGCGGCCATCCTCTTTCTCTTCATATTAGCTATTGATGGTGGTGAGCCGGGGCGAGCACCTGCAAGGATGTAGCAAGGTCCCCGGCCATCAAAAGCCTAATGGTGACCTCCAGAGCTAGAGACAGCTGACATCCTTCTATGTAGAGTGGGTTACGAGGCATGGTGGGTGTAATGCAAGGTAGATTCATGGGAGCCAGACACTTCTTGAATGTAAAGAGATTTATTGTCTCTTAAACAGAACTGTGGGAGAGAGGGTTTAGGGCCAGAACACCCTTTAGTAGTTGCAATGTTAATTGGCAGACTCTGAGACTTCTATAGGTGGACAGCCATGCAGGGAAAGGCACCCAGCCGGACACCACATCTGCATACGTAGACACGCTGTCTCCAATGGCAACAATTTTGAACAGTTTCTAACAAAGGTTACAAAGAACTCCTTAACTTCCTCTACGATCTCCTATTGTAGATCTTCACTCAACTGAGCTCCCAGTCTCTCTCACTAGACTTGCTGATCCAATGCCACTTGATCTCCTGAGCTCTTCCTACCTTCTCTCTCAGTATCTTCCCCAAGCGTCACCCGCACTTCCCTGCTGGGTCCCTAGCTTGGCATCCAAGATACTCCCCACTGGCCTGCTCAGTCTCTGGCTTGACACACAAGGCTGCTCTGCAAGCGTCACCTCCGCTGGCTGGGTCCCTGACTTGACACCTGCTGAAGTTTCCCAATTATTCACCGTCCCCGATTGGCGAGAATGCTGCTCTGGTATTTGTTTCAGCTACTCACAGTGGTCCCTGGTAATAAGGCAGATGGTCCCTTAGTGGCAACATCTTCCCCTCTACCTCCTACCATAACAGGTTCTCCGGCCGGCAGAACCGTCACTTTTGGTTGGACTGCAAGCCGCAACCCTACGCTGCTCTCTTGCTTCTGGATAGGCCCTCAGACAGCCTAGCAACCAGATGTCCCCGGGATAGGCCTCAGGCTCTGGCCTAGTAGCCCGGGGCAGCACAACACATGTCCACTCAGACAGCCGTCCAGGTGGCACAGAACCCTGATCACCTGACCTCACCCAAATAAATAGGCTCTCCCAGCAGGCCAAGGGACCAAAGAAGATCCCTGCCCATTGGCTGAGATACCCCATCTATTTCTAACTTGCAATGCCCTTGTCTTATCTAATGTCACCAGATACTCGGCCATCTAGTGACAGAAGAGAGAAGTGCAGCAATTCCAAAATTAGGATGGAATCAATTGATCCCCTATCAATTGGCCAAGGCGACTATACCTGGCAGGTAAATTTACTAGCAGACCTGCCTAAACATTAGGGTGCTACAGTTAGGTTTCTCATTCAACCAGCATGTTGAACAAACAAAACTGCCCCAATTCCCCCATCCACACATGCATGGTGGATGAGGGAATCCTCCTTGCTGTGCTACTGTATCCTGATTGTGCTGATCAAGTAAATAAAATCCAACAGGGCGGTTGTACAGAAGTTGATCTGTTCAACTGCAGTGGCCACACATGGATTGAAATTAGGTCTGGTCTCTACTGAACCAACTGAATTTTGATCCATGTATGGCCAGCTTAAATGGGCAAGCATGTAAACATAGTAGTAGCCCCAAATAATACCTGGTAATGATTACAGGACAGCCTACAACTCACAAAGAGATGGAGCTCCATCCCCACTGTGGAGAAACAGAGCTCTATAACCCTTACAACAATAAAGCAAGATATCAGTAAAATCAGACATTATTTCTTGCTACAGCCCAAAAATTTGTGGAGATTCTCTCTTCCAAAGAGTGTATCCAAAAACAAAAAGCTGTCACAGCTGTTCACTTTGCATATTTATGAATTGTGTCTTTTCCCTGGAGATCTATTTCAAAGTATGCCTTTCATGCCTTTTGAGCTGGTACAATGCAAGTTATTAAACCTAGAAATGCTTTCGCATACCTTTAGAGCTCTGCTGGAGCACCCCAAGAGCGGTATGTGTCTTAGTACTGACAACTCAACACTGGTAGTTTTGACACAGAATTTTCAACTCCATGAACGATCGTAAACTGTGCAGCTCCTCAAACTGTTTCTGTGTTGCAAATGATGCCTAACGCTAAATCACCCCTCAACACTTAATCCTATCTCTGCCTGAATAACACTGAGTCCAATCTCTAAAGTGAGGCAGGCATTTATCCCAGTTACAGTATATATTCATTCAAATAATCAAATTGTTTATTTATTTAGTTATTTAGTTTAGTTTTGGAGGGTTTAGACTCACTGTTGTTTTTTATTGTTGCTTGTCTGTCCTTAGGGAGATTCACTCTGTATATTTGTGATGGTGACAGTTGTCACTGGACCAGAGGGCCCATTTACACTTATGTGTTGTGGTAATAGGGGTTAAAATATGTGTTACCACAACGCACCTGCACTGTGTATGGTGCCATTCATTGTAAATAATGCAATGTATAGTAGAGCTCAATGCCCACAGCATGCCACAATGCATATCTCAGGTGTTGTGGTGTGCTGCATTTTCAAAAAAAGTTTCATGTTTCATCTATTGCTGTTCATTGCTAGCTCATTCATAATAAATGAGCTTCTCAAATGCAGCACATGCCAGAATGAATGTCTTCCTTCTGGGTTTGCTTGCTGTGGCCACTTGAATGGCCACTTGTGGCACAGAGCTCTGGCACGGTATACCATTCCTCCAGAGCACATGCGCAGGTAATGTCACTGGCTGCTGTTCCCTAGAATAACTCCTAAACAGTGCACATTTAGGAGATATTCATTTAACCTAAAGGTAAGTTTTATTATAAGCTTACTTGTAGGTTAAAACCTACCTACCACTTTAGGTATGAATGGGCCCTGAAAGTAAGAAACAATTCTGTTATGTCTACAGGACAAGAAGCAAAGAAAAATAAATGGAATACACAGATTGGAAAAACATAAGACAATGGTTTTAACCATACCATATTACAAATGAAAAAGTATATATTTAATTTAGAAATACAGTATCTCACAAAAGTGAGTACACCCCTCACATTTTTGTAAATATTTTATTATAACTTTTCATGTGACAACACTGAAGAAATGACACTTTGCTAAAGTAGTGAGTGTACAGCTTGTATAACAGTGTAAATTTGCTGTCCCTTTAAAATAACTCAAAAACACAGCCATTCATGTCTAAACCACTGGCAACAAGAGTTATGCACACACACATGTACACACGGTCGGATTTTCCGAAGGTAAAAGTGCAATCGGATTGTGTTGTCGGAAATTCCGATCATGTGTGGGCTCCATCTGACTTTTCCCATCAGAATTTCCGACACACAAAGTTTGAGAGCAGGATATAAAATTTTCAGACAACAAAATCTGATCGGTCAAATTCCGATCGTGTGTACACAAATCCGACGCATGCTCAGAGTAAATCAAGAGATGAAAGCTATTGGCTACTGCCCTGTTTATAGTCCTGACATACGTGTTTTACGTCACCGCGTTCAGAACGATCGGATTTTCCGACAACTTTGTGCGACCGTGTGTATGCAAGACAAGTTTGAGCCAACATCCGTCGGAAAAAATCCATGGATTTTTTTTGTCGGAATGTCCGATCAATGTCCGCTCGTGTGTACAGGGCATAAATGTTGCCCCATGTAAAGATATAATAAAATATTTACAAAAATGTGAGGGGTGTACTTACTTTTGTGAGATGCTGTACTTTAATTTGATTTTACATATAACCGGTCCTAGTTCCTGAAACTGTTTTAATATTACCCTCCTATAATCTCTTCGAGTCTATTATGGCTCTACTGCATTGCAATTTGTAACTGTGAGTATGCTTGCAGTAGGAGAGGGAATATACACTAGTTGACCTTACTGATGTGTTGCTACCACCTAATTGTTTAATAACAGCCTAAAGCCATGTACACATGGGCTGAATGTCGGGAGACATTTGCCGGTTAAAAAAAAAAAAAAGAAGCCGGCTTCTGTTGGATGAGCATGCTGGAAAACCAGCAGCCGACTGACTCCCGATCCGCGTTTTCAGCCAATGGCAGAGAGCGCTGATCAGAGAGTTCTGCCGTGGGGGTGGGGGGGTGGGGGGTGGTGTCCCCTTGTCAGAAAACAGCAGCACAGCAGATAAGATCACTGCACTAATGTTGGATGGTTAGTACAGCAACTCCGGCCGGAGCTGACAGTTTTGACTGTAATGCCTCGTACACCAACAAAATCGTGGAATTTTGTCCGAAGGGCGTTGGCCCAAACTTGTCTTGCATACACACGGCCACACAATTGTTGGCCAACAATTACAAACGTAGTGACGTACTAGACGTACTACATGGTTTTTCAGCTCTTTAGCGCCACCCTTTGGTGAATGTTGATTCGTGCTTTTCTTTTTGCGTTTTTCATTTTGCACTTTTCAGTTCGTGCTTTTCATTTCGTGCTTTTCAGTTCGTTTCTGAACGGCCGTTCATCAGCCAGCCATGTTGCGGAATCGGAGGAGATAACTTGTTATTTATTATTGGCCCTGGAGTTATTGCTTTGACATTATTTTTCTATTGGCAGATAGCATGTCTAATTTTTTTTTTTTTAATGCACAATAAAAAAATTGTGTAGAATAATACTTGGCTATGTGCTTTACTTCAAATGACAGTTTGGGAGAAGGCAGTTTAAAAAATACAATGTAAAATTAACAAGGGACACCAACATAGTTGTAGCTTTGATCTTAAAGTGGTGTTCCGGCCGAAATTATACTTTTTAAATAAAAATACCCCTATAATACATAAGCTTAATGTATTCTAGTAAAGTTAGTCTGTAAACTAAGGTCTGTTTTGTTAGTTTATAGCAGTAGTTTGTTATTTTATAAACTTACAGCAGGCCGTGGCCATCTTAAGTGTGGGCATGTGAAGCCAGACTGTATTTCTTCCTGGATCTCATCCTTGCAGATCTCGCACATGCTCAGTGCAGCACAAGCAGTGTAATAGGTTTCAGGTCAGGTTTCCATAGCAACGACAGTTTCAGAGGATGTTGCCGCCCCTTTCCAGAAGGCATTGCAAACAGGAAATGATGCGATGGGCCGCTGCCAGGGAGGAGGAAGTGAAAAATGAATACAGCAGATATACAAAAGGTGCTGAGAAAAAAAAAAATCCAATTTGTTTACAGTGCACAGTTTAGTGAGGGATGCTGAAGAGTTGTAAAAGTGGGTGGAACTCCACTTTAAAAACTACGGGAAAATGGTGTTGTGGTAACTTGCCCAAATGAAAAAAAAAGATAATAATATTATTCTTGATATCACTAGAAAAAAAAAAGCCTTTGAAAATTTGTTTGCAATAACTCCATCAGTATTACCAGCAAAGCAGCTTCATTATTATCCCATTAAAGAAGAAGATATTTGTGCACTGCATTTAGAGATCTTATAATTTGCCACGTCACGAATGTTAATTCTCCATTACAAACGCTAGTTTACAAGACCGACCGCTTCTGTTTCCAAGCATGCGTGTTTGTACTTTGGAATTTTGTCCGACAGACTTGTGTATACACGCTCGGACAATCCGACAACACACATTTGTCCGTGGAAAATTTGAAAACCTGCTAGCCAACATTTGTTGGTGGAAAGTCCCACAACAATTGGCCGATGGAGCATACACACAGTCGGATTTACCGACAACAGCCTGTCATTGAACATTTCCCGTCTGAAAGTCTAATCGTGTGTACGGGGCATTAGTGTGTACCAGGCCAAAGGAGGATCCTGGATCTAGCTATGTTATAGTGAGCAGAGCAGTCCAGATTGTAGCTATGCTGCCTGGCAGATTTGTATCAATGATTGAACTAGATTACGATTAATCTGGCCCATAAAATAGTTTAATTATTTGTATTTCATCATGTATTTATCTACTTGCCTTAAGTTAGTATTAAACCCACAGTGTTTTTAGCTTAACACATTGAGCACAATAACATAAACACTCCCCAGTAGGGATGAGCTTCGAGTTCGAGTCGAACTCATGTTCGACTCGAACATTGGCTGTTCGCAAGTTCGCCGAACAGCGAACAATTTGGGGTGTTCGCGGCAAATTCGAATGCCGCGGAACACCCTTTAAAAGTCTATGGGAGAAATCAAAAGTGCTAATTTTAAAGGCTTATATGCAAGTTATTGTCATAAAAAGTGTTTGGGGACCCGGGTCCTGCCCCAGGGGACATGGATCAATGCAAAAAAAAGTTTTAAAAACGGACGTTTTTTCAGGAGCAGTGATTTTATTAATGCTTAAAGTCAAACAATAAAAGTGTAATATCCCTTTAAATTTCGTACCTGGGGGGTGTCTATAGTATGCCTGTAAAGGGGCGCATGTTTCCCGTGTTTAGAACAGTCTGACAGCAAAATGACATTTGGAAGGAAAAAACTCATTTAAAACTACCCGCGGCTATTGCATTGCCGACAATACACATAGAAGTTCATTGATAAAAACGGCATGGGAATTCCCCACAGGGGAACCCCGAACCAAAATAAAAATAAAAAAAATGATGTGGGGGTCCCCTTAAATTCCATACAAGGCCCTTCAGGTCTGGTATGGATATTAAGGGGAACCCCAGCCAAAATTTAAAAAAAAATTGACGTGGGGTTCCCCCTAAATTCCATACCAGACCCTTCAGGTCTGGTATGGATTTTAAGGGGAACCCCGCGCCAAAAAAAAAAAACGGCGTGGGGTCCCCCTAAAAATCCATACCAGACCCTTATCCGAGCACGCAACCTGGCAGGCCGCAGGAAAAGAGGGGGGGACGAGAGTGCGGCCCCCCCCCCTCCTGAACCGTACCAGGCCACATGCCCTCAACATTGGGAGGGTGCTTTGGGGTAGCCCCCCAAAACACCTTGTCCCCATGTTGATGAGGACAAGGGCCTCATCCTCACAACCGTGGCCGGTGGTTGTGAGGGTCTGCGGGCGGGGGGCTTATCGGAATCTGGAAGCCCCCTTTAACAAGGGGACCCCCAGATCCCGGCCCCCCCCCTGTGTGAAATGGTAAGGGGGTACTTACCCCTACCATTTCACTAAAAAACTGTCAAAAATGTTAAAAATGACAAGAGACAGTTTTTGACAATTCCTTTATTTAAATGCTTCTTCTTTCTTCCTTCATCTTCTTCTTCTTCTGGTTCTTCTGGCTCTTCTGGTTCTTCCTCCGGCGTTCTCGTCCAGCATCTTCTCCGCGGCGTCTTCTATCTTCTTCTCCTCGGGCCGCTCCGCACCCATGGCATGAGGGGGGAGGCTCCAGCTCTTCTCTTCATCTTCTTCTCTTCTTCATTTTCTTCTTCATCTTCTTCTTCCTTCTTCTCTTCTTCCTGTCTTCTCCGGGCCGCTCCGCAGCCATGCTGTGGCATGGAGGGAGGCTCCCGCTGTGTGACGGCGTCTCTTCGTCTGACGGTTCTTAAATAACGGGGGGCGGGGCCATCCGGTGACCCCGCCCCCCTCTGACGCACGGTGACTTGAGGGACTTCCCTGTGACGTCACGGGGAATGCCACAGGGAAGTCCCGTCATGTCACCGTGCGTCAGAGGGGGGCGGGGTCACCGGGTGGCCCCGCCCCCCGCTATTTAAGAACCGTCAGACGAAGAGACGCCGTCACACAGCGGGAGCCTCCCTCCATGCCACAGCATGGATTGCGGAGCGGCCCGGAGAAAACAGGAAGAAGAGAAGAAGAGAAGAAGGAAGAAGAAGAAGAAGAAAAAGAAGAAGAAAAAGATGAAGAAGAAGATGAAGAGAAGAGCGGGAGCCTCCCCCCTCATGCCATGGGTGCGGAGCGGCCCGAGGAGAAGAAGATAGAAGACGCCGCGGAGAAGATGCTGGACGAGAACGCCGGAGGAAGAACCAGAAGAGCCAGAAGAACCAGAAGAAGAAGAAGATGAAGGAAGAAAGAAGAAGCATTTAAATAAAGGAATTGTCAAAAACTGTCTCTTGTCATTTTTAACATTTTTGACAGTTTTTTAGTGAAATGGTAGGGGTAAGTACCCCCTTACCATTTCACACAGGGGGGGGGCCGGGATCTGGGGGTCCCCTTGTTAAAGGGGGCTTCCAGATTCCGATAAGCCCCCCGCCCGCAGACCCTCACAACCACCGGCCACGGTTGTGAGGATGAGGCCCTTGTCCTCATCAACATGGGGACAAGGTGTTTTGGGGGGCTACCCCAAAGCACCCTCCCAATGTTGAGGGCATGTGGCCTGGTACGGTTCAGGAGGGGGGGGGGCCGCACTCTCGTCCCCCCCTCTTTTCCTGCGGCCTGCCAGGTTGCGTGCTCGGATAAGGGTCTGGTATGGATTTTTAGGGGGACCCCACGCCGTTTTTTTTTTTTTTTTTGGCGCGGGGTTCCCCTTAAAATCCATACCAGACCTGAAGGGTCTGGTATGGAATTTAGGGGGAACCCCACGTCAATTTTTTTTTTAAATTTTGGCTGGGGTTCCCCTTAATATCCATACCAGACCTGAAGGGCCTTGTATGGAATTTAGGGGGACCCCCACATCATTTTTTTTTTTTTTATTTTGGTTCGGGGTTCCCCTGTGGGGAATTCCCATGCCGTTTTTATCAATGAACTTCTATGTGTATTGTCGGCAATAGCCGCGGTAGTTTTAAATGTGTTTTTTCCTTCAAAATGTCACTTTGCTGTCAGACTGTTCTAAACACGGGAAACATGCGCCCCTTTACAGGCATACTATAGACACCCCCCAGGTATGAAATTTAAAGGGATATTACACTTTTATTGTTTGACTTTAAGCATTATTAAAATCACTGCTCTTGAAAAAACGGCCGTTTTTAAAACTTTTTTTTGCATTGATTCATGTCCCCTGGGGCAGGACCCAGGTCCCCAAACACTTTTTATGACAATAACTTGCATATTAGCCTTTAAAATTAGCACTTTTGATTATTCATGTTCGTGTCCCATAGACTTTAACGGCGTTCGCGTGTTCGAACGAATTTTTTTCCTGTTCGCATGTTCTGGTGCGAACCGAACAGGGGGGTGTTCGGCTCATCCCTACTCCCCAGTAAAATGCAATGGTGGCTCCAAAGGATGATGCAAGTGAAAGGAGGCACCTTGAAAGAGGAAATCTGGGGCAGTAGTCAGAGCACCAGTTTAAACAAGCACATAGGCAAAGATTAGAAGAGAAAGACACTACATAATCAGTAAGTAATTAAAGTACTTAAAAAAAAAAAATTTCATGTTAGGTACAACTTTAACACAGAGCATTGTACTGTGGAATTGTTCAACTACGAGATGAGCTAGACTTAAACAAAACAACTGACTTTTAATGTTGTTCAGATATTCAGCAGTATCCAATGTTGGTATTCCTAAACTGGTAAGAGGGCGCGATGGAATATGAGCTAAGGTAGTATGGCAATAATAACTTGAAGTCATTTTATGCACTTGATGTCAAGAAGGAACTGGGATACATCAACTGGTTAGGCAATTATTCTTACTCTGCTGTGCAGGCTTCGGGTGCTCCTCATCTACGCCTACAATCAGGCGGAAATAATTATCCACAAGAGGTAAGCATGATGCCTCACAACTCAAATGAGCAGTATAAGAGTTGCAGGAAAAGAACCATATGAGAAAGGCCCATATCAGTTGTTGCTTTGCATGATTGTGACATCATTCAGTCAAATTGATCAAGACTCTGGATTATTCTGGTTCTAACTGTTAACTTGTTTTTCATTCACCTTTTTTCATGTTGTCATGAGTCGTGATAGCTTTCATTTAAGCATGTTGACAGGTCTATTTTTAAAAGAATATATAACTGTGAGCAGATGTTAGTCTATATTTAAACTATATGCTAATATATTACTTCCAGTGGGAGCATACTAAAGTGGACCCCATGATATTTGCCTGGTGAGTCATAATTTAGCCTTTAACTTTTTACTGCTTATGATCACCTATAAATTATGTTTACTGTGTTCTAATCTGTACATTACGTATATCAAATTGCTTCTTTTCATCTGCAAAGATCATGGATGTTGTACGTCAAGTGTGCTGTGGGAGACATTAAAACAATTCTAAGGAAATTCATTCTACTCTATATAAAATACACTTTTTTAGAATGCAGCTAGAAAAGCTATTTTGTTTATACATTATATTTCTTGGATATCTATAGATATATATAATATATAGTGCCTTGAAAAAGTATTCATAGCTCTTGAAATTTTCCACATTTTGTCATGTTACAACCAAAAACGTAAATGGATTTTATTGGATTTTATGTGATAGACCAACACAAAGTGGCACATAATTATGAAGTGGAAGGAAAATGATAAATGGTTTTCAACATCTTTTACAAATAAATACGTGAAAAGCGTGGCGTGCATTTGTATTCAGCCCCCCTGAGTCAGTACTTTGTAGAACCACCTTTTGTTGCAATTACAGCTACAAGTCTTTTTGGGATGTCTCTACCAGCTTTGCACATCTAGAGAGTGACATTTTTACCCATCCTTCTATGCAAAATAGCTCAGGCTCTGTCAGATTGGATGGAGAGCGTCTGTGAACAGCAATTTTCAAGTCTTGTCACAGATTCTCAATTGGATCTAGGTCTGGGCTTTGACTGGAGCATTCTAACACATGAATATGCTTTGATCTAATCCAGGGGTCTCCAAACTTTTCAACACGAGGGCCACATTGTAGAGTTTACAAGTATTCGGGGGCCGAAAAAAAATCAGTTATGTACAAATCAATGAATCATCATTCCCATCATCAGTGTCCCCAGCAGAGTTTTCCCCATTATCAGTGTCCCCAGCAGAGTTTTTCCATCATCAGTGTCCCCAGCAGAATTGTTCCCATCATCAGTGTCCCCAGCAGAATTGTTTCCATTATCAGTCCCCCCGGCAGAGTTTTCCCATCATCAGTGTCCCCAGCAGAGTTTTCCCATTATGTGTCCCCAGCAGAGTTTTCCCATTATCAGTGTCCTAAGCAGAGTTTTCCCATCATCAGTGTCCCCAGCAGACTTTTCCCCATCAGTGTCCAGGGCAGAGTTTTTTCCATTATCAGTGTCCCCAGCACAGTTTTCCCATCATCAGTGTCCCCAGCAGAATTTTCTCCATTAGTGTCCCCGGCAGTTTTCCCCATCAGTGTCCCCAGCAGAATTTTTTCCATTATCAATGTCCCCAGCAGAGTTTTCCCATCATCAGTATCCCCAGCAGAGTTTTCCCCATCAGTGTCCCCAGCAGAGTTTTCCCCATCAGTGTCCCCAGCAGAGTTTTCCCCATCAGTGTCCCCAGCAGAGTCTCCTGTACATTTATGTCTGCAGATTTATGCCCATTTGCCTCTTGTCACTGTTTGAGTGGAGTTCAGCTCTCCTGCACCTCCCGACTCCCGCCCGCTGCTACACATGGAGACTGCATGGTGGAAAGAATTCTACTGTAAACAGCGGGTGGGAAGTCAGGAGGTGCCACGCTGATGACGTCCCCTCCTAGCAGCCAATCCACAGTACAGCACAGCAGCCAATCCCCTGGCAGCATGGGAGGGTGTGGGGGGAGCGGCTTTGTATCCATGACCTGCCAGACACACTGCCGATAACAGCAGCTGCTTTTAAAAGTCAGCAAATCGGAAGTGATGTGTTGGCAGAGTCTGGGTAAGCTGCGGGCTGGACAAATCACACCTGCGGGCCGGGGTTTGGAAACCCCGTGATCTAATCCATTCATTGTAGCTCTGGCTGTATGTTTAGGGTCTTTGTCCTGCTGAAAGACGAACCTTCACCTCAGTCTCAAGTCTTTTGCAGACTCTGACAGGTTTTCTTCTAATGCCGCGTACACATGACTGGACTTTACGGTATACTTGATCCTGCGGAGTCCTTTGGACAATTCGATCGTGTGTGGGCTCCGGCAGGCTTTTTTCCCCAAAAGTTCAACGGACCTAGAAATTAAACATGTTTCAAATCTTTTCGGCGGACTCGAGTCCGGTTGAAAAGTCCACTCATCTGTATGCTAGTCCGACGGACAAAAACTGACGCTAGGGCAGCTATTGGCTACTGGCTATGAACTTCCTTGTTTTAGTCCGGTCGTACATCATCACGTCCAAATCCATCGGACTTTGGTTGATTGTGTGTAGGCAAGTCCTTTCATTCGGAAAGTCCGCTGTAAAGTCCGTTGAAAAGTCCGCCGGACAAAGTCTGCCGTAAAGTCCGCTCGTGTGTACACGGCATAAGACTGCCCTGTATTTGGCTCCATCCATCTTCCCATCAACTCTGAACAGCTTCCCTGTCCCTGCTGATGAAAAGCATGGATGGTGTGTTTAGGGTGATGTGCAGTGTTAGTTTTCTGCCACACATAGCTTTTCCTTTTAGGCCAAAAAGTAAAATTTTGGTCTCATCTGACCAGAGCAACTTTTTCCACATGTTTTCTGTGTCCCCCCACATGGCTTCTCGCAAACTGCAAATGGGACTTCTTATGGCTTTCTTTCAACAATGGCTTTCTTCTTTCTACTCTTCCATAAAGGCCAGATTTGTGGAGTGCACGACTAATAGTTGTCCTGTGGACAGATTCTCCCACCTGATGTGTGGATCTCTGCAGCTCCTCCAGAGTTACCTTTTGGCTGCTTCTCTGATTAATGCTCTTCTTACTCGGCCTTGTAATTTTAGGTGGACAGCCATGTCTTGGTAGGTTTGCAGTTATACCATACTCTTTCCATTTTCGGATAATGGATTGAACAGTGCTCTTTGAGATGTTCAAAGCTTGGGATATTTTTTATAACCTAACCGTGCTTTAAACTTTTCCACAAGTTTATCCCTGACGTGTCTGGTGTGTTCCTTGGCCTTCATGATGCTGTTTGTTCACTAAGGTTCTCTAACAAACCTTTGAGAGCTTCACAGAACAGCTGTATTCATAATGAGATTAAATTACACACAGGTGGACTCTATTTACTAATTAGGTGACTTATGAAGGCAATTGGTTCCACTAGATTTTAGTTAGGAGTATCAGAGCAAAGGGGGCTGAATACAAATGCACGCCACACTTTTCACATATTTATTTGTAAAATTTGAAAAACATTTATCATTTTCCTTCCCCTTCACAATTATGTTCTGCTTTGTGTTGGTCACACACACATACAGTATATACACACGCACTACTGTGCAGAAGGTTTAGGCAAGTGTTATAAAATGCTATAAACTAAGAATGCTTTCCGAAACAGAAGTGTTAATAGTTTATTTTTATCAGTTCACAAAATGGAAAGTAAATAAATATAAGACAAAATCCATATCAAATCCACATTTGGGGTGACCACCCTTTGCCTTCAAAACAGCATCATTTCTTCTAGGTATACTAGATGCACACAGTTTTTGAAGGAATCCAGCAGGTAGGTTGTTCCAAACATCTTGGAGGACTAACCACAGATCTTCTGTGGATGTACGCCGCCCCAAATCCTTCTGTCTCTTCATATAGTCCTAGATACACTCCATGATGGTGAGATCAGTTTTCCGTGGGGGGCAAACCGTCACTTTCAGGACTCCCTGATCTTCTTTACGCTTAGTTCTTAATGACATTGGCTGTTTGTTTAGGGTCCTTGTCCTGCTGCAGAATAAATGTGGGGCCCAAACGTATTCCTCCCTGATGCTATTGCATGATGAATAATTTTCTGCCTGTATTAAGCAAAAAAAATAAAGTTACACCCAAGCACATAAAATCCCCCCCAATTTTTTATGAGGCCCCTCCACATATATACGCACATACAAATGTAAACGCATGCATCGGGGTGCCTACGCAGGAAAACGTTGCTTGAGATACACATATTATATATTGCCGCGCACGCTGAAGTGAGAGCAATAATTGTGGCACAAGACCATCTCCGTAACACTAAAATGATACCTATAGGGGGCTATTGGAACGTCGCCTATAGAAAATATAGGGTACTGAAGTATGTCACCATTTCAGGGGCGCACACAAATTTAAGGTTTGCAGTGCATGCGCAGCTCAGTGTACAGTGCCAAAGAAGGCAGTAAGCAGGCAGGTAGGGGCATTTTATTGCAGAAGAGACATTGCATGTCTTCTGTAATAAAATCCTACCTGCTTGCTGTTTGTTACAGCAGAACTTCAGTTTAAATTGTTGGGTTTAGTTTCTCTTTACCTGAACAAGCTGAAGCTAAAAGCTGATTAGTTACTGTGGACCACTGGTCTGTCTGCTCAAGTTTTAGTAAATTCCGCCCAATTTTGTTAAGAGGCATAAACCTCAATCCATGAAAAAAGCACCTGCACTTTTTTTTGGCAATGCAACACACCACAACAAGATGTGAGTATTCACATCTCTGTTTTGGTGCGCTTTAAGCGCAGGTACATATTTACCTATAACTGCATTGAAGTGCAGCTCAAAATTAATGATATTGCATTGCACATACTGTATATCCATGCTTTAAAGAACGTTCTCTATAACATAATAGTGTCAGTAGGCCCTTTTGATTTTGATAATTAAAAACATTTTTCCTGGTTGAAAAGTAATAATACGGTTGCTCGCAATTTATTAGCTAAAGAACATCAAAGAACATAAGAAGCAGTTCCACATAGAAATGTATTTTTCCTTTGTTTTTGTTTTTTTCTGTTTGGTTTTTTAATAAGCTGTTTGCCACAGGGCATGAATAGTATAACTAGTATTACCTTTTATAGCCAGAAGAGGAAGCAGCAGCAGTAGTAGTAGCATATCCATGGTAACAGAAGCAAAGCAAAGGAATGCAGAGGTTTCTCTTTGAAGCCTAAAATTAATCTTTTTTTTTTCTTTTTGTGCATGAGCAGTAGGGATGAGCTTCGAGTTTGAGTCGAACTCACGTTCGACTCGAACATCGGCTGTTCGCCAGTTCGCCGAGCAGCGAACAATTTGGGGTGTTCGCGGCAAATTCGAAAGCCGCCGAACAACCTTTAAAAGTCTATGGGAGAAATCAAAAGTGCTAATTTTAAAGGCTTATATGTATGGTATTGTCATAAAAGGTGTTTGGGGACCTGGGTCCTGACCCAGGGGACATGGATCAATGCTAAAAAAAGTTTTAAAAACTGATTTTTTTTCAGGAGCAGTGATTTTAATAATGCTTAAAGTGAAACAATAAAAGTGTAATATTCCTCTAAATTTCGTACCTGGGGGTGTCTATAGTATGCCTGTAAAGGGGCGCATGTTTCCCGTGTTTAGAACAGTCTGACAGCAAAATGACATTTCAAAGGAAAAAAAGTAATTTCTTCTGTATCTTCTGTAGTTTCTTTCACAATATTTTTTTTTAATTAAGACAAACTCACAAAACAGTGAACAATCGCCTAGGTCAGTAGCTGAGAGTGGTAAAAGAATAACATATATACCACAAACTAATATGCCTCTAACATTGTATAAGCAGTAACAACAAAAAGAAACAAAAAAATAACCAGGTGAGGGTTCCTCGATATTATTATAATCTAATAGGGTAATAGCGAATCATGCGGCACTCAATAGTTGCAGTCTAAAGAATGCGCTAAGCAAACAGTATTTCAGGAATCATCTTGTAAAAATACCATGCAGTACCTGAGAATGACCTATGTTCAGTTATGAGGATAAAGTCCGAGAACCTCTCAGGGACCCCCAAAAAAATAATAATAATAAAAAAATACTAGGAGAGAAAACTATCTCACAAGCCTTCTAATGTACAAAAGGGCTTTACCCCACCGAAAAACAGATAAGCTATACCATCAAAAAAGGAAAAGAAAAATTTGACCTCAAAAGTATGGCTAGAGAGCAGTTAACAGACTCAGCTAACTGGCATCTGGCAGTTGATAATCGAAAAATAAAAGTAAGAAAAAGAGAAGAAAGAGAAGGGTAGGAAGAAAATAAGCCCTGCCACAGGGAGTCCAAGACCACCACCAGTACGCTAGAAAGAATTTCCTATAGGTCCAGAAAGAGGGCAGGCGGGCTCATCGCTGGAAACTGATCAAATCAGGGCTGCCAAGCCTTTAGAAATTTGTCCTTAGTGCCCGCGAGTATTGTTGTAAGCTTCTCTTTTAACAACATACCATGCACCCATCACTTCACCTCCTCAAAAGAGAGGAGAGGTGGTTTTCACGCCTTCACAATGGTTTGTTTTGTAGCCATAAAAAATTGTGTTGCCAAGATACGTTCTCGTTTCACTAACTCCAGGATAGGCTTATGAAGTCAAGCTTCCCATGAGTCCTTACATATATTAGAATGAAATAGCGTATTGACCAATGCATACACCCGGATCCACAGCCTTTTAACTTTGGGGCATGTCCACCATATGTGTTTCATATCGCCCTGGTCTAAATAAACCCTGAAACACATTGCTGGGTATGTAGGAAGGTATTTTGCAATTCTCACTGGGCTGCAGTACCATCCGGACATAACTTGAACGAACTCTCGAAGGTTATGACGTTACGGGAAGAATAAAAATAAACCTCCCACATCTTGGACCAGTCCTCAGGAGATTGAAGAGCACCTAAATCCACCTCCCATTGTGCACAATAGGAGGGGGCTGAAGTGTTAGATGCTCCCAGAAAGGGAGGAGTAAAGTAAAGAGACTAGGCCTTGAGTAACCGGATGGGTACGGCATCTGGTTTCGAATACAGTCGAGGGTCGAGAACTGTCATTATTTCTAACCAGGGTGCCTAAAAATTGGCAAATTTGGATATAGAGGTATCTCTTCTCAATCAGGAGCTTCAAACGTTTCTTGAATCTGCTGAAAAGTGTATACCCCCCTAGTATTCTTCTGTACTTTCAATGACCAGAAGCTGCATCTACAAATTCCAGCTGCAGCTCCACTTACTGATCAATTATGGTATTGCTATGCAAACATAGAACACAGAAACATAGAATACAGTTTAATGCTCCTCTAAGCTACAAAGTCATATTAAAGCGGAATTAAACCATCCTATCCTTTTCAACCTTGAAAGCTGCCATCTTACCCTCTGTTTGATCCACAACTGCCATAGTGCTGTACATGTGATCAGTTATGACACCAGCCATTTGATGGTTTGACAGTTTGATTGAGAGCATAGACAAATATGACAGTTAGTGCTCCTTGAATGTAACAGTTTTTTGAAACCTATATATCGATGGGTTTAGTTACGCTTTAAACCCTCAGTTTTTTCATGCAAAACTAAACCCTCCTATCCTTTTCAGACAAGAAAGCTGCCATCTTAGGCCCCTTTCACACCAGCTTACCGAGCAGGTCCTCCTGTCCGCATTTTAGACGAAGCCGATCAGACCACCCATTGTTCTCTATGGGGCAGCGGATCCATAGTGGGCTCTATCTTTGTCCGCTCTGCATAGCGGAGTGGACATGGACCTGCCATTCTCCTGCTCAGTGGAGATCAGCAGAGAGATCTCCAGCTGAGCTGGAGGATTTGCTTGGACGCATTCTACCCTTTGTGAAAGGGGCCTTAGCCACGGTTTGATTTGCAACTGCCATGGTACTGCACATGTGATCAGTTTTGACACCAGCTATTCAATGGTTTGACAGTTTCGTAGAAAACCCAAGCAAATGTGACAGTTTTACCACAATTTTACTGCGATTTTGCAGCAGTTTGCGTTTTCTATGCTATTTTTTTTTTTTTTTTTTTAGGCAAATTTGTTGTTGGGCATATTTAAGAAGGCAAATTGCAGCAAAATTACAGCAAAATCATGGTAAAAACATACTACATGCTTTTCTGCAGCTTCTCTATTGAACCAAAAAAGCAAAAAGAGCAAAAAAAGCAGCGTTTTGCATTTAAAATAGTCCCTAATCCTTTACAAAACCATAGATGCACAAAAATGCATTTATGTGAACGTGTTCCATAGGAACCTGTGTTAAAAATAATGTCCTGCATTTCTGAAAAAAGCAGAAAGCATGAAAAAACGCATTGGTATGAATGGAGCCTAAATCAATGGGTTTTGTTCCGCTTTAAGCCCTAATAGCCTCTGCTAAGCGCCTGAAAACCACCTCCCATTCATTCAAGTGTGACTTTTCACACTCGGGCAGTGCGCTTGTGGGACGTTTCGAAAACTCCTGCAAGCAGCATCTTTGGGGCGGGTTGGGAACATTGTACTTAGCTCTCCCAAAACGCCCTGCCCATTGGAATGAATGGGCAGCGCTTCGGAAGCGCCTACTAAGTAGGAAC
Source organism: Lithobates clamitans (assembly GCA_037952925.1). NCBI lineage: Eukaryota > Metazoa > Chordata > Amphibia > Anura > Ranidae > Lithobates > Lithobates clamitans. The sequence continues at coordinate 1,141,092 of JBBGZY010000611.1, forward strand.
AACGATCTCTCTTCTCCTCTAGTGAGCCACATTCCTCCCACAGTTAGAGCACACCTAGGGAACACAGTTAACCCCTTGATTGCCCCCTTGTGTTAACCCCTTCACTGCCAGTGACATTTATACAGTAATCAGTGCATCTTTATAGCTTTATGATCGCTGTATAAATGTCAGTGGTCCCAAAAATGTGACAAAAGTGTCCGATGTGGTGTCCGTAGCAATGTTGCAGTCCCGATAAAAATCACAGATCACCGCCATTACTAGTAAAAAAAATAAAATAATAAAAATGCCATAAATCTATCCCCTATTTTGTAAATGCTATAACTTTTGCACAAACCAATCAATATACACTTATTGCATTTTTATTTACAAAAAATATGTAGAAGAATACATATCGGCCTAAACTGAGGAAGAAATTTGTTTTTTGTTTTTTTTTTTTTTTTTTTTTTTTTTAAATGGGATATTTATTATAGCAAAAAGGAAAAAATATTGTTTTTTTTCAAAATTGTCGCATTTTTGTTTATAGCGCAAAAACGACTGCGCAATTGTCAGTTAAAACAACGCAGTGCCGTATCGCAAAAAATCACCTGGTCATTGAGCAGGAAAATCTTCTGGGGCTGAAGTGGTTAAGTAATAGCATTTACTGGTTAACTTACAGTGGTATTAAACCTAAAAGCAAATATGTATTACATTGCAGCTTAGCAATTCTTAGATGTTATCGCTGTATTTGTTTTCTGTTTTCTTTTTTTAGGCTCTCTTTCCATTATTTTCACCTGGTGATCCTGCCAGTAAGTTTGTTGCTTTTCAACAGAACAAGCCATCCTGCAGATGTAACAGTTAGAGGGTTGAAACAAACCATTTAACATTGACAGGGGTGCTTACAATGATCAACTTTTATTTAGGTAAAACCTTTATCCCAAAAGGAAAGGAAAAACTTGCTGTAACTGCTTAAAGAGGTTGTAAAGGCTAAAGGTTTTTTCTACCTTAATGAACTCTCTGCATTGAGGTAAAAAAAAAAAAAAACTTTTAGGGGTAGCCCCCCCCAACTACTATTGGACCAGCCGCCATGGTTATACATTGGCATTTTGACGCTAGATACCGCTGTTATGGCAGGAGATAGCTGCCATTAACCCGGTATTTTAAAAAACGGCAGACGGGCCTCTTTCTGATTAAATTGGTCTCTGCGGCAGATTCGCCGCAAGATCACTTTTATCGGCAGCGGGAGAGGTGCCCCCGCCGCGTTCTGCTCATCTCTGCCGCTTTCCAGGCGGAGACGATTGGCTTCTTTCCCCTCTGAGGCTGGAAGTCGATTGAGGGAAAGATGGCCCCCACTTGACTCCATACCATTGGATGACGAAATCGACCTCAAACGTCACTACCGCCCAATGGTCTTAAAGGGGAATTTTTTTTTTTTATTGCATTTAAGTGTAAACGTGAGATCTGAGGTCTTTTTGACCCCAGATCTCACATTAAAGAGGTCCTGTCATGCTTTTTTTCTATTACAAGTGACCCATTTTTTTTAATAAATGGACAGTGTTAAAAAAAAAAAAAAAAGTAAAATAAATAAATAAATAAAAAAAAAGTAAAGCCCCCCGTCCCGCCGAGCTCGTGCACAGGACTGAACGTATATGTAAGTCGCACCCGCATATGTAAACGGTGTTCAAACCACACGTGAGGTATCGCCGCAATCATTACAGCAAGAGCAATAATTCTAGCACAGGACCTCCTCTTTAACTCAAAACTGGTAACCTGTAGAAATGTTTAAACGTCACCAAAGTTTGTCACCATTCCACGAGCGGGTACAATTTTGAAGTATGACATGTTAGGTATCAATTTACTCAACGTAACATTGTCTTTCACACTATAAAAAAACAATTGGGCTAACTTTACTGTTGTCTTATTTTTTAAATCAAAAATTTTATTTTTTTTCCGAACAATTGGGCTTGTAAGACCCCTGTGGAATACGGTGTGATATAAAGTATGCCATTTTATTCTCTAGGGTGTCTGAAGGAAAAAAAAATTATATATATATATATATAACGTTTGGGGGTTCTAAGTAATTTTCTAGCAAAAAAAGAAAAAAGATTTTAACTTGTAAACGCCAAGTGTAAAAAATAGGGGAGAGGGTGGGACTTTAGATGAGGTGTGTGGGGTAGAGCCAGACAAAACCATATACATATTTAAAAAATTGTATTCTTTATTAGACCAAAGATAGGGCATGGATCAACCCATATAAAACGCATAATAGCACATTGGCATATAAAATACAAAGTATCAACATACATATTAATGATAGTCACCAACATGACACAGAAAGTAAATATTATACATCACAGTCCCCCAAATGGAGTAGGCATAACATATCAGGGTGGTAGAGCAATAAAAACCCATCCAGAATCATGAATATGAGATGGATGCATCAAAATAAGCTCGACAACGTTTCGTGGACTTCTATCCACTCATCAGGAGCAAGTGCATCCATATACTAAAAAGGGGATAAAAAAAATTACCATTATAGTTTGATTTAACCACAGACTGGAGGGGTAGAGGTTTTAAAGATGATGATGAACAAATAAACGGCCATAACTGAAAGTACTCACATGCGAGCTGATACTAGGCCATGCGATACCACCTGCCAGAGGTCAGCCAGATAATTTTTTTTTTTGCAAAAGAAAGCAACCAGGGATGGAGAAGCAATATTCCCCGTTGCGTCCCAAATATTCCCTTTTTTCTTTGATACTGATTAGGGTAGGAGGTGTGTGTGGTTCAAGAGCCTTCACTTGCTTGTATCTGACCCCTAGTGGTCAAGTTACCATATACCACACAGCTGATTTTGATGGACTCACTGCTGCTGTAATTGTCTCAACTTCTTTGAGCTGAATTGGTTCAGTGTGTTCTGCAGCCGACAGGTTGGCCGGTGTTTTGTTTGCACGGGAGGTGCGATGCACGCTGCATGCTTTCCCTCTCCCCTCCTTCCCACACATTATGGGGATGGGGGATTGGGCGGGCCATTTCACCGTGCATCGGCGCCACACCTTCCACTCCATGCGTGCGACGCCCAGTGGGCATCCCTTCACGCAGGCGTGTGCTATTTCAGCTTGGCTGACGCATGGTGAGTAGGTCCGGCTGCTGCTGTGCTGTCTCTCCCTTATTGTCATGCCAGTGTGATGCTGGATGGGACTCTGGCTGCTGGGCTCACCCTGCAGTTCCCCTTCAGTGACCTTTTCTCACCAGTCCCACACTGCACTCCATTTTTGGTTCATATCCCATTAGGAGCTACATGTGTAAATACATAGCAAGCTCTTGATTTATTCTTAAATTCTTCTATAACAAGCATTACTGATATTTCTTTACTCCTAGTTTTCATTAATTTCTCCTGATTTCAGGAATCTCATCTCCTCTTCCCTATTCTTACTATATGGACACCCTATTTTTTTTCATTCTGTGGTGATGGGTCTACTCTATATGACATTTCTTTTTATTTATACCAATATGGTAACAAACCAGTTACTTTATTGTATACAATACATAAATCCCATCCACAGTTACATCAAGATTTTTCCATACACACTTTTTTTGGGGGACTGCGTGTGTGCTCCTGATCCATGCTTGGGTCCTTTCCTCAGCTCCCGTGCTGGACATAATTATCTGGCTGACCTCCGGCAGGTGGTATCGCATGGCCTAGTATCGGCACTTATGTGAGTACTTTCAGTTATGGCCGTTTATTTGTTCATCATCATCTTTAATCCCTCTACCCCTCCAGTCTGTGGTTATATCAAACTATAATGGTGATTTTTTTTTTTTTATCCCCTTTTAGTATATGGATGCACTTGCTCCTGATGAGTGGATAGAAGTCCATGGAACGTCGTTGAGCTTATTTTGATGCATCCATCTCATATTCATTATTCTATATGGGTTTTTATTGCTCTACCACCCTGATATGTTATGCCTACTCCATTTGGGGGACTGTGGTGTATAATATTTTCTTTCTGTGTCATGTTGGTGACTATACTCAATATGTATGTTGATACTTTGTATTTTATATGCCAATGTGCTATTATGCGTTTATATGGGTTGATCCATGCCCTATCTTTGGTCTAATAAAGAATACAATTTTTTACATATATATATGGTTTTGTCTGGCTCTACCTCACACACCTCATCTAAAGTCCCACGCTCCCCCCTATTTTTTTGCAAAAGCAACCAGGGATGGAGTCGCAATATTCGCCGTTGCGTCTCATTTAAAGTCCCAAATATTCCCTTTTTTTTCTTTGACATGTAAAAAATAGGCCTGGTCCTTAAAGTGGAACTTCAGTCATTTTTTCATCTTTCCATCTATTAAATCTTCTGCCCTTGTTGTTTTAACTTTGGATAGTAAAACTTTTTTTTCTGCCAGTAAATACCTTATACAGCTCACTTCCTGTTTCTTGTCTGGAAAAAAGCCCAGACTTATGACATCGTGCACATATAGAGATCTCTCTCTCTCTCTCTCTCTTTTTCTCTCTTTCTCTCTTTCTCTCTTTCTCTCTTTTTCTCTTTTTCTCTCTCCTCTTTCTTTTTCTCTCTCCTCTTTCTTTTTCTCTCTCCTCTTTGTCAAGTACAGAATCACAGTAGGATGCGCCCCTCTTCCACAGCAGCATCCTACTTCCTAAACTGTGGCCACGACCATGAGGAGGAGGAGAGACTTGCTCACAGCGGGGCTTCCTGATCCGCCAGGGCGGGAGGCAAGATTGCTTGTCATTCGGATCAGCCCCAGACCCCCTGTTGCAGAGATGATGCTGGGGAGATTTGCAGTCCTCTCTCCCCTTCTTCCATTTCTCTTCTTTTCCATATCTCCCATCTCTTTCTCCTTCCTATTCCTATCTCTTCTCCTAGCGGGGGGAGCACTGTGGCAGGCTAGCGGAAGGGAGGTTGTTGGAAGCACTGTAGCAGGGGGAGCAATGTGGGGGGTTACTACCCCACAGTCCACCAGAGACCCTGCACAGCCACCATAAAGCCTGAATAGCCATCCCGAATAGGAAGGGGTGGGACAAATTTAGATGCCCAATTTTAGTCTTGCCTATGGCAACACAAAACCAAAATACACCACTGGGGGTGTGTCAATAGAGTGACTTGCTATGGGGTACACAGAGAAGAGGAGGAGCCAAGAGCATCAGTGGGGGACCCCAGAAGATAAGAAATGGGGCTGCTCATTGCAAAACCATTGCACAGAGGAGGTAAGTATGACACTTAGCACACTCTAGTATGCTAGAAGTGTAAATAGATTTTTGTTTAGTGTAGGTCAATTTGTTCAGGCTTGGCTGGCAGCCAAGCCTGTCTGTTTTTTTTTTTTCCTGGCTTGGGCAGAGATCCAGAGAGGGCTGCATGACTCACGGGCAGCATCACTAAGACCTTCCCCCTACTTCTAGAAGCTGGTGGAAGATTCCACTAGAAGTATGGGAGTGGAGAAGAGGAATGCAGTGTCAGTCTGGGAGGACTGTGAATTCTTAGCCAGGAGGCCTAGTGAAACGGGCAGCGGCAGGCTGGCAGTGCCTGAAGAGGTGGTGCTGTGATCAGTATCCACAGTAGTAGGACAGCTGAGCACTGGGACTTCTTTTTGCTGCACTGCCAAAGGGGCCAGCGGTCCCTGCCTGTAAAGGGCAGTTGCTATGGTCTGATTGCACTCTTGTCAGATTGCCCATACAGTGCCAACTGGTCCTGGGAGTTGTTGTTTTCTACTAGCAAGATTGTGCTGGATTTATAAGAAGAAGGCTGTATATAGTTTGTGTCCCTGAAGAGTTTTGAGTTTGATCAAGTGGGCATCCCCTAATACCCTACCCCCTATCCAAGTTCAATTCTCCTAATAAAATACAAAAACAAAGCTGCAAGGACTGTTTTCTGACTAGATGTGCAGGATGGGAGATACCCATATTCACCAGCGGCTCCTGCAGGGTTAGTGCTACATACATATTTGTTATTTAAAAAAAAAAAAAAAGATCCTTTACAGACACTTCAAAGAGTGTCATCTGGAGTTTGTCTTCAATTTGTTTAGTATATCTAAGTCCATCTCACACTACCCTCCCCCCATATTACCAAGGCTGCTGTCCAAAGGTGTCTCTGTTGCTTTTCCATCCAGAGTGAGGGCACTCTAATACAGATGGTGTGTAACTGCTCATATCACCAGGTGAAAACAGAGGGAAAAAGCCTTAAAAAGGAAAACTGATGCAGTCACCACATATAATGACTGGTAAACTGGAATATATTACATTTTTGGTTTTGTGTTTAACATCATTTTAAGTTATTAAGGATTAAAGCCTTAGAAATCCATTGGGTTCCCTCCTCAGGCATTATATAATTCATTAGCACAGTTATAAATGGTTTGCAGATACTCTGGTACTTTAATATAGAAGGATATGGGTGGACATTTCATCTTAAGAAAAACATAATAGTATATACCGTACTCATCCTTATTTTACAATGCAGATAAACTTAAATAGGTGCATTGGTGATATGTTCTTTAAAGGGGTTGCAAACCCTCATGTTTTTTCACCTTAATGCATCCTATGCATTAAAGTGAAAAAACTTCTGTAGTGCAGCAGCCCCCCGGCCCACCCGTTTTGCTCACCTGCACCCGTTCGTTTCTTAGGCGGAAACACGCTCTACCTCTCTGCCCGTTGTCTCTGCTCTTGATTGGATAGATTGATAGCAGCGCAGCCATTGGCTTTCCCTGCTGTCAATCAAATACAATGACGCAGGCTCCGGGTGGCGGGGCCGAGTCCTGCATTCTCCAGCATGGGCAGTCGATGCGGGGAGGAGCTACCAGCGCTGCTGGGTGACCCCAGAAGTCGAGGATTGGGGCTACTCTGTGCAAAACAAACTGCACAATTGAGGTACAGTGGGGACGGAAAGTATTTAGACCCCCTTAAATTTTTCACTCTTTGTTATATTGCAACCATTTGCTAAAATCATTTAAGTTCATTTTTTTCCTCAATAATGTACACACAGCACCCCATAGTGACAGAAAAACACAGAATTCTTGACATTTTTGCAGATTTATTAAAAAAGAAAAACTGAAATATCACATGGTCCTAAGTATTCAGACCCTTTGCTGTGACACTCATATATTTAACTTAGGTGCTGTCCATTTCTTCTGATCATCCTTGAGATGGATCTACAACTGCATTTGAGTCCAGCTGTGTTTGACTATACTGATTAGACTTGATTAGGTAAGCCACACACCTGTCTATATAAGACCTTACAGCTCACAGTGCATGCCAGAGCAAATGAGAATCATGAGGTCAAAGGTACTGCCTGAAGAGCTCAGAGACAGAATTGTGGCAAGGCACAGATCTGGCCAAGGTTACAAAAAAATTCTGCTGCACTTAAGGTTCCTAAGAGCACAGTGGCCTCCATAATCCTTGAATGGAAGACGTTTGGGATGACCAGAACCCTTCCTAGAGCTGGCAGTCCGGCCAAACTGAGCTATCGGGGAGAAGAGCCTTGGTTAGAGAGAAGAACCCAAAGATCACTGTGGCTGAGCTCCAGAGATGCAGTCGGGAGATGGGAGAAAGTTGTAGAAGGTCAACCATCACTGCAGCCCTCCACCAGTCGGGGCTCTATGGTAGATTGGCCCGACGGAAGCCTCTCCTCAGTGCAAGACACATGAAAGCCCGCATGGAGTTTGCTAAAAAAACACCCGAAGGACTCCAAAATGGTGAGAAATAAGAATCTCTGGTCTGATGAGACCAGGATAGAATTTATTGGCCTTAATTCTAAGCGGTATGTGTGGAGAAAACCAGGCACTGCTCATCACCTGTCCAATACAGTCCCAAAAGTGAAGCATGGTGGTGGCAGCATCATGCTGTGGGGGTGTTTTTCAGCTGCAGGGACAGGACGACTGGTTGCAATCAAGGGAAAGATGAATGCAGCCAAGTACAGGGATATCATGGACGAAAACCTTCTCCAGAGTGCTCAGGACCTCAGACTGGGCCGAAGGTTTACCTTCCAACAAGACAATGACCCTAAGCACACAGCTAAAATAACAAAGGAGTGGCTTCACAACAACTCCGTGACTGTTCTTGAATGGCCCAGCCAGAGCCCTGACTTAAACTCAATTGAGCATCTCTGGAGAGACCTAAAAATGGCTGTCCACCAATGTTTACCATCCAACCTGACAGAACTGGAGAGGATCTGCAAGGAGGAATGGCAGAGGATCCCCAAATCCAGGTGTGAAAAACTTGTTACATCTTTCCCAAGAAGACTCATGGCTTCTACTAAATACTGAGCAAAGGGTCTGAATACTTAGGACCATGTGATATTTCAGTTTTTCTTTTTTAATAAATCTGCAAAAATTTCAATAATTCTGTGTTTTTCTGTCAATATGGGGTGCTGTGTGTACATTAATGAGGAAAAAAAATGAACTTAAATGATTTTAGCAAATGGCTGCAATATAACAAAGAGTGAAAAATTTAAGGGGGTCTGAATACTTTCCGTCCCCACTGTAAGTATGACATGTTTCTTATTTTAAAAAAAAAATGAGGGTTTACAACCCCTTTAATTTAATCACTTTTTATGATAGTAAAGTACATATCCTTATGCAAAAAATAACAATTTTAATTTTCAGAATTAAACTATAGTTATTCTGTGCACTTTTCAGCAAATACATTTTATAAACAAAAGGTGGTATCGATAAAAAAAATGCTACAATAACCCAGGGAATCTCCTTACAGATAAATATAAAACAATTCCATTTTATCAAACACTAGCATTTTTACAGCATTTTCACGTTTTTTTGCTTTATTTCTATAGTCAGGAAAGTATTAAATAAGGCATTTGAATAGTTCCTACTAACATTCACAGCCCACAGGCAGAGCTCTTAGCTCATTTTCAAATTCTACAGGCTAGTGTTCTGAACTGTTTTGAAAATAAAAACCCTGCTGTTTACACAGCTCGATGACTCAAGCTGAAATAAAAAGCAAGAAGAGCAGACACTGATGCCCTGTGCAATTTCCTGTATGGCTCCCTGCATATTTTTGATTACAGAGATAGTCTGAAACCAAACAGTTTCTGCTGTGTTCTCTCTTTAGAATCTCTGTGAATTGTGTCATGGCTGCACCCTATATTAAAATGTCATTTGTAATAGTTTTTATACAAAAACAAAGAAATTATAGACATAAAAAGACTCCAAGCTTTCATAGTTTCCTTTTAATGTATTAATATGTCACAGTTATCCTACAATACAGGACTCAATTCAGTTCAACTCTTCAATTAGCAAAGTAGTACCTGCCATGTTGGAAATGCTCTAATATCATCAGAACCAGTTGCAGACATTGAAGTTGACACATCGCCCATGCTGGCAGGGTTATCATTTAACTGTGCCAGTAATTAGATTGAATTAAAAATGGCTACATATCTGGTCTTCCTATCTCAATTTTTAATTAAATATAATTAACTTGGACGACTTAGCCTGCCAGACTGGGCACCATTTCAGAAGCAGAATTCACCATTTATCCTTGTTTAGTGAATGAGTGATGTGGCATGTAACACCTACCAAAGTTAACAGGATTTAAAACATTCATGTCGCTATGCAAACGTTACTCAGCAAAGCTCTCCCTGTAAAACAATAAAGCGAATACTTACCTCTCACATTGTATTGGTTCTTTTCCTGGGAGTTCTTACTGTTTCTTCTTGCTGACTTTTATGGCACTACTGTCTCCTATGCTGATGCAGAGGTCAGTAGGTGGAACCAGCGAGAGCCGCAGGGGACCCAGGAGAGTGATACTTTCAAAAGAGTTGGTTTCCCAGCAGACATCAGGGGATCATTCCTCACTAACATTACAGTGTTCTGTGGTATGGATGGCAGGAGAGCTTGAAGCAGTATTAAATCAAAAAGTAAACATTTATTTTATTGCAGCTTACCAATTCTTAGATGTGGTGGCTACATTCGTTTTCTTTTTTAGGGTTTCTTTCCTTTATGTTTATCTGGTGATCCAACCAGTAAGTCTGTTGTTTTTCAAAAGAACAACCTCTCCTACAAATGTATCAGTTAAGAGTGTTGAGACAAACCATTTACCACTGACAGGGTGATTACAATGACCGGCCTTTACTCATTCCAGTTCAAAATGTTTTTATTAAAGGTTTACAGATATATAATGACATGGTAAGGGGAACAGAGGGCAGATGCACATACTGTAATGCAACAGAAAGGGCTATACAGCCCTGACACCGGTATCAAGCATCCTTACAAATGTGTAGGTCTCCGCTAGTCAGGAAGTCAATGTTCAAACGAGTCATATAATAAGAGATAACATGCTAGACCTGGAATAGATTCTGTTCAGAATCTGTTCAAGGGAGGGCCACCTCCAAGCAAATAAGTCCAGGTGCAACCAGTGGTGACAAAAAGGGGGTATGTCCTCCTGGCATAGTAATGCTCTAGTGCAACTAAAAAATGAAAAAATAAATAAATAAATATATATATATATATATATATATATATATATATATATATATATATATATATATATATATTATATACTGCTGTTACATAGTTACATAGTTGGTGAGGTTGAAAAAAGACACAAGTCCATCAACTCCAACCTGTGTGTGTGCTTTTATGTCAGGTGCCTATCTAATAGTTTTTTGAAATTATCGATGCTCCCCGCTGAAACCACTGCTTGTGTGCTTGTGGAAGAGAATTTCACATCCTTACCGCTCTTACCATAAAGAATCCTCTACGCAGTTTAAGGTTAAACCGATTTTCTTCTCATTTTAGTGAATGGGCGTGTGTCTTTTTATGTTCCCTTGGTGGAAAAGTTTTATCCCTATTGTGGGGTCACCAGTACGGTATTTGTACATTGAAATCATATCCCCTCTCAAGAGTCTTTTTTCCAGAGAGAATAGGTTCAGTGCTCATAATCTTTCCTCATAACTAAGGTCCTCCAGTCCCTTTATTAGCTTTGTTGCCCTTCTCTGGACCCTCTCCAGTTCCAGCACATCCTTCCTGAGGACTGGTTCCCAGAGCCGGTGCTGCTGGACCAGAGTCTTGTAAAGTGGGAGAATTATAGTTTTATCTCTGGAATTATTCCCCTTTTTAATGCATGCCAATATTAGGGATGAGCTTCGAGTTCGAGTCGAACTCATGTTCTACTCGAACATTGGCTGTTCGCAAGTTCGCCGAACAGCGAACAATTTGGGGTGTTCGCGGCAAATTCGAATGCAGCGGAACACCCTTTAAAAGTCTATGGGAGAAATCAAAAGTGCTAATTTTAAAGGCTTATATGCAAGTTATTGTCATAAAAAGTGTTTGGGGACCCGGGTCCTGCCCCAGGGGACATGGATCAATGCAAAAAAAAGTTTTAAAAACGGACGTTTTTTCAGGAGCAGTGATTTTATCAATGCTTAAAGTCAAACAATAAAAGTGTAATATCCCTTTAAATTTCGTACCTGGGGGGTGTCTATAGTATGCCTGTAAAGGGGCGCATGTTTCCTGTGTTTAGAACAGTCTGACAGCAAAATGACATTTGGAAGGAAAAAACTCATTTAAAACTACCCGCGGCTATTGCATTGCCGACAATACACATAGAAGTTCATTGATAAAAACGGCATGGGAATTCCCCACAGGGCAACGCCGAACCAAAATAAAAAAAAAAAATGATGTGGGGGTCCCCCTAAATTCCATACAAGGCCCTTCAGGTCTGGTATGGATATTAAGGGGAACCCCAGCCAAAATTTAAAAAAAAAATTGACGTGGGGTTCCCCCTAAATTCCATACCAGACCATTCAGGTCTGGTATGGATTTTAAGGGGAACCCCGCGCCAAAAAAAAAAAAAAAAACGGCGTGGGGTCCCCCTAAAAATCCATACCAGACCCTTATCCGAGCACGCAACCTGGCAGGCCGCAGGAAAAGAGGGGGGGACGAGAGTGCGGCCCCCCCCCCTCCTGAACCGTACCAGGCCACATGCCCTCAACATTGGGAGGGTGCTTTGGGGTAGCCCCCCAAAACACCTTGTCCCCATGTTGATGAAGACAAGGGCCTCATCCCCACAACCCTGGCCGGTGGTTGTGGGGGTCTGCGGGCGGGGGGCTTATCGGAATCTGGAAGCCCCCTTTAACAAGGGGACCCCCAGATCCCGGCCCCCCCCCTGTGTGAAATGGTAAGGGGGTACTTACCCCTACCATTTCACTAAAAAACTGTCAAAAATGTTAAAAATGACAAGAGACAGTTTTTGACAATTTCTTTATTTAAATGCTTCTTCTTTCTTCCTTCATCTTCTTCTTCTTCTGGTTCTTCTGGCTCTTCTGGTTCTTCCTCCGGCGTTCTCGTCCAGCATCTCCTCCGCGGCGTCTTCTATCTTCTTCTCCTCGGGCCGCTCCACACCCATGGCATGAGGGGGGAGGCTCCCGCTCTTCTCTTCATCTTCTTCTTCTTCATCTTCATCTTCTTCTTCATCTTCTTCTTCTTCTTCTTCTCTTCTTCATCTCTTCTTCCTTCTTCATTTCTTCTCCGGGCCGCTCCGCAGCCATGCTGGCATGGTGGGAGGCTCCCGCTGTGTGACGGCGTCTCTTCCTCTGACGGTTCTTAAATAACGGGGGGCGGGGCCATCCGGTGACCCCGCCCCCCTCTGACGCACGGTGACTTGACGGGACTTCCCTGTGACGTCACGGGGAATGCCACAGGGAAGTCCCGTCATGTCCCGTGCGTCAGAGGGGGGCGGGGTCACTGGGTGGCCCCGCCCCCCGTTATTTAAGAACCGTCAGACGAAGAGACGCCGTCACACAGCGGGAGCCTCCCACCATGCCAGCATGGCTGCGGAGCGGCCCGGAGAAGAAATGAAGAAGGAAGAAGAGATGAAGAAGAGAAGAAGAAGAAGAAGAAGATGAAGAAGAAGATGAAGAAGAAGATGAAGAGAAGAGCGGGAGCCTCCCCCCTCATGCCATGGGTGCGGAGCGGCCCGAGGAGAAGAAGATAGAAGACGCCGCGGAGGAGATGCTGGACGAGAACGCCGGAGGAAGAACCAGAAGAGCCAGAAGAACCAGAAGAAGAAGAAGATGAAGGAAGAAAGAAGAAGCATTTAAATAAAGGAATTGTCAAAAACTGTCTCTTGTCATTTTTAACATTTTTGACAGTTTTTTAGTGAAATGGTAGTGGTAAGTACCCCCTTACCATTTCACACAGGGGGGGGGGCCGGGATATGGGGGTCCCCTTGTTAAAGGGGGCTTCCAGATTCCGATAAGCCCCCCGCCCGCAGACCCCCACAACCACCGGCCAGGGTTGTGGGGATGAGGCCCTTGTCTTCATCAACATGGGGACAAGGTGTTTTGGGGGGGCTACCCCAAAGCACCCTCCCAATGTTGAGGGCATGTGGCCTGGTACGGTTCAGGAGGGGGGGGGCCGCACTCTCGTCCCCCCCCTCTTTTCCTGCGGCCTGCCAGGTTGCGTGCTCGGACAAGGGTCTGGTATCGATCTCTAGGGGGACCCCACGCCGTTTTTTGTTTTTTTTTTGGCGCGGGGTTCCCCTTAAAATCCATACCAGACCCTTCAGGTCTGGTATGGAATTTAGGGGGAACCCCACGTCAATTTTTTTTTTAAATTTTGGCTGGGGTTCCCCTTAATATCCATACCAGACCTGAAGGGCCTTGTATGGAATTTAGGGGGACTCCCACATCATTTTTTTTTTTAATTTTGGTTCGGGGTTGCCCTGTGGGGAATTCCCATGCCGTTTTTATCAATGAACTTCTATGTGTATTGTCGGCAATGCAATAGCCACGGTAGTTTTAAATGAGTTTTTTCCTTCAAAATGTCATTTTGCTGTCAGACTGTTCTAAACACGGGAAACATGCGCCCCTTTACAGGCATACTATAGACACCCCCCCAGGTATGAAATTTAAAGGGATATTACACTTTTATTGTTTGACTTTAAGCATTATTAAAATCACTGCTCCTGAAAAAACGGCCGTTTTTAAAACTTTTTTTTGCATTGATCCATGTCCCCTGGGGCAGGACCCGGGTCCCCAAACACTTTTATTGACAATAACTTGCATATTAGCCTTTAAAATTAGCACTTTTGATTATTCATGTTCGTGGCCCATAGACTTTAACGGTGTTCGCGTGTTCGAACGAATTTTTTTCCTGTTCGCATGTTCTGGTGCGAACCGAACAGGGGGGTGTTCGGCTCATCCCTAGCCAATATTCTGTTGCCTTTGCTTGCAGCAGCCTGGTATTGCATGCCATTGCTGAGCCTATCATTTACTAGGACCCCCCAGGTCCTTTTCCATCCTAGATTTCCCCAGAGGTTCTCCCCCCAGTGTATAGATTGCATTCATATTTTTGCCACCCAAATGCATTATTTTACATTTTTCCACATTGAACCTCATTTGCCATGTAGTTGCCCACCCTATTAATTTGTTCAGATCTTCTTGCAAGGTTTCCACACCCTGCGGAGAAATTATTGCCCTGCTTAGCTTAGTATCACCCGCAAATACTGTAATTGCTTGTGTAACTTATAAAAACCGAAAAAAAAGAATATGGAGACTATATGCAGACACTACATCTATGGAGTGGTAAGGTGCAATAAATTACATTTTTTGGTTTCAGAGGTAATGATGATATGATTTTTAAAGGATAAGTTCACCATTCTGAGGATCTTGGGATCTTTTACCCGTACTCGCTCTGCACACACAGCCGTGTCGTTGAATCACAGATCTCTGTAAATCAATGAACTACAAGTACCGGCAGCCTTTGTGGCTGTCGGCTTATAGTTCTCAATGAACTATCATGGTGCTATTGAGCACTGTGGTAGTTCATTCATTCTTCCTGTCCGTGTAAAACCATCTGCCCATACAATTAGGGTTGCCACCTGTCCGGGATTCACCCGGACAGTTCGGGTTTTGAATCATGTGCCCGGGTTTCAGACCGCCTGAAACCCGGGCACATTATCAGAGCGGGCTGTGTGGCTCACTGTGCCTGACACACTGAAGCGATGGAGGAACACTCCCTGCACCCCCCCCTGCATTCAGCGGGAGTCAGTCTGTAACTTCTGCAGAGCCGGGCCAACTGTTGCCGCACGGAGCACCAATCAGAAGTGACCAGATTCTCTAGCTCCTCCTCCTTAGAAGTTTCCCCGGCGGAGCGGATTCTGGCAAAGTTTGAGGCATACATGGCATGTTCCAGGATGACAGTCTCTCCAGGGCCCCCCTCCTCCTCATCCTGGCCCTGTGTGTGGTCGCTGTGTGTGCCGGGGCAGAGACGCGGCGCTGATCCTGGAGTGGAGCCTGGTGTGAGGTCCTGGCCTGGATGCCTCCATCACATTCCCGGTCAGATAATTCTGCATGCAGGCGGTTGGACAGTACAAGATCGCCGCCCACCTCTTCCCCAGGTAATGATCAGCTGCTCATCCCATTCCAGGTGATTCCTGGATCCTGCCAATACAGCCTGCATCCAGGGACACCCAGTCCTGCCCCCTCTGATGTCACCTTCCTTATTCCTGGGATTTAACCCTTCCCCCGCCCCCTCCTCCATACAGGGCTATGCATGGCACATCACACCTTCCTCTGACAGTGCTAAGATGAGGGGATCAGAGTAGATCTCATGTCTAAGCAAATCATACTGACTACATGAACGCTGGCCTCCCCTCCACCTGGCTGTCATGCAGATCCTCATGTCCCGAAGGTATTGAAGCCGGCTGATCAGAATGACAGCCAGGAAAGTCATATTTTTGGAAGGAATGACATTTCCACTAATTACTGTTAAGGGCTTATTCACACCACATGCGCTGTGTATACCACCAATTGATGTTTGTTTACATGCAATTGAGTTGATGTGTTTTTTTAATGTGTTACGTTGATGTGTGTGTGTTTTGTTTTTTTTTTTAACAGCAGAACTCAAAATCCTTTATTTTCTTTTTCTGAGCGCTGGTTCACACTATTTACAGTGTGGAAAACGTACATTTCCGCACACATTTCCCACACCACACAGAAATGTGCGGACCTCTGCAGACATGCACAGGTGCCAATAATACTTGACAGCATCCTCACACATCTGACAAATGTGGGTGTCTTTGTGGCCACCAAAATACATGGTTCCGCAAATTAGTGTGACACAATTTTAAAAATCATGCCTGCCTTACTTTTTGTGTGTTCCAGTGCACCACATGTGAACATGAAAAAACACACCCTTTATGGTGTGAACCAGCCCTTAAAGTGATTGTAAGGGTACGTTTTTTACCTATTTTTTAAAATAACAAACATATCATACTTACCTCCACTGTGCAGTTCATTTTTGCACAGAGTGGCCCTAAATATCCTCTTCTGGGGTCCCTCGGCGGCTCTCGCAGCTCCTCCCCCCATCAGCGCTTCCCCGAGGTGGTTACCTTGCAGGCACGCTCCCGAGTCCAGCATTTGCATCTATAGACACAGAATGCTGGACTCGGCCCCGCCCCTCCGTTGCCCGCATCATTGGATTTGATTGACAGCAGCGGGAACCAATGGCTGCGCTGCTATCAATCTATCCAATCAAGAGCCAGGAGCCTGTGGAGAGAGAGAGAGACAGCGTGTCCCCGCCGACTGAATGAAGGGGTTCAGGTAAGTAAAACGGGGGGGCTAGGGGGCCGGTGACTGCCAGGTGTTTTTTCACCTTAATGCATATGATGCATTTAAGGTGAAAAAACATGAACCTTTACAACCCCTTTAAGGCGAAAGGAATTCCTCCATCCACCTCATTTTTTTTTTTTTCATTCAGGCCACTTGCTGATTGAGAGAAAACTACTTGTGTAAGGCCAGCTTAACAAAGTCCTGCACTATATAGTACATTACACATTACTCCTCACCAAAATGGTCATTGTCTTAAGAGTTGCTGGTTGCTAAGCAGTCGGTAACTTTTCTAGTGAAGGTCTTCTTTGAGGTCGGTTCAAACAAAGCGTCAGCTTTCTGACTATTTTCAGTGTATGCAAAATCATACGTAATGAGTTTTATTTTTATTTTTTAATGATTGTGCTGGGTATTGTACATGTCTGTGAGACTCTTACTTGTGGCACAGCAATCTAAGACTGTTTTATGGGTACAAGAATGCTTTTGTTTTATTTAACCACACTCCTCCCACTGCTAACGCAATTTGGCCACATCCACCGTTCGCCAAAGCGCATTACACACGCCGCATTACTACTCTCCTTGGGGCACCCAAAAGGTGTCCCAGGTTTGTTACAATCCTATAGTATTTACTACCAAAAAAAAAAAAAAAAATTGCCGTACATCACTAAAGTGTTCGGGTTTGCCTTGAAGAAAAGGTGGCAACCCTACATACAATGTACAGGCAAACAGCTTACACTGACAGTCTGCAGGAGATCTGTATGGCATCAGCGATCTGCAGATCGCTGGTGCAATGCTTTCCAGGCTCTTAAATCAAAAGATAGTAAATGCACATATTTTTACCTGCAAAAAAATTGCGCAGTTATATATTTTTGCTTAAGGCTAGGTTCACACATATGCGAATTTGATGTGTTTTGAATTGCATACAATTTGCATGACATGTGAAAAAAACATTGCTTTCTATTGTACTTGTTCACATATGTCTGAATTGTTTTTTAAACAGTTCGGTCTGGCTCAGGTGCAAATTCAGGCCCACCTTCTATGGGAACGCTTTTGAATCTCACATGTCATTCAGTTCTGAGCTGGATAAAATCCTGACCTGATACTGACCTGATCCGCTGATGAAAATTATTAATTATAAATAGATTCAGCATGTTGCATATTGTGTAATTGCTATACCTCAATAGACCAGTCACCTATAATGTTGGTAACTGCCATGTACACACTTCTGTTTATTATGTATTATGCCCCTGGCCCTGACAATTTCAATGGCTATGACATTCAGTCACAGTGGTCACATGATTGGCCAATCTTTCCTGGCCCCTGACATTCAGAACTTTTTAAAGGGATACCAGGACATTCAGGAAGGATTTGATAAAGGACTTGTCAAAAACTTGTGTGTGTTCTTTTTAAAACTGGCATTTTTGTGAATGAGTAGGGGTATTATGTATATGTATATCTTGTAACTCCACTTATCTTAACCACTTAAGGACCAGCCTCGTTTTGGATTTTAGGTGTTTACATGTTTAAAACAGTTTTTTTGCTAGAAAATTACTTAGAACCCCCAAACATTATATATGTTTTTTTTCTAACACCCTAGAGAATAAAATGGCGGTTGTTGCAATACTTTTTTTTGCACCATGTTTGCGCAGCGGTCTTATAAGCGCACTTTTTTTGGAAAAAATTCACTTTTTTGAATAAAAAAATAAGACAACAGTAAAGTTAGCCCAATTTTTTTTATATTGGGAAAAATAATGTTACGCCAAGTAAATTTATACCCAACATGTCACGCTTCAAAATTGTGCCCACTCATGGAATGGCGTCAAACTTTTACCCTCAAAAATCTCCATAGGCGACGTTTAAAAAATTCTAGAGGTTGCATGTTTTGTGTTACAGAGGAGGTCTAGAGCTAGAATTATTGCTCTCGCTCTACCGGTCGCGGCGATATCTCACATGTATGGTTTGACCACCGTTTTCATATGCGGGCGCTACTCGTGTATGCGTTCGCTTCTACGCACAAGCTCGTCGGGACGGGGGGTTTTAAAAAAAAAAAATATTTTTATTATTTATTTTACATTATTTTATTTATTTTTACACTCTTAAAAAAAAAAATTGTCTCACTTTTATTCCTATTACAAGGAATGTAAACATTGTAATAGAAAAAAAGCATGACAGGACCTGGTAAATATGAGATCTGGGCTCAAAAAGACCTCAGATCTCATATTTAGACTAAAATGCAATAAAAAAAAAAAAAAAAAAGTCATTTCAAAAAATGATATTGAAAAAAATATGCCTTTAAGAGGTGTGGGCGGAAGTGACGTTTTGACGCCGCTTCCGCCCAGCAGTGTCATGGAGACGAGTGGGCGCCATCTTAGCCTCACTCTTCTCCAGGCACAGCACGGAGTCGGAGTAGGACACGATCGCCTCCACCGCTACCGATGGCTCCGGTAAGTGGCGGAGTGCACCGGATCGCGGTGTGGCCCTCTCCCGCCACCAATAAAAGTGATCTTGCGGCGAATCCGCCGCAGGGACCATTTTTATCAGAAAGCCGGCTGCCGCACGAACACGGGGATACCGGGGTTATGGCAGGGGGATTTTGGGGGGACCCCACGCTGATTTTTTGGCGTAGGGGGTTCCCCTTACAATCCATACCAGACCTAAGGGCCTGGTATGCCCCTGGGGGGGAACCCACGCCAGTTTTTTTATTTAAAACTTGGCGTGGAGTTCCCCCTTATGATTAATACCAACTACTGTATGTTTTCATTTGTTAATGCCAAAAATGTGGCAAAGTCGTACAAAGTAGTACTGCTCCCAAATCGCGGTAAAATCGTGGCAAATCGCGATAAAATCATGGCGAAATTGCGGTAAAATCGCGCGACTTCGAAGTCATATAAGTGTGAAAGGGGCCTTATTATGAAAGGGGCCTTAGGCCCCTTTCACACTTATACGACTTGTCCCACGATTTTGTACTGCAAAATCGTATGACAAGTCATTCTCCATGATTTTCAATGACTACCATTCATATTGACACGACTTTAAGTCGTGCAGACTTCAAAGTAGTCCCTGCACTATTTTGGTCCAACTTCCATACGATTTCTACTCCATAGACCTCAATGGTAAACCCTCAAGTAGTATGCAAATCGTACCTGAATAATATAGACACGATTTCAGCACTACTTTGTAAGCACAAGCTGAGAATGGTTAATGCCAAAGTTGTGGCAAAGTCGTACAAAGTAGTACTGCTCCCAAATCGTGGCAAAATCGTGATAAAATCGCGGCAAAATAGCGGCCGCGGAATCGCGGTAAAATCGCACGACTTTGAAGTTGTATAAGTGTGAAAGGGGCCTAAGTATTCACAGCCTTTGCTTAATACTTTATTAAAGCACCTTTTGCTCCAATTACAGCCTCACGTCTTTTTGAATATGATGCTACAAGTTTGGCACACCTATTTTTGGGCAGTTTCTCTCATTCTCCTTTACAGGACCTCTACAGCTTCATCAGGTTGAATGGGGAGTGTCAGTACACAGCCATTTTCAGATCTCTCCAGGTATGTTCAATTGGGTTCAAGTCTGCGCTCTGGCTGGGCCACTCAAGGACATTCACAGAGTTGTCCCGTATTCACTCCTTTATCTTGGCTGCCTGCTTAGGGTCGTTTTCCTGTTGGAAGATGTACCTTCACCCCAGTCTGAGGTCCGGAGCGCTCTGAAGCAGGTCTTCATCCAGGATGCCTCTGTACATTGCTGCATTTATCTTTCCCTCGATCCTGACTAGTCTCCCAGTTCCTGCCACTGAAATGCATCCCCACAGTATGATGCTGCCACTACAATGCTTCACTGTAGGGATGGTATTGGCCAGGTGATGAGAGGTGCCTGGTTTCCTCAAGACATAACACTTCCCATTCAGGCAAAAGAGTTCAATCTTTGTTTCATAAGACCAGAGAATTTTGTTTCTCATGGTCTGAGAGCCCTTCAGGTGCCTTTTGGCAAACTCCAGGTGGACTGTCATGTGCCTTTTACTGAGGAGTGGCTTCCGTCTGGCCACTCTACCATTGGTGGAGTGCTGCAGAGATGGTTGATTTTCTGGAAGGTTCTCCTCTCTCTCCACTTAGAAATGCTGGAGCTCTGTCAGAGTAACCATTGGGTTCTTCATCACCTCCCTGACTAAGAGGCCACTGTGCTTATTGAGACCTTCAATGTTGCAGACATTTTTCTGTACCCTTCCCCAGATCTGTGCCTCGATACAATCCTGTCTCGGAGGTCTACAGACAATTCCATGGACTTCATGGCTTGGTTTGTGCTCTGAAATGTACTGTTAACATATATATATATATATATATAGATAGATAGATAGATAGATAGATAGATAGATAGATAGATAGATAGATAGATAGATAGATAGATGTGTGTAACTATATATATATATATATATATATATACATGACAGGTGTGTGCCTTTCCAAATTATGTCCAATCAATTGAATTTACCACAGGTGGACTCCAATCAAGTTGATGATCAGTGGAAACAGGATGCACCTAAACTCAATTTTGAGTGTCATGGCAAAGGCTGTATTTTATTTTTACTAAATTTGCAAAGATTTCAAACAAACTTCTTTCACGTGGTCATTATGGGGTATTGTTTGTAGAATTTTGAGGAAAATAATGAATTTAATGTATGTCGTAATAAGGCAGTAACATAACATAATGTAGAAAAAGTGAAGCGATGTGAGTACTTTCCAGATGCGCTGTATTTTAATTATCATCGCTTTACAGGCCTGCATCTTTACAATGCAGTAGAAAATGTACAGTTAAACTTATAAATACTAAAGCTGTTGAATGTAAGGAGTGTATTTCTGTTTTTGCTCTGTATGGTTTTAGATCTGTTTTAATAACATACAGCAATGTATGTCTTTATGTGACTGCATTATATAACATCATGCAGCTTGCCAGATACAAGTTATATCATACAGCTTAATCAGAGTGTTTCTCGGTTTATGTAATGCCTGACTGATGCATAAACAGTCTCCAATGTAGGTTTCTATGTGTGAACTTCCTTGTGATCTTGATATCCTGCACATTTTAAGTAAGCCTGTTAGCTTAAAATAAAATTATTACAATTGTCTGTTTGCGAGAATTAAAGACATACTCACTAGTCCATGAATTCCACCGTTGTCTTGCTTGCTGCTGAAGTTCTCCATGCATCCCTCTCCTGGAGTACCACCATTATGACATTTTTTTGCACATGCACAAACATGATGCAGGTCTCTGCCATATATTTGGGGTCTTGGAGAGACTTGAGATTTGGCTGCACGTGCACAAAAGATACACAAACTCAGGGTACCCCAGAACTGCCAGGTCCAGTGATATTTAATCCCCATGTGAAACAGAGGGGTTGATTTATTAAAGCGGGAGTGTGCAAAATCTGGTGCAGTTCTGCATAGAAACCAATCAGCTTCCAGGCTTTATTGTCAAAGCTGAACAAGCTGAAGTTAGAAACTGATTGGCTACCATGCACAGCTGCACCAGATTTTGCACTCTACAGTTTTAGTAAATCAACTACCCTAGCTCTGAGTTGTGTGACATAGACACCCCGGAGGCACAATGTGTATGTCATCCTTATGGAATAAGTGAGTAGCACCACCTAACTAAACTTAAGGTATTTAAACTGCCTACCTGAATAAAAACCGCTATTGTGTATGGAAGGAGGTGGCGGCACAGATTAGAGAAAGTCCATTTTACAGGTAAATGACAGCTCTTGACATCCGGAGGCCGTCATATGACGGCCTCCACTTTCAGGGCTTATATCTGAATGATGTCTGAGGCTACAGACATCATTCAGATACCGGCATTTTCAGCCGGCGATTCCGTACACCATAAGAACGATCATAGCGGCTGTTCCGCCGCTTGATCGTTCTTACGGGCGGCGGGAGGGGACACCCCCCCCCTCCCGCCGCCCTCCGGTGCTACTACCGACTCACCTCAGCGATCGGTGAGTCGGATAGCGGATCCGCCGGCGCCGGATGTTCACCATAGAGATTTCCGGCGGACCAGATGGTCGCCGGAGTCTCTATGATCGTTCGGAGGCCGGGCGCGATGTTATGACGTCACGCCCGGCCTCTGCATTCAAAAAAACGGCGCCGCTTCGGTTGTGAAGCGGCGATCGTTTTATTTTTTTTTTTTATTTTAGGCTTCCCAGCCTAGAGGTGAGATGTGGGGTCTTATTGACCCCATATCTCACTGTAAAGAGGACTGATCGTGTCATATTCCTATTACAAGGGATGTTTACATTCCTTGTAATAGAAATAAAAGTGATCAAAAAAAAAAATATTTTTTTAAAGTGTCAAAATAAAAAATTTTAAGTAAAATTAACAATAAAAAAAAAAAAAAAAATTTTTAAAGCGCCCCTGTCCCCGTGAGCTCGCACGCAGAAGCGAACGCATACGTAAGTCCCGCCCACATATGAAAACGGTGTTCAAACCACACATGTGAGGTATCGCCGCGAACGTTAGAGCGAGAGCAATAATTTTGGCCCTAGACCTCCTCTGTAACTCAAAACATGTAACCAGTAAAAAATTTTAAAGCGTCGCCTATGGGCATTTTTAAGTACCAAAGTTTGGCGCCATTCCACGAGCGTGTGCAATTTTGAAGCGTGACATGTTAGGTATCTATTTACTCGGCGTAACTTCATCTTTCACACAATGCAAAAAAATTTGTCTAACTTTGCTGTTTTGTTTTTTTTTAAGCATGAAACTCTTTTTTATCCAAAAAAAACGCGTTTGAAAAATTGCTGCGCAAATACCGTGCAAGATAAAAAGTTGCAATGACCGCCATTGTATTCTGTAGGGTCTCTGCTAAAAAAAATATATAATGTTTGGGGGTTCTATGTAATTTTATAGCAAAAAAATGATGATTTTTACATGTAGGAGCAAAGTGTCAGAAATGGCCCGGATATGAAGTGGTTAACGCTGAATTCTATCCTTAGTATTGCACAGTTGTATGAAGAGAGGGGCTCATGCTCTGCATCAGTAGGTCACAGTACATGTTGGCATTCATGGTTCCCTCAATGAACTGTAGCTCCCCAGTGCCAGCAGCACTTATGCAGCCCCAGACCATGACACTACCACCACCATGCTTGACTGTAGGCAAGACACACTTGTCTTTGTACTCCTCACCTGGCTGCCGCCACACACGCCTGACACCATCTGAACCAAATGAGTTTATCTTGGCCTCATCAGACCACAGAACATGGTTCCAGTAATCCATGTCCTTAGTCTGCTTGTCTCCAGCAAACTGTTTGCAGGCTTTCTTGTGCATCATCTTTAGAAGAGGCTTCCTTCTGGGATGACAGCTTTGCAGACCAATTTAATGCAGTGTGTGTATGGTCTGAGCGCTGACAGGCTGACCCCCTACCCCTTCAACCTTTGCAGCATTGCTGGCAGCACTCATACGTCTATATCCCAAAGACAACCTCTGGATATGACGCTGAGCACGTGCACGCAACTTCTTTGATCAACCATGGCGAGGCCTGTTCAGAGTGGAACCTGTCCTGTTAAACCGCTGTATGGTCTTGGCCACCATGCTGCAGCTCAGTTTCAGGGTCTTGGCAATCTTCTTATAGCCTAGGCCATCTTTATGTAGAGCAACAATGTTGAACTTCCAGTGACCAGTATGAGAGAGTGAGAGCGATAACACCAAATTTAACACACCTGCTCCCCATTCACACCTGAGACGTTGTAACACTAATGAGTCACATGACACCGGGGAGGGAGAATGGACATTTTCACTTAGGGGTGTACTCACTTTTATTGCCAGTGGTTTAGACATTAATGGCTGTGTTTTGAGTTATTTTGAGGGGACAGCAAATTTATACTGTTATATGAGCTGTACACTCACTACTTTACATTGTAGCAAAGTGTCCTTTCTTCAGTGAAAAGATCTAATAAAATATTTACAAAAATTTGAGGGGTGTACTCACTTTTGTGAGATACTGTATATATGTATATGTATATATATATAGACACCTTTTTTTTTCTTTTTTTCACATGATCTCTGTACTCAACTGTTCTCAACTGCATCAAGTGTTGAACTCTGCAGGGGACGGGGACGGGGGGGGGGGGGGTCATTTCAGCACAGCTCTGAAAGGAAGAAAGTCAAGCTCAGTGTTGTGAAAATCATAAGACTATAGGGTTGATTCACTAAAGGCAAAAAAACTGTGCACTTTGCAGAATGCAGTTGCCCTCTGCAAGTGCAATTGCTCCAGAGCTTAGTAAATGAGGTAAGGCTTCACTTTGCAAAGAGTACCCAATCCCGTCCAAGGAAATTAAAAAAAACTGCATTTTTGCTTGCACATGATTGGATGATAGAAGTCAGCAGAGCTTCTGCTCATTTACCAAGCTCTGGAGCAACTGCTCTTGAAGAGGGCAACTGCACTTTGCAAAGTGCACAGTCTTTTTCCCTTTAGTAGGTCAACCCCTATCTGTCACATCCCTATATATGTGGAAACAAAGAAGAGTAAACCCCCATTGGGACTTTAAAGGAAGTGAAAATATAGTATAGAGAGTAAGAAATATAAAATCAATATTTTATTTAATATGTGGTTAAAGTGATAAACATCACAATAAAATTTAGGAACAAATGGAAAAAATCACCATACAGTAAACCATACACCGTACATAAGACTGGTATCATCCACTCATAGTGGGAACCCGGGGTGGATCTCAAAAGTGTAAGGACCCATCTGGAATTGGGGTTCTCACAACAATTCCCAACATGTTTAAGAATATAGGTAAAGGGGAGAGCAATGCACTCTGGTCTATACTATACCCACTACTCTCTAAACTATATTTTCATTGCCTTTAAAGTCCCAATGGGGGTTTTCTCTTCTTTGTTTCTCATGCCTAGAAGGGTCCCTTTGAAATAGGAGAAAATAGGAGCAGGGGGACTGGCAGGATCACAAGGTATTTTACACAACGTAAGCAACATAAAGAGAACAGGATACTTTTAATACAAGTAGATATTAACATAGACACATATTAGAAATATGAAATGTTGGGGTAACATACACACAAATATGTATAATCATTTTTCCTTTTCACACCTCTAATGCCACGTAAACTCGGTCGGATTTTCCGACGGGAAATGTTCGATGGGAGCTTGTCGACTGTGTGTAGGCTCCATTGGACATTTTTCGTCGGAATTTCCGACAAACAAAATTTGAGATCTGGGTCTCAAATTTTCTGAAAACAACAAAATCCGTTGTCAGAAATTCCGTGTGTACACAATTCCAACGCACAAAGTTCCACGCATGCTCGAAATCAAGCAGAAGAGCCGCACTGGCTATTGAACTTAATTTTTCTCGGCTCGTTGTACGTGTTGTATGTCACCGCGTTCTTGGCGTTCAAAATTTCCGACAAGATTTGTGTGACCGTGTGTATGCAAGACAAGTTTGAGCCAACATTCGTCAGAAAAAAAACATGGATTTTGTTGTCGGAATGTGCAATCGTGTGTACGCAGGATTACTATATTGGTGTTTAGTAAATTATGGTTAGGTTCAGTAAATGCACTAATTTTCATCTGCTGCTTTTTTTGTCTCAGATGATTGATATGGGTTACATATACGTAGGTATTTATAACAGAAAATGATTGGCATTCTAGAAATATGTAGCTAGAAATGGTTTTGCTATCTTTTCTGCTTTCATTTCTCCATTATTTTAACTGTTTTCAATGTACCCACGTTGATGGGGTAATAGGATATAAAAAAGTCAGCAAATGTTAAAAATAGGTCCTTGTTTCAGATTTAATGAGGCAGGTTGGAATCCTAGTAATTTGTGGTCCTTTTCTAAAAACTGTTTGCCCTTTTACATTAAAAAGGTATGTACATGAATTAGCAGCAAGAAAGAGTTAGACCTACATTTTTAATCCCCTGTTCTCACCTTGAAACAGTGTAACGGCTTCACGGCTAGAAACAAGCCGTTTTTTAGTTGAAATTTCAAGGACATTTAAATCTATGCGTGGTGCATGGCTTTATGATCTATAATCAAAATACTGATGCTCACTCTGCATTTGCCCGTTTGATCTTTTTAGAAAGCTTTACTGTTTCTGTTCTACCTCTTGTTTCCTTGATGTTTCTCCTAAAAGGCCTCTAAGCTAAAAGATAAAAGTTGATTCGGTTGGGGCACTGAACCAGTTAAGAAGAAAGTGGCCAAAAGACTACTTGAAGGAAACCCCCGTTTCACCTGTTTAAAACATGAGTTTAATGAAGTTACAAAATTGTAGCTCCAAGCTTATCAGAGTTATTCAATGAATCTGAGCCACTGTTGTCCTCTATTAACTTTCATGAGAGAGTTAATGCATGGTGTAACATTGGTGACCACCTGACTCCATTCCAAAATGTAGTAAATAAAAATCTGTATTCTAATAGGCATTTGTTTTTTTTTGTGTCAGTCAGTCCCTGGTGTAATTGTTGTAGGAATAGTCTTTATTCCAAAATTGTTCAAATCATGCAACCGTTTACTGTGTATTGTTACTGTTAGTATAGATTTATAAGATAAGGATTGGAATTCAGTAATGAGTATACAATAACTGATTTATTGAGGATCTAACATACAAATTGTCCTCTCAATTTGTACCAACCAGATTCACTTCCCTCCCTCTATGAAAGTATGCATTTAATTAGTGTTTGTGGTAAAATAGCTCCAGTATAGATACTTTGGTTATTTCAGTGCCATTACAAGGGGTGGGGGGTGGAGGAGGCACCTACCTTGGGCGCAGTGCTGTCCTGTTGAGAGGGGGCACTGGGAGCTTGTGCCTTCTTCAGGCCATTTGCCTAATTGACAGAAGAAATGCTGCCGTCGTATATCCTCTCATTCAGATGGAGAATAGGGTGCATAACATGGGCCACAACAACTGCCGGAGTAGAGGATTCTTCTCTCTGCTCCCTTCAACAGCAATCTGATATGGGTGGGAGAGAGTAGACAGGGCGGACACAGCAAACACCCCCTTCCTGGAGAGGAGAGAAAAAATATGTGAAGGTGGGTGGGACCCATTGGTAGAGGTGGGCAGGACACACTGGTGAAGGTGGGGCTGGTGCATGTCACCCATGATGTTGCCCATATTGTGGCTGGTGCCATTGAGGAGGTGGGAGATTTAGGAAGGGGAGCTGCTCCACTTCTGGGAGGATAGATGGAACTGAGGGCTCTCTCAAAAAATGGGGACACACTTTTGGGCAGCAGTACTTCAGTAAGGATTTTTTTGTCTTTTAGGTCTCTTCTAGACCTGCCGTACTACTTACCCCTCCCTGAAAAATGATTCATGATGGATTGTGTTTCAGTGAATGGTATAAAAGTTGCTGACAGGCATTAAGGATACTGCTGCCTCCTGAATTACTGTGTTTTGAGAGTTTTCTTTAATCCTTTTTTCTAATTGCCAAATGTCAATTTTACATTGCTGGAAGCCAAGTGAGCCAATCATTTGGTTTATGGTTGTGGCATGGCCCTTTTAAACTCAATGGGTGAGTTTGACAGGTGGAACGGTCTGTCAAACTCTGCACCCTGAGTTAAAAATGCCATACTGGGAAATGAAGCATCCTGGCCGCAGCATGTGCTCAGCCCCATCAAGCTGCTATGTTACAGTTTGGGTTGGTAGCCCACAGCTACCCACCCAAAAAGCCTATACGTAATGTTTAGTATCCCTACAAGGTCATTTGCACTGGGGACTTCCAAACAGCAACTGGAAAAAAAGATCTTTAATTGTATCCAATAAAGTGCAGCACAACATTCAAATTTCTTCATGTAAGAAATGGTGAAGTTTCAAGCCTGGAGTACAAAAATATTCCAAATCTGAGAAAGAAATGTATGTTGAGAGAACCCAAAATAATGGAGCCCCCTTAACCGCCCTGGCGGTATTCCCGAGTCTGGCTCGGGTTGGATTTTATACCAAAAGCGGTATCCCCGAGCCAGACTCGGGCTTGCATCGCAGGATCCAGGAAGAGTATACTTACCTTGTCCCCTGGATCCTGCGATGTCTCCCCGCTGTGATCGGCGAGCCGCCGTGTCTCGCTCGATTCACAGTGCCGAGCTCCGTTCCCTGCGAGCGGTGCGACGCACGGGGACGGAGTTCGGCGGTAAATTCAAAAGTAAAACACACAGTATAGATACAGCATACTGTAATCTTACAGATTACAGTACTGTATCAAATAACTACACATCCCCTTTGTCCCTAGTGGTTTGCCCAGTGTCCTGCATGCAGTTTTATATATATAAAACTGTTCTTTCTGCCAGGAAACTGGAGATTGCCCATAGCAACCAAAACTGTCTCTTTACATCAAAAGTGGTTTTAGACCAGCTAGAAAAAAGCGATAATAAATTAGAATCACTCGCAGAATTGAGCGATAGTGATTTGTGGGGAGATCCGTCATTAAACACTAAAAGTAACAAAAGCTAAAATTCTGCAACTGAGCAAATTTCAGTGTTTTTGATTTGATTACATTATTATATAATTTTTATTATTATTATATTATTATTTGTTATAATTATTTATAGTTATTTATTATATTATAATTTTTTATTTAGTTTTTCAAACTTTATCATACCCGGGATGTCTACTAGACTCTTGTTTGGACAGATTTAAGTGAACTATTCCTAAGAATTACAGGCCTACAATATAAAACGCCAAATTTCTGTGCAAAATAATTGTACCGCTTTCAGCACCTAAAATCAGAAATAATCATACCGCCAGGGAGGTTAAGGGTCAGTTCACACCAAAATCACACAGGAACATGGTCCACACTCCTGTATGACTCCTATGCGATCGCCTGCAGTGCAATTTGGCAGCTACTGAAATCTAACCAGAATGCAGAAAAAGTGGTGCATGCACCATGCCAAATCACATAGTACTGCAGTACAATGCAATCTGGTGCCTGCAAACACACTGCATTTGTGATCTGCTTTGGCGTGTCATTACAATGTATTGGAACCTTCAGCAGATCTCAAAGACAGTGCGTTTTGAATATGGTGCAGGAAACATGCACAGAATGCAGCATCACTTTCAGCCCCATATTTTACTGTGGGATTGAATGTTACATATGTTTTGGTGCAGCATGCTGTATCCCACACCCTACACCCCCCCTTCCCAGAAAACGATAGGGGGGCACAGTTTGGCATCTTCGGCCTGGGCACTGGATGACCTTGTCCTGGCACTGGATCAGACTCAGAGGCATAACTAAAAACCTTCATTACCCCAGTGCAAGAAACCATGAAGGGCCCCCTCACCCTGTACCAGGGCCCTTTCTCATGTTCTGCAGCAGGCCTCCTTCCACAGTTGTGGAATGCCAGGGCCCGGTCTCAAGTGTAACCTGTGTGACCCTGTGTGCTCAGCCACTGATCAGACTCTTAGTAGACACAACAGTTATAGGCAGGCAAGTTGCTAAGTGCAAAGAAAGAGTTTAAAATCTATCTCCAGCAACATTTATGGAATTTGGATAGCGTAAGGAAAAGTGAAAAGTTCTGTCAGATTTTTATTTCTATCTGTGACACCAATAGGGAAAATGTACCCCTACTTATTGTTCATGTGACTCCCATCCAAGTAATTGGGGTTTGGGGCATCACCAGCACAGGCAGTGGAAAAAAAAAAAACATTGTGAGAAGTTTTAACCCTTCCTCACTGTCAGAAACCATGAATCAGACGGAAGTACAGTTAAATCACACTTGTTCAATAATAATAAAAAAAGGTAAACAGAGTAAACATAGTCAAAACATAGTCAGAGTTCAGGAACTGGAACCAAAGATGAGCGTAGTAGAACAGCTAGAAGGATCTGGAGCCAGAAGGAATGTCAGCCAAGCAAGTCTTTAACAGGAACACAGGAGAGCATCTCTAGAGATGTGACCAAGGCGAAGGCAGTGACCATACCCTTTCCAATGCACCAGGTACTGCATGTGCCCAACAATGGACTGTACTTCATACTCCTCATAGTTCTCAACCTGCACAAGGTGAGGACGAGACACCGAGGTGGTAAAGCGGTTGCATACCAAAGTTTTCACTAAGGAGACATGAAATACATTTAAAATACACATAATAGAAGGAAGGTCTAATGCATAAGTGACTGGGTTAATCCTGCAAAGAATATGAAATAAACCGAGGTGTGAACTTCAGAGAGAGGGAACACGAAGTCAGAGGTTGCGAGATGACAGCCAGACCCTGTCCCCAACCTGGTAGGAAGGCACAGGCAGGCGTCTGTGGTTACCATGGGGTCTGTACCTATCATTAGCATGTCGCAAAGCCTCCTGGACTTGTGCCCAAGTGAAACGAAGACCACGGAGATGCTCCTCTAATGCAGGAATGCTCCGTGGAAAAAATGAGTCAGGCAACATGGAAGGTTGGAAACATTAGTTTGCCATAAACAGGGACAATCGGAAAGCAAAATTCAAGGCACTATTGTAAGCAAACGTCGCCCACAGTAAGAGACCTGACCAGTTGTTATGATAGTCAGAAATATAGCAACGTAGAAATTGCTCCAAAGACTGATTGGGTTGTTCTGCGGCTCCATTAGATTGTGGGTGATACTCAGAGGAGAAAGCAAGCTGAATTCTCAACTGTGCACAAGGGGGCTCACCAGAACGGGGACACAAACTGACTACCCCTGTCCAAGATAATCACCTTGGGTAGCCCATGTAAGCGAAAGATCTCCCGAGCAAAAATGGAAGCCAGTTCCTTTAGAAGTGGGCAACTTCTTAAGAGGAATACAATGGGACATTTTCGAAAACCGGTCAACCACTATGAGGATAATTGTGTTGCCCTGGGAGTTGGGTAACTCCAGAATGAAATCCATAGACAGGTGGGTCCAGGGCCTCTCTCCATTGGGTATGGGTAAGGAGGCCCACTGGAAGATGTCGTGGAGTCTTACTCTGAGCACACACGGAACAGGCAGCTACGAAGGCGGTTACATCAGCACGTAGACTAGGCCACCAGAATTGTTGGAAAATGGCCCAAAAGAGTTAATTCTTCCCAGGGTGGCCAGTAGCCTTGGGAGAATGGTAAGTCTGGAGAACGGCAGTACGGCGGCTCTCTGGGACAAAGCAGCGGTCACAAGGTTTCTCAGGAGGAGCATTGACCTGAGCAGCAAGAATTGTGTCACCCAAAGGAGAAGTGAGACTGGTGCAAACCGTAGCCAGAATACGATCAGGAGGAATCACAGGAAACCTAACCGACTCCATCTTGGAAGTGGAGGAAAATTGTCGTGACAAAGCATCAGCCCTTACATTCTTAGTAAGAATGGGACAATGTAATTGAAACTTGACAAGAAAAGAGCCCATCGCACCCTTCTGGGAGAGAGGCGTTTAGCCTCAGAATTGAGATTCTTATGGTCAGTAAGAATGAGAACCGGCACAGTGGTACCTTTGAGGAGATGTCTCCATTCTTTTAGGGCTAAAATGATCGCTAACAGCTCTCTGTCACCAATCTCGGAATTGCACTCTGCAGGTGACAATTTCTTGGAAAAGTAGCCACAAGGATGCATAGCACTCCCAGAGGTAGGATGTTGAGACAGAAGGGCGCCAACTCCAGTCTTAGAAGCATCAACCTCAAGGATAAACGGTAACATAGGATCAGGATGTGCCAACACAGGAGCAGAAACAAAGGCAGCCTTGAGACTCTCAAAGGCCTTCATGGACTCCAGAGACCAACTCTGTGGGTTACCGTCCTATCTGGTCATATCAGTCAGGGTCATGACCAGAGACGAGAAGTTACGAATAAACTTCCGATAATAGTTGGCAAAGCCAAGATAATGCTGCAGAGGACATAACACCCATGGGTCAGGGCCACTGTAGGACTGCTGAAAGTTTCTCTGGGTCCATCGAAAAACCAGCAGTGGAAATGACATAACCCAGGAATTTTATCTGTTCACGATGGAATTCGCACTTCTCCAATTTACAATATAGTCTGTTCTCTCTTAGTTTCTGAAACACACGACAGACATCTGTGTGGTGGCTCTCCAGGGACTTGGAAAATATGAGAATATCGTTGAGATAAACCACCACACATAACTGCAATAAATCTCGGAGGACATCGTTATTAAATTCTTGGAAAACTGCCGGGGCTTTACAAAGGCCAAAAGGCATTACGAGGTACTCATGGCCTGTTCTGGTATTAAACGCAGTTTTCCACTCGTCGCCCTCCTTAACCCTCATGAGATTGTATTCCCCTCTCAAATCAAGCTTTGTGAAAACCGTTGCTCCCTTAAGGAGGTCAAATAACTCCGTAATCAACTGGATCGAATAGGCGTTCTTAAGGCGTTCTTAGTTTCGTAAAACTATTGAGACCCCTGTAATCAATACAAGGTCCAAGTTCACCACT
Source organism: Lithobates clamitans (assembly GCA_037952925.1). Taxonomy (NCBI): domain Eukaryota; kingdom Metazoa; phylum Chordata; class Amphibia; order Anura; family Ranidae; genus Lithobates; species Lithobates clamitans. Next base: position 1,173,992 of record JBBGZY010000611.1, read on the forward strand.
TTTCTTCTTCACTAAGAAGAAACCAGCACCAGCTGGAGACGAAGATATGCAGATGAAACTTGCGTCTGCAACATACTTCTCCATGGTCTTATCCTCCAAAACCGACAAGGGGTAAACCTGCCCACGAGGGGGTATGGCACCAGGTTAAAGGTCAATTGCGCAATCATACGACCGGTGTGGAGGCAAACTGCTGGCTTAATCTTTGTCAAATACATCGCTAAAATCGCGGTACTCCTCCGGTAGGGAGGAGAGTGAAGAGGTGCACAGGACCTTGGCTACCTTATGGAAGCATGTCTTACTGCATTATGGTGACCAGGAGAGAACCTCAGCAGGGAGCCAATCAAAAGAGGGGTTGTGCATCTGTAACCAAGGATAACCAATAACCAACGGAAACTTAGGTTAGGAAATAACTTGGAATTGGATTATCTCATGGTGAAGAGCCCCTATGGCCATGGGCAATGGAACAGTCTCATGAGTCACATGGGCAGGCTGTAGAGGTCTTCCGTCAAGACCCTCAATGGCAAGTGGAGTGTCACACAGCTGCAGTTGAATCGAGTGCTTCAATACAAAGGCAGCATCAATGAACAGGCCTGCAGCCCCAGAGTCGATTAGAGCCTGTATCTCAACGGACGACTCAGCCCAAGAAAGGGTAACCAAAACCAGGGGCTTATCCTTCTGGATAACTGGGAACGAAAGAACGTCACCTAAGGTCTATTTATGACAGGACCTCAAGGTTCCTGGACGGGAAGGACAAGGCTTCAAAAAGTGACCTGCCTGGCCACAATAAAGGCACAATCTCTCCCTCCTCCTAAGGGTTCTCTCATCCACAGAGAGATGCGTGAAGATCAAGTGCATGGGTTCATTTTCACAGACCGACTCAGTACCAGGAGGCGAGGGAGGGAAGGGTGGTACTGCAAAGTTCGGAGACAAATGTACAGGAGGCTTCCACAAGCACTCCTTAAAAAGGAATCTTTCTCTGAGTCTGGAGTCAATGAGGATGGCAAACATGATAAACCTCTCCAGCTCAGTGGGTATATCTCAGGTTGCTATCTCATCCTTAATGGTATCCAAGAGACCATGAGAAAAAGCAGCCACGAGGGCCTCATTGTTCCAAGCAACCTCTGCTGCCAGAGTACGGAATTCAATGGTGTAATCAGCAACAGTTCTTGTACTCTGTTTGATGGACATGGGGCACTTGGCAGCAGAAGCCGAGCGTGCGGGAACATCAAATACCCTTTTAAAAGAAGTCACAAACTCAGGGTAACTCAAGACAACAGGTTTTTACATCTCCAAAGAGGGTTTGCCCAGGCCAAGGCTCTCTCAGAAAGCAAAGATATCACAAAACCTACTTTGCTTCTGTCCGTGGGAAACACCTGGGGCAGCATCTCAAAGTATATCTCAACCTGGTTGAGAAACCCTCTGCATTGGACTGGATCGCCCCCAAATCAATGGGGAAGCGGAGTGGAACCAGACATACCTCTTATAGAGGTAATACTCGAGGCGAGTGCCTGTACAGAGACTGGAGCAGCAGCAGGGACGACCTGCAACACACGTTGCACCGGAGCAGCCACAGTGGGAGATTCCAGGTGAGCCATGGCATCCAATCTGGAAAAAAAAACAACAGCAAGTGGATTCACTGCATCTTCTGAATTCATGGCCTTCGCCTACTGTCAGAAACCATGAATCAGACTGAGACAGAAGTACAGTTATAGCAAACTTGTTTAATAATAATAAAAAAAGGTAAACAGAGTAAGCGTAGTCAAAACATAGCCAGAGTTCAGGAACCGGAACGGATAGTCAGACAAGCCAAACGTCAGGGAGCCAGAGATGAGCGTAGTAGAACAGCAAGCAGGATCTGGAGCCAGAAGGAATGTCAGCCAAGCAAGTCTTTAACAGGAACACAGGAGAGCATCTCTGGAGATGTGACCAAGGCGAAGGCAGCGATCATGTGGACTGGACGGCTTAAGTAGGCAGGACTGACGAGCAGGATATGAACAACTGGTGAGTCACTGTGGAGAAATAGGAGCTGGCAATTAGCTGACAGCTGAGCGGCCAGCTTTGAGAAGGAAGGGCTAAGCCCAGCCCTGACACTGACTGTACAAAAATGTTTTTTTAGATTGGATTCCAACGGAGTGGATCGACTAGGGCAGAAAATGATTGATCATTTTACATTCATTGGTGGCAATGAGATACTTAGTTCATGAATACGATCATATTTTGACTGACCCGATTATGAAATTACATGTTGGAAAACAATATGAGATTGATAATTTATGAACATATCTTAACTTGTGATTGAAATGGGTTGTCGATTATTGATTGATTATTCCTATCAGGGGATGGATCAGACAATAAATCAGTCATTTATTAAAGCATGTACTGTTCTAACCACTATAGAGCCCCTTTGTACTTCCTAGTGTGGGCTAAAGTGTATTGTTTAATGCACCATTTAATGTCCCCGTATTTATGGTTCTGGATTGCCCCTTTAGAGGGACTACTGCCCAGGGGATTCTAGGCAATATCCCTGCCACTCTGGGTTGTTTACTCAGTACCTAAAGAACCAGCTATCGCTTGCCTACTGGGCACAAACATGCAACATGGCAGCTTAGGATCAATTGATCTATTGCAGTACAGGGTAGGTAATGAAAGGCTATGGCAGGGAGGTTCCCCAATTCCCTATCACCACCCGTATCCTCCTACTTTATACACATATTGACCTTGATTTTCTTCTGAAAAGCATGTGTAGTTCTGCATTGTTTGCCATTCAGTACAAGAGAACTAATAATTATTTAAAAGTCTAGTGCAACTGCAGAGAAATACAAAAAGTGATTCTAGAATGGTTTGGGATATGTAAACATCTTTTCACAACTTAAATATTGCAAATGATGATAAGTCCTGGGTCTGGAACAGTACTTTACAATATGGGTTTCATTGAAGGTCAGCTAAAATGCTTATGGTGTATATAAAAAGTAATGCTTCAATACAATAGAAATGAAATGCTTTCCATCCTAGAAACATTCAGCTGTTTTTCCACAGTAGCTAAGTGTCAGCAGATATGGCAATGTGTAGTTATTTATACTCTAGGGAATTTGGAAAGTTCACTGTAGTACATTAGGGATTCAGTACAATCTAACAATTCCTAGTTGCATTTGGATTTTTGAGAAACTTGTAGTTTAGTTATAATGATCAGTGTATTTCTTTAGCACTGTAGCAGAATTTCGAAAAATTCCCTTAATAAATAGGTACAAATATCATGTGGGTTCCAGCACAGCATAAATGAAGAGTTGGGCTGGATGCCAGAAGTCTCTTCTGCTCCTGCTCGGCTCGCTTAATCCCAATGACAGCCCTCAGTGGATGATGGTCTCCTGTAAAAGTGGGGTCGCAGGACGCATTTCGAGAACTCCTCCTCTTCTTCAGCTGAAGAAGAGGAGGACTCCTCGAAACGTGTCCTGTGAATAGTCCAATGCTTCACCTGTCAGCTGGCCACACAGTGATCCGGACACTGTGGCTGCTCATCCATCCTTTCCTTACAACTGTGTTGAGTGGGCTCTTTCTCGTGGACTGTATGCACTCTTTCACATTTTATTTTGTGAGTACATAATATGTTGTTTTTAATCCCTTTAATCCTTTTACCACACCAGAGGTTTGCGCTGTTTTCTCCCTTCCCTTGCTTTTGTCTTAAAGCAATATATGTTTTGCCCATGATTACAGCCTATGAACAAGTGACCCTTGAACCAGGCTTTCAGTTAAATTGGGGAGACAGGGGTACCGGCTCATATCTACTTTATAGAACCTTTTTCAAGATACATGGATTCTCTCTTACATAAATAGGTTGTTTGCCAATGCTTTTCTTTTTGTCTTTTCACAAATTATCCTATGACTTTCCTTCTTAATGCTCACAAACTCTTGAGTTTCCATATAAGTAAATCCAAGAGCAAAATATTCTTTCTGTCCGCTTTGAGTGATCACTTTTGAGTGACAACTACAGATTGATCCATTGCTTCCAACAACATCAAATATTTAGGCATTGAAATAGGGAGAACCTCAAGCACTATACAGTATATAACATCAGCTTTACCTCAAGCTACAAAATCACTGTATCAAGTAACTTTAGGGGTGGGATTTCTTAGCCTTTGCACCCAAAATGGATTTTGGCCAGACGCATTAGCTGCTCGCCATAAGCATTACCATAATAAGAAGTGTTATAGCTTGCCTTTTTTACATGATTTTCCATTGTTTCCTATGTAGACAAGCCATTCTTGCTGTTGCTCCTACATCAACATGGTTACAACTGGAACATGTTCAGTTCACTGGATATGGGGATTTTGTCTTAAATTCTCCTTGCATACTCTGGCATTCATTCTTTCCACTTGCAGATGGGAAATATTTTACTGCATCAAAAATCAAGGGAATGTTAGCAAAAAAATGCTTTCACAGCCTGTTTCCTACTGCGCATACGTGAATCGCATACGCATACGCGAAATGTTGTAAATCGCCTTGCAGCGATCTTACCTGGAAATGGAAGCAGTTACCTGTCAAAACCAAGTACCCTTTCCCCCCCAGAAAGTGCCAAATGTGACAGTGGAGGGAGGGGATGGTGCGAACTAGCTGAGCTTCCCCTTTTGGATGGAGCTCTGCTTTAAGCTTGTACACACAGGCCGAACATCGAGCGGTGTCAGCTGGTTCAATAGAAACCTGCTGGCATTCGGCCCATGTGTACGGCAGATGGTCTGACAGAAGCCGGCAGAATGTCCAGCTTCTGTTGAAGGGGCAAGACTGATCAGCGGTCTGATCAGCGCTTTCATCCATTGGACGGTGTGTTCTGGTGGGGAGTGGGTGGTTCCCCTGTCAGAACACAATAGCTCAGCGTGGAGATCGCTGTACTATCATCGGATTGTAGTACAGGATCTCCTCCCAAGCTCTTCAACCCACTGGGTTGAATGAAAAACAACTGATAGTATGTTCTAGGCTTAAAACAGAGCTCCACCCAAAAGGGGAAGCTACGCTTGTTCGCACCCCCCCCCCCCCCACTGCCATATTTGGCACTTTTTGGTTTTGACAGGTACCAGCTCCCACTTCCGGGTAAGATTGCCACGCAGTGATCGACAACATTTCCGGCTCCTCCATCTTCTCCCCACTGCCTTCTGAGACACACAGAGGTCCCAGAAGATGACAGGACCATTCAGAAAGTGCAGCGCGACTCACACATGCGCACAGATGCCGGCACCCACACACAAAGCAAAGCCGAGTGATGAATCAGCTAGGGGTGCCAATAACGCGGCATCCATGGACAGGTAAGTGTCCTTATATTAAAGTGGTTGTAAACCCTGTTATACCCCACTATTGCCTACAGGTAAGCCTATAACAAGACTTACCTGTAGGTACCGTGAATATCTCCTAAACTTGCACCGTTTAGGAGATATTCAGTATATGTGCTGCTGCTGACGTGCCATGACCTGCAGCTCTCGCGCGAATGCGAGACAGCGCCGAACCCGTGAACCCGGAAGTAACGCCGGTGGAAGATGTCCGCGCTGTACTCGGAGGGCCGTCGCAAATTCAGGGCATCGTTCTAAGGTAAGTATTTCATAATGAGCTAGTATGCAGTGCTGTCTTGCATGGTTTGGTTTTTTTGGGGGTTTTTTTTGAGGTTTACAGCCTCTTTAAAAGTCAGCAGCTTCAGTATTTGTAGCTGCTGACTTTTAATTTTTTTTTTTACAGACTCGAACTCCTCTTTAAATCCCTAACCTAGCAGCTTAACCCACCAGAACCCCCTTGAAATAACACGTGCAATTAACCCCCTAACCCCACTCTTTACACTTAAAATGAACGCTAACACTTAGCCTTCTTCCAGTTTTCAATAAAATGATACCATGTGATCCTGCCATTAAAGTGGAACTTCAGTCCCCTTAATGATGGCTGCAGGATCGCCTCCTGAATGCCTGATAGCAGCTGCTTAGCCGCACTCTGAAAAGCAATCCACAAAGGATTACTTTTCAGGACATTGGTTAGTGTTAACCAAGCCTTTCAAAGCATTTTTTTACAACAGACTGATTAGATGATACTAAAAGCAATAAACCCACAATTGCAAAATACCAGTTTAATGGTTTATGGAATACTAAATAATTTATTCTGCAGATGTCACAAATATACAGTAATGCATGCGTTGTATAAAATGTGTATTTTGAAATTTTATGATGGTTATGCTTCAGGGACAGACTCTCGTATGCGAGGATCCTAAAATGTCAGGCCTCAGCTGTATGTATAATAAATCTAATACTTATAAGAAAACGTATGAATTAGCACAGCCAAAGCAGAAACATCAACCTGGTTGTATAAAATAAGCAAAGCACAGCAAAAAAAAATCTACAGCTATTTTATTAGACATTTATATGCTGAATATCTGGCAAAAAGGTACTGTAACTGTCTATGTGATATCATTTTTATTTGCTGTTTGGGCAACACCCTAGACATGTGAAATTTGTGAAATATAGAACGGTCTTATTTTGCTTAACCACTTCAGCCCCAGAAGAATTAGCTGATCAATGACCAGGTCATTTTTTGCGATACAGCACTGTGTCGCTTTAACTGACAATTGCGCAGTCGTGCAATGCTGTACCCAAACAAAATTTACGTCCTTTTTTCCCACAAATAAAGCTTTCTTTTGGTGGTATTTAATCATCTCTGCGGTTTTTATTTCTTGCGCTATAAACAAAAACAGAGCGACAATTTTGTACTTTTTGCTGTAATAAATAGCCTCAATTTTTTTAAAAAAAGCTAATTTTTTCCTCAGTTTAGGCCGATATGTATTCTTCTACACATTTTTGGTAATAAAAATTGCAAAAAGCGTATATTGATTGGTTTGCCCAAAAGTTATAGCGTCTACAAAATAGGGGATAGATTTATGGCATTTTTATAATTATTAGGAGAGATCGTGTTCCCAGCTCGTAGGAACTCACGATCTCTCTCTCCTCTCCTCACAGAACTGGGATGTGTGTGTTTACACGTCCCTGTTCTGCCTCTCGTGCCCTCGATCGCTCGTGCCCGCGATCGCACGTGCCCGGCGGTCATCGCGACCGCTGGTCACGAGCATCAGCACCCCCGCTGTGCCTGCTATCCCGATTAAAGGGACCGACATACAGCTATGACGGTTCATGGGATCGTGCCGACCTGCTGCAGTTTAATTATGGCAGGTGGTCGGCAAGTGGTTAAAGAGATAATAAACCCAACACTAAAACTGTAGCTTACCAATCATTAGATGTGGTGGCTGCATTCGTTTTCTATTTTTAGGCTTTTCCCCCTCTGTTTTCATCTGGTAATCTGGCCAATAATACACCCCTTGCATTAGAGGACCAGGGGCAGATCCAGAGTTTAGTCTCGGGAGGAGCACTGCCAAAAAATAAGTTATTTTTACGGGCAATTTATCAGGACAATTGCAGGTGTTGGCGCTTCAATAATCACGGCACCATGGTTGATATGGTGTCAGGATGATTGAAGCTCGTTATTTCTATTATTACATTGTTATATAAAACAAAATAGTTTAACTAACCATTAAGCAGAATCCGTGGGACCCCCGAGTGTGTCACTTGCCACCATCGCCTGCCACCAGAGGCAATGTGTCACCTGCTACGTCACCTGTCATCAGATGCGGATTGTCACTTGCCACATCGCCTGCCATCAGATGCAGTGTGTCACCTGCTACGTCACCTGCCTTCAAATGTGTATTGCCACATCGCCTGCCATCAGATGCGGATTGCAACTTGCCACATCGCCTGCCATCAGATGCGGATTGCCACTTGCCACATCGCCTGCCATCAGATGCAGTGTGTCACCTGCTACGTCACCTGCCTACAGATGCGGATTGCCACTTGCCACATCCCCTCCCATCAGATGCATATTGCTACTTGCCACATCCCCTGCCATCAGATGCGGATTGTCACTTGCCACGTCGCCTGCCACAAGTTGCGGATTGTCACTTGCTTGCTACCAAATGCGGATTGCCACTTGCCACGTCAACTGCCACCAGATGCGGATTGCCACTTGCCACGTCACCTGCCACATTTTACGGATCGTCACTTGCCACGTCACCTGCCACAAGTTGCGGATTGTCACTTGCCACGTCACCTGCCACACGTTGCGGATTGTCACTTACCACGTCACCTGCCACACGTTGCGGATTGTCACTTGCCACATCCCCTGCCACGTCCTGATTGCCACTTCCCACGTCACCTGCCACATGTTGCGGATTGTCACTTGCCTGCTACAAGGTGCGGATTGTCACTTACTGTGTCCCAGAGTGAAGGCAGGCAGCAGAGAGATGACGTAATTTGCCCGCAGCTGCACAGTGAGGGCAGAACTGCGGTGATGCAGGGCAGGTGGTAAGAGATGATGTAATTTCTCTGCTCTTCTGCCCGCCAGCCCGCTGACTGGCCTGCCCACCTGCTCACCTGCATATAGACATAAAAAATTCAAAGAAAAAGCGCCTCTTAGGTATCAGTGATTTATTCAAATATTAAAAGCATACATGAGCACTTACATTAAGGCTGAGGAGTGACTGCTTCCATAGAGAACTAGACCCGGTATCGTCAAAACTCCAATAGTGTGGGGCTGGATGGATGCCGGGCGGATGGCCGCGGACCTCCGCTCGGAATCACCGGCTGTGTGTGCGGTGAAGTGGAGAAGTCACTTCCGCGTTCCAACAGATCACATGGGTGATGACGTCACTCGGGTAGTTCAGATTCACAGGGCTCCACTACGCGTTTCTGAGCATGCGCGAAGCTCGTAACGGGCATGCGCGCTCAGATCGGAGCAGACTGGAGTGTTCGGGTGGAGTGGGGTGAGCAGTGAGATGCTCCTTCTCTTTGATTGGTCCAGATCAGTATTTGTCTTTCACATAGAGCTATTTAAGCTTCCTGGTTTGCTGTCCCATACACACTTGATAAAGGAGCGCGCATGCCCGTTTTGAGCTTCGCGCATGCTCAGAAACGCGTAGTGGACCCCTGTGAATCTGAACTACCCGAGTGACGTCATCACAAAATGTGATCTGTTGGAACGCGGAAGTGACTTCACCGTACACACAGCCGGTGCTTCCAAGCGGAGGTCCGCGGCCATCCGCCCGGCATCCATCCAGCCCCACACTATTGGAGTTTTGACGATACCGGGTCTAGTTCTCTATGGAAGCAGTCACTCTTCAGCCTTAATGTAAGTGCTCATGTATGCTTTTAATATTTGAATAAATCACTGATACCTAAGAGGTGCTTTTTCTTTGAATTTTTTATGTCTATATGGAGAGCTGACTTCACTCAACAGGAAGCTGCCCTTGGTATTTTGGTTGCATAGATTCCCCTGGCTCCCACATCCATCCACATTTCGGATGATCCACACATCATAGACTCTTTTTCTGGACTATTTTTATGGGACTATTTTTATGTGATTACTGTCTATTTTTATGTGATTACTGTCTATTTTTAACATCATTCACTTTTATACCTACGGACTTGAGCGCTGCTACATTATATATCTTACCTGCTCACCTGCCAACTGGCCTGTTCGCCCGCTCACCCGCCGACCTGCTGACTGGACTGCCTGTTCACTCACCCACCAGCCCGCTAACTGATCCACCCACTTACTTGTTTTACATGGATAAATAAAAGCTGATAATTGTAAGCACCCCTATCAATGGTTTATCTCATCCCTGTAAACTGATACATCTGGAAGAGAGCTTGTTCTTTTGAAAAACAACAGACTTACTGGCTGGATAAAAGAAAGAAAGCAAATACAGCCATCACATCTAAGAATTGGAAAGCTGCAATATAATAAATGTTTGCTTTCGGGTTTAATACTGCTTTATTACAGAAGGCAAGCATGCCAAACCAGTAAATGTGACTCGTATTCATCTGACCAGGCCTTCACCTCACATTTGCAAACCTCTACTGTTTAGTTCCAGTTAAATATTTCTTTTTAGTTCTTACTTATCTAAATATGAGAAGAAAAAAAATGACTTCAGCTTACGCTTACCAGTCCTTAGATGTGGTGGCTGCATTCATTTTCTCTCTTTCTTCAAGCTTATTTTCCTTTCTTTTCTCCTGATGATGTTGCCAATAACGCAATTCTGTCATTGGGTAACAATGCCAACTTGCTGTACACAGGAAATGTGTTAGGACTACAGAACATCTCTCCCTCTCCTCATAACACAGGAGGAGATGTTCTGTTGTTCTCATAGGTGAACTGGGCAGGGATGATAACACTACTTGAGATAACACAGGACAGAGCTGGATTTCTGGTAGGTTCGATAAGCATTTTAAATTTTTTTGCAGTTATCAAACAGATATCGCAAAATGCATGCAATGGCTTGTTTAACAAACTAAAAGAGAGCATATAATAGAAGTTCATTTTTAGGGTATTCATACACTTTAACTTTTAAACTTGGCCTAATGCCTGGTACACACTGCTAGTTATTTTACTAGTAAACCCCAGCAGGCTGAATGAAAAAAACTGACAGCTCCGGTCCGAGCCGCTGTACTGATGATCCAACGTTAGTACAACGATCCGTTGAGCCCTTGTGTTCTAACAGGGGAACCCCACACCAGAACACTCCAATCAGCGCTCTCCGCCATTGGCGGAGAGCGCTGATCGGGAGCCGGTTGGCTACTGGTTTTCCAGCATGCTCGTCTGACAGAAGCTGGCCAAACAGCCAGCTTCTGTCAGACAGGGTGCCATACACTCAGGCTGAATGCCGGGGAACATCAACCGGTTCTATGAAAACGTCTCCAGGCATTCGGCCCCTGTGTACAGGGCTTAAAGGAGAAGTTCAGCCAAAGCTCGTTTGGCTGGGCTTCTCCTATGGATCACCGGAGTGCAGTTCGTTTTGCACTCCTGTGACCCGTTTTCAGCAGAGAGCGAACTGAAGTCCATCCTTTGCTAACATCACCAATATCTGTCCAGGCATCACGTCATCCCAACAATGGGAGTCTGGATCCGCCAGGTGTCTGGACTGAAACCCTGCTCAGCCTCTCAGCGAGCTGCTGAGAGCCTGAGACACTCCACCCCTCCACAGCCTAGCGCTCCAATGAGAGAGGAGGGAAAAGAGCAAAGAGCTGTGACTCGCAGTCTGCAGATCTCTGCTCACAGAGCTTTGAAAACCGAGTGATCAGCGATGTTCAATCACTCGGTTTCCAGTGCTGAGGCGCTGGGGGACAGATGCAGCATGAGACTGATGCTGCATCCACCTAGGTAAGTGTAAATCTAAAAATAAAAAGAAACCCATACTTCTCCTTTAAGCAGTTAACCTAGAAACAGCAAAATGGGCTTAACTTAATGAAATTAAAGTGGTTCTAAAAGCTGAATCTTTTTTACCTTCATGCATTTAATGCATGAAAGTAAAAAACCTTCTGTGTGCAGCGCCCCCCTCCAGCCCCTCCCCCCCAATCCTTACTTGAACTCCCTCCGATCCAGTGATGTTCACTGTCAATCACAGCCAGTAAGCCAATAAAGAGGGAACAGAAGGGTGGGGCGAGCTGCGGCTCTATGTATCTTATTGACTCGTAGAGCAACAGCTCGGGAGCAAGCAAGCTGCGACGCTCACAGGGCAAGCGGCTTTGTCTGAGGGTACTGCTCAAAGGGGAGGAGCCAAGAGCGCCGGTGGGGTACCCAAAAAGAAGAGGATCGGAGCGGCTCTATGCAAAACCACTGCACAGAGCAGGTAAGTAAAACATGTTTGTTATTTAAAAATTTAAAAAAATTAAGCTTTAATACCACTTTAACCACTTCCCCCCCCCCCCCCTTGCTGACCAAGCCAATTTTCAGTTTTCAGCGCTGTCACTTTGTAAATGACAATTGCGTGGTCATGCTACACTGTACCCAAACTAAATTTTTTATCATTTTGTTCCCACAAATAGAGCTTTCTTTTGGTGGTACTGTATTTGATCACCTCTGCGGTTTTTATTTTTTGCTAAACAAATAAAAAAGGACCAAAAATTTGGGAAAAAAAAGGTTTTTCTTTGTTTCTGTTATACAATTTTGTAAAAAAGTATGTTTTCTCCTTCACTGATGAGCACTGATAAGCTGCACTGATGGGCACTGATAAGGCGGCACCGATGATGTGGCACCAATGAGATGGCACTGATGGGCAGTGATGATGGGCATTCATAGGTGGCACTGATGAGGCTGCACTGATAGTTGGCACTGATGGGCACTCATAGGTGGCACTGGAGGGCACTGATGGGCACTCATAGGTGGCACTGGAGGGCACTGATGGGCACTGATAGGCGACACTGATGGGCACTGAAAGGCTGCACTGATGGGTACGTATGGGTGTCACTGATAGGCGGCACTGCTGGGCACTGATGGGCACTGATAGGTGGCACTGATGGCTGGCACTGATAGATTGCACTAATGGGCTTCACTGATGGCACTGGCACTGGCAGGCATTATTAATGGGCACTGATTGGCATATGCCTGGTGGTCTAGGGTGGCATACCTGTTGGGGTTCCTTTGTGGGCATCCCTGGTGGTCCTGGCAGCATCCCTGGTGGTCCTGGGTGGGCATCCGCGGGGGGCGGCTCCGCTGATAAACAATCATCACAGACCGCCCTGTCAGGAGAGCCGCCGATTGGCTCTTCTCTACTCGCGTCTGTCAGATGCGAGTGAGGAAAAGCCAATAAACGGCTCTGCTGCTTACATAGTGATCAGCCGTTATTAAGCATGGCTGATCATGTGGTAAAGAGCCTCCGTCAGAGGCTCTTTACCGAGATTGGTGATGCGGTGTGTCAGGCTGACACACTACACTACCGATCGCTGTGCTGCACGCCCCCAAGGGTGCGCAATCACGGCTTATCCTGCTGGATGTCATATGAAGCCCAGTCAGGATAACTGTACCACTTCCCGGCCGTCATTTTGCTATGTGCCGGGCGGGAAGTAGTTAAAGTGACACTAAACTTTAGGGTTAAAAAAATGACATTCAGATATCTATCCCCAAAGTGGTTGTAAAGGCAGAATTTTTTTTTATCTTAATGCATTCTATGCATTAGGATAAAAAGCCTTCTGTATGCAGATGCCCCCTCAGCCCCCCTAATACTAACCTGAGCCCCCATTCCTCCTGATTGGCTGAGACACAGCAGCAGCACCATTGGCTCCCGCTTCTGTCACTCAAAGTCAGTTAGTTGGTAAGGGACCAAACTGTGGCTCCATGTCTAAATGGATACACAGAGCTGCGGCTTGGGTGCCCCCATAGCAAGCTGCATGCTGCGGGGGCACTCGACCGGAGGGAGAGGCCAGGAGCTCTGAAGAGGGACCCGAGAACAGGAGGATCTGGGCTAAAACCACTGCACAAAGCAGGTAAGTATAACATGTTTATTATTTTTAATAGAAAAGAAAAACAAAGCTTTACAATCACTTTAACTCATAAAAGTACCTTCTATTGCTCTCAGCTGCCTCCAAATTCCTTTTTTTGGTGCTTTGATATGATCTCCTCCTAGAGGGTGGCTAAATTAAATATTCATGTTTCTACTATATGTAGGAATGTAGCCACCCTCTCTTGCTCATTCCCAAGATGGACTAGGGACAATCACCACAATCAATGTGCACTGCACATTCCAAACAAACAGTATAGAGGGGGGAAAGGAGGGGTTTAGGATCTCACAGAGGATGTTACAAGGAGGCAGAAAAACACAGTAAGAAACATTTTATAAAGAATGGAATACAGGGCCATTAAAGAGGTGTTCCACTTAAAAAAAAAAAAATTAAAAGTCAGCAGCTACAAATACTGCAGCTGCTGACTTTTAATAATCAGACCCTTACCTGTCCCAGGGTCCAGCGATGCGGGGGATCGAACCCCCTTTCGTCTCCCCCTCCATTTGGAAATGCCGGCATTGTAAATGTGGGTGCCCGGCTGTGGCTTTACAGCCGGGCACCCAATGCACATGCGCGAGCGGCGCCGCGATTGGCCGCGCAATCATCTGGGACATGTGATGGGTCCCAGATGATTGACAAGAAGGAGGGGGCAGAGCTGATCTCCCTTCCTGTGCCGAGGGAAGTGACGTCAAGAGCCCAGGCGCTGATGGAGGCAGACTACGAGGGACCCCCTAGCAACAGGCATTTAGAGGTGAGGGTTTTTTTAATTTTTTTTTATGCACATAAATGACATTTTTTTTGGGTGGAACTCCACTTTAAGTAGTGGATGTGTATTGTGTATGGATTATTTTTAGAGAATTTATTGTCAGTTTTTATTTTCCTAAGCCCTAAATTGTAGGTAAATTGTATATTGCCAAAGTGTAAATATCATATTATCACAGCTCTAGACACCATCGTGGTGGTCCTTGGGGTAAAAATACCGTCATACTGTAAATGTTATGCAGTAAACCTATGGCACCTATTTACATATGTCAAATTATTGGAGCCAGAATCAGTGCTCAGGAATAAAGAGATCTGCTGAAAACATGATTTATATATTCACATTGCAATGCTGATTGTATTATGGACATCTCTAAGTACAGAGACATCCAATGTGCTGAAAATAAGCCCTGAATGCTGAATAAGATAACTGATTGACAGACCTGTACTGGCTCTGGTACAGACACCTATGCATTTCTCATTGCAAACCCATCCCTGTAGTAGCACAAAGTGTTTTTCCCCCAGCACATCCTTCCACTTCATTGCTTGCCATGACTGCAAGTACAGATTTCACCTGAAGCAATGAGAATGGTTTTCACACAACAGATAAGGCTTACCTCGGTTTGCTTTCTGAATGACCTCAAAGTGATTTTTAATCAAGGATTGCATTTTCTATTTTACTTCCAATTCAGTCTGATGAAATAATTGTTTTTATATGAAAACATTAGACCATCCAAAAGTAATATTTCAGTTTTAGATATAGCTTATTTGCAAAAGATAAAGCTGCTCCTAAAGCCTCGTACACACGGTACGATTGTAGGCCAACCGAGCGTCTGATTTTTGTCTTAAGGGCGTGTGCCAGGATCTTGTCTTGCATACTAACGGTACACAATTGTCGTGCAAACACGAAAATAGTGAGGTACTACAAGGAATTTCAGCTCTTGAGCGACAACCTTTGGGCCCCTACTGCTAATTTTGTGTTTGGTGCGCATTGATTCCGAGCATGTGTGTTTGTACTTTAGACTTTTGTGTGACGGATTTGTGTACTGACCATTCGAAAATCTTTCGTCAAGCCATTGTCAACCAAAAATTTACTAGCCTGTCATCCAACATTTGTTAGCCGAAAGTTGGACAACAATTGTCAAAAGGAGTGTACTAATGGTAAGATTTTAGGACAGCAGTCTGTCAACAGACAATCCCCTGCCAACAATCGAACCATGTGTACGAGGCTTAAGGCTGGGTTCACACTTGATTTTGACCGGCTCTCTATGGAGCCGGTTCACATATCTCCGCTGCGGCTCTGGTGCGAATTGCACAGGAGCCCTGTGCGTCTTTTGGTCCGTTTCAGGTCTGAATTCAGCCAAAAATTTGGGCTGAAATCGGACCTGAAGCAGTGAACGGGGATACACCATACCCCTGCTGTGAACCCAGCCTAAGACCTCTGCAATCTTGAACTCCAGCTCACAGGTGCCCACTCCTCTGGGTTTTGTTTCTCTCCCCATTTAGCAAAGTCCTGGGGTCACATACCACTTCCAAAAGGTAAATGTCACTGTACCTTTCAAAAGTGGTGGATTTGCTAATTGGAGGTGGACTGAATGACCTGCAGGCATTGTCTAGAATATCCTGCCTTGGTTCATGGGCCTGTTTTGCTTACCCCAAGATGTTCCTACTGCTGCTGTTATATTCTTTAAGATATAAAACAAATTAAAAGTCCAGCAGTGGAAGTCCAATGCCCCGTACACACGATCGCACATTCCGACCACAAAATCCATGTTTTTGTTTTTCCGACGGATGTTGGCTCAAACTTGTCTTGCATACACACGGTCACACAAATCTTGTCGGAAATTCCGAAAGTCAAGAACGCGGTGACGTACAACATGTATGACGAGCTGAGAAAAATGAAGTTCAATAGCCAGTGCTACTCTTCTGCTTGATTCCGAGCATGCGTGGAACTTTGTGCATCGGAATTGTGTACACACGATCGAAATTTACGAGAATGGATTTTGTTGTCGGAAAATTTGAGATCCAGATCTCAAATTTTGTTTGCCGGAAATTCTGACGAAGAATGTCCGATGGAGCCTACACACGGTCGGAATTTCCGACAACAAGCTCCCATCGAACATTTGTTGTCGGAAAATCCGATCGTGTGTACGTGGAATAACCTTCTCATAATGACTAAGGCTGGGTTCACACCTCTGACAGATGCAGCTCACAGCAGGGGTCCGGTGCATCCCTGTTCACCATTTCAGGGACAAACCAGGGCCAAATTTTTGCCTGAATTCGGCCCTGAGACAGAGCCAAAGATGCACAGGGCCCCTGTGCAATCTGCTCTGCAGCTGCCCCGGAGATGCGTGAACCGTCTCCATAAAGAGCCGGTCGCAATCTCCTGTCATGTGAATTGGATGCGGGGTTTATCTGCAGCCACTCGTCTCTACAGCCAATCAAAGTGCAGAATGTATACAGCTTATCTGAGATTTCAGAAAGCAAGGGGCGGGGAGCATGAGATTACACTCTGCAGATCTCAGTGAGAAGAGGAATGGGACCCACCCCTCTTCACACATCACACAGGAACAGAGCTGAGACTGTTAATCACAGGCTGTGTGCTGGAGCACCTTCCCTGTCACCTTTTTATCACTGTTAATCACAGGCTGTGTGCTGGAGCACCTTCCCGGTCACCTTTTTATTACTGTTAATCACAGGCTGTGTGCTGGAGCACCTTCCCTGTCAACCTGTCAGAAGCTCATAGCAGAGGAATGAGGTAGCAGAGAGAAATTACACTTAGTACTTTGGATTGAGACAAGTACACATTATAGAGGGAAATGCTTAGTTCATATGTCATGTCAGAGATTTACAACCACTTTAAGAACAAAAACAAAGTTTATACTACTACAAAGTTTTTTAAAATCCTTGCAATACACATAGGTCACACAGAGGATTTTTTTTTCTCAACAAAAGTTAAAGCTGAACTCCGGTATAAACAAGAAGCTAAATCAAGAAGCATGTGTATTCTTACTTGAATATTGGTGTTCTTTGTGTATTTAGTTCAAATCTGTGCAGTAACCCGGTGTGAATCTTTGTCCAGACTGGTCACTGCTGCTCTCTTCTTGTGCAGGGTGACTGGCCTTGTTTCCACCCCCTGCTGTTATTTTCAGCAGACCGCCTGTAGTGTGTGAAGTCTGCTGGGTCCCACAGGTCTGCTCATTGTGCATGCTATGCACAACACAGTGATGATATCACTGCATCTTTTAAAAGATAATAACTGGGTTTGCAAGGCATTTATTGATTGCACACAAAGTGAATGTATATCCTTCGTGGCTATTGAGGAGTGCCTTGAGATTAGTTTTAATTTAAATGAATATTTATTTTCTGTCAGGGGTGGCCCGTCCAATAGGGGCGCCCGAGCACCACCCCCTCTCTCATCGCCACCCCCTATATGCAATGGATAGATTGATGCATAGCATCAATCTATCCATGGCCGATGCGGCTGCCCCATATTCGTGTGTCCGGGTCTTTCGGGTCACCAGGCTCATGAATAACAGCGGCCAGGGTTTTTTTAAGCACCAAATTAGAGTCATAGGCTCTAATAGGCTTCAAAATAGGGTGGGCTCTGGACACTGAGGATGCGTCCGGAGGCCATCCAGGTGTGAATGAATATTCACTGTTGCAACACAGATCCTCCTCCCAGACAATCAGGAAGCGGGTTTGATACCCTTCACCCGATTGGCTGAAAGAACAGGCGATCCAATTGGACGCCTAGGAGGAGGGGAGGAGACGTACAGCAGAAGTGAGGAGGAGAAGAGCCACCCGGTCCCCGCTGATGCCTGGATGCCCAATTGCCGATGCCGCTCCATGGATACCCAATCCCAGCCAGCGCTCCATTAATGTCCGATCCCTGCTACTGCTCCATGAATGCATGATCACCGCCACCTACAGTAGATGGGGTAAGTGCCGATGGACTGACCGGGGGACAGCAAGGGGGGGTTTGAGTTGCCATGGGGGGGTTCGGTTGTTTACTGTCCCCCAAACAAAAAACCCCCCGCCGCCACTGTTTTCTGTCATTGCTGGCTGTAGCCCCCCCAAATCATAAAAACAAGAGCAATCCCACAAGGGAGCTAGAAGCCAGCACTAAGTCTCCATCCCTCTTCTATTCTACAGCACTGTGTCTCCTTATCACTCCTGTTTAGTACACAGAGTCCAGAGCTGCAGCCTGCTATTCAGAGGAACAGAGAGAATGGAAACTGTCAGCTTGTGTTGTGAATGATTGCAGCTGGAGAAAAACACAAAAACACAAGCTGACTATAGCACACCCTGGATACTATGTCTGAGATAGCCTAGTATAGTACCCGACTTGTGCTGTTGTCAGCTTGTGTATTTATGAAAAGGAGCCCTTTTCTCCTGCTGCAATCATTCACCACACAAGTTGACAGTCTCCACTCGCTCCATTCCTCTGAATAGCAGGCTCGCAGCTCTGGACTTTGTGTATACTAAACAGGAGAGATGAGGAGACAGGACAGCAGAGCAGAGCGATGATCTGTCTGGCAGCTTAGGGAGGGCGGAGGTTGTACAGACCCAGTGTACACTGCCTGGCACACCCCTCCACTCCTGAACTGTCATTCATAAACCTAGAACTATTGATCAAGTGTTGTCAGATAGCAAGATGTGTGGGTGGGGCTAGCTATCCAACACCACAGCTCTTCAACTCCTGCACAGATTTCCATGGGGCCAAGAGCTATGTGTACAGAATCCCCTGGGGGTTTAACAAGTTTTAATTTCCTCTGGTGATGGCTCTTTATTAATGTTGTCTGGGTCCTTGCTGGGACCCTATTTATCATCTTAAACATTGTTACTGAGCCAGATAGTGTGGGAGGGGGCAAAATGTTAGAGTAGAGATGAAAGCAAGACACAAGGGTAAATATAAAATATAAATAAAGTGCGCTAATTATATGAAAATACACACATAGATGTGAATACATGTGGGTAATAGTAAAAACCACAATCTACTGAGAGCAAGTAAATGACTCCATGAGTGGTAAAAATATATAAGTGCAAAACATAAAAACTCAAATAAAAAGAAAAAACAAAAAATGTGTACATGTGAAATACAATGATATTAATAGCGTGAAAATCTGAAAATCAAACAAACTCAGTCCATGGGTTCAAATATAAAAAGTTCATCAGTGAAAAAAAGCTTCCATCCACTATACAGCTCAGCAGCAACTAATCCCCCTATGAGTGTATTGACAAAGGAGAGAGATGTGCAGGATGGTGCAAATCCACTGGCGGTGACTCCAATAAGTGAGAAAGTGATAAAGGTGGACTCTTACCCTCTGTGTTGGACCCCCTCCTTGGCAGGGTCTATCAGGCATGCAGATTTTTGCCCTCTGCAGGGACCATGTAATGAGAAGATCTCCCCAGCAGCTGTTAGGAATGTTGTCTCCGATCCGGGCTGGTCCAAGTGAAACGCCTGGAGAGGGGGGAAGGAAAGCTCTCTTGCTCCCAGTGTGGCAAAGGAAAAAACAAAAGAGCGGAGCTCCAATAGTGTAAAAAGTTTCGGAATTTATTAAATAAAAGTACAGACCGCAACGGAGAGTGCACGCTCCGTGAGGTGAAAATACAATTAAAAACAAGCCGGCATATAAAAATCGTAATAACCCGTGCATAACATGGGGCAATCGTGACGGCTTACAACGTAGCCGTGGGCGTGGCTACGTTGTAAGCCGTCACGATTGCCCCATGTTATGCACGGGTTATTACGATTTTTATATGCCGGCTTGTTTTTAATTGTATTTTCACCTCACGGAGCGTGCACTCTCCGTTGCGGTCTGTACTTTTATTTAATAAATTCCGAAACTTTTTACACTATTGGAGCTCCGCTCTTTTGTTTTTTCCTTTGCCACACTGGGAGCAAGAGAGCTTTCCTTCCCCCCTCTCCAGGCGTTTCACTTGGACCAGCCCGGATCGGAGACAACATTCCTAACAGCTGCTGGGGAGATCTTCTCATTACATGGTCCCTGCAGAGGGCAAAAATCTGCATGCCTGATAGATCCTGCCAAGGAGGGGGTCCAACACGGAGGGTAAGACACCACCTTTATCACTTTCTCACTTATTGGAGTCACCGCCAGTGGATTTGCACCATCCTGCACATCTCTCTCCTTTGTCAATACACTCATAGGGGGATTAGTTGCTGCTGAGCTGTATAGTGGATGGAAGCTTTTTTTCACTGATGAACTTTTTATATTTGAACCCATGGACTGAGTTTGTTTGATTTTCAGATTTTCACGCTATTAATATCATTGTATTTCACATGTACACATTTTTTGTTTTTTCTTTTTATTTGAGTTTTTATGTTTTGCACTTATATATTTTTACCACTCATGGAGTCATTTACTTGCTCTCAGTAGATTGTGGTTTTTACTATTACCCACATGTATTCACATCTATGTGTGTATTTTCATATAATTAGCGCACTTTATTTATTTTTTATTTTTCATGGTATACACAGATATTGGTGTATTTTGTGTGCAGCTTTTACCTTTGACCTTTTTTGCTCTGCAGCGCAGTTTTTCTTTTTATTTTTGAACAAGGGTAAATATTCCAGTAGGGACTAGGATGGGAATCTATATAATTCCCACGTTGCATCTCCAGGACAAAAGATTAAGGAAAATCTCCCCGTTGGAACACAGAAAGCAAAAAATACCCTGATAGGGGTGTTAAGCATACTCAATTCAAAACCAAAAATTTTGGCTGCATATATACTTTTAGGAGAAGTTCTACTAGTTACTAAATGCAAAGTTTTGCAAGATTGTTTAGTAGAAAAATAAAATAGTTCACTTGTTTGTATGTTGTTGGTTTAAGCAGATTGTGTTTGTTTATTTTTTTGACTTAGTTGATAATCAGACTGCATTTTTTGAGCCATTCGTGCAGAAATCCAGATAATTCCAGAGGGTTCACAAACCTTTTCTTGCAACTGTACATACACCTACAGACACATACATATATAATTAATTCCTCAGCAAAACCCTTCTGTATAAAATGTGTGCTCTCTGCTAAGAATTTATAAGGAATTTAAATCAGCCGAGCGTTACAATCCCAGAGCTCTGTACAGCAGCTTGGTTAGTGCACATGAATATGGATGAAAGCTCTTGAGCATTGACTGGCAATTTTCCTAACCTTTTTTTAATGCTTACCAAAAGCATATCATAAATGAACGAAAATACACCTTATAAAATGTATACATTTAGTATATGTTAGAATTATTGGTGACATCAAGTGTTTTTGCCACATGAATAGTGCCATACCTCAACATATAAACATTATCTTCCTAATAGCTACACAACTAAAATAATTAATTTACTGTATTATTGAACCTAAATCAAATAGTTATTGCCTAAAGCCAAAATCCAGCTAAAACACTTACTTATAGTTTTGGAAAGACCTGGGAAGAGGAAGAATGTACGCACCTTAAAACTAGCTTACCAGGAAGGTGATAAACTCCTACTTGCCCCCTTGGAGGGGACAGGTACATAATACATAAGCTCCTTCTTTCTGGCACCTCCATGGGGCATCGAGGATGCCAAAAATCCTTGAGCTTGTGCAGCCATATTTGGGAAAACCCCTGTCAAAGCACTTCACATGTTGAAGAGCATGTGGGCTGTCATTTAAATAATGGGGTCCCTTGTTTTGGGGACACCAGTCTATGTGCTGGAGAAGGGCCCAAAATCCAAGGAGCCCCTTCAGCCTTATAAATGGGCATACATTCTCTGCATCTGCTTTCCTGACTACCAATTTCTTCTTGAAGGACAGTAGAAACCCCAACAAAATTAACACATTTTGGAAAGCAAAAACACCAAAAAGTATTTTAAAGAGGCATGATGAGTCTTGAATTTTTCATTTTTGTGTCACAGGTTTTTGAAATATGAAGAAAGAAAATATTTTTTTTACACAAAGATGTAAATTAATAGGATATTTCTAACACACAGTATTGAAAAACTTGAAATTACACCTTAAAAAATAAATGTTGTTACTCCTCCTGAGTATGGGGATACCACATACTGCATATGAGACTTTTTTGCAGTCTAGCTGCATGAAGGTTCCCGGAACCCAAAAAGTACCTTCAGTTTTTCAAGGGGCATAACTTACTCATCTAATTTCCTGACTACCTATTACATTTTTGGGGGTCCCCGAGCACCAGACCAGTAGGAACACCCACAAAATGACCACATTTTGGAAATCAAACATTCCAAGTTATTTTTTAGGAGGCATAGTGAGTCTTTAAAGATGTATTTTTTCCACAAGTTTTTAGATATGCGAGAATAAAATGAAAAATCTTTTTTTTTTTTATACAAAGTTGTCAATTTGTTATGATATTTCCCATGCACAGTGTTGATATACTTAGAAATATACCACAAACACTTTCTGTTACTCTTCCTAAGTATAGGGATACAACATGTATGAGACTTGTATCGTATGCATCACAAAAATCAGGAAATATTGTATAAAACAGTGTACTGTAATACTCAAATCTGTGTGAGTGGGCAGGGAATATAGCCTATTGGTATATGTCTGCCCCCACAATTCTACTACACTGGCCAGGAGGTACAGGAGGCTGAACAGAAAATGAACTGTGGTTCTAGGAGTGTGATTGTCCACAGAGGATGACTGGGACTGTTGACTGGCATGACCATAACCACTGAGACATGCAGATGGGTGAATTCAGGCAGTAGGCAGAGACATGGTCAGCATACAGGCAATGGACTAGTCCAGGTAGACAGACAAAGACATGGTCAAAAAACAAGCTAGGGGGCCAGTACAGGCAGAAGGCAAAGGCAACACTGCACTGGTGTAGCAGTGAAAAAGGAACACTGTTGCTGGCTGCATTGGTTTTGTGACATTGGCACCGCTGCGGCTAGTGATCAGGAGTACTGTTTCTGGCTGCACTGATCTGCTGACAATGACACTGCTCTGGCTAGCAATCAGAAACACTGTTGCTGGCTGCAGTGGTTTTGGTGACACTGACACTGGTGTGGCTAGCATTCAGGATCACTGTTACTGGCTGCATGAGTCTGGTGACACTGGTACTGGTGTGGGAGTGATCAGCAACACTGTTGCTTGTTTACACTGGTCTGATGACACTGAGACTAGTGTGGATAACGACCAGGAGCACTGTGGCTAGCTTACATTGATCTGGTGACAGTGAAACTGGTTTGATGATAGTCAGGAACACTGTGACACTGGTTAAAATGGCACCAGTGTGGCTAGCAACCAGGAACACTGTTACTGGCTTACACTGTTTGGTGACACTGAAACTGGTCTGGCTAGTGATTAGGGATGAGCCGAACACCCCCCTGTTCGGTTTGCACCAGAACTTGCTAACAGGCAAAATATTTGTTTGAGGAGGTCCCTTACTACTTTTCAAAAAATGTGCTCAGAGGCTGGAGCAATATCTCATACCTTATCGGTCAATTATGAATTACTGATTACACGGGAACTAATCTTTTGAATTGTGTTCAGGAATGGGAACAGGGGCTGGGAAAGCCTTTTAGCTTAACACAGTTACAACATATCCTTAAATTTACGCACGAATCATCGATCTGTGTGAAAATTCAAGAGACTAACTTTAAAATTTTTACTCGGTGGTACAGAACGCCAGTGAAATTGAAGAGAATCTTTCCTGACTCCTCTGACCTGTGTTGGAGATGTCAGAGAGACAGTGGTGCGATGTTACATATTTTTTGGAAGTGTCCCAAACTAAAGAAGTTTTGGATAGAAGTTAGACGTATTGTCCAAATTTTTATGGATGGTAAAACACCAGAAGACCCGGCCTTTTTTCTCCTCCATGCGTCTCACATACCAGAAAAGGTCTACAAGGAATCCATTATTCATCATCTTTTAGATGCCGCTAAGGCATGTATCCCCCTGACATGGAAATCACCGATGCCTCCGACAATAGGGATGTGGTTACCTAAAGTAAAAGAGATTAACAAACTAGAAGACCTGGTTCTTTCTGCGTGACATCAGCAGGTGCGTTACTCTAAGACCTGGTCACTTTGGAATGTTTTTATGGCCTCAGAGGAGGGAAGCACCCTCCTTGACAATAATTTGGGTAGTTAAAGTGGGTACTTAATTTAAGGTTCTTAGCTCAATCCTCCTTTTGATATACGAGCACAATTGAGGTGTATTCCCATGGAGGGGTTTGACCCTTCCCTTTTTTTTTTTCTTTTGTTGTTTTGTTGTTTTTGTATAAAATTTTTGTATAAAACAGATTAAGACGAGTTTGAGACTACAAGTTGGCAGGACACGGGATCCTTGGTTAGGAATATTGTGTTGATGAGAAGTCTCTGTGCAGCGACTTAATTTATTGCAAGATAGATATAAGGATATGTTCTTATTGTGATAATTGATGTTGTGTTGTCCTGTTCTTCTGTATATGTATTTGAATTTGTCTTATGATTGAATAAATAAAATAATTGAAAAAAAAAATTTTTTTTTGAACACGCGAACACCGTTAAAGTCTATGGGACACAAACATGAATAATCAAAAGTGCTAATTTTTAAGGCTTATATGCAAGTTATTGTCATAAAAAGTGTTTGGGGACCTGGGTGCTGCCCCAGGGGACATGGATCAATGCAAAAAAAAGTTTTAAAAACGGCAGTTTTTTCAGGAGCAGTGATTTTAATAATGCTTAAAGTGAAACAATAAAAGTGTAATATCCCTTTAAATTTCGTACCTGGGGGGTGTCTATAGTATGCCTGTAAAGGGGCGCATGTTTCCCATGTTTAGAACAGTCTGACAGCAAAATGACATTTCAAAGGAAAAAGTAATTTAAAACTACTCGCGGCTATTAATACAATGCCGGTCCGACAATTCACATAGAAGTTCATTGATAAAAACGGCATGGGAATTCCCCACAGGGGAGCCCCGAACCAAAATTAAAAAAAAAATGATGTGGGGGGTCCCCCTAAATTCCATACCAGGCCCTTCATGTCTGGTATGGATATTAAGGGGAACCCCGGCCAAAATTAAAAAAAAAAAAATGGCATGGGGTCCCCCTCAAAATCCATACCAGACCCTTCAGGTCTGGTATGGATTTTAAGGGGAACCCCGTGCCAGAATTTAAAAAAAAACAGCGTGGGGTCCCCCTAAAAATCCATACCAGACCCTTATCCGACCATGCAACCTGGCAGGCCGCAGGAAAAGAGGGGGGACGAGAGAGGACCACCCCTCCTGAACTGTACCAGGCCACATGCCCTCAACATTGGGAGGGTGCTTTGGGGTAGCCCCCCAAAACACCTTGTCCCCATGTTGATGAGAACAAGGGCCTCATCCCCACAACCCTGGCCAGTGGTTGTGGTGGTCTGTGGGCGGGGGGATTATCGGAATCTGGTAGCCCCCTTTCACAAGGGGACCCCCAGATCCCGGACCTCCCCCCTGTGTGACATGGTAAGGGGGTACAAAAGTACCTCTACCATTTCACTAAAAAACTGTCAAAAATGTTAAAAATGACAAGAGACAGTTTTTGACAATTCCTTTATTCAAATGCTTCTTCTTTCTTCTTTCTTCTTTCTTCTATCTTCTATCTTCTATCTTCCTTCGGTTTCTTCCTCCATCTTCTTCTTCTGGTTCTTCTGGTTCTTCTGGTTCTTCCTCCGGTGTTCTCGTCCGGCATCTTCCTCCGCGGCGTCGGTGTCTTCTTTCCTTCTTCTCCTCGGGCCGCTCCGCATCCATGATGGCATGGAGGGAGGCTCCCACTCTTCTCTTCATCTTCTTCTCTTCATCTTCTTCTCTTCATCTTCTTTTCGGGCCGCTCCGCATCCATGATGGCATGGAGGGAGGCTCCCGCTCTTCTCTTCATCTTCTTGTCTTCATCTTCTTTTCGGGCCGCTCCACATCCACGATGGCATGGA